>CM034153.1:73353967-74093139 GCA_019776745.2 Taxus chinensis | reverse complement strand
TCACCGTCGAATTTGAACGATATTTTGGTCTCAGGGCTCTTAAGGGACAAACCCGAACGAATAGTAAGTAGCCCGGAAATGGACAACGACCTTTCGCGCACCGAAAAAAAACAAAACAACCGAAATTCCCTCTAGCGTTCGACACCTGGCCACCCAGACGTGCCGCGTAGGCGGTTCGGTGCCACGGCCCACCATTTGCAAAATACAAAAAAGCGTTTGACAACCTTACACTGCGCCAACTGCACTATTTCGCGCGTTTTCAAACATCGAGGAACAAGCCGAGAGCACCAAAATGAGAAGAAAAAATGCAGAGATGCTATTGTAGAGGGTGCCGTATGCCGAGGGTGCCGGATCAAACGAAGGGCCTCTCTAGGTTCCACGGAGGTCTGAGTAGTCACCCGTCGAATTGAACGATATTTTGGTCTCAGGGCTCTTAAGGGACTAAGCCCGAACGAAGTAGCCCGGAAGCAACGACCCTTTCGCGCACCGAAAGACCGCCTCCTCTAGCGTTCACCTGGCCACCCGGACGTGCTGGCGCAGGCGGTTCGGTGCCACAGTCCACCGTTTGCAAAATACAGCGTTTGACAACCTTACACTGGCTCCAACTGCACTATTTCGCGTGTTTGCAAACATTAGGACAACGAGAGCACCGAAATGAGAAGGAAAAAAATGAGAGAGGCTATTGTAGAGGGTCCGTATGCCGAGGTTCCGGATCAGACGAGGCCTCTCTAGGTGCCACGGAGTCCGAGTAGTCACCCGTCGAATTTGAACGATATTTTGGTCTCAGGGCTCTTAAGGGACTAAGCCCGAACGAAGTAGCCCGGAAGCAATGACCCTTTTGCTCACTGAAACACCACCTCCTCTAGCATTCACCTAGCCACCTGGACTTTCCGACATAGGCGTTTCGGTGCCACGGCCCACCGTTTTAAAAATACAGCGTTTGACATCCTTACACTGGCTCCAACTGCACTATTTCACGCGTTTGCAAACATTAATACAGTGAGAGCACCGAAATGAGAAGGAAAAAAATGAGAGAGGATATTATAGAGGGTCTGTATGCCGAGGTGCTAGATCAGACGAGGCCTCTCTAGGTGCCACAGAGTCCGAGTAGTCACCCGTCGAATTTGAACAATATTTTGGTCTCAGGGCTCTTAAGGGACTATGCCCGAACGAAGTAGCTCGGAAGCAACGACCCTTTCGCGCACCAAAACACCACCTCCTCTAGCGTTCACCTAGCCACCCGGATGTTTCGACGTAGGCGGTTCGGTGCCACGGCCCACCGTTTGCAAAATACAGTGTTTGACAACCTTACACTGGCTCTAACTGCACTATTTCGCGCGTTTGCAAACATTAGGACAGCGAGAGCACCAAAATGAGAAGGAAAAAAATGAGAGAGGCTATTGTAGAGGGTCCATATGCCGAGGTGTATTAGATCAGACGAGGCCTCTCTAGGTGCCACAGAGTCCGAGTAGTCACCCGTCGAATTTGAACGATATTTTGGTCTCAGGGCTCTTAAGGGACTACGCCCGAACGAAGTAGCCCGGAAGCAACGACCCTTTCATGCACCAAAACACCACCTCCTCTAGTGTTCACCTGGCCACCCGGATGTGCCGGCATAGGCGGTTCAGTGCCATGACCCACCGTTTGCAAAATACAGCGTTTCCTTATTTATTTAAATTAAATTACAATGACTTGGTTGTTATGTTATCTCTTGTTGTCATCTTGTCCTTGGTAGGATGATATACATCCAGGGCTATGAGTGTGATCTAGGATGTGGTTAGTTGTATTCAGATGTGTATATGATGTGCTGGACAAGTAAAGTGAAGTATTGTTTACAAGATTCCTAGATGCCCCTAATAGGTTAGTGTGTGAAGTTATATTTGTAGGAGACCTTTGTGAGTTTTCTCTCTCAACTAACCTAAATGTATAATCTAATTCAACTAATCCAAATGAAACTTTTGAAAAATTGGCCATTAAAATGCAATGGCATTGGTTAATATGATGTAGATAGACCTTCATATCCATACATTTCTAGGGCACCTAAATTAATGTGTCTAGAGTATGACAAAAATTAGGTATGAGTATTTTAGAGGTCTAGATTGATGTTCAATAACATGTGCAGTGATTTTAGAGGGTTGAGCTAGAGATTTGTTTTTATCTAGTGGATATACGGTGCGAGATAGATCAAGAAGGCGCTTATGGTTGTTAAAACAATGCATAAATGAAGTGTATATCAAAATAAGTACAAAATTCTATATTTCCAAGTTCCCAAACCAAATTTTGGGTACTAAACATTTATATCTTAATGAATTCAACACTACATGACACTTTTACTATTGCACATGCACCAATTAAATTACAACCCTTTTGATCAAAATATTTTAGTGAATTTTATATATTAAAGATATCTCTAAAAATTGACACAAATACACATTATATCCAGCATGGTGTTCTATATGGCATGGCATGGTGTTATATCCTAAGTAAATTGTTTCTCTCATATTTGTTTATCAGATCAAATTTATAGCCTTACATCAACACCACTTTTTTGTTAACATAGTAATATAATTGGTTCATTGAGCATCCAATATTATAAATAAGGTGTGGAAGTTATGGAATCAATATAATAATTCATATTTTTAGAAGTGACATGTAAACAAAATAAAAAACTAGAGAAAAATAATGAGATGCTTAAATAAAAAGTAATCAACCTACAAAAAATATCCAACATGTAAAACTACAAATGATTGAAGAGAGGGAGAGAAGCAATATTTCTCACATTTAAAAAATATCCAACATGTAAAACTACACATTTATTGACTATGCTTAAAGCATCTTTCTCACTCCCAAATTCTAAGTCCGCCATTTCATTACTTTTTCTTCATGTATTGGTACCTCAAGAATCAATGCACGTTATACATAGCACATCTCTAGACTCTCAGCAATCCATCTCTTCTCTCATATTAGATTCCATCCTAAGCTTGGATGGGTTCATGGGCCTAAGCTAGTATCAAGTGAATAATTTTTCCAAAGGCCAATGAACTTTTTCAAGGTACTCAAATAAGCTTTAGTTACTAATACTTAAGTTGGCTTGATATAGAGCTAACAATATTGTTTTAGTTTGAAAAATAAAAATTCAAAATGCCCATGGCACGAAATATACCACAAATAATAATCAGAAAGATACTAGAAAATATATAACTAGAAGTAATACACTAAATCCACCGAACAGAGATCAAAACCCACTTTCTCAAAGTTAGCAATTATACCAAAATAACCAAATTTATAGCCTTATTTAACCAACACACATGGATATATATATATATATCAATATAATAGTGTGCTCCATACGCGCACGTCTCTAAAATATATATGAATCATAAAGTATGCTCCAGAGCGCACGTCTCTAAAAATATATATGTACATGTATAAGTTCATAATGTATGTATACATCTCGAACTAAGCACGTGTCATAATGTACATATGGGACCACATGCGGTTATATATATATATAAAAGGCTATATTATATATATACAATGGACTGTGAATAGATACTCATGACCACATATATGTGGCATCCAAGTGGACTATAAATCTACTCATGAAACATCTTCCCTCTCTTCGCCCTGCTAGAAGTAGCACGTCCACGACCTGGGGATGTAGTGGAGGGAGATGCCACTACGGATTTCATCCGTGTGGTCCTAGGTGTCTCCAAGCATGCCTGCAACCTAACCTGCACATTCATAAACAACAAGTTTTTAACACCCAAAATTTTAAAATACCTTCAAAATTTAGAAACTTGTACAATTTAGTTAAAATGCATGTGCAATCTTACCGCAATGTCATGATCCCTATCGATTTGTTGTTGACAGCGTCGCAGGGACAACAATAGACTCACGAGGGGTAAGCTACATACAAATAATTAATTTTCAAATTAAATATTCACACACACATATATATATATATACCTACAAAATTTGATATTATAGATTTAAGTTTAATAAGAAATAATGAACCTCCAAAATTTAACAAATTTAAAAAATTGTGTACCTCGGTTAGTGGATTTGCAGATGCTATGGCAGTATCTACAGCAGCCTCCACAGTCTGCATATGTGGAGGAGTCTCTCTAGCAGTCATAAGCTATACAAAAAACATGTACAAATCAATTTATTAAAATCTACTTAAGAGCTATACAAAAAACATGTACAAATCAATATTTAGTTACTCAAGAAAGAATAAAAATGTTATTAAATAAATGTTATCTTATTTTGTCTATTTAACGTTATTTTTTTGAACTCTAAGCATTCCCCATTCTTACATAGCATTTTGATTTACTAACTTATTGAAATTATTCATTTGTTAAGCACGTGACGCCTTCCATTTTTTATCCTATCATCTTACGATTGTCATACCATTTTGTTGCATTAATTCTAGGTAACCCATTTCACTTCTATGATTAGAGCATCATTCAAATTTTTAAGAACTTTTAAATCTAACATCACTTCCCCCTTGACCAAACATAACCTTTTTCCTCATTGCATTTCTCATGATGGCCTTACCTTTTCGTTCTACAAAAAAGGGGGTTTAGTGCTTTCAGTTCCTTGTCGTAGTCTTGAGGTAACTTTTGAAACAAGAAACCTTTTTATTACCTGAGTTGTAAATCATATTTTTGATTAGATCATCTATCCTTAAGTTTTGCTCCCTTTTCATTCTGCAAATACTCATTTTAAAGGGGGTAGCTCATGAACTCTTTAAGCAATGATCGTGCTCACTCATATTTTCCAAAGGTACCCCTAGTTTGAGTTTAACCACAGCATTTGTCCAAGAATCTTCAGAGGCCAAAAACTTGCATTTTTCATGTTTTAATGGTATCCTTTGTTTCACTTTCATCATTCACTTTTCTCTCTCATCTTGTAAACTACACTGTAAATCTTGAAGTAGGAAATCCATATGAAAATACTTAATCCTTTCAAAAATTTCATCTAACGGACATCGATGACTCATATCATAGAAGCACATGATTTTGGTCAATATTTAAATCAATTACATGTACAATCATTTTTTTGAACTAATTTAAGATTCCCCATTCTGAAATCATACATATAAGGATATCATTTACTTTCTCAACTTATTGAAATCATTCATATATAGTTAGAGATTTATCATTAGAGAGAGACCAACGTTTTCTGGTCACTCTTATCACACATTTTGTTAAGAGTTGATCTCATTCATCTTTCTTAAGTCTGTGTCTCCCTTGACATTAATTTTGTCAATAAGTGTCGAGCATGATTTCACTTTTCAAATGCTTCGTCATTTCTCTTATACACTTATGAGCGTTAGGATTTAACCTTTTTTACAGGTGACTTCAGAGTGAGCACTCTTATCATTCATCTTGATTACGAGTTGGCTATGCTTCCACCTTGTCAAGTATCTTTTCCTTCGTGACTCATGGTGTTACATATCTAGAGGTAGTTATTGAGAATCAAGATATAGTCTAGGTAAATAAGTAGATATGGGAAGATATCATTTTACATTGGATTGAGAAGTTCATCATACAAATAATATACCTATGACAGTGCAGTACGTGTCATTATTTTGGATGTTGGGAACATGTAGACCATGTGTATCCAGTTTAGTACTACAAACGAGACATAAGGGAATTTATCAACTGGCCCGAGAGGATCAAGAAGATCAAGAGGATTGGGTCAGTAACCACCTAGAAAAAATACTTATGAGATTTCTATTTCTGGATCTAGAGGATAGGGTCCACATCCATAATAATCACTTAATAATCCTCTTCACCTAAATTAAGCACCTCAAGTCTATTATGACATGTATCTCCAATTACAAAAAATTTAGAGGTATTGAAAATGCAACAGAGCATGTGTACAAGTGTGAGATACTATGGTATTCTAAGCAAATTACAACTTTATATATGGTAGCTGTTGTATGTATTTTATATACGTTGAGTATAACAAAGTGAAACTCATGTACACAGAGGTCCAAGAATTAGAAACAAAGTGTAAAGAGATTTGTAACTAACCTGCGTAAAACTCATGCGAGGCATGCCAGTAGCTTCAGTTCCCTGAGCAGATGATGACCCGCCAGGCTCCTGTGTATAAAAGAGAAAAATATTAATACATGTACAACATACACGTGAAACAAATTATAATAATAATCTAGTGCAATTAAATGATTTATTAAAAATGTAAGTTTGTACAACTTGAAACTTACGTTTGAAACACGCCCAGCCGCAGTAGCTAGCATGTCGACACCAGATGTTTCCTTCACCGGCTCTTGCTATTTAAAATAAAATAAAAAATTAGTTTTTTACATGTATGTACATGACGTACAATCATATATATATTAATATCTCAAACATGTGAATTAAACTATTGTACATATATATATTATTTAAATTTATTTAAAATTTACCTGTGAAAGACCAATATCAGTGGCTCCAGTTCCAAAAACATTCCCCATCATCTCATCTATAGAAAAAAAATCCTGTGAACCAGCAAATGATGTCTCGCCTGCAGTGCATACGGCACCACATGATCCACAGTGGTGTGGTGCACTAGAACTGGTGCCTCCACCAACATCACCAGATGCAATCTGGGTGCTATGCTGGGTGAGAGTGTCAGTGAGCTCCCTCAATGCATGCAATGTATCAATCTCCACAACCTCCTTCACTGTAGGAGGGATAACTGAAGGCAGTGGGGGTTTTGGGGCATGGGGGATCCTAGGCTGACCTACGCGTGCACCAGGTCTGCTCTGTGCAGAGCCACCTCCTCGACCAAAAAAGTCTGAAAAGTCAAAATAATTCGGGACCTCATTGAGCACGAACTCACAATATAATTTCTTCAAAAAATAAAGAGGAACCTCATTGTTGTTGCATGGTGGATAATCAAAAACCATCCACCATCGGTCCCAAAAATTGTTTTTGATTCTATCATCATGGCACCAATGGATTGGGAACCGTTTGCAAGTAACTGCAGGGGGGCATTGGTTCTAGGGTCAGTAAATAATGCACAAATGAGGTCTTTTCCAATTTTTTTGTCTTTGACGGCCGCATGGGATAGTTTATCCGCATACCACCGCCTACAGTCACTTCTAAAGGTGTTCCATCTATGTATTTGGTTGGTTGCAGACTCGACTTCGCCAATCAATGTTTGCAATGTATTGGCTAAAGTCATGCGGGATGGATTTGTAGCATGATTTTGTCTTATAGTTTGAATTAGGTTCTCAATGACAATTTTATTTTCTTGGATTCTTCCAATGATATTATCTTGCGTTCCTGTTGGCTCAGTGGGGACAGAAGGAGCCACAGGGGGCAGATCTATGTTTGGAGGAGGGTTTTGAGGAATGTTCGGAGGGTTTTGAGGAATGGGTTTTTGAGGAATGTTTTGACGGTTTGCACGAGCCCGAGCTTGCCGACCAACTGATAAAACAATAAAATTGAATACATAAACAAACAATTCACAAAACCCATGAAAATGCCAAAAAAAACAACCTAAAATGCAAAAAAATGATTACAATCGGGGACTTACCTCCTCGTCTTGGCGGCATGGTTGAATCTATCGCTATCCAGAAGTCCGATGAGCAATTTTGAGGTAGTATTCAAAGTGCGAGTGAAAAATGTTTAGGAAAAGTCACGGTTTGAAATGAAAAATAGGGGAAAATAACGAGTCGCGGGACTGTTAAATTTTGTCTCAGAGTTCCGTGATCGCGGTTTATCCGCGATCGCGGTTTATAAACCGGATCGGGTTCGGTAATTACCGAACCTAGAATTCAATAACCAATCGCGGTTTTAGGACCGCGATCGCGGGTACCTTTATTTCAGGTTTTTATGTCCACGGAATTGTCCACCAACTTCGTGCACTTACCCACAAGTTTTGACTCTTTTTTTGGCCCTCCATGTAGCCTTCAACACAGATAGCAGATATTATTATGGTTAGGAACAGATCTAAGCCATGTAAGTTTAGCTGTGTGGAAATGTATATATTGAATTCCCACATTGTTGGTGCTCCTCAAAATTGATCTTTCCAACTTTCTATTCATGGTCTTTGTTTTATCTAACAAATGCTATGTTGTCCATTTCAAAATGTTGACATCCTAAGAAACAAAATAGAAAATATCAATGCCCATTTTCTCCAATATTCTCTTAATATTCCCATTTCTTTCAGTTGTGTAAGGATCAGATTTTTTGCACCTGGACAGTGAAAGATGAGTTAGGATTTGTTAGACTGAGATGACACCTGTATATGTCCCCATATAAGATTGGGTTAAGTTGCGTGCATCCTCTTGGTAATTCAAAGCAGTTGAATGCACATGTTATTTTGAGTATTTGAGGAAGTTAACTACAGTAGTTCCACTCATGTGAAGTTAAATGTCATTTACGGGCAGTAGAGATGATTAATGTGGAGCAAAAATTCATCTCAATAGGTGTTTGATAGTCGTGTAATTGAATTGCCTAGAAGTTACCTTTCAAACATATCTCCAAGTGTATGTTGACCTTGTTGCCTGGTCCACACCACAGTCCAAGTAAAGTTGATCCTTGTCTTGATTGAGGAAAAATAGGATGTCCAAGTGGTATAGTTATAATGTGCACACTAATTTATTAATCGTTTGTTTCCCCCAAATGATGATTAACTTAGCTGACCTACGTCTTCTCCTCCCTCTAATTTAATCCCTGAATGACCAAAGTTCCTATAATGTCTATGTTTTAATTGATCTGTAATTAATCAATCTTTCAACGCATTACCTTTAACATTTCCATCGTACTGGGATTCGTACAATTGGGAACTAGTTGTGTAGCATACCCTTATGACGTCTACAAGGAGCAACTCCTAATAAGTACTGTGTCCACACATTGGTATGTAACTTAAGTGGAAATACCAAAGTGAACATGTAACAAACGCTCATAGTGCTCCAAATTAATGCAATAATCTTTGCGAGAAAATTGTAACCTCCATCTTTACGTGGTGGAACTCTCTATTGGCATTACGACAACAAACATCTTTAAATAAATAATTAGGAAGTCTAGACACCAAAACGCCATAGGAATCTGAGGTGGTGACGGGAGGTTTGACCTTAAAGAGGAAAGCACTAAATACATTGGACAAAAAGATTGCATCGATAATTCACATTATTTCTATCTTTGTTCCAATACACAACTTCAAATTTACTGCTACTATAAAACTAAGCACCAGTTGCTCTAGAGGCTAGAGTGGAGAATATGACACAACTAACTTTCAACTGATCCTTTCCTGGAAAACTCGTATTATATGGTATATTGTGTAAGCTCAGAGTGGAGAATTTGCCTAAGACTTGTTTCAACTATAGTGTCTAAATTAATCATATTATTATTATGTATATGTTATGATTTAGGTTAATTAATATGCAATTATTATATTAGAAAGAATAGAATTAGTATATTTATTTAGTACAAATTAGTATAAATATTGAGGCTTAAACGTTGGTATTTTTTTTATCTTGAATAAAAAATGGTGATACTGCATAAGTTTCTTTTACATTGTTCTATGAGCTCTGTAGATTTTACATGCTACTCATATTAAGAGTTGGGTTAGTCCATTATAGGTTGTGTTTTCTTATATTTTTCTATATAGGCTTGGGTAAGGTTTTACTTTTCATACTAATTATTTTTCTTTGACCTCAGAGGCTACTGGGGTAAATCGATCAACCATTACAAGTATTAGATGGACTTTCAAAGCCGTAAAAAATCAGAAAATCCCTTTCCCCCATATTTTCTCAAAAAAACTTTAAGTGACTTTCAAGTCAAGTGAGGAAAAAATTGTCAAAACCCTTAAAATGACAGATCAAGTTAACAATGTTTCCCAAGAGACTATTCCATCAAATATTGTCTTGTGACAGTGCAAATAAACACAAATTTTAATATCAGGGAATAAAACCTTATTGAAGCCATATCATTGTGTAACTATTTGTTACTAAGAAATCCATGGAACATAATATAATAAAGTTATAGAATCAATTAAAAAAGGTAAAAAACTCAATATCAAGGAGAAATATCTACACTTAATAAATGTTCAATATATTTTGATGTAATTATCATGTGATAATAACAGATATGCTAAGAAATATTTAGGGACAGTGAAAAAGTAAGGATTTGATTCAATTAAAGGTCTTTTGTTGACGGGAATCGTTCAGATTTACATTACAACAAATTTTAAATTGTAACCAAAGACATGAACTAATATTTGTGTAAATATATTCCACAATATTCGTTAGCTATTAACTATACAATAATATCAATTAATTTTAACGCAATGTTCAAGTAGAGAACAATACCTCGAATTTTTATTGAATGCAACCCATTGAAATAAATTCATTTAAAAACCCTTGATCACAATAAAAAAATTATGAAGAAAAAATCAATTCCGTAATTGCATAGCAATAAAAAATGCCATAATTAATAAAAATGACTCTAAAAATTAAGCCATTAAAATTAAAGTGTCCACGATAAATTGGAAACTTATTTAAGTAAAAAACATGACTATACCAATACCCATTATATATTCGCATGGTATAAATAAGTGATCTCTAAAGATAAGTTTCAATTAGAGTGTAGAATTAGAAGGTTTATTATGCATAAAAACTAATTATATAGTTTAACCATTCAACATCTTCTTGTAATATATTACATAACATATTTTATTATCATTTATAGACTAAATTTTGACTTTTCTGGATCAGAAGTGGGTGGATCCTGAAATAACTCCTCAAATATGGAAGGTAACAAGGAGATGATGGCCTTTGGGTCCCCTATCACAATTATAGTCATTTGTGCTGAGAATAACAATGAAAACGCATCATTCGAACTTTTCTCATGATCTAGGGAAAGCTTTCATTTAGGGTTTCCAAGTGAATTTGATGAATGAATTCCGAAGGAGTGGATAAAGTGAGAGAAGGAATATATTTGAGTATGATGGTTGACTATCACCCACTACAATAACTAGTGTCACCATGTTAGCGCTAAAATGACATACAATCCGGAATCTGGAAAACACCTTTCAGCATAATAAAGTCAACTCATAATTCCTTAAGACCAAAGTGAGTAATGGTAGATTGACATAGAGATTAATTTTAATTTGAGTGTTATTGTTAATGTGTTGAAAAAAAATATTGGTCTTGACCTTTCTTTCAACATCTTTATAGTTGCACATATCCACATAGCTCTCAAGGAAGTGAACTCAATGTGTTAAGTTTTCTATATGATGTGATTTATGTTCTCGAATCACTAACCCAAAGTAGGAGTTGGTGGTACAACTATAACTAGGAGATCTCCCCTTAGTTTGGTCTCCTTGTGAGTAGATTGAATTCTCTTTCTCTTTTCCATTGTCGTTTTCCTTAGAGGACTCATGGGTTAATGACGATGGTTTGATAGGATCAGGGACACCTATGTTTTTCTTCTCAAAAAAAACTCATGAGGTGAGTCAATTGTATTGATTCTTATTTTTCCACATGTTACTATCCATCAATTCCTTAATTGTGCAATATCCACATTGGATCCTCTCTTTCTTGGACTTAAAATAAGATTTAGTACTTAAGCTACTAAATTAAATAAATAATATTTGAGGTGGGATTTATAAATAGGAAATCACATACTTTGCAGGCAATGAAAATCAATTATGTAATAATACTTTACATTAACAAAATTACAGTTTACATTAGATATAAATAAATGAACATATTAAAAAAATACCAAACCTGCAAGAGATGAACATCAAATTTTATGTGCCCTTGTAAAACCCTAGTTGAATTACTCAGTATGAATTTTACATCCATAGTGCAAAATATCAATGTGACAATAGTAACTCAATTTTTAAACAGACCTTACTTATGTGACATATGTTATGAGAAACTTTGGATCTCCAAAAAAACATATACACCTAACTTGGCGAAGTACAGATGGGATGTTTTCCTAAAAATAGAGTGGGAAAACAAAATGACATTAGGATTTTGTTGCCGGTAATCCTAAAGTCGGAATAGAATTCGGTTGAGATTCATCCCTGTTTTAGATAATTGGAGTGGATTAACTCCTTCTCACAATTTTAATTCCTGAGGGGATCTGCCCCTCAAGTAACCCCCACTAAGGGTTGCTTGCATCCATCGTATGTTAAAATCTGCATCCCACTAGACCCCCCTGCAATCATGAGTGGGGGGGACAAGCCCCCCATACACCTCCCCTTTAAGACAGTGAGGTATAAACAACACCACAGACAGGATCCAAGAAATATTAAATTTGATGGAGCACATATCTGATCGCAAGAGGTGTTTTAATTCTTTTTGTTCTCATGATCCTTTTTATTTATTTTTCTTCTTTTTGTTTTCAAGTCCTTTTGTTTCTCATGTCCATATGAAATAGTGTTACAATGTGGTTTCATAGAGTTGAATTCAATGCACCCATTTTTTTGCAAAGCAATAAAAGTGCTTGTCTTTCTCACATAAGTTAAGTGAACAAAAAAAATTGTCCAAGGACGACATGGTCCATGTAGCTCCAATAGTGCACTTGGTAACGTGGAAGGTAGAAATGGATAATTAATAATCGAAACCTGTTATCAGCTAATTTTGACTTCACAAAATTATTTTTAAATTTTTTTGGAAATTTGGAAATTTTTCAAAAGTGTTATTTTGCATGGTTTATCACTCTCATTACAACTGTTTCATTTTTGTGATCATTCCAATCTTCATTTCTTCCTTTTCGGGTGAGAAATCCTCCCACCAGGATTTAAACTGCGTTAAAATTAATTAATTAATTACTATTGAATCTTCTAGTAAATTATTTTAATGTTAAGTTCTAAAAATAACCATTAATAAGGGAAGTATTTATATTTAGGCACCCCTAATTTCCAGTGCCCTTGGAAGTTGCCTAGTTTGCCTAGGGCTTAATCCCCCCTTGTTTACTGTGATTGTTATAAATATTTGTTCATCTTTTTGTTTGCTCGTGTGCATCTTGACCAGTCATTTTTTCCTTCAATTATTTTTTCATTAATTATACATTGTTTTCTTTTCATTTGGGTCTAGTTGTTGTCATGAGTGACACCTAATACATAAGCATCATAAGTGCACTGGTGCAAGGTGTTTTGGCCCTTAGCAACACCACAAGAATTCTAGGATTTGGAGACATTAATGCAACTATTCAAGCTAAAAAATTAGTGGGTTTATTTCTTTTTCTCTTTTATGTGTTGTGTAACTTATTTTGTTTTTAGAGGTTGTTCAACTTTAGTAAAAATTGTGTTATCATAAACAAATTTTCTTTGATCACACTATTACATATTAAAGTGATCATACAAGAAGTGACTAGTGATGATGCTCCATATAATAGTCACATTGATCTACAATAGCTAGCTACCAAGTTTTGCACACCATGTCATTGGTGCTTTTTCAGTGGATTGGTGCACCACTAAAGCAATGTACAAAATTGACAAGCTTCACTAACATGCAACGGGTTCCCTGGCTCTTAAATATGTTTCATCATCCAATTTCCTGTTTACATCAAGTGTACTAGAAAATGATGCAACACATGAAACTACTAAGCTCCATAAATATGCAATTGAAACTAGTCGGTTGCATACATTGTAATAAGTGTCTATATGAACTAGGCGCATCGTTGATTGAACATACCAAACTTATACTCTAATGTGTCAAATCATTGTTATTGCATTCATATAGTGACCACATTGTTCGATACCCATGATAGTTCTTCTAGCCTGTGACTTTAACAAAACATTTAGTTACAAGTGGCACATCACACGTGTGGTAGGATGTAGGACTAGAAACTGGTGCAATACGTGAAACTACCAAGCTCCATTGATACACAACTGACGTTTTTCAATTACGTAACTTGCACAAAGTAGGCACATCGCTGACAAACCATGCTAAACTTGTACTCTCCATAGTGCCAAATCATTGGTGTCATGCTCATATTGTGGCCACATTATGTGACACCCGTGACAAAGTCTTAGCCTACCACGTTGACTTATCGAAAGGGATCTGAAAAGAACACCACTTCATCAAAGCAACTAGTGCCAGAAGGAAAAGTTAGAAAAATGCATAGCAGACTGTAAAGTTATAGAACCGCCCCTCTGTGTAGAGAGGCAGTTGCGTAACCTCCCTTGCACAAAATGGCAGTGGTGTAACCACCCCGATAATGGCAACCATCGGTTTGCAGACACCGGCGGTTCCATCACTAGTGGACAGAAAAATAAAAGAAAACCACCAACATTCGCGGATTTGGAGCGTCCAGACTATGTCTCTTCCTCTGTACGACCCTTCTCATTCTCCAGTGCACATGAGGACATGAGAAGCAACTATAAATACATGGAGAGCAAGTGGAGTTGGATATCGATTCATGGGAGAAGCAAGCAAGAAGAATTCAATGCTGGAATTGAATTTTAGGATCAAGGTGTGTGAGAACAAAGCAAGCAAGTATAGAGGGGAAGTGGCTTCATTGTTTACTTTCCTTCATCTTATTGTAATCTATATCTTTTAAATTGGCCAATACACATAAGTGGGAAGAAAGAGCAATTTTCCTTCCCGACTGGTTTTCCCTAAAATTGGGGGTTTCTAGGATAAAAATCTGGTTGTCTTGTTGGCTTTAATTTCTTCCCTTCGCTGCATATAATTCCAAGCACAAAGATCTTTTCACTAACTTCAAACAATCTGTCATTTTCGAAATTGAAAGTAGAATAGTAATTTATTTTGTGGTCTTGTAAATTTCCAAAGCTAGAGGTTTACAGATCATTTTGGTATCAAAGCAAATAATAAGTATCCATGACTGTGGTATTCGTTCTTGTGATTTGTATGACAGTGACAAGGTCAAAAGGTGAAGAAGTTTTACCTTGCGATCCAAACATATCTACGAAGAAGTGGAAACAAAGAATTCGGGATCAAAACCCCAGTCAAAACCCTCACTCTTTACAGCCACTATGTGTAGAGATTCAGGTAACAAGAAAATGCAGGTTCAAGTTTGGGATAAACTCTCAGTATATAGATGTATTGGAAGTTGATGTAATTCCACTTGATGCATTTGATGTTGTTTTCGGGAGTCCTTACTTGTATATCAAGGATGCCATATTCACAAGAAGGGAGAACCAATACAGATGCGTTAAGGATGGAATCAGTTACAACATCCAGGCACACCAGCGTAAGACAAAAACTGCTATGGTGAGTGCTAACAAAGCAAAAAGACTAATTCAGGCAAATCATAATCAATTTTGTTTACTTTTTGTTGAAAGATAAATAAGATGGGGTGGAAATTTTATATGTTTCTAACCAAGGGATGAAGGATTTGGATAGTATAATTCAGTGTTTTTAGGAAGTCTTTCAGACTCCCAGCGAGTTACCACCAAAATGGGAGGTAGAGCATGAGATTCAGCTATTTTCGAAGTCCCCTCTACCAAACATTGAGTTGTATAGGCAATCCTTACTGGAGCGTACAGAGGTAAAGAAACAACTCCATGAGCTATTGGACCAAGGGGTGATACGCCCAAGCACCTTGCCATGCAGTTCGCCTATTGTGATGGTGTCGAAGAAGGATGGTTCTTGGAGGATGTGCATCAACTACCGAGCCTTGAATAAGATCACCATAAAGAATAGGTATCCACTCCCACACATAGATGACCTTTTAAACCAGCTTCAATATGCAAAGTTTTCATGAAGATGGATCTCAAGATGGGTTATCACCAAGTCATGATGAAGGAGGAGGATATGTGGAAGATTGCCTTCAAAACAAAACAGGGGTTGTATGAGTGCTTAGTAATTCCATTTGGTTTATGTAATGCTCCCGCTACATTTATGAGATTGATGAATGATGTATTGCGAGAATTTATAGATTCATGTGTCATCATATATCTGGATGATATTCTGATTTTTAGTGCCACATGGGAGGAACAACTAACACATTTGCAGCAAGTCTTGCAAGTTCTCAAGGAGAAACATCTGCTATGCAATATGAAGAAGTGTGAATTTGCTAAACAGTCACTTGTCTATCTTGGACACGTGGTTGGAGGAAGAGAGTTATGAGTGGATCCGAAAAAGGTGGAAGCTGTCACCAACTGGCCAGCACCAACAGGAGACACGGAGACTAGAAGTATTTTGGGAGCGGTACAATACATGAGGAAATTCATTCCAGCCTTCTCCGCTATTGTAACACCTCTACACATAGTGGCAGCAAAGAGTAAGGGTTTTGACTGGGGTAAGGAACAAGATAAGGCTTTTGAGTTGTTGAAATACAAGATTAGTCATGCTCCAATACTTGCTCTTCCTAATTTGCATAAACCCTTTGAAGTAGAGACAGATGTCAGTGATTATGCTATGGGAGCAGTGTTGCTACAGGGAGGTAAGCCAATATGTTATCATTCATAAACTTTCACTTCAGTAGTTAGAGGATATTTTGTTTATGATAAAGAGATATATGCATTAATTCAAGAAATAAAGAAATGCAAACATTATTTGTTGAGAAAAGAAACTATTGTGCACACTAACCACAAACCTCTCCAGTACTTGCAAGCACAGTTTAAATTGTAGCAAGCAAGGCACTACAAGTGAATGGGGTTCCTTCAGTTGTTCCATTTGGTGATCAAGTATAAGAAATGTAGCACAAATTTGGTGGCAGACATGTTTTCTAGGCCACCCACACAAAAGAAAATCTCTTGTTTGGCCACTATCTCTCGGATTGAGCCCTTCACAAAAGAAGCTTACGGGGAGGCATATGCTCAAGACAAATACTTTGGGGTGACATATCAACAGTTGCAATCTCAAGGGGCTAAAAGGACGGATATTGAAGATTGTTATCTCAAAGATGCGCTACTCTACTGATGGGGGAAGCTTTGTGTGCCAAAGGAATAAAGACTTCTATTGATGAGGGAAGCACATACCTCAAAAGTAGTGGGACATTTCGGTGTTGGTAAAACCCTAGCCCACTTAAAAAGGTACATGTATTGGCCCAATATGTAAGAAGAAGTATCTGAATTCATAAGAGGATGTAAATTTTGTTGTACAAGCAAGCCTAAAGTCAGGATGGAAGGTTTGTAAATGCCTTTTTCGGTCCCTACTCATCCATGGGAGGATATTTCTATGGATTTTATAGGACTACCTATGGCTAAACATGGCCATCATTATCTATATGTTGTTGTAGATAGATTTAGTAAGATGTGTGTTCTTATGGCATGTAAAAAGACAATAAAAGCATATGAGGCAGCTAAACTTTTCTTTGCTAATGTATGGGTGCATTTTGGCTTTCCAAAGTCTATTGTTTCTGACAGAGATTCCAGGTTCTTGAGGAAGTTTTGGACTACTTTGTGGGACAAGATGGACATCAAGTTACAGAGAAGCACGACTTTCCATCCACATACAGATGGGCAAACAGAGGTGGTGAACAGGACTTTGGTGCAGCTAATTAAAGGGTATACTAGCAAATATCTGCAGACTTGGGATGAGTCCTTAGCCTACATTCAACATTCCTACAATCGGCCAGTACACACATACACTATGAAGTCACCATTTGGATCATGCTTGGGATATCTACCTATGAATCCATTGGACATAACAGTTGGGCAACAAGAAGAAGGGGAAATGTGCGATTCAGAGGTGACAAGAGCATCAAAATTCATTGAGAGGATCCGGCAAATCCATCTCAAGGTGAAAAAATAGTTGGAAAAATCTCAAGCCAATTATAAGGCTAGACATGATCAACACATGAGAGAGCACAAACTTCATGTTGGAGACAAGGTTTTTCTTTACTTGAGCAAGGAGAGACTACAAGGCCAAGCGAGGAAACTCAAGCCACTACGGTGTGGGCCATTCACTATACTAGAGCAGGTTGGAGAAAATGCCTTCAGGCTTGATTTATCACCTTTCATTTGGATGTACTCAATAGTAAATTGTGAGAACTTGCACCTATATGAGTCATCCATGCTTGATGAAGACGAAGGATGTCCGTTTCTACCTTCCATAGAAAATTGCATCTTAGATTCACGAGGTGAATTGGAGGAGGACGTAGTGGTGCAGCAGAAGATCAAAGAGACAAGACTAAAAGGGAAGACACCAAGGCAAACCCGGTGGTACTCAAAGGAGCAAGTGAGGCAATTGTTTCCTCATCTACTCTCCCACTAAGCTTTTGTGGGACCAAAAGCCTTCTGAGTAAGGGAGGTGTGATCCAAAGGGATCTGAAAAGAACGCCACTTCATCAAAACAACTAGTACTAGAAGGAAAAGTTAGAAAAAAGCAGAGCAAACTGTAAAGTTACAAAACCGCCCCTTTATGCAGAGATGCGGTTGCGTAACCGCCCCCCTGCACAGAACAACAGTTGCGTAACTGCCCTGGCGGTTGCGCAACCGCCGGTCTGTACACACCGGCAGTTCCATCACTAATGGACGGAAAAATAAAAGAAAACCATGAACAATCGTGGATTTGGAGCGTCCAGACTGTGTCTCTTCCTCTGTACGACCCTTCTCATTCTCCAGTGCACGGGAGGACATGAGAAGCAACTATAAATACATGGAGAGCAAGTGGAGTTGGATATCGATTCATGGGGAGAAGCAAGCAATAAGAATTCAGTGTTGGAATTGAATTGTAGGAGCAAGGTGTGTGAGAACAGAGCAAGGAAGTATAAAGTGGAAGTGGTTACATTGTTTACTTCATCTTATTGTAATCTGTAGCTTTTGAATTGGCTAATACACATAAGGGGGGAAGAAAGAGCAATTGCCCTTCCCGACTGGTTTTCCCTCAAATTGGGGGTTTCCAGGATAAAAATTTGGTTATCTTGCTGGTTTTAATTTCTTCCCTTCGCGGCATATAATTCTGAGCACAAATCTTTTCACTAACTTCAAACAATCTATCATTTTCGAAATTGAAAGTAGAACAGTAATTTCTTTTGTCGTCTTGTAAATTTCCAAAGCTAGAGGTTCACAGATCATTGACGATAAACTTGGTTATTACTAGCACATCATGTGTGGTAGGTTGTTGGACAGTTATTTCACGTGTTGTATTTCTTGCATACCCTCAATTCACACACTAGTGTTTAGTAGCACAAGAGGTGCACATGCATGCCATGTTCTTTATAGAAGAACAATGCACGTTAGTGTGCCTTTGGCACAACAATGTACCAATGTGCCTAACAATTCGGAACATCAACACTATTTTACAAAACATAGATTGCATTGGGCACATCAAATCATCAATAGTTAGAGTTTAATTACATGTATTTATTTTGTTCTAATCAAACAACTTTAAATTTTTCATTCACCATCATCCATCACCTCCTTTGCTGCAAGTTCCATGGAGGCTAGCTGCGAAATGGGTATAGGGAGATGAAACATTGGGAGGCATGAGAGAGGGTGTGAGAGAAATTCCCCATCGATATTTGAAATGAGACACACTCTTTACTCAAGGATGTAGGCCTCAAATATGCTGAGGCAATGTCCTTAAATGTACAACAGTAAATTTGGAGATGGATCATTACAGAGTGGTATTAGTGCCATCATGCTTTCTAGGTTGGGGAGACAACCTAGTTCCATCTAACCAAGCAATATATCATTTTATTATAGTATTATCTAGGAGAGGCGGGATGATCCACAATTCCCCAACATGCCTATGGGGTTTGTCTTCAATCCTTTCTTCTCTTCATTCTAGTCAAATACAATGAATTGGTACCCTTCAACCATTTATTATGAACCTGCAATTTTACCATATTTTGCACTATCAATTGTCATCAGATCATTAGAGAGGGGGTCCAACATAGTTCCCTTGTTGACCTTCATCTTGGATTCCAAAGCTTACTTGCACAACCAGTGGTCAGCGAAATGGATCCCAGGTAGTTGACCGACATCTCCCTGAAGCAAGCATGGGCATATCACAAAATGGATTGCATGTAGTCCAGAGGGTTAGGTGGATGCATCAGATCATTCTTTGTCGATTAAAAGATTCCATAGTTCATGAATCATAAAGGAAATGCATATATAATATCACATAAATAAGTAGAAATATCCATCCATTACTAACCATTACAAGACTTGAGATAGATGAACTCCACTTATATATTATTCATTATAAACAAGATAAATAAAGTGGCAGTTGTCATTACTATGTACAAAAGCCCAACATTCAAATCTAGTACACACACTAACACTCATAACTACCAACAAAATCTTAACATAATGGCTATCCATGCAAAAACTATATAAACACACCATACATTTGCAAGATGACCAAAATACTGTTGAAGGAACCAACTGCTGACATATTCTTGTAATCCATCTCAGTCATCCATTCTCCTTTCTTGAAATCGTCGTCTCTTTAATCCTTTATTTCATTTAGATCAGAAATTATGAGGTCAACATTCTCCAAGTCAAATATAAATTTGCAAAACTGATTTAGGCCCAAATGGCAGACCTGATATAGGCACAAGATAGAATTAATCCAGGCATAAAGACCATACAAAATGAAGGAGGTATGAGTAAACAACTATCAAGAGATGCTGTCCTCATCATATCCAAACATTGGCTTGATTGTAAGATCTTCTCACATTTCCTGCTTGCTGAACAGCTTTCCTTTTCCTTCAATCATTCCTCTCCCTTCACATTTTCAATTCTTCCATCACCTCCTCCAGAGCTGTACAGAATTCCTGAAAACAGTTTAATGTCATGACCTATAAGTAATATCATAAACTGGGATTTAAACAAATACTGCATGAGTGTATCTAGGAATTGATGGATACTATTTAATATCATTTCAAGTCAAAAGCATGGTGTAGCTCCCCAAAACACTCGAGCAACATTTTTTCAGAAACTGAAGAGCACAATTCCATCTTACCATTGCAAGTCTGACACCATGCAGCTTTTTATAGTGCAAGCCTGTGCCTTTTAGTTTGCTTCACATAACATCACCAGTAATCTCCACAAGATGTTTAAAATTATTCGGAAACAGTTGGCATCTCTCACAACAATTTGTCTTGCAACAATATTGGAGATAAACTTGGTTGCATAGTGGCTGTCACCACTGACTTAGTTATTGACATCCAGGGTATGTGTGCAACAACCCAAACACAATTGCCAACTTCTCAACATGGTGGCAGAGGAGAAATTCCTTCTTCTCATCCTCCACATCAACCAATCCAGGTCTTGTATCTGGAATATACCCTGTTGTTGCTATCCCCCGAGACAATTTCTCCATCTTTGGATAGTTCTACTATGTTTGTGGGCCTGCTGTCTCCTATGCAAAAAAAACATGTACCATTTTATGGACTTCAATTCAACTACCTCCAGGTACCTTTTTAGTAGCTCTATCTTTCATCGTTGTCCTTACTCCTGAAAGTCATGCCAACTGCTCACTTCTGCATAAATGTTTGACAGAAGAACATAAGCTGCGGCATTTTCAGGATCCAACTCTGAAAGGAGTGCTGCAGCAAATTGTCCAAGCTCTATATACATATGTGACCTACAAGTGCCAAGCAAACACATCCACAAAACCCAATGAGGCTTATTGGTATTTCGATTTTCTAAAGTTTCTGAAGCAAAATCAGCATGGCAAATCCATTTCTTGTACATGCCATAGTTGGTATAAATATCCTTTATGAACTAAACTCTTTTTATCATTGCAACTAAACTCTTTTTATCATTGCAACTAATCACTTGTTACCATATTACAATTCTTGAATTTGGAACTACACTCTATCTCTATATAGTTTCTCAGTTGACCGAGTGACCTCTATAAGTACTTCTAAAGTTATGAGCCACCCATATTGAATTACCTAGTACAATTCAAGTTGAAAGTATTATTTAACATTGAATTTATAATATCTATTAAGAGTCAATTAAGAGCTTATGGACCACTAAATGATGATGGGAAAAGCAAAGACATATACATATACAGAAACAAAAATCAACAACTGAGAAGCCAATGAAAACAAGTCAAGAAAGTGCTAGGATAGAAATGGTGACAAAGCATACAAAATAGGACCAAAAAATAAGGGGAGCAATCAACTGGACTCGAAGAACTCCCTCACAAACAAAAATCAGTACCCTAATACTTTATGGAGCAGAATGACACAAATGGCGATTACAAGAATGATATAGGAAGCGTAACAAACAGATAGATGGTCAGCAAGACAAACAAGCAGACCATCTGCAATGAAACCAATGGCTAGAGTAGTAGGGTAACCGATAGTGTCCAAGAATAAGTAGACCTCATTAAAATCAGAATTTCAGTCTAATTAAAATCAACTACAAATGGAAGGGAAAATAACTTGATTTTAGATTGATGAGCTGGCCAAAATGGGCCAATGCAAATACCAACAAACCTAAAAACAATAAATGAACGAAACAAAATGGAAAACAATGGAACAAAGAAATGCATCACAAATGGACGCAGCAGGAAAACAATCGAGGACTCAAACAACCACAAAACAAAACAAGAAATGCCAGAGATCAAAGCGTACATGAAATTCCAATCATCGCTGAAGATGACAAGTAGTAAAGAGTTGGAGCAGCTGATTGGTAAAACCGAAGTAGTAATGTGTAGGAGATGATTGTGTACTGGATGGGCTGATAAACAAATGGGTGGACATGATCAGCAAAAGGTTTATCAATAATTAAGCAAAAATATCACTCTCGTTGGGAAGGTCCTGAAGCTAAATAGAAAATGGCCTAGGCCAATTTTTTGTATTGGGCTGTGGTTATAAACTTATAACCATAGTTATCAGATCCTGTGGGATTTGGATTTCTCAAACATATTGAATATGTCCAATCCAATCCGGACGGTTTTTACAATTTCTTTCTGTTTTAAATATTAAACCTTCATTTTTCTGCAGACTACAAACCTATGTCCCACCCGACATGCTCTCCTCAGCCAAGCAATTAAAATTTATATAAGTTTATGTTATATAATGTTCTTTCTTTATATCAGTGTTGTGTGGGGATGCATCTCCTATGTTTTGGTGATGTCCCGACAGTTGGGGGACTTGGAGATTTGGAGGGGATGTCATAAAAAAAATTCATTTTTTTAATTTTTCAAGTAATTGAAATATTTCGGATGTTTTAACGTTAAAACCAAAACCCCTTTCCCCCAAAAATAGTTGTTACTTTTACCAAAAACATTGAACCAATAAACCCTTATCCCAAATGTATCTAAAAAATTATTACATAAAGTTTAAACCCCTAAATTTCATTGAATAAAGCTAAAATATTTAAATATTAAAATTTCCCCCTGTTGTTCCCAAAATCTGGTAATTTTGTCTTTGTCCTAGAAGCCCTGTCCCCATCCCTGAGATTTAGGTAATTACGTTTCTTTTTTTTCAATTGGAATTCCTGGAATTTTTCTGGAGTTCTGGATTTTTAGACTTTTCTCCCCCTCCAGTACAAATCTGGATTTCCAAACTTCATAAACATGGTTATCACTAGATGGGCAACAAGCAATAAATTCCCGACTTACAGGGCTGGATGTAGGTCGTGAATGGGCATCTGCACACATAATGACTGCATAAGAGTCTTTGGCTTTGAAATTTCCATATTTAAAAACTTTCAAACTTACCGTGTCAAGGGTTAGAGAACCCATTCATAGTTTGTGGTGATCTCTAGGACCCTCCACAAAGGGAGGATGCAGAAGAGAGGCAACTGAAGCCCAAGACACATGAAAGGGACACAAAAACTCTCTTTGGAAACGTGTGAGGCTTTAGCAAGGGAAGATAGAGCATTACTGCCCAAAATCATATGTTGCAGGTGGATTCCATATGTACTGCTTGGGCAGTAATGTAAAATAGAGGTGATTATAATTAAAATGATGAAACTGCTCATGACTGAGGGTAACAGTTAGCATTCAGCGGCAACCCATTCAAAGGAGATCAAATGGGATGAAAATGATGAAGATGGATCACAGTTATTGGAAGTGAAAATGGGCACCTGATGATGGCAGGAAGGATCACCGATGATGGGAAAAAGAAGCTACTCCAAAGGTGGGAGTGATAGAATGTGTCGTTGGAGTCTTGTCATGATAGATATAATTGACGGCTACAGGATCTAATGGGCATATATTTGAGCACTACGTGATGTAATCCTGGTTGCATACATTTTGCCCAGTTGGTTTAAACACTTTACATTGTAATGAGGTGGTAGTGTGCAATATCAAAATAAAGAAGTACTCACACACTCATCAAAGAAGGGTCAAAAATACTTATCTGTCGTAGTTTTACTTCTACTATATATAAATTTTAAAAATTTTCAAACTAAAAGCAAACAAGTCAGTAATGACTCAAGAAAGCTTATTGCAATTTGGAAAAAACAAATCAAAGATAAACAAAATATGTGAATGTTATAAGCATATTATGTCTCCAAGAAAGGAAAGGATGTGTGAAATCCCATTGGTAATCCCTATCCATTATTAGAGGTGTTCTAATAGTTTTTCAACTACAATTAATGATTTTATAGAAGGAACTTATATATATTATGTGCATAGCTGGAAAAGTAGATTTACTCAAAATTTAAAACTGATCTTTGAAAACTGCATAGACCATCTTGTGAAATCATCTGTCCTCTGCATTCCCCTGCACTAAAGATCCCATCTCCAGATTTCAACAATAGCCTTTATCAGTTAACCTGCTCAGGACATGGTTTAAATCCATGCAAAATGTCCTTGGTATTCCATAACCATAAATGAAAGAAAACCGGCCTGGAAACATAAGATTTACATATACTTTTTGGTACATGACATGACAAACCCGACAAAGGCATGACATAATTGAATTAATCTAGACATAAAGACAATTTAAAATGATAAAATTTGGAGTAAACAACGATTAAGTGATTTGTCTTCACCTTATCCAAACATTAGATTGATTGCAAGCCCTTATCTCACATTTCCTGTTGGCTCAGCAGCTTTGGTTTCCTTCAAGCATCCCTCTGCTTTAGAAATTCCCATTCTTCCACATCCTCCAGCTTTTCAGTCCAGACCTGTAGGCTTCCCAGAAAAAAGTTAAATGTAATGACTTTTTAATGGTATTATAGAACAGGGTTTATCGAATACCCCATCACTAGCTCTAGGCAATGATGGATAGTAGAATACTCTACAATATCATTCCAGCTTATCAGAAGCATGTTTAGCTCTCCAAACACTTACTCTCAATGCCTTTTTAGAAACTGAAGAAAACTGATTCTTTTTTTGACTGCAAGTCTGATGCCACACACCTTATTGTGCAGGCATGTAGTTATAGCTTGCTTCACTTAGCATCACCAATAATCTCCACAAGAACATTCGTCCCTTTTTGACAATGAAGGAAATGGTTCCCATGTCTCTCACAACAATTTCTCTCTGCAACAATTTTAGATTTATATTTTCATTGCAATGTGGTAATGACCATCATACCCGAAGGTTCTTGACAACTATAATAGTTGTTCCAGGGGGAATGTGTTCAACCAACCAAATGCAGTTGCCAACTTTTCACTATGGATGGCAAATGAAATAATTATTTCTCCTCCACTTCCACATCATGCAAGTAAATGTATTGTAATATGATAACATAACATGTCTGCCTTCATCTCCCAATACAATTTCTCCAACTTTGCAAAAATAGGTCTTCTGTTTATAGATGAAATATGTGATCCTACAGAAAAAGTATGTACCATCCTATGGACTTCAATCCAACTACATCCCAGCTAGTCTTTCTTAATTCCTGATATCTTTCGTCAAATCTCCGCAACATTTGAGCCTCATCTCACCTACCCACTTTTGCATAGATGTTTCTGACAGAAGAAAATAAGGGTGACATCATATTTTGGGATCCAAATCTAAAAGGCATTGTGGTTGAGACAAATACTCCTAAGCATATAAATTCATATGTGATCGATATGCACCAAGCAAACACAATTCCATACTAACCACATAAAGGTTTGATGTGGAATTTTGATTATACACCTGCCAGGGTTGCATCAAGATAGCATGTCACTGCCAATGAAGGTCAACCATTCACATATAATGATCACATTTTTTGAGGCATTTTGTCAATACAGAGCGCATTCCTTGTGTAAGGTTCCACAGTATTTGCATACGTCGTCTACCAGACTATTTGCAACTGACAACATGCTGAACAAATTCCTTTATTTTTTATGCTTTGATGGATGTCCACACCCTGGTTCTAGAGCTCGTTCATTAGTATCACAAAGTCGAAGAGCATACTCTGATATAACCATGTAAATTGCATATCGGGTTGGAGACCTATTTGCATTGCATGTAGTGAAACATTTGGACAATGTGTCTTGTTGAGGACAATTCACGAGCCTTCTTTATGTTGCCGCATGTTGCATACATCTCTATTCCATGAGAAGTTATCTACGTTCTTTCATTTGGTTAAACATCTGTTTTCGATTGCACCTATAGAATTTGGGCTCCTGCATAACTTGTGGCACAACTCCATGAATGGCACAAGACTGTTACAATCCTTTCAAATATTGATCGAGTTTCAAGCACAATATTAAACCTGACAATTGCATTATGAATAAAAATAATTATTATCCTTCAACGATTTGTGAGTATATAATGTTTGAGAAAAAAACAAAAAAAAAATATGCTAGCAGGGCAACCGGAAAGGGGCCTTCGATAAGAAGTGCAAGAAACACGGGATGCAAATACAATATTTCTATGTTTTCGTTCATATCATGTGAACCAGAGCAGTCACAACTACATCTGACAAAGAGCCACTGTCCATCTAATTTATGCGAGAAGAATTTAATAAATTCATATAATACTAAAATGATGGAATTAATTTAAAATTTTACCTAGTGAAGAGATTATCACTACAAACTCATTCTAACATAGCATTGAAAGTAGGGTAGAGATCCTTGCCAATAGCATCTGATCAATAAAACTCACAGGCTTAAATATCAACTATCCCCAAATCTCTTTCACAGTATCCAGTTTAATGTTTGCTGTACATGAGCTTCCCCAATTCGTGAGAGGACATCTTCTAATAGAAAGTGACCCTCAAGCCAAATCCACAACCCCTTCTTTCAGCACATCTTGCCCTGCTAATAATCGAATTCCACGACACCATAGATTTAGATCAGTGCATTTTAGTCAATCAAATCACGTAAACCCAAATGACACGTATCTATCATGTAAACTTACATGTCAATCAGGGTATAAAACCCAAAGAACTCTTCTAGATTTTAATCCACGTCTGATGATTTTTCCATGGATCATCAAAAACTAATTGAAAGTTAATTCTAAATTTAAAACTCCGATGAGTGGGTTTCAATCAGTCGAAGACTGAAGTCAATTGGGTCATGGAAAAACAATAGTATACCTCAAAGCCGAGGAATGGCAATTTTTAATCCAAAATAATGCATGGAGTCGAGGAGGAATGGCAATTTTTAATCCAAAACTAAAGAGAGAGAAAAAATTAGTATACCACATACTCTCCTTGGATTGAAGTTACCAAAATCGAGGTTAAACCAAATTTAATGTGTGATAGGACTAGTAATGAATTTGGTCAAACAGTTAGCATGTCTTCTAAAATATCTCAAAAATTCCCCCTCCATAATGCTTTGGTAGATGTCCAAAGACTGTTTTTTAGCTCCTATTTTGCCCAAATGGGGTGTATGCTACAAAAGGTGAATTGATCAAGTCAGGACATTGCATAAATGTGTTGTCATTCATTCTATAAACAATAAATAACCATCTTCTTCAGATTCTGGTATTGTTCCCAACTTTTCTGTGACAATGTAAAACAGAAACAGCAATATAACACAATAGCATTACTATCACATTACAATGCAGTCTGGTTATGCTAAAATTATGTGCTAAAGATCTAAAGCAACGCTGTGACGGGAAGATTTTCTTACAAGAAATATCATGTTCAATGACTAATGTTGCTATGCGTAACCTAAGAAAAATACACTACTAACAAGGAAGTAAAATACCAACAATAATCATACGTCTTCTTTCGCGTTCCGTAGCAAACCTCAGAATGGGCTAGGAAACTTGGATTGAGCCCTGATTGTGTGATATATAAGTGTTTTTCTTCAAGACGGAGCAAGACCTTTCTGCAACAACGATCCTCTTACTTTGCACCAGATGAGAAAAAGGATTATGAGGCTATTTGGGCATTAGGACGAGACAAAAGGATGTTCTTTGATACAAGAACTTAGATATGACATTCAAGCTTACTTTCAGCGTCTTTAGAGGGGAGGGGTAAGGTTGTATTTATAGCCTGGGGAGTGATTAACTTAGAGTAATTTAAGTAATCATGGTTTGAAAATGTGGGCAAGATTAGGTGAGTGGTTTAAAAATGTGGGCAAGATTAGATGAGCGGGGGCCACGAAGAATGGGTGAAGATTTGAATTATATTTTTAATTCATAAGTAAAGGATTTTAAGTGAGTGGGGACCACGAAGGGTGGGTGAGGATTTGAATTTGAATTTTTAATTCAATGGTAGACAAACATGGAGAATAATGACATGTGGTGAGGATTGAGTTATTTTTTGGATTTTGAAATGGATAATTAATCAAATTATATTTGATTAATTCGAAGTGTATTTTTGTGAGAAATAAGGAAGAAGAATTAATTGATTTAGGACAGATATAAAATTAGGGTGTCTACATTTGCCCCTCTTTGGAAGGGTATTATGAAAGTAGTGTCCTTTCAAAGAAAGTAGACGGTATGGGGGAAGAATTCAATCTACTTTTTTAAAGCAAAAGGTAGAGCGAATGTTTGTTGGGGAGAATAGAAAGTGGTGAGTGACGGATGTCATAGTATCCTCCAAGACAAAAATGTCACAAGAAGATGTGATTATGGATAGATGTGGTGATGCCCCCTTGAGAGGACTGACAAGAATGGAATATACGACAGAACTCTCGAAAAGAAGAGAAATGAATTCTGTGGAGAAGAGGACGATAATGGAATGGAAGAGACTAGAATGACCGTACGACACAAATGGAGAAAGGATTCAATCGGCCTTGTATGTTAGGTGTGAGGGTGTGTGGGAAAGAGAAAAGGGAATGGATAAGATTAGGGGTTGATTACGAGAAGAGTAAGGGAGATAGGGGAGGGGAAAAAAAGAAATGAAAGAGGTAGAAATAAGAGAGAGTGATGATAGGGGAAGAAGGGAATGATGAAGGACAAACAAGAAAAAAAATAGGAAAATGACAGAGTAGAGGGTGAAAGAATAAAATAGAGAGATATGCAAAATGAAGGAAGCAACAGAGATAGTAAAGAGGGATGCGTGAAAGTGAAAGAAATGATAGAGTAGAGAAAAACAGGAAACGGGAAAGGATAAATAAGAAGGAGAAAACGAAGTGGGAGTAGGGGGTGAAATGAATGAAAATGGAAAAATGATGAAAGAAGAAGTAGAACGAAGAAAAAAAAGAAACTATGAGGGGTGAGGAAAGTGTGAAAAGAAGATAAACAGATACAGAATGAACGAAAAGGTAGGGGTGGTAGAGAAAATGAGAAGTGGTCAGAAGAAACGTGAAAATTAGGGGAGAGGAAAGGAAGATAGAACAAATACAAGGAGAAGATTGAAGTTATCGTGTCATTGCGAGGAAGACCAAGGCAAAGAATATGGAACAGACCGTATGGAGATGCATGTGGAGGGTGGTATGATAAAAAAAACAGGACAACGTTGAACAACCAGGTTATCGATGGGGAAGTAAGGAGAAAACGTGATGGAAAAAGGGGAAGAAGACGATATAGGGGAAGGAAAATAAGACGAGGGGTGAGAGAGAGAAGATGATAACAAAGAAAATGATGTAAAAGGAAGGGAATACAAAAAGGGGGTAATAAGTGGAAAGGGAACAATATAAGGAATGTTCAGAGAAGAAAGAGGGGAGGAATGACATCGATTTGAAAATATGTGGAGATGCATGAAATGAGGATACTAGGATGACGAGAAAATAGAAAAAAGATGTATGATGAAGATAATAAAGATATTGAAGAGGGTGAAAAGAAGATGGAGAGATGGGTGAAAAGTGACAAGAAAGGGTGGGATTGAGGGAAAAGAATAGGAGAGAAAAGAGAATGGGGGATAGAAGAGGCAATGCCAATGAGGGGACGTTAGGGAAATCCCCTTTATAATGAGTGGTGGGGAAGGGTGAGAGAAAAAATGAAAAAAAGGAGAAAGCTAATGAGGATTGGAAAGGGTAACGCCAACAAAGGGACGTTAGGGAAAGCCCTTTTACAACGAGTGGTGGGCTTAGAGGAGGGAAGGAATAAAGGGAAACTATAGAAGGTTCAAGGGAGTGAATGAGGTCGTGCGGAATGAGAATTGATGATTTTTAGGGAAAGCCCATTTACAATTATTAGCGTGGGAATAGAAGATGATGATGAAAGAATGATAGAGAAATGTGAACAATAATGGTGAATGCGTGTGTGGGTAGAAATGTGGGGGGGATTTGAGAAGATGAAGTGGAAAGAGTAAAGAAAATGGGAGGGGTGAGTTGGGACAAAGGTGAAAGCGAGGAGAGGATGCGGGTGATGAGGATGAACGAGGTGAGGATGAAGAACCAAGACATCAAAATAATGGGAAGAAACGGTATGAAGGATAATGGATCAAGAAGGGGAAAATGGGGGAAAAGAACGTGATTGTAGGTGGAAGAGATTAGATGTATGTTGTAAGAGGATATGTGAAGAAAGGATAATAGTAAGAGGAAAAAGTGGGTAGTAGGAGATACCAGGGGGAAGAAGCGATCAACAAAGTGAACGAAGAATGAGGCGGGGGAGAATTTCACAATGACAAGTTAAGTGTAGGGAGGACCCTGACATAAGACTGTCATGTAACGGAAGTGGTTAAGTAAGATTGTCAAGCGAGCAAAACTGGAGATGACAAGTGGTCAAGCAAGAAGTGTTTGCGAGAATCGAAAAGGAGGTGAAAGGATGTGATAATGGGGAATGCCGAGAAAAAGTGAAGGGTGAAGGGTGTGTAGTGATGGGGAAAGGCAAGGAGACAGATCATCCTTAAGAGGGACTCTTAAGTGAGATCACCATGCCGGGTGAATGGTTACGTAAGATTGCCAAGCAGAGGAGGGTGATAGTGGTGGTAAAAAGATGTGATGATGGGGAATGGAGAGGAAATATGGATGGCGAGATTATAGAGTGATGGGTGAGTGTAAGATGACATGTCATGCTTAAGAGAATCTCTTAAGTAAGATCGTCATGCTACCGGAGAGGTTTCGTAGGATCACCTAACCGACAGGGATGATATGTAAGGAGAAAGACAAGATGATATTGGGGACAGGGGTGGAATGGTAGGTTGCAGAAGATGATCGCGACGAGAGGCGGGAGAAATAAGATGGGGGAAGGCCATAGGGCAGATCAACCTTAAGTGGAAGTCTTAAGTAATATTGCCATGCAGACGGAATGGTTAAGTAAGATCGCCAAGCTGAAGGAGAAGAATGATGATTATAGAGTTGGTGGGAATAGGGTATGACAAAATGGACTGAAGAGGAACCCTCAAGTAAATTTTCCATATTATGAGAGCGTGTAAGTAGGATGATCAGGCATAAGACGGATTTGGGGAAGGATGAGAAAAAAGTGAGTGAGGTATGCCTGAGGGGTATATGATATGAGATGAGGTGATAACAAGAAAAAAAGGAAACAAAGGAGTGTAACATGAATGGATGAAGGAATATATGTACTGGAGGGCAGAGAGTGTGAGGGGAATCCTTAATTGGGATGTCTGCGTGGTGAGAGTAATGATGCGAGAATGAGAAGCAGAAGAGGTGGAATGGGAAGATGTGTTTGGTTATTTTAGAGTTTTTACGATTTTGTGGAGTTTACAATATTTTTATTTTTGTTTATTATATATATATATAGATTTTCTAATGTTTTTTTAGATTTTTGACGATTTTTTCTAATATTTTTGGATTTTTAGATTTTTATACTGTTTTTAGATTTTTGACGATTTTCAAATGTTTTTAGATTTTTGACGATTCTTGCTAATGTTTTTAGATTTTTGACGAGTGTTTCCAATGTTTTTAGATTTTTGACGAGTTCTAATTTTTTTGTTAGATTTTGGACAATTGTTTCTAATGTTTTTGGGTTTTTGACAATTTTCAAATGTTTTTAGATTTTTACACTGTTTTTAGATTTTTGACGATTTTCAATTTTTTTTGGATTTTTAGATTTTTACATTGTTTTTAGATTTTTGACGATTTTCAAATGTTTTTAGATTTTTGAATTTTTACACTGTTTTTAGATTTTTGATGATTTTTGGAGTTATTTTTAGATTTCTACAATGTTATTGGCAATTTATGGACTAGAGTGCAGACTTATTTTTGAGAGATGATAAACCAGGATATTATCTGTATGTACCGTGTTCCGTGTGGTAACTTATGCTCAGAATGACACAAATCCTCTTTCCATTGGCAGGATATGGTGGTGATGATATGATGAAAAGAAGTCCAACTCCATTCTTGACTTCACACAACTAGTAAGATGCGTGGGCTCATCACCAAGAATGACATAGGAGGTAGATAATGAATATAGAGACAAATGCTAACAACAATCCCTTTGGCAAATTGTGACTACATTCTTCATAACGGTACTGAACCAGTTTCAAAAACGACTTTCACTTTATGAGTCACGTGCTAGACTTAGACAATTATGTGGCCTATTGATTGGTAAGATATGAAGTTAAGGGATAGTTCTCTCTTCACTTAGGCGTCTAAATTACTTGTTTGGGGATTCTATAATTTACAAGCACTGTAAGATTTTGTATTTTTGAAATGACTCATTGTGCCTTGCCCCATGCTACTAGTGAGAAGCAAGGACTCATCACCAAAGGCAAAATATAAGCGAGTGAATTCCCTTTTTATCTTTTTAAAAAAATATATATATTTTGCATTGTTTTTATGCTTTTATGAGAATGACTCTCTACGCTTTTCCCCATGCCACTTGTAAGAGGCAAGGGTTTATCACCGAAGACAAGATGTAGACGAGTAAGGGCACCTTCTTCCATTCCCAATCTCACACTACCAGGAAGAAGTGTGGGCTCAACACCAAAGACTATAAGGATGAAAGATGTGACGATTAATTATTCATAAGGTATTGAATTGATGGATTTTTACAATAGCGCTTTGTATTTGGGAAGGAACTTCTGCCCCCAATCTCAGCTCCACACGACGAGTAGGATACGAGGGTTCAATATCGAAGACTGAGATGGATGACCAAATGAACTGGGTAAAGAAGTTTAGAGCTTTGTTATGAAAGAGAGAATGTCTTTGAAGGGAATATATTATCATCAGTAAGCTTCTAGGTATGACCATAGGTGAAAGCGACTGAAAATGGGAGATATTATAAGAAATATAGTACTCACAAACTTAATAGGATCTATATTAGCACTTGTCTCATGATGATAAATATGAAGATGTGATTTTGATAAAGAAATGTATATCTGCTAATGGAAATGAATAAATTTAAATTATTCGGAGATAAGCAAGATAGAAGGAACAATGTACACATTTTTGTTTCCCATAATAGAGAGTGCTTTCAAGAATAGAATTTCTTTAAATGGAATGCATTCATGGGTTTTTCAATGACTTGGCTTGTGTCAATGGCCAATTTATAAGCTCCAAACCTAAAATTATCTATGATTATGTAATTATCTATGATTCATGGTTTTTTCAAGGACTTGCAATAGTGAACATCTCAAGGATAAAATTTCTTTAAATGAACTACATTCATTGGTTCATAAAGATCTTAACCATCTTTAGCGGCCAATTTATAGGCTCTAGAGCCAAATTTAGCTGTAATTACATAGGGTCCTAACCAAGTAGGTTCAAATTTTTCTTGTTTTTCTTATTCTTTAGTGGTATTATTTTGATTTTCTTTTAAAACAAGGTCACCAATTTCAAATTCTCTGGGTCTTACCTTTTTATGATAACTGTGTTGCAGTCGGTTTTGATAGACTTGAAGATGATTGAGAGCATTAAGTCATTTTTCGTCAAGAAGCTCAAGCTCTTGAAGCCGTGACTGTCGGTATTCATCCTCATTAATTACATTTTTAAGGAAAATCCTCAAGGATGGGAGTTCTATCTCAATAGGTAAAATGGCTTCAAAACCATAAACAAGGGAAAATGGGGTGGCTCCAGTAGGCGTGTGGTAAGATGTATGGTAAGCCCAAAGAGTGGGGTAAATTTGAGTATGCCAATTACACCCATGGGTGTTGACAATATTTTCCATGATGGATTTTAAGGTCTTATTGGTTGCTTCCGCTTGACCGTTTTCCTGAGGGTAGTATGGCGTGGACTATTTAAGTTTGATGTGAAAATGTTTGGCTAGGTATTTTACATCCTAGTTTTAAAATATTTTTCCATTATCTACAACCAGAGCGGATGGAATACCAAATCGACAGATGAGATTATTAAAAATAAATTTTGATATTTAGCTACCGGTAACATAAGTGATAGACATAGCTTCTACCCATTTAGTGAAGTAATCAGTAGCAATAATGATGAACTTATGTCCATCGGAAGATGTTGGTCTGATTTTACCAATGAGGTCAAGTCCCCATTGAGAGAAGGGCCATGGTGTGGTTATCGATTGTAATGCCTGGGAAGGTGCATGGATAATATTTCCATGCTTTTGACATGCTTGACAACGTTTGACAAAATGACATGCGTCACTTTCCGTGGTGGAAAAAATGTCACGAGTTCTAATTTTTTTGTTGGATTTTGGACGATTGTTTCTAATATTTTTAGATTTTTAAATTTTTACATTGTTTTTAGATTTTTGACGATTTTGGAGTTGTTTTTAGATTTTTACAATGTTATTGGCAATTTATCAACTAAAGTGTAGACGTATTTTTGAGAGACAATAAATCAGGATATTATCCGTATGTACCATATTCCGTGTGGTAACTTATGCTCAGAATAACACAAATTCTCTTTCCATTGGTAGGATATGGTGGTGATGATATGATGAAAAAAATTCCAACTCCATTCTTGACTCCACACAACTAGTAAGATGCGTGGGCTCTTCACCAAGAATCAAGAAGGACGTAAGAGGTAGATAATGAATATAGAGACAAATGCTAACAACAATCCCTTTGGGAAATTGTGACTCCATTCTTCATAATGGTATTGAACTAGTTTCAAAAATGGTTTTCACTTTATGAGTCACATGCTAGACTAAGACAGTTATGTGGCCTGCTGATTGGTAAGATATGAGGTGAAGGGATAGTTCTCTCTTCACTTAGGCATCTAAATTACTTCTTTAGGGATTTTATAATTTGCAAGCACTATAAGATTTTGTATTTTTGAAATGACTCCATATGCCTTGTCCCATTCTTTGGGTGTGTTCTTTCGATTTTCTTTGAGAATGAGATCATTGACATTAAATTTCTAGGTTTGAATTTTTTATGGTAGCTACGTCGTAGCCGATTTTGATAGAATGGAAGATCTAGGGCATTAAGTTGTTTTTCATCAAGAAAATCGAGTTCATTAAGGCATGAGTGTCAATAATAATCTTGATTGATTACATCTTTGAGGGATATTTTGAAGGATAGAAATTCAACCTTGACATGTAAAATAGCTTCCCAACCATAAACAAAAGAGAAGGGAGTGGCTCCAGTAGGTGTGTGATAAGATGTGCGGTAAGCCCAAAGAGTGGGATGGATTTGGTTAAGCCAATAGCTTTCATGTGTGTTGACAATGATGGTTTGTATTATTTGGTTTGTTGCTTCTATTTGTCCATTAATTGACTGATTTGAGGATATATTCACGATTAAAGATGAAAAATGTGGCATAAAGATATTCCTGGGTATACGTACCTCGTAGAATGTATGCACGTAGAAGTTTTGATAGGTGAGAATCATTAGTGATGAGATGCCTACAAGATCGATCATTGAAAGCATGATGGACACGACAGGTTGCATTGTTGCAAGTGTCCAAACTCGATGTGGTTGGGTTTCGATAACAAGGCTAGAGATGTTAGGCATAGGAGCCAATATTGGAATAATAGAATCAAACTTAATGGTACATATTGATGGAATCTCTTCTGTAGTGTCTACAGTAATATCAAGGTTTGAAAGGGAGTCTTGAAATGAGGTCAAGGTCTCGTTAAATGTTGGAAGAATGTTTTCGCCCAAAATATGTTCAATATATGTTTGGGTTAAAAGAGAGTCTTGAAATAAGTTCAAGTGCTCAGTAGATGTTGGAAGAATATTATTGTCCAAAACATATTCAATGTATGTTTGAACTAATGGAAGGAAATTTGAAGAAGATATGGATTGGTTTGGAATTAGAGAGGCTTGACTGTTATCGTCATGATCTTGTGGAATTCCAGTATATATAGAAGTTTCAATAGTAGTCAACTCTTCATGGAAATTTGTGGTATTGGATGTGTCGTTGGTTGCAAGAGCGTTGTCATCAAGTTCTACAAAGATGACGTTGTCGTCAATTAAGTCTTGGACGTAATTCTTAAATCGCACACATTTATCTGTGTGATGACCAGAAATGTGATGAAATTCACAGTATGTGTTAGGTTTGTACCAACATGGTTTAGCTTCCCCTTTGAAAAAGGGTTTTGTAATTGGATATCTTATCAGTTTAGCCTCTTTTAGTTGATGAAAAACACTATAGAGACTTTCTCTAAGGGGGGTAAACTGACGTTGGAATTTACGCAAACTGATGTCTTCATGAGGTTGTATGATTGGCCTTTTAGGTGATCGTTCACTAATTTGGGTAGCCATATGAGAGAGTTGTGTTGTCATCTTATTAATTTGTTCTAATAGCTCATTATGTGATGTTTTTTTTTGAATTCATCATGGTTGAAAGAGAGGGAGAACAAAAAAAGGTGCAATGAAGAACTCAACCTATTGATTGTGATCTTTGTTTTGGCTCAATCGAGTTAACAAGTAAGGCTATAAGGAGTAAGCTTAAACAAGATACTTGGGAGAAATATGTGATAGCTCGAACAATCTATAATGAAAATGGTCTGATTTGGCTTAAACAAGCTTATTAGAAGACAATGTAAGGAGTACACTCAAACAAGGTACTCGATACAAATGGGATATAGCTCAAATAAGCTATGATGAAGATGTTGATTAGTTTGGCTTAAACAAGCTCGGGATTGTTGACAGGGAAAGTAACCTGAACAAGTTAATCTCAATATGGTTGTGATATAACTTAAAATGAGTTATGAAAAGATTTGTGTTGGCTGTGATTTGGATAAACATGATGGTGGAAAAAATAATGAGTGAACTCAAACAAGTCACCTAATATTAGTTTGATATAGCTGGAAACAAGCCATGAATGATGTTTTGACAATTGACAATATGGGGAGTGAATGCTAGTTAGTAAATATTAGTTGGATATAGCCAATGAAAAGTTATGGCAGATGTAATGTGGGATGAAGCGAGCTAATGAAATTGGTGCAATGTTTTGGTATGTGTTGTTGGATTGTTTGGATGTTTTCGCTTGGTATTGAATTGGTCAAGAACTGATTTTTTTGTGGAACACAACTAGGGTTTGAAATTTTACAATGAACACATTGATATCAACCAAGTTTTATGATAAAACAATGCTAAACTATTTTTTTTCAAACAACAAACAATCATGTGGATCCAATTGTTTTGGCTTATGAGGTAAATTCTTCAGGAATGATCATTGTTTCATGCAATCATTAAAGTATGTTGTGGACTGATGGATGCATACTCTTATTAGTCCAAAAAAAATGCGTCCTCTGATATACCATAGTCTTGATATACCTAATTCTGTACGGGGACAAAATTGGTACGGGGAGCCCTTAGAGCACTGGAGGAGACTCACCAATTCTTACTTGTCTGTTTCGGAGTGAATCACCACGTCCAGCACAGGTTTTGTGAAAAGGTGGAAGGTGATAGAGGGATGAATGTGTATGGTGTCCTTATAACTCCCCAAAGATTTACAGGGACGATGCCCATGCTTGATTGTTATAGATATTTAGGCGTGACTCGCATGCGCTGCACGACAACATTACCTATAAGTGAAGAGCAGGGGCGAGGTAAATACCAAACGTTGTGATGAGACTAGGTCTCAAAGTGCAATGCAGATGCAAATACTGTTGGTGCGTGGTAGTCAAGTCCACGTCACCGGTGTAACTTTGGTTGTGATGAAATCCACCTCGTCTACGTGTAAAAACAAAATGATAAAGTGATTAAACGCAGGGTTCTTTCCAACTTGAAATAAATCACTAGCAGAAAATAATTGCGTACCTGAGCATACTTTTTTTTGTTTCAACAATTTTCTTTGAATGTTGGTATTTTTGTGGGATTTTTGTTGTTTTTATGTTTTTGTTTTTGGCAATATTCCAGTGACGCGGTCCTACAGAAAAAAAATAGTAGTTATCCTGCAAACGTAATATTAGAAAAGTGATCGTGATTGTTTTTTATTTTCCAGATCGCTTGAAGGCACAGGAAAAGAGCATACACAACCAACAACCAAACAAATATTAATAATATGACAAAGAAAAATAATTATTGAAATGACAGTTGGAAAACAAAGATAGAGGATCCTACAATGTTAGAACAAGAAACTAAAAAATTGTGACCGTTTCTGATTTTCCAGATCGCTCGAAGGCGCAAGAAAAGAGCATACGCGGATACAATTGGAATAATTTTTTTTATTTTTTAAAATGTTAACAATTATTGCAATTAATCATGATTGTGAAATAGCGATAATGGTTATTTTCACAAAAAATAAAAACGATGAAAGAAAAGTGTTAATTTACGTTACCTAAAAGTGTTGTCATGGAAAATTGAAATGTAATGCAAAAAATTAAAAATTAAAAAAAAAATTGTTTTGCAGAACCCGGGTGGCCTCACATTTCTAATTTCCAATATCACTTTTGAAGTGTGAGGAAAGAGCATACGTGTGAGGTTGTTACATGAAATAAAATTAAAAAACTATAATTTTGTTGTTTTTTGTTAAAAGACAAGTGTCAGAAGAAATGAAACCAAATTTTTTTTGTAAGTTTAAATCAAAAAATTATTTTTCCATTACATAGATCTTTTTGATACCTTTGCGTTAAAAAAAATGAAGTCATTCCGAGTTCAGGAGCAAAAGTTATGGCTTCCGAAAGATGGGCTACGGTAGCACTCTGAATGAAAATTTTAAACGTGAGAAAAACGTCCCGGGAGCTAGTTTTTTTTATTTTCTGACTTATGTACTTCACCTGAGAAGTTAAAATTTTGACAGTAAGGTTAAAAAAGAACAATAAATAGAAATAAAAAGTTAGATCACAAAATTATTGACTAAAATAAAAGAAAAAAAATGATTAACTTCCTACAAAGCAGTTATTTTAGCAAAAGTAAATAAATAAATACATTTTCCGGATTGGTTGTCCCATGACAGTAAGATAAAAAACTAATGACTAGTTCATGTGTTTCTATAAATTACGAGTGAATAGAAAAATCATAACTGATAAATAAACACCAAGCACCGAGGAGATCAAAGACAGGATGAGCGTCATAGTTTCATTGTTGTTATAACCTGCAGATACACCACAAGACACCATGTAACAAAAACACTACCAAAAGCATGAAAGTTAACCAAAGAAGGCCATAAGGAACAAAAAAGGAAATAATAACGAACAATAATAAACAAAGAACAAATAAAACCACTAATTGAGAAATTAATTGTAACAGATCGAAAGTAACCGGGCGTGCCAGAATGTAAGCTACGAAAAATACACTACTAACAAGGAAGTAAAATATCAATAATCATACCTCCTCTTTCGTGTTTCATAGCAAACCTCAGAATGGGCTAGGAAACTTAGATTGAGCCCTGATTGTGTGATATGTAGGTGTTTTTTTTCAAGACAGAGCAAGGCCTTCCTGCAACAACGATCTTCTTACTTTGCACTAGATGGGAAAAAGGACTATAAGGCTATTTGGGCATTAGGACGAGGCAGAAAGATGTTCTTTGCTCAAAGGATGCAAGAAATTAGATAGGGCATTCAAGCTTATTCTTCGTGTCTTTAAAGGGGAGGGGTAAGGTGTATTTATAGCCTAGGAGAGTGATTAACTTAGATTAATTTAAGTACTCAGGGTTTGAAAATGTGGGCAAGATTAAGTGAGTGGTTTGAAAATGTGGGCAAGATTAGATGAGTAGGGGCCACGAAGAATGGGTGAGAATTTGAATTATATTTTTAATTCATAAGTGGAAGATTTTATGTGAGTGGGGACCACAAAGGGTGGGTGAGGATTTGAATTTGAATTTTTAATTCAATAGTAGAAAAATATGGAGAATAATGACATGTGGTGAGGATTGGGTTATTTTTTAAATTTTGAAATGGATAATTAATCAAATTACATTTGATTAATTTGAATTGTATTTTTGTGGGAAATGAGGAAGGGGAATTAATTGATTTAGGACAAATGTGAAATTAGGGTGTCTACACTCTGAATTCAAGAACCGATTCTCCCAATTTGTATTGTATTACAGGAAAGATATGAAGAATTTTAGCATAAGGATTACCCTTCAATCACGATCACTATGGTATTAAGTTTTTTATTTAGATAGAAGGATTTTAAAGTTATAGTGGAAGCAATTCTCACATGTGCAACTAATCAATTATTATGTTATTCCTTGGTTATTCTTATCCTAGTATTAATTGTACCAAATCTTCCAATGGATGTGGGATTGGTTAAGTTTTTTAATATAGATATAACAATTTTGGAGTCATTGAAGCAAATATAATGTACATATTCTAATAATATATCTTATTTTAAGTAAGAGATTTTTAAAAACTTGTTATAATGAGATTTTTAAAGATTTTTTAATCACATAAGAGAAGAAGGGGCGCAAAACATGCAAACATGCACTCGTGTGTTTATATACTAACATTAATATGTAAGGTTTATAGTAACAAAAGATGAAATAGTGTAAAATAATTATGGACAATACAAATATATGAATTATGACTTAATTAAGCATTGTAATACATGTACAATATAAGTTCCACAATACTTAATTTATATTTCCAATCATTTGGTAGGGCATTTATGTAGAGTTTTAGTACTGATATTGAAAAAATAGAGATCAAGTGACATTCATTTGAATCTAAATCTAAAAATGTGCATTTGAGATGATAGTGACCATGCCCATACATTAGGAATAAAATATAGACAGAGGTACAAACCATAAGTATCACTCTATATAAAGTATCATTGTCACTTAAAACAGGTGTACAAAGGGTCAGCGTCGCTTCTAATGGATGTATAAAGTGTTAGTGTTTCTTTTGACAAATAACATGCATACCTTGAATCAAATTGATGATTGTGTTCATCTAGTCATGATCTATTGTTTCCACACTTTGATATGCACATTGTGATACCTATAACCTACAAAAATTATTTATTATCCTTTCCCTATGTTAATCGTGATTTCTAAAGCTTAAGGAAAACAATGTGAACTTTGAGCGCATGTGCCGAGGGTTAGCATGTCTCCACAACACCATCTAATTATCATGCCCTTAATTATGGACACCACTCTATATAAATATGTCAAAAAGAAGTAAATTGAATAAATAGAAATAAATTTGGACCCATTAAAGCCCTAGGTCGTGCACCAAAAGTAGTCCATAAGAAATACTAACTTCAATGAATGATAAATACTTCAATTTCTTGATTTCTCTATAATTTTGTTAATGATCAATAGAATCATAATAGTATTGTGTGCAATCTTTAGGTATAAATGAACTGTGATGTTCATGTATTTATAGACAAATAATTTCAAATGAAGACCTTATTAGTGCAAAATCAATAGCCAACTAAAAGCGAAAAATATGGGACCGATGGGGCACATTCACTTTTATTTAGTTGAAACAAAATAAAGGGCCCATGAGCATCAAAGGTGCTTCAGACACAAATGTCGAAACATGAGAGAAACCTGGGAGGGTTGAGGGGTTGTGAAGAAGGACATGGACCATCGAAAGTCTACAAATGTACTAATAATTGATAGATATGCATGTAAATCAAAACATGCTAATTAATAACTAATAAATTCCTTGTGCCATTTTTACAAGTCTAAAGTTTCACACTTTGAATTATGTGCACCATACATCTCAAAGTATAAAAATGATATGTAAAATGATATAATTGAAAGCTTGGAACTTTGGAATAGAAGATAATATACCTAAGAACTTGCAAAACCATTTTTCTTTTTACACGCATGAATGACTACTAAATAATTTATAAATGTTGAAATCTTTTATCTAAAATATAATACCTCATTTTGCTAAGAAAGATGTAGATTAGAGCAAGACACCTTTGTTAGATACAACTTCTTTGTATCTGAATAAAACCAGATTCATTGGAGTTGGACATTCTTTTAGATACAAAGCCTCTGAATTTATCAAGATGGATATGTTGATGCACATGCCACATAATATACTGAGTAGTATATATGACCTTGTTATGAGATATGGAGAGAGCTTGTGAAACTCATATCTTAAAATAAAGAGATTATGTGCAACATAAAATATGGAAAATATATAATTGAAACATGTAAAAGATATGGGATATAGGAATATGCACCATACATGCATTTCCCCATGACATAACATAACGACATGGGTAATCATATTAGAGAATTGTTTGTTTAACTTCATAATAAATTTCTTTTTCAAAGTATAGCAAATAGTATGCAGATTGTTGAGATATAAGTTTTATAAAAAAGTTGATTAAATATTTAAATTTTATCAAACTATTTGTAACACTTTATGTATGATGTGTCTATGAAGACAAATAAATCTTTACAATTTAGCAATAGTGATCTTGGTCGGTCTAGTGTGGCTCTAAGGCTTAGGTTCGGATCCTCCAAGCAAAAAACCATGGATATTTTGAAAGGAAATGAATCAATCTTAAATTAAAGTAAAACAAATGATGCATAGCCTTGGTAGTACATAGAGTGTACATCTTTTGTAGTGTTATTTTGGAGGGAAATTGTTATATTGTAGTGAATATATTGTGTGCCCTATTCAACATTACGGGTGCACATCCTTTTATTTACCTTTAAAAATGTTTTATATGTTGTATATTTACTTATTTAGATTTACTTTATATTAAATTTATATTCTTAGACTTTAAATTTATTTTACTAAATATGAGAAACTAGGACTACTCTACATCTTTTGGAATGGGTTTTGAAGATGTAGGAGTGTCGCACTAGCGAAAACTGTGAATTATGTGAAAATCGTGAAAATAGTGAAATTTCCGAAAAATGTGAAAAAGGAAAAAGCTTGGTTTTTTCAAAAATAACAAAGGTTGTGGTGGGAGATGGGTTTCCCGCACCGGGTGCTGGGGTCCTCACTGGTGTGAACAAGATCCCAGTGGGATATGGATGGCGAGGCATCGCCCATGGATCAGCCCGTGAACTTGAAGCGGAAAAGGCTTGTGCTTGAATTGATAGGACAAATTCGACACTAGCTTGGTTGTCAAAACCCTAATTTCTTTGTTCAGGGAGTCGGTATTAGAAAAAATGACGGTGGTAGAAAAAAGTCTAGTGCAGGCTGAGCCAACTATTGAGGTAATACAGGAGGTCCGTTTTCAATCCATCCCTGATTGGGTCTGATAGGTTGAAGAGCTTGGAAGACTTCAAGGTTGATGAAATCGATTTCAAAATTGCTGCAGAAAGTTTACATCTCTCGGTGCCTCCTCCTCCCAAAGCTGTTTTTTCTGATTCGCGGTTGAAAAGGGTGATTTTCTGCAAGTTTGTAGGCACCCATTTCTCTCTTGGAGGATTTCAAGCTGGGTTGCGTGCTTCTGGGGCTCAAATGCTAAACCAAAAGTTAGTTTCCATGCCAACGAATTTTTCTAGGTATGTTTCCCCTCCCCTGATTTGCTGAATTTGGTGCTTAAAGAAGGACCTTGGTTCATGAACTCTTCCAGCCTGTACTTTCGTCCTTGGTCACCAAATTTCGACACCTAGAAGGAAAAAATTTCGAAGGCCCCGCTTTGGTTAAGCATTCATGTTCTACCTTTGGATCTCCACAAATGGTCTGTTCTGAAGCCAATTGTGAACTCCCTAGGGACCCTCGTGCCCATCTCGTAATCCTACCCTAAATTTCTGCCGCAAAAGCTTGGTACGTCTCTATGTTGTGATGGACCTAACTACCCCTCTGCCGCCGTCTTTGACTCTCCAAACAAATTCCGGCCCCAAGTGCTTTACCATTGAGTATGAGGGTCTAAATTCAAAGTGTTTTTATTGCGGGCAGTTGGGTCATCAAAGTAGGGTCTGCTCTTTGAAACTGGCCAAGGCTTCCAAGGAGTTGTATTCTCATAAGGTTGGCTCTGTGATGAAATGGGCTGGAGGAGAGTGAAATGGCATCACCCTTGGTGGGTGATATTTCACCTCTTTCTCTTCTAAAAGAAACTGAAGAAGTGCATAAAAACTTCAGGGGAATTAATTTCCCTTATTAAGGAAGGTTTTGATCAAGGGAAAGCAGCTTCCCTGAACTCACTACAATCTTTTCTCTTGGATAAAGTTGAGACAGATAAGTTTTAGTCCCTTTTAGGTGATGGTGTCTTGGAGGAAGGAGAATTTGAGTCAGATCTACTGGTACCCCCCCCCCCCCCGGCTTTAGCTTCCTCAAAATTGGCTTTCGGTTCAAACAAGGTTGAAGGAGGCCATATGCGGCTCAGCCGACAAAAAAGGTAGAAAATCCAAACAAGAACTGACACTGTTGGAAGTGGATGTTGGCAAACAAAGTGTCCTGAAATTTGCCAAAGCTGTGTTGGGAAGGTGAATGTCCTTCCCTCTCCTAAATGATAATACTTTCTAGGAATATGAGGGGTCTCAACACCCCTGATAAACAACGCTTGTTTAAGCGTTATCTCTTTTCCTCAGAGGCGAGTGTGGTGTTGCTTCAAGAAACAAATATGGCCGCAACAGAAGCTACTACGCTATGAAAAAATTTAGTTAAGGGCTAGAATATCTATATTCTCCGATGCTACCCGGGGCCTCAGGGGGCTTGGGATTCTGGTGGAAGGAATGTCAGGTTCAGGTTGATCTTATCGACCAAAAACATAGTTGGCAATTGGGTCGGCTTTTCCTGAAACGTTCTCATTCGGTCTTCTACCTCCTTAATGTGTATGGTCCGAATAGCATAATTGGCAAAAGAGAGGTTTGACAAGACATCTCCAAGTCTTTTTCTCCCCCTCGAGGATCAACTGTTTCTTCTTGGTGGTGATTTCAATGCTATCACCTTTGAGAAAGATAAAAAAGGTGGTATTTTTAGAAATCAGAAATCCCAGGTAAATTTTTGTTCCTTTATCTCTGACAACTCTCTTTTAGATATCAAGCCCAAACAAGGTTGGTTCACCTAGAGCAATCATAGGAAGGGCTTCAGTAATATTACTGAAAGGTTTGACAGTTTCTTAGCCGGCCCTAAGTGGCCTTTGAATAATGTTGTCTTAGAATGCTCGATTCTGCCCTGGTCTGGCTCTGATCACTTCCCAGTTTCCATATTAGTCAATATCGACTTTTCCCCTCACAAATCCCCTTTTAAGTTTGAGCTTATGTGGCTGAGGGATGCCTCTCTGGAAAACAACATTTTGCAATGGTGGCACTCCTATCAGGTTGAAGGTTCAAAAATGCTGGTGCTTGCACAAAAACTAAAACTTCTCAAAAAGGATCTAAGATCTTGGAACAAATCTTGTTTTAAGAATATCTTCCAAGAAAAGCCTAGAGTGGAAGCCGAGTTGAAAGCTCTGAATGAGTTAATTTTTGTCTCTGGCATAGGGGAGGCGGAGTTTCTTCTAGAGAAGTCTTTACTAGCCAAACTTGGTGAATTGCTTCTGCATGAGGAGGTCTTCTGGAAACAAAAATCATGGGAATCATGGCTCAAGGATGGGGACAAGAACACAAAGTTTTTTCATTCATCCGTAAAAGCAAGGCAGAGCTCATCTTTCATCTCCGAGATAAAGAGTCATGATGGTATTGTCCTCTCTAATCAAAAAAAGATTTCTGATGAAGGGGTGGCGGTTATTTACTTCCCTCCTTCAAGGTGACATTGCATCCTTTGATTCAGAGCAATCCTCTTTCCTTGAAAATATCCCGATGCTGGTCACTGATGCTCAAAACGTGGCCCTTCTTAAGCCCTTCACTATGAGTGAAGTGGAGAAATTAGTTTTCTTTATGACCAAGAACAAAGCTCCATGTCCGGATGGTTTTCAGGATAATTTCTTTTAGAAATTTTGGAACATCATTGGCTATGATGTTTGGGCGGTTGTAGAAGAATATTGCAGATCCCGTTCAGTGCTTAAATCACTAAAGTGTACCTTTATAAGTCTCTTCCCGAAGATCCCACAACCCTCTTCACTCGCAAGCTTCAGGTCGGTTTCTCTGTGTAATACCTCCTACAAAATCATTTCGAAAGCCATTGCTACCAGACACAAAGGGCTGCTAGAACCTATGATCTCTTCGAAGCAATCTGGTTTCTTGCCGGGGAGGTCAATTTTTGATTGTATTTTTCTCTTTCATGAATTCATTCATTCTATCTCCTGAAATAAATCCCTAGGTATGTTACTAAAACTAGATATTAGCATGGCCTTTGAAAAGATCAACTGGCATTTTCTAATCAGAATCCTTAGAAATTTTGGTTTTTCGGTTCATTTTTGTAATCGGGTGTTCAGTTGTATAGTTGGGCCTTCTTTCTCCGTGTTAATTAATGGTAATCCTGAAGGTTTCTTTGAAGGTAATTAGGGTATAATATAGGTTTGTCCTCTCTCCTCCTTTCTCTACATTTTAGTGGCTGACTTGCTAAGTAGGGCCATCAGCAATAAATTTTGGGAAGGCAAATTGCAGGGATTAAGAATTACGGAGGGGGTGGATCCTATTTCTCACCAACAATTCGTGGATGACACTTTCTTGTTTGGAAAATCCAACATTCAGGAGGCCAGAGAACTGAAGGGGTTGCTCGATGCTTATGCAGTCACTACTGGACAAGAGGTTAGCCATGTCAAATCCTTCATCTTCTTTTTTAACGTCCCCCCTTCTCTGGAAGCTAGAATTCTTGGAATATTCAGTTTCAAAAAAGGCTCCCTTTTGATCAAATATCTTGGTGTGCCTTTGTTTGGTGGCTCGGGTTGGACCTCTATGTGGAACGATCTCCTCTCTTCTGTTAATTCGAAACTCAACTCCTGGAAATGAAAATAACTATCACTAGCTGGAAGACTGGTCTTCATCAAATTTGTTCTCAGTGCCTCCCCCTTATACATGCTTTCCATATTGAAAATCCCCAAAAGTGTTATATCAAAGCTTATTGAGATTATGCCAAAGTTCCTATGAAAATGTCCCTCTATGAAAAGGAAAATCCCATTGATCAGCTAGGAAACTTTGTCCAAACCCAAAGATCTAGGCGGGGTTGGCATTCTCAACTTGGGTATTCAAAACTTGGCCCTGGGCTCCAAGCTTGTCTGGAATCTCCTCACAAAACCTCTGTGTCTTTGCAGCCAAGTGCTGGAAAAAACATATTTGGGGGCCCATCTTCCGGAATCAATTCTCCATATTGCTAATCTCCCTTGTGGTTCTCATATATGGAACTTCTTAGTTGAATGTCGGGAGCTCTTCTTATTTAATGCGGCCTGGAAAATTGAAAAAGGTGACAGGGTGTTATTCTGGGATGACCCTTGGAATGGTTTTCCTATGCTTGGGGAAAATCCCGCGTTTGGGAAAATCAAGAGGCTCTCAGTTCAAGAAAGGGGACCATATGTTTCCAACTATGGGTTGATTCTGGAAAATTTTCCTGCTCTATTGGAATGGAAAAGTATTGATCACCTAAATCTCTCTTTTGAAACTAAGGATAGTTTTTGCTTAGCTCTACAAGAATGACAGATAGTGATTTACAGGGGTAATCATGAAATTGTCTGGACTGCAGCCTCTTCTAGGAAATACTCCCCGCACTGTGGCTATAAATTATTTCATGTTGAGAAGGAAGTTGAGGCTCTAATCTAGAAGGCATGCTGGTCCCCCTCATGTCCCCCTAAAGTTGGCCTTTTCGCTTGGATGGCTTTCAAAGGAAAAATTCTCACTCAAGAAAGGAGGAAGAGATTTGGTTTTCATGGTCCCTCAATGTGCTTTCTATGTGAGAAGCACGAGGAAGATCATGATCATCTTCTGCTTCATTTCCCATTCACAGCTGAATGCTAGGGTTGGTTGTGTGCCAAACTCAATCTCCTGTGGGTCTAACCCTCTACACTTCCGGCAGCCATTTTGGCTTGGCCTGTAAACCTCCACTCTGGCACTCTCTCCTCAATTTGGTTGTGTGGTATCATGCTACTTCTCTGGCACATCTGGTGGGAGCGTAATAAAATAATCTTTAGTGAGGAGCAGAACTTGATGGACAGGGTCATTCTCAGGTTGGAATGGGCTATCTCTGAGGTGGTTTCTGCTAATTGGTCCCACTTTCATCACTTCTCCAACATTCATAAGGAAATCGAATAGCGCTGGCCTAGAATTGTCAAGCTTGGAGAAGGTGTTCAATACCCTTTGATCTCCTCAGCCTTGCTCCGTCGGTTAGCTCATTGGCTCCCCCCCACCTTGGGTTTCCTAAAACTAAATTTTGATGGAGCGGCCAGAGGTAACCCAGACATCTCTGACACTGGATGCATTATAAGAAATAAAAAGGTATTATTGATCGGTACCACCTCCTACAAGCTCAGGAATGACACTTTTAATTCGGATGAACTACAAGCTCTGAGCAAAGGTCTAGATCTAGCGGCCTCCTTAAAGATAGAAAAACTGGAAATCAAAGGGGATTCGCTAGTAATTGTGAATGCCATAATTAAAAAGAAAGCCATGTCTTGGAAAATGGACCTCGGAGTTAAAAAGGTCCTTTGGCAACTCGGGAATTTCAGTGCCTGGAACATTAAGCACATGTTTTGGGAAAGTAATAATTGTGTGGACAAACTGGCGAATGCAACGATTGAGCAAGCACAACAGGAGATAGTGGCATTCAATTCCAAAGTGTGGGAAGGATTGGGGATATTGATCTCACGCGAGGTAGATTTTAGAGCACACGTCGTCTAATGATACACTTATGGGATGTGAAGGGTCTATTTAATGCTTTGGACAAGGGCTCCTCCTTATATTTTCTCCCTCCTTTTGCTACCTATGGTTGTCCCTCATCTATCCTAAATTACCTTGAGATGTGATCTGCGTGATATGGTGTTTCATTCTAGGATAAAAGACAACCGGTTGAAAAGAATTTTTCGTCTCTCCTGCATTGAATAGTTGGATGCCATTAAAGGATTCTTAGGTAAAGACTATCTATCTGATGTTGGTTGGCCATGCGTCAACAGTGGCATTTCCTTTGTATTCATTGAGAACCTGCTGATAATCCATCCCTCTAAAGTGGATGTCGTGAGTCTAGCTCTGTACTGGATTCGACCGACATACCATGGTAACCTAACCTCTAAAGTGGCAAATTACTGTCCGGCGTTATGGGTTGTGCATGAGTCTTTTCCGAGCGCGTTAGGGGTGGTTGTGGGTGTCTTCAGCGAACTCGAAAAATGGTTGGGCATTCTCCTAGCCTTCACTGAGCAGTTGGTGGTGTATGCTCGGGACCAGGCTGTCAACCGTGCCCACCTGGTGCTTCCTAATCTGAAGACCCTCTGCGCTCCGTTGGACCCTATCCCACCTGGATGGACAAAGGTGCGGATGTATGCGGCAAGGGCCTATGACTTTATCTGGCTAAACTGGGCAAATTCTGAAGTGAAAGTTGACTAGGCCTCATATGATATATATCCAACTTCTTTTTTGCTCTTATGATTTTGTTGTTTTGCTTTGAAATCTTGAGGTCAGACCTCTATTTATGTAAATAGGGAATGGGTCCCTTCAACTTGCTTTATCTATTAAAAAAGGGCTAATCATAACCAATTAATACTAATGAAGGTCAGTAAAATGTGTAATTAGGGACAATTAGGGGAAACCAACTTGTGTGAACCTAATTGCAATAAAAAAAATGTGATTTGGGGTTCAAATTACCCCAAATGAGCCCCTAGTTAATCTAATTACTCATTTGGTTCAATGAGGGATGAAACTTGGGGAATTGAGCCTCATGAACCTAATTTTGACCACATAAAGTGATTTTATACTTTATTTTCCCTAATTGAGCATCTAATTAAAAAATTTACTTAATTATTTTTATGAGGAACATAATTTAGGCCAATTAAGCCACGTGATCCTAATTGTGATTACATAATGTGATTTTGGGATCAATTTTCACCATTGGGTCCTTGATCTAACCAATTACTCAATTTATTTTATGATAAATGCAAGTTTGTCAAATCAAGTGATCCATTGGTCGGGAGGATATTGTTTGGAAAACAATTACAATGAGGATCTAGATGTGTTATATTTGGAAACATGATATGAATGATAGAGGTTGAAGACTTATCATAGCACGTGAACAATAGAGAAGAAACAAACAAGATAACCGATATGATATTCATAACTATAATGTAAAGTTATATTATGCAAGTCATGTACAATATATGAGATGTTGGGTTTAGAATCTCTACTTAATCCTTATTCTCTAGTTATTGGTCCACTAACTATGAAACATATATTGTAGCTTAATATACACATGATGAAGATGAAGCATCATTTGGTTTGTTACATCATTAATGATAATCATTTCATAACTAATCATTAGCTCATCATATTTAGTTCGTAGTATCACGAAGTTGTGTGATATAATTATGCCATTATAGGAGCTACTCAGTGTCATAGAGGAGTTAACACCTCATGGTATGCACACGTGTGCATGGTACAATGTTGAAGTATGATGCCAATCATACACCTTAAACCTGAACCATCCCAAAATTTATTCAAATTGATATACCTATAATAGTTCCATAGGTTCTTAAATCACCATGTGGGTATGTGCATGGAGATGGGGGACCAAAAAGTGGCCAAAAATAAGTTTTTTGACGATTTTTACCATAATGCGCTTACGTAATGGCTTGGTCATGTTATAACATGATAGCGGAAAATTAAGCTCGCATTATGGCTTGGATTTACCTATCCTAAAACACACTCACGTTCCTATTAGCAATGTTGTATATGTGTATTTGGAAGCTTATATTAATCTTTATACTTTATTATTTCTTATAAGTTGTATAATTTATATGTTGTATAAGTTTTTCATTTATTAATATTTATACTTCATTAGTTATTATACTTGAATAAAAGAAATTAGGTCACTTTGCACCTTATGGAATTAGTATCACAGCTCCATAAGTCAGGGTTTAGAAGATGGTTTTTCATATTATAATCTAGTCAATACATAGGTATTTTTCAGGATTTCAACATTCAAACTAAATATTTTACGGTTTATATTCTACAATTGATATCTGTTTTGGGAAAGAATACAGTTATTGTTTAGGTTTTGGGGCCTTCTTGATTGGTTATTAACATTTGTAAGAGTTTTAGATGTGTCAAAACTATATTTTATAAACCTCAAAACTCCCAAATGTATCAACAATTGCTTGAATATATGGACTCATGAAATGCCTTATAATACATAACAAATCAAAACACATATGTAATTTTTTATCAATTTAAAAATCCTTGACATCTATAAATATTAATCCCATTATTGTGACTGTTACAAAAAATAACTAAAATCATAAAGTTATTACAATGGTGTTTTTCCAAGACCCTTGACAAGTTTCATTTGTTTAGTGCTACTCAGCTTGTCTCTCTACTCTTTGTCACTCTAGCCCCTCGAATGGTGAACTTGACTCACTTTATGTTTTTTTAGGTTCTATAACCATACTCCTTTGATTATTAACCTAATGCTTGATCCAAAACATTATCCCCTTATTAGATACTCTACTCTCACGACACTTATTATGACATCTCTACCTTTTCCTCCCCCTTTTATTTCTCCACATGTTTCTAAATTTATTCCATCCGCGAGATCACCTTCATCGTTTCTCTCCATTATTGCCCCCACCCTCCTATATTTGAACCATATTACACATGACATGAAGCTCTTGGGCATGATATTTATGATTATAGCACCCACTGAAAACCTCTGAAGAAAATCAACGTGGAAGCTAGGAGAGATCAACAAAAGAATCCACTCAACCTTATCTACACTGATCTATTTCTCTCATTATGAATTTTTCTCACATATAAATTACATTTTTCAAGTTATCTGTCAGAAGCACCAAATCTAAGAACCCTCTCCTTATGCACAAAAGTGAGGTGCATAAAATCCTCCATCACCACAAAAATGGGCCTTCATGCCATCATCTATATCCCACCTTACATTTTCTTCCCCCTTCATCCCTCCCTTAATGATAAACACCATGATGTTCTCACTAAGATCTCTAAACAAATTGAAGACTCTCTTTTCACTACATGACCTAATGTTCAAGGATGTATCTAAATCACTTAGGATAACTTAGAGGACTTCATGATTCAAACTCAACATCAAATTCTGCTTCAAGTTTAGTGATGCCCTTGTTCTTCTTTTCACAACTTCAATTCACTATATTAGAGACTCAATATAAAGATAATCAACAATAGACATACCATTTTACACATGAGACTAAAAATATGAACCATTCAACTTGTGCAAAGAGGTATCACTAACCTAATCAATAAACTTTCCCATGATAATTTAATCTAAAGAATCATTATTACTCTTTTACACAATATCCTTTTGATCCTTCCAAAAGCACTTGTTCAATTACATACCTAAGAACATGTAATCATTCATATATACATAGGAATACCAGACTTCAAATGCCTTGACAGTCTTATTCTCATAACATTTTAGATTGGATAAGATCATGATTACCTCTTTACCCATATGGGTAAGTGCATGGAAATGGGGGACGAAAAGGGGGTCAAAAGTGGACACATTTTTTCCCAAAATCAATGAAACTTGAACTTCATCTAATAATTTGGCATACATATGCTCAAAATTTGACAATGTGATAAGAATAAGTATCGTAGTGCTCCGAATCTAGTTTCTAAACTACTTTTCTTTTTAAAATGGTGGAGATTAAGAAGGTCAAATGTGGTGCGCACACAAAGTATGTCTATTTTTGTGTCAAAAAGATAACAACGTATTGTGTGTGCGCTCCCCCATTTTTCGAGTTCTATAAATTATTTTTCAAATCCCTTTAGTAGAAATTTATTTAAGACCATGTACGAGTTCCCACTAATTTTTGGATGAATATATAATTTTTTACTAATTTTCAAAGTGCACAAATCCTTAAAATGAAATATTTGTGTGTACATCCTCGTAAGTTTGAGAAAAATTGTCAATTTTTTGTTTTTTTAATGCGTGTAGAATGGAGTTTAGATGAAACCACTTTTTAAAAAAAAATAGATGAAAAAATAATAAATTGTGTACAAAAACGTATGCATACATTTTGGCAAGAAAAGAAGGCACTAGTAAAATAAATTAATGATGAAAGCCTTCAACTAATCGAATTTTAGAAAGAAGGATATCGTACCAAGGTAAAACCAAGATTGACGGGTAAGTGCACCAAAATGGGGGGCCAAAAGGGGATCTTAAGTGGACGCATTTTTCTGAAAAAAAAAAAAACTTCAACTTGTACGAGTTTTTCAAAATAGTTACACTCAAAATTGGAAGATGTTGTAGAAATATGAATCGTAACATTTTGAGTCTAATTTCTAAGCTATTAAATTGTATTGAAAACGGACAAGTTTAAGTGGGTCAAACAACTAAAATACCAACAGATGCTCATGTTTTTGTTAAAAAACATAATAGAGTGACTTTCGTGCCCCCCACCATTTTTTGAGCACCATTTAGTATTTTTGAAAACCCTTTGGTAGAAAGATAGCTACAAGCATCTAGTTTGGGCTCCATTTTTTTTTAGATTTTTATAACGAATATTTTTTTATTTATGATTTTTCTAGTACATAAATTTTATGTTTTGAAAAATAACAGAGCTTCGACTGTGCCCCCCGCCCGCCCCCCAATATCGAAAATTAGATTTATTTTTTTTGAATATGTATAGAATCATAGCTAGTTTGGGCTAGTATATTTTTAAAAAAAAATTGATCACCCAAACAAAAGATATACCATGAAAGATAGATATATTTACACTTCAAAAAATAGCTAAAAAAAGACAGTTAGAAAATAAATAATATGGAAACCTTATATTAATCAGAAAATTTGTAAAATTATATTTTTAGAAAGAAGAAACTTTGCTTTACGTCGTGCTATAATTTTTTTAAAATGGATCGATTGTTTTATTTTGATTTATCATAGAGGAAGTGACATTTTTACATTTTCTTGCAAAAACACGTTGTTTTTTGTGTTTGTATAGGACCATGCCTCAGGCTTAGGGATTCAAACCGGATCCCAAGCCTTGAGGCATGGCTTGGAAAAAGAGAAAATACAAAACACGTACGCATTTTTCTTTGTTTATATATTGTGGCCCCTCAACGTCTCTTTCATCTCTTTCACAAGAATTCTACAAACATTATGTTTTTTCTGCAATTTTCTCTACATTCTTGCATGATTTTTAGTAGTTCATTTTGTCCCCTACCCCACTAGTTGATTTTTTCTAATCATGGGCGATAAACGTCGATGACATACATAATGAAAATGTAGCTAATGTATTATCAAATGTAGTTAATGTATTGGAAAATGGGGATGAAATACATAATGAAAATGTAGAGAATAATGATTTTGCAATAAATAATGATATTGAATTGAATGATAATGTTGGTATAGATGAAGAAATTGATATGAATCCAATTGTTAAACCCTTACCTAAGAATCCAAATGTTAACCCCGAAATTTGTATGAAAACACTGAATAAAGAAAGTAACCTTGTAAACGAATATTCACCTCTAAGAACACATCCTTCCATTTCGCGAAGAAAACTAATTCACTTAATTGAAATTGATGAAAACATTATAAAACCAATGCCTAATAAAATGTCTGAAAGAAATGCGAGAAGAAAAGCTAATGGAATTTGGGATAATGACTTTGAGAATTTAAATGACACACAAAGATGTCAATTATTTGCCATATTGATGAAATTAATTAAGATGAGACCTATAATGAAGACCTTGGGGTTAAGAGCATCTAATGTTGTTGATCAAAATGTGTCAATTGTTGAAAACATACATAAAGCATACCAAACTATAGGTGGAAAAAGATGCACCAAAGATAGTAATGTTACATGGCATGCACTTACTAATTATATATTAAGTAATAAAAAAATTAATAAATGCTTGATTAGAAAAACAAACAGTGCTTTGAAGCTAAACATAAAAACACTAATGAAAGCAATAAAGAGACGTAAACGTCTTAAGTCAGTCAATAACACTGACTATTGGGCTTTCTCTAGCAGACTTCCATGAAAAGACAAGAATACATATGATATTCTAAAATAATTAATTGTAAAATCTTGGAATGAGAACACAAGGGTGTCACCGAATAGAAGAGATACAATAAAAAGAAGAATAGTTTCTCGTAATCATGAATCATGTGTAAAACGTTTCTTAGATATGACTCAAACAAAATTGTTCTCTAAGTTTAAGAATGAAAATTTAAAAATTAACATTAGCCAAAGAGTCTTTGAAATGAGTAAACCCTTTTATGTGAAAATCAATCACTCACGTACCACTTGTTGTTGTAGGCATCATGTTGAATTTTCAATGCATTATAATATTTTTTTGTCAAATACGTCATGTTTTACCTATTGACATCATGTTGCAGGAGTGTGGATTAAATTTCCCACAAAAATCTTCAAGGGAATTTATCCGGCAATATTTTGTGAAAAATCAACAAGGATTTTTTTTATAACAAAGCATGTTTGGATGGAATGTGCAATGTATGCGGTGGCTTGCCAAATCTGAAAAGTTGTATCCATGAGGAGGGTACATATTCAATAAGAAAAGAATTGGTTTATTTCACCAAATATAAATCAGTGGCATATCAATTAAAAGATAGAAAAGAATCTAAGAGGTTTGAGCTTGTTAGAAAACAATTACCTGTATCGGAATATATGGTCAAATTCAGAGAGAAAATTATTTATGAGTATGCAAGGCACACACATAGAGCTCGATGGTTGGGTGAACAATTCAAGTTAAACAAGGACACATTCTCACTTGGTACTATTGTTTCAATAGTTGACTTCGTAAAGAATTACACATTGCAACCATAAATGAAGGTTCGGTCTTAGTATTATAACTCAGTGCAAGTTTCTATTTTCATGCATATAACATTCATGCACACTCCTAAAAGCATTGAGAAAGATTGAAAAATATTAAGAGAGTATCATTTCTACATCAGTGATGATCAGACACATTCTACAAAATATTTACAAGGGTGTTTCCATGTGTTTTATGTGAACTTGAATGAGAGGAACATTAGTTTCGATCAATATTACATTTTGTCGGACAACTGCACATCACAATTCAAGAATGCACAGATGTTTTATTGGCTAAGCAAGATGCAAAAAGAAACAAATGTACAACATATCTAGAATTTTACTAAGGCAGGGTATGGAAAAGGAGAGCATGATGGTGCAGGAGCATATGTGAAAAGAGCACTTACAAGAGAAGAGTTAAAGTTCAAGGATGGTGCTAAATTTACAGATGCAAAAAATATTGTTGATTGGTGTGTCAAGAATATGGGCCATGAATCTCAAGAGAAATCAATGGTTCGTAGATATTTTTTGTTGATAAAGGAACAATATTTGGCAAACTTTGAAGATTGTATGATAGTTACAGGATCAAGTGATATGCACTCATTCCATAGTTTAGATGCAAATACTTAGACTATTTATACTAGGTGCATGACATATTTTTGTATACCATGCATTGATTTTGCGTGGAATGAATATGAGTCATAGTAGTGGGTGGATGAATGGACTTGTAGACCTATAATTCCACTCAACACACATCAAGTTCCATGAGCATTACAACTTGCAGGGTCTTCAGATCAAATGCCAACATCACCTGACTTTGACCAAGTCTCTGATTTAGTGCAACAAGGTATATACATATATGTACATGCCATGTTTTAGATTTATAAATTATTAAATGGTCAACTCTTAATGTATTTTTAAATTGACTGAACAATTTTACTTTGTGATACATAGGGCACGTTTTTGCAGTTATTGCGACAGAATTTAACGAAGAGGGAACAAACTACTTCTTTTCTTGTTGTGTAGAGGGGAAAAAAATGACTTCCATAGTCATTGATGGTGAAGACCTTGAGTATCCCACTGGGTCAGTGGTAGTCACTGGAACTTGGCTTCGATGATATCCTATCAAAAAATTAAACATTTGGTTGTTTGAAGACTATGAAGTACATCGGAAGATACTTCACTATTCACATTTTGTCCTTGCAACAAATATTAAATTGATCAAATATCGAGGTCGACCATCAAAAAATAATCTTTGGAAGGTTTGTGAATCAGATCATAAAGCAATTCTTGCTACTGTCAAGAATAGAGTTGATCCTTACGGTTCATTGGATTGAATTTGAAAAGGAATGTTCTTCATGAATTTAATTTGAATATTTACTTAAATGATTTTGTTTAAATTTTGTATGATTTAAAATTCTATTTAGTTACTTACTAACATGTTTATGTAGGTTAGTGGTGCTGAAAAAGACTCTTCCACCTTCATGTGGTTGGCACTGCCAGTAGAGAATTTATTATTCTCGAAGCCAAGTGAAGCTAAGAGAAATTAAATATTAGAAAGGAACAACAAACAAAAATTCTCATTTCACCACCTATATTATATGAACCACTTATATTATTCAGATGATTGGCAATGGAGGAACCTTACACTCAGACTCAGACTGCAGTATTTGTGGAAGTGCGTTTGCCTTAAACAATAGGACAACGAGAGAAATGAAAGGAGATGGAGAAAACCGCGAGAGGATTTCGTAGAGGGCCCTGACATGGAGGTCACGAAGTCTGAGAAATAACCCGTCAAAGATATGGTGTGTTTTCACCTCAGGGCTCTTAAGGGACTATGCCTAGACGAGGTAGCCCGAAAGCACAGGGAGCGTAGGGAACTAAAACAAAGCCTCCACTAGCGTTCACCTGGCCATCCCGATTTGTTGGCATAGTTGGTTCGGTCCCACAAGCTTCCGTTTGCAAACTATAGTGTTTGACATCCCTACACTGACTCAGACTGCAGTATTTCGTGCATTTGCAAACAATAGCACAATGAGATAACCGGATGGATATGGAGAAAACCGCGAGAGCATTTCATATAGGGCCCCAACATGGAGGTCTTGGATCTGACGAGACGTCTCTAGGTGCCATAGAGTTTGAGAAATCACCCGTCGAAGATATAGCATGTTTTGGCCTTAGGGCTCTTAAGGGACTACGCCAAAATGAGGTAGCCCAAAAGCATAGGCAACGTAGGGAACCAAAACAAAGCCTCCAATAGCGTTCACTAGGCCATATGGACGTGTTGGCCTAGACAGTTTGGTCCCACAAGCTACCATTTGTAAAATACAACATCTAGTAGCCTTATACTGACTCAGACTACATTATTTCGCACGTTTGCAAACAATAAGACAATGAGAGAACTGAATTAAGATGGATAAAATCGTGATAGGATTTCATAGAGGGCACCAATGTGGAGGTCTTGGATCTAACGAGATGTCTCTAGGTGCCATGGAGTCAGAAAAATCACCTCGTCGGACCAGATATACGTGTGTTTGTCCTGGCACTCAGTGGAGGCTTTGTTAAGGTTCCCTACGCCCTGAACTTTTGGGGTACCTCGTGAAAGTCACTTAAGAGCCCTGTAGGGAAAAAAAACGTAATATCCTCCACTAGCGATTTCTCACTCTAGCCACCCTAGACATGTCTGGCGTAGTCCAAGACCTCCATGTCAGTCCCTCTACGAAATACTTCTGTTTGCAAATCTCCATAGGTTCTCTCGGTGTCTATTGTTTGCAAACCGTGCGAAATACAGTCTGACTCAATGACTGCAGAGGCACTGTATTTCAAATGGAAGCTCTTGGGACAAACCAATACACCAACATCGAGGTCGAAGCCGAATAGTGGAGGATAGATTTGGTTCCTTACACTCGTGCTTTTGAGGATACCTCATCTGAGGCGTAGTCCCTTAACAGCCCTGGAGGTCTCAAACATCTGATCTTCGAGATGATCTCTAGGTGCACCTAGAGATGTCTCATCAGATCTAACTCCTCCAAGGGCCCTCTACAAAATCCTCACTTATTTATACATGTTACCTGTTGAAGATAAATAGCTTGTTTTATAGTTTGCCTTAGGGCTCTTAATCTCGTCCAGGTGTAGGAGCTACGCCCAATACAAGGTAGTGGCACTGAAAGCACAAACATGAAATAGCGTAGTGAACCAAAACAAAGACTCCAATATGTCAGCATTGCACCTAAGCAGGCTCCATATGTGTTGGCCTAGATCCCCATGTTTCGAGGTACCTCGTCGAGCTAGTCCATTTACAGAGCCCTATAGCGTTTAACAGCCTTATCTTCGATTGATTTCTCAAACTGGCACCTAGAGACGCGCATTAGATCCGAGACATCCATAGGACAATCAAGAGAATCCATATCATGGTTTTATCTATCTTCATTCGGATAAAAATACGTTCATATTGTTTGTAAACACATGAAATACTATAGTTTGAGTTAGTGTATGGCTGCCAGATTCTATATTTTGCAAACAAAAGCTCGTGGGATTGAACCAACTACGCCAACACGTTGGGGTGGCTAGGGAATGCTAGTGGAGGCTTTGTTTTGGTTCCTTACGCTACCCGTGTTTTCGGGCTACCTCATATGGGTGTAGTCCCTTAAGATCCCTGAGTGACTAGATTGGCTTAAGAATGAATTTGATAGGGGTATGTTTAAGAACACATGAGAGTTATCAATCGCCTAGTAAATCTTTCTTGTTTAGTTCTAGATGGGAGTTAGCTGGCCTACGACTTAATGACCTTCCATTCATTGATAATTTATGCTATGATAAACCCATGGATGCTTTCAAAAGTGCCTTCAAAAGGATAGGGGTAGTCATCAAGCCTAGTGAAGGGTGTGATGTGATTTCCAAATAACTTGAGATGCCTACATATTTAAAGGTAATAACACGAATTGGATAGGATTAGACAATAAAGAATCATTGAGTCTCTAAATCATAATTTCATTGCATCTGGAGACATTCTCAAGCATTGGAGTAATGTATATGGAGAGACATTCTCAAAATATCAACAGATGAAAGGCAATCAAATTGTGACGACTCTCGGATGTTTTAACAGGGGAGAAGACTAAGAAGAATAGAAGAATGTAGTAAGTGCATGATAAGATATGAACCAGTACAAAGAGACCATGAGCAAGAAGAAGCGCAAGTAAGGTAAATACACATATACACATTGATAAATTGAATGAATAATTACTCAGATTAGGTAACTCTTTATATACATACATTATATAAATATTGATTTTCAAAGTTTGATGCATATTATACATTGAAAATGCTAGGACATGTACATCACCAATAAATGAAAAAATAATCCATAATGTCTTAAATATTGTCAAGTGCACATCATATTAGTTTCATGCGAAAATAATCTCAGAAATGTAAGGTCTCATACAAAATTATCAAGTTCCAAATAGTATTTTAATGTGCATAATAAATAAAAAAATTCCCAAATAGGTCATATACCATCAAGTTCAAATGCCATATAGGTGTACATACAATGCCATGCACATAGGCATACAAAAATAATGTCATGTAAGACATATATATTTCCTACTCATCAAAATCTATCCCTCTCTTGGCCTTGCTCAAAGAAGGCCCTCCCTTAGACGAAGATGGAGATCTATGAGATGACTTTGGATCATTTGAGCCCATGCTTCGAGTCCTCTTCCGTTGAATACTCACCTGTAGATGAGCCTGTAAATGCAAACAATATTTTTTTGTCAAAACTTAATTTATATATGTTTTCAACATGTATTTAAGACCATGCTAGAATGAAAGTATTTACATAAATACACAAACTTACCACAAGTTGTCGATCATGCCGAATTTGCATCTCACGCTCAGATGAGTCATCGGGAGCTCCTGCAGTATGAATGGGGGTACGAAGACGACGAGATGGAGGAGTCCGTGCCCTCAAAGTCAAAATGGAGGGGGTTGAAGTTCCCTACATACACATAAGATCAGAAAATCTAACATCAGAATTAGTGAAAATAGAACTAAGTACATGTATGTACATAATGACAATATTTTAACTAATTTTATCAATATAGAACTATTGTTTTTACCCCACCACGCCTATGAATCAAATGAACAGGGCTGCTACCTGTCGCAGGTAACTCCTACATATACACAATGAAGGACATTATTAACATAATTTAATAATTCTACAATGAAAGACATTACTAACATGTAATTTAACATAATATGAATTACACGAGAAATTTAACAAAATTTACGTGTTGTTTGAATACCTCAGTGAGTTGCTGCGCAGATGAAATCGCAGCGACAACACCTTTATCTACTTGTCGCAGAGATGGTGGGGTGTCTAGTGAAGTCAACATCTTTATCAAACATGTATATCACGTGAGTTAGATGGACATACAAGAACATACATATATTTGACTTCAAAACTAATATATACACACACACACACACACACACACACACACACACACACACACACACACACATATATGTGAAAATTTTACATAATTAACATTCTAAATTACCTCTGTGAATGTATGTGTATGCATGGTGCTCGCCGCCTGTGGTCGGGATGAATATGCGCCTCCCGCGCACTGTAATATCAATGCATATACATGTACAAATACAATTATTTCAAAAATTTAACATATATAAGTAAATCAAGTACTCCAAACTTTTTGTAACACACATAACAAAACACAACAAATTTACCTGCGAAGGTGACGCCGATGAATGTAATCCAAATGTCTCACTCAAAAGGACATCTGACATAGTGACATTATCATGTGCACCCCTAGCACCAGGTGCACCAAAATCAGTACGCATGAAAGTATCATCCTCCTCGGGCCCCAAACATATGCTACCACATGACAAGCAAAGATGTGGCCTCATGCTAGTACTCCTTGAGGGAATACTTTGTGTACCTCCGCGAGCATTTGGCTCAGAAATATCCCTCGTATGTCGAAACAAGGGTCGTAGATAGCCCCTGAAGTGCGTGGAGTGTATCAATCTCTACTGTCTCCTTCACTACTTGAGGGACAATCTCAGGGTGAGGGGGCTTCTGTGCGGGGAATCTACCCTATTGAATAGGTGCACGTTGTGCACCTGGTCGATCCTGTGCAGATCCTTTTCCTCAGCCCTGGAAATCTCAAAAATCAAAATAATTTGGGATCTCGTTGAGGATAAACTCGCAATAGAGTTTCCTCAGAAAGTATAGTGGCACCTCATTGTTATTACAAGGTGGAAAATCAAACACCATCCACCATCGGTCCCAAAAATTATTTTTAATCAAATTATTATTGCACCAATGGATGGGAAACCGTTTACATGACAACGGAACAGGAAAATTAGTGCAGGGGTCCGTGAATAAGGCACATATGAGGTCTTTTGAAATTTCTTTTTTCTTTACATCCACATATGACAATTTGTTGGAATAATAAACCCTACAACCCTCTCTGTAAGTTGTCCAATGATCAATTTTCCCCGTTGCTGCGTCAATTTGAACAAGTAATGCCTCCAATGTGTTTGCAAGAGAGGCGCGGTGGGGGTTTGTAGATTGTGAATCCCTCATTGTTTTGATTAAATCCTCAATTTCAATTTTGTTTTCAACTATGTGGGCTGCTAAATATTCTTGACTACCCGAGGGATGTTGAGCAATTGTGGGAGTGTCGGGAGGGATGACAGGAATAACAGGGTTTGGTTGTGGTTGATTCCCTCGACCTCTAACTGTAACAATAAAAAATATGTATTCAATTCAAATTTTAATCTATAATTATCATATTTCAATGCAATTTTGAGAAAAGAATTGTGCTTACCTCTTCTCTGTGGCGCCATCGTCGATTCAGATCTTCCCGGTGATCCAGAAATGATCCTTTGAGCTTGAGATCCAGCTGAATGAAAAAACGTGAGGGCACGGTTAAGCTCTAAAACTCGCATTTGAGGGAGATAAAATGATAGAGGCTCAGGCTCTTTTTTCTTTATAGTAGGCATAACATGTATGCATTATAATGCATACGCATTATAACATGTACACGTTATGCCTCGGTAAATCACAAACCTGACAATTTAAAACCTGATCACGTTATAATAGAACGCACACGCGTTTTGCTTTTTTTTCAATTTCTTGTCCACTTTTTGGCCCCCCAACTTCGTGCACTTACCCTAAATTTATTTTAGTAAATATAATAAATTAGGGTCACTTTGCACCTTATGGAACTAGACTCACAGCTCCATGAGTAGCGGTTTAGGAGATAGTTTTTTATAATCTCATCTGGTGAGTACATAGATATTTTCAGGATTTCAGCATTTAGCCTAAATATTTTAGGGTTTAAATTCTATAATCGATGTCTTATTCATTATATAGGTTTAGGTTTTGAGGCCTTTTGGATTATTTTCTAACATTTGTAGGAGTGTTAGATGTTTCAAAATTATAATTTAAAAAAATCACAACTCCAAAAGTTAGCGACAGATTGATTGAATATATGGACTCATCAATTTTCCCATGAACATGGAGTTGAATACGTAATTTCATCTTAGAATATGGTAGAATCATAATATGCATGACTACCTACTTATGCAAGCTTAGGGAATGCATATTTAAGGGGACCACTTTGAGTGATCCTCTCAATAAAAAATGTAAGGAAGTGAGCTTGGTTCCTATATTGGAATGCTATATAATCATTTGACCCTTGTAATATAGATTAACAATAGTAATGTGTGAGAAAAAATATGATCTATCTAAGGATCCCCATAATATATTCATTTGTTCATTAGAAGAATGAATATGTAACTTGAAGAGTTAGAAGATAAAATAGTGCATCACATCAAATATATTTATAACACTCAATAAAAGTTAGTGTAGGAGTAGGTGAAAATGTGCAAAATATTCCACACATTCATTAACTTTATATAGATAAAGAAACTTTAGAATTTCATCAATGTTCATGCTAAGTAAATTAGTTGCATTTTCACCCTAGTGTAGGATTAGGAAGGTTGATTAAAATTCCACATGCTTCATAAGTAATCAAATCTACATAAACATTAAGATAAATTATTTTTAAGATATCCTTTTGTGTTGTTTCCAAGAAACCATTGAAATTAATTCATATATGGACAAGACACCAATGAAATAATTTTGTGCATTGCAAAACAAGATAATTTGGTGAAAGTGTAAGAGAGTGTTGTATGCAAAATGTATGGCATGAAAAATTGAAACTTTGAGTATGACAACTAAGCCCACATTTGAATTTTTTTCTTCTTGGTCACTGGTGCATCCTTCCTCTGGCTAGCATTGCCTTATTCCCACTCTCAACCTGGACTCAAAATAAAATTTATTAACAATTTTTTAAGTTTGTTTCAATGTGCAAGGGATGATTGAATATGATGATTGATGAGTTAGTATGACTGTGATGGAAGATGAACTTCCTCCAGAGGCCTAAAAAGGCATTTTATTATGGAGCTAATCAAACACCCTCTATGAGAGTTCAAGAAATATATTAAGCATTTGAGGTGATGTTAGGGAATCTTAGATGTGTTGGAGGTAATTTAGCACTATTTAGGAATTTTTTTCTCGTTCAAGGATAATGTGACAGCAATGAGTTTTCTAGGTGTAGGTAACAAACACTCTAATGGTCAAATCAAACTTCTTTGGATGATTTTGGGAGCTCTATAAGGAATTAGGATTTAAAAAAATAGGAATTGGAAAGATATCTGAATCCTATACCTGTTAGTAACATCCATTTTTAAAATATTTGAAGGTTTAATCCCTCAATAATTTCAAAATAGTAGCAGCTATCCCCTTTCGCTTTCAAAAAAAATGGATCCTAAATTTGCAAGCTCCAGAGAGATGGCACACCACATAGTGATAGGTGAATATTTGTAAATGTTGATAACTACCTCTTAGTAATGGGGCTACTATCATAAAATCACTTGCTAGATTAGTTTACTAAGGATGAGAATCTCACGAGGATACAATAAAAGATCTTGTCGAGTTGAAAACTACATTCATAACACTCTACAGGTTATCATTTTGAGTGACAAAACTTCTAACATGAAAATAGTGGTAGGTTCTCACAATCGCTATTTATCATGAGGTTTGCACAAAACCATGTTAATAGAAGTACAACGCTGGATGGAAATTAAGCAGTTTACTCAAAACCATTTTATGAAAACTAAACATTTTAGGAAAATGGGAATAAACATATGAGTATCTAATTTAATCTTTACAAGTTGCTTCAAGTGAGAAAATTTTCAAGGTTTACTGAAATATAGGCCTACACAGCTAAGGCCCTTAGTGATTTCTACAAATGTACAGTGGGTAATGGATGCTCAAACCATCTATACCGTGGTGTATCTTGGGGTGGGATTACAGAAATAGGTATTTCACCTGGTAGACAAACTGGAAATTAATCATTGAAAGAAATTCTTGTACGTGAAAGATGGATGCACATACTGCCCTTCAAAGTGTAGCTTGTCAGAATGGTTCAAGGATGTTCTTGATCTCTTTGGTAAGGGTAATAAAATGATCCACAACCTTGTTACATTTGAATATGTTGTTGAAGATATAACATGAACCAAGTTAAAGGTACTAATAATGAATTGAAGGGGAGCTCAGTGAACTAATTTCTAAAATGATGGTTGCTAGGTCAAAGGATCGAGACTTTACAAGTTCTACTGATAAATGAAATAGGATGAAGCCTGCTATAAGAACTTTAGCACGAGGCTCTAGAACATTTTATCAGTTCAGAAGGAGAGTAAGTTTGAGGACAAGGGGATTGTATTGTATCTCCCCATGCCTTTCATAGCTAACTATCTTCATGTGGTAGTGTCGTAAATCGTAGTATTATTTCATCCTGCGTGAGGATGTCATGGATGGTCCTGAGTTCTGGTTCATTGTTCGAGCTCTTGTAGAGTAGCTTGACTAACAACTCAGGTTGTATTTTTTTATAGATGTTTTTGTCTCAATGCGTTCTTCAATGTAATATCTTATGTACATTGCCCTTGGAGCCTTTCCAAATATTATGATAAAAAAGTGGTAAAAAATGAGTTACAATGAGTTGAAAGCATGTTTCTATAACACATCCCAGTGATCACTTAAGTTTTTAGAAACATTTTTATGATATCTTCATTGTGATGGGAATAGGATGCTCTATATTCTACTTACAAGGAAGATGAGGATCAATATCTTACTAGTCTAGGCCTCCCTAATTAACTACCCTAGTGATCAGAAAATCAGAATCTATGATTTATCAAACCATTTTTTGATTATCGGTCACTTATATGGAAATAGGTATTACTCACCATGTAGATGGAAGAATTTCTCACTGAATGAGAACTCTTGTCATGTGGCCATCTTATTGACTCCAAAATGAGGTGTTTGAAATTTCCTTCCTCCCTTTGAAGTGTGATCACACTACCAAGGTTTGAAATGAGTGTTTAAAAACACTACCAAGTGAGTGACATCGAGTGAAACTCAAGATGATTTCTCAATCTTACATGCATGGTGATCTATATGAATATCATCCATCTTACCCCTCATGGCTCTATAATTATCCTTGATGAAATTAAATTTAGGATTCTCATACACATATTTTCTCATATGCCTCTCATGGAGATAGATGATGTCTTAATCCTTCACACATGATGGTCAAGTGACTTCCTATTACGGTAGCATTGACAATCTAATCTTGTTCCTTGTCACACTATGATTCCCATCATGTCCCTTTAATATGATGGTGGATTCAACCAAGATGATGATACCTTCTTCTATAATCAGGATGAGATCCCTCTTTCCCCTCTTACACCATGGGGACACCCTTTTTAACTTCACAATGGGGACACCTAGGTCCCTGACCAATTATGACTTGAGTGGAAACAGGCTTATAGTATATGGATACATTTTCGCTTGATTAATCCTCATGGAAATAGGTTTCCTACCTTTATATGGAAGGATTGATCCCTGAATTAGACTTTAAGAAACAACTTGTAAGGAATGTGTGAGGGTGAAGCTCCTGACATTTTGAACTCCAATTACATTCAAAGCTAGTTTTGAAATTAGACTGTCCGTTGAATTAGACGATGTGAGCACATTGACAAGTTTTGCCATTAAGAGCTTAGGAAAATGGTCTGGGGTAAAATGTTATAAACACCATTTGTGAAGCTTGATATGACATACCAATATAAAATAATCATATTTCAAAAAATTCAATTCTTCCTACAATGCTCAAAATTTAGGTACTATTCCCTTCTTGAACTCAAATTTCAATGAGATTCTTGATGTTACAGGCCCTTCTTAATACCTCATGATTCTCCTTATTGCAGCCGTTAGATATAATTTGACTATCTAATACACTTTTCAGATGTATATGTTTTCCATCTTAAGTCATTTGACGAAATCCCAGAATCTTTCATAGAATAAAACATTCACTGTTGAAGCTTTCATACCCTACACCCTAAATACTCATTGTTAAACAAATGGATCCTGAATGAGATTTTTTCCTAAATTTTCCTAAATTACTTCAGAAATCTTCAATTATCTCCAAAATTACCCTTAGAAGCTTTTGAATTTATCTCAAACATTCCTCCCCAAAAAATTTATCAACTGCAAAACATCCAAAAATGGTCTTCTTAGGCCTTGGGAGGAAGTTATCTTTCACTGAATCTTACTGAAATAATTTATCACCTTGGGTAATCATCCTTGCAAACTAAAAAAATATTGAAAAATGTTGTTAATAATTTCATTTGAGCCAGTGTGAAGGTTGAACTGAAGGAAAGATGCTCAAAGGAAGGATACACAGTGACAAAAATGATGCACATATTGATGTCTATTAAGAGGAAAGGGCTTGAATATTTCTATACAATTAGTCTTATAGCTTATGTTTGATATGTAGTTCCAATTTTTATTTTACATAGTTTTATTCTTTTCATATCTTATTCATTTATGTTTTCATATGTTTAGCAGGTCAGCCTTGGTGTTAGTCATAGCATAGGAATGGTATATATAAGTTGTAGTAAGGAGTAGTTAATCATTATATTGATCACTTAAGTAGATTATTGTATGGTTTGGAGGTTTCCTCCTCAAAGTGCCTAAGATATTATACTTGCATATTATGATCATTTATCTACATTTTGGTGTTCTTGTTGTTCTATTACTACTTATATGTAGATATATCTAAGTAATTTCATTACAAATATATAACAGTATTTCGTTACCTCTAGCATTTACTTCCAACCTTGACTTGTGTTTTGTTGATACTCATGGTTTTTCTCACCTAAATCTTAATGTTGGGAGCGTATCAGGCATCCGCAGATCTAGGTTATAAAATAATTAAACTTTAATTTAATCCTCCTAAAGCTTATTCAACATTTAAATGAGTCAATAAAGGTGTATATGATAATAAATCTAAATTTTCTCCTTATCAAGTTATTTACAAACGTATTTTACAGGTTTCAAAAATAGAATATTAATATCTCAACTGATAAGGATTCTTATAAGATAAATCTACCTAGAATTGGGTTATAAACTTAAGAGTCTTCTTGAGTCACACAATTGCAGAGAAGACTCTGATACCATTTCCGAAAAAACCCTCTTATAAATTTAATCCATGTGGAATTAGAACTTGAAGGTGAATAACATGTTCCCAACCTCCACAATTCATTGAACTTGTTACCAAGCACTAATTAAGTTTGTAGAAACACTCTTGGGATGTATGCATTGCTTGAGACTATGATATGATATCTTACATCAAGGTCAGTGGCCTTATATAAAAATGAATGGTCTCATAATGTAAAGGATTATTCAATATTTCCAGTGCCTACTTTTTTTCCTCCTAACTCCTTACGGAGCTCTCGTAATTGGCTAGAGAAGTCAAGGTTCACAATTTGACTGCTCATTCCTTGCACCTGAAAACCCGTTGTTGAACAAACTATCCCTGGATGATAATTCTTCCAACACCTTCAAGGATTTCAAATACCACCTTTGGATAATTAATAATTTTTCATAACTGTCTTAGAGGATGCACACATGATCCGAAATGGCCAAAATTGGTCTTTATAGGCTTACCGGAGAATTGGTCTTTTACTGCACTTCAATGAATGGAATAATGGACCTTGTTAAAATTTTTTGAGAACTTATACATGTTTACCCAATGCATTAGGACTAGCTTCAAGGACATGTTGATCATGACACATGATGTCGGTTGATTCAGAGAGGGATTCAAGAAGATTTAGGATCAATATTTCACATTGTGGCTTGGTTTTTATGGTTTAAGTTTTGCATTTTTGGGTTAGTCAATTCACATGATAACATCTCCATATGAAGATAATCCTCTTACCCTTCCAATATTTTAAATCCTCCTTGAATGGAATCAAATATAGGATGCACATACACTTCTTTTTCATATCCCTCTCATGAGAATAAGTGACTTCTTGATCCTTCACACATGATTGTCCTGGATGCCTCAGTAGCCCAATTAACTCATTTTGATTTGTTTCTTAAAGATATTTGGACACAATGATAGAGTCAGGATACGATGATCATCAATTCACTCCTTAAGCCTCACATTTAACCTTTGAACATGATGATCTCTTCTTAATCTCACAATTCACCTCCCTACCCAAGATGTCACTTGAGTGGAAGCATGCTTATGATGTCTGGAAACAATCTTTCTCAATTGATACTCATGGAGATAGGTTTCCTCCTCTTGATAGAAGGATTGATCCCTAAATGAAACTTGGAGGAATGTCTAAGAATGAATTCCATGTTCTTGACCTCCACAGTGTACCTCCCTCACTTGCTAGATGTGATTTCATTACCAAGAATTGATTAAGTGTTTAGAAACACTCTCATAAATATACATTGTTTGTGAGCCTGAGATGATTGCCACCATCACTCATGGCGAGCTTCTCTTATCATGCTCCTGATGACCATTCCCTTGATGATTTGAATCTCGATGAAGCACTTGATGTTTCATATCCTTCGCAGACCTCATGATTTTTTTTATTGCACCCATTTTCCTCATGATGTTTCATATCCTTCACAGACCTCATGATGACCATTCCCTTGATTATTTGAATCGATAAAAACTCACATATGTGTTTTGATTTATTATGTGTTATAAGAAATTGCATGAGTCCATATATTGGAGCAATTATTGCTACCTTTGGGAGTTGTGAGGTTTATAAAATATAGTTTTGACACATCTAAACTCCTACAAATGTCAATTACCAATCAAGAAGACCCCAAAACCTAAACAATGACTATATTCTTTCACAAAACATATATCGATTGTAGAATTTAAACCCTAAAATCTTTAGGATGAATGCTGAAATATTGAAAAATACCTAAGTACTGACCATATTAGAATATGAAAAACTATCTTCTAAACTATGTTTGATGGAGTTGTGAGACTAGTTCCATAAGGTGCAAAGTGACCCTAATTTCTTATATTTACTAAAATAAATTTAAAGTATAAGTTTTTCATTTATTAATATTTATACTATATTATTTTATTTATTAATCTTTATACTTTATTATTTTTTATACTTATTATTTATTATTATTTCATTCATTTATTAACATTTATTTTAGTAAATATATCCCTCCCAAAAGAAAATATTCAACATTGAAAACAGGAACACGAGCACATTTTAACGCGCTTGCATTATAGGCTTGGTAATTACCAATCATAGTAATTCATAACACGGCCACACTTTCCAAAATGTGCTCGCATTTTGCTTCAAATAAAAAATTTGGCCACTTTTTGGTCCCTCATCTCCGTGCACTTACCCATATCTCTCTTTATTCCTCTATAGACTTGCTCTATTTCAGTCTAGTAGGTCAAGTTTTGATCAAATTTAGGACAAAATTTTAATACGATCATTTTTTTGAAAAATTTCAACATTTTCAAGTACCCTATTTCGAGCTCAAGAAGAATCCTAAGTTTTATATAACCCAATTCTAGGTAGATTTTTCCTAGATTACAATTTACATTTCGACCTAATTAGGTCTAGATGGTTTTCACTGTGCACCCATGAACTGTCACATAGATCTTTCTTTAATGGAGCTAAAACTCCCTAAAACCTCCTTTATCTTGAAGAGCACCCTCCCTAGGTCAATTGTTTCAATTTTTATCTTCTAAGACTCCTTATCAGCTGATATATTAAAATTTACTTGTTGAAATCCTAGAATAGGGTTTTAGATAAACTGATACGGAGAAAATTCATATTTCTTATCATACTGACCCTTATCGACTCACTTACCCATTAAATAAGCTTTATGGGTATTAAATTTAAGTTTCTTCTTTTATAACCCAGATATGTGGATGCATGATATGCTCTTTTAGGTGAGAAAAACCATGAGAATTAATCAAACACATTCAGGTTTGGAAGTAAATGCTATATGTCATGAACTACCACTATATATTTAATCCATTGACTCTTGATAGACATCAATACACACTTGAAAAACTTAAGAAAACATCGAAATCATACCAACCACATTGTCATTCTTCCATTCATTTGGACTGTCTTCAAACGTAAGTGAATATCCTCCTAAAACAATGCACTCTCATTTACAAATATAATATCATTAACAATAATCCTAATTGCATTTTTATATACCTTCTTAGATGTCAATTAGGCTACAGTAATAGGAGAGAGCACTAAGATCACATCAATTAATATACTTTCTTTATTCACCCCCTAAATGTGCATTATTTATATATAGAAAACAATATAAAAACCAATGAATCCTACTCTTGTCCTAACTATTCTTCCTCTTTAGTACATGTTCCATAGTTAGGAAGCTAATAATCCCCTCCATGTTTGTTGTTTAAGAAGACTGTTGATATTTTCTCTCAACCAACCCTCCAAAAACATAGAAGACTATTTTTACTTGATTTTGGGAGGAGATTTCTATCTACCCTGATTTGTCTCCTCTATAAAACAACTTAGATATATCATAGTACTACGTGGAAAAGAATCTTACATTTGTGCAAAATTGACTAAGGAATCTAATAGACATCTAGAATACTAATATAAGTGCATTATTTACATATTTAAACATATCAAATTCAAATATTCAAACAATACTATTTTGGAGGGAAAACCTCCTCAAGACCTAAAACCAACTAAAACACCACCCCTGATGACACATGTAGCTAATTGTAGTCTTGAGAGAATTTTTCAAACTAAAGACACAAATTTATTATTAATCCATTCCTAAAAAATAAAAATCCCTTTCTTGTTTATTCAAGATCATCATGTTGACAAGGTTGGGTATGTAACAAGTAGAGGAAACATAGACAAGAAGGAATGAAAGAAAGTAATCCTTGTCATTTTGTAATCATCCCAAGTCATTTCCTCCATAGGTTTTGCAACATTTGGTCAGAAAACCTCTACATATTCGGAACCAAAACCTTGGCTTAAGAAAAGAGAGGTTACATGTTCCTTCTTTCCTCATCTCGTTTTCATGATTTTTAAGATAGCTTCAAAAGTAGGTGTCATGTCTTGTTGCACCGTCCTTAACTCACTTCTAAGCACCTCTTGAATCCAAGTGAAATTCTCTGCTGATGTGGGCTCAATATCAGACATGGGAGAAATTTCAGGTGCATGATAGGGAATTACTCCTTGCACATGATGGGATGAATAAGCTTCCGAAGAAGAAACATGTGTGAGCTGATGAAGGATTGGAGACTATGAAGGGTCAATTACACCTTGTTCAAGAGGTCCAATAATGTCTTCAATGATGTTAGCCTTCTTGCAGAGCTTATTTGGGTGGAAATATTAAATGTGATATTCCTCCAAAAAAATACGACTTACACTAGTTGGTGACAAGTGACATCCTCTGGTGTTTTGTGTGTGATATACATGGGATGAGAATGAGCATCGGAGGGATGAGAAATGATCTTGTGGTGACCAAGGGTTGCATGGAGGAGAGGGGTCACACTTTTTGTGTCCCCCTTGTACCCCTTGCACCTTGGGGCATAAAGGGGATAACATGGGCTCCAAAGTGCAACATGAGGTGAAAGGGGTCATACTTTTTTCCCCCTTTGCACCTTGGGGAATAGAGGGGACACATGAGTGTTAAAAGTGTGACCTGGAGGAATAATGAGGTGAGTAAGTCACACTTTAGTGTACCCACTTTCTATTTTTCACCGTGAGGGATAAAGGGGACACATGAGTGTCAAATGTGTGAATTTACCACTTCTGAAAAGATGGATTTTCCCGATGTGTCCAAATCGGGACATCGAAAAATGATATTTTCATCCTGAGATCATAGGAATGTGTTTTGGGGTCAAACATTATATGATTTTGAATCCAAAACACTTGATAAGATCATTAAAACTTGTTTTTAGATCTAATTCTTCCTAAAATTTCAAAATTGGGGCATATTTAATCCTGAACTCAAAGGAGCAGCTATTGTGTTTTGAATTTCCTCGAGAAATATATGATTCTTGGAACAAATTTAATATTTATATCTTATAGATTATTCCAATAGATTTTAGATGATGATTAATTTTTATCCTAAATCCTTCCATAACTCCCAGAATCTTCCAGAAAATTCATCTTTCACCGTTGGATCTTTCATTCCTTGCACCCAGATGACCCAATTTTCTTTAGATTGTTCCTGAATCAAATTTTATTCAAAAAAAATCCTAAACCACATTGTACATATTCAATGCTCCTTTAAATCACCCCCAGATGATTTAGATTTTCCCTAAAGGATTTAAAAGGGTTTTTACTAGCTGTAAAATGACCAAAATGACCTTTTTAGGCCTTTAGAGGAAGTTGTCTTTCATCAAATCTCAATGAGTTCATCAATCACATTAGGAAATCTTCACTACATAATGAAACACACTTATAAAACTTGTTATCACTTTCCTTTGATCTATGGTGAGGGTGGAATTGATAGCAGGCTGGCCAGAGGAAGGACGCATAGTGATCAGGAAACAAAATTTTCAATTATGGGCTTCATTGTCGTGATCAAAAGTTTCAATTTTTCATGCTAGACATTTTGGATGACAACAATTCTTCTCTACTAAAGATTCAATAAGATAACATATATCGATTAAATTGATCCATGTGAAACTAAATAGGAACTTTATGATGTTATTGTTTTACTTCATCTAGGGATAATTACAACTCTAGATAAGATTTGTTGATAAACACATGTAAGAGGAGCGCGATAAAGAGTCATGAAGAGAAATCACCCACTCAATTCTAATGCATAAATATATAGAACCTAATAAAACATACATTGATTGAAGTCCACCATTTGAGGGGCTAGAGCGGTAAAGTGTAGAGAGACAAGCCAAGTTAGTTGAACAAGTGAAACTTGTCAAGGGTCCTAGAGAAACACCATTGTAATAGGTTTACGATTTTAGTTAGTTTTTGTAACAGTCCCAATAGTGGGAGTAGTATTTGTATATTTTGTCAAGGATTTTTAAATTGATAAAAAATGTATGCATTTTGATTTGTTATGTGTTATAAATAATTTCATGAGTCCATATATTTGAGCAATTATTGCTACCTTTAGGAGTTGTGAGGTTTATAAACTAGCAACAGTACACTAGCAGTATGAACACGGAAAGAGATGTGTAGAGGGAACATGTGTAGGTGTGGGAAGGGAAGGGGGAGACAAATTTTGGAGTGTGAAGAGAAAAATTTTGTGCAGTGGAGAAAGAGGTGGGTTTGGCCAATTCTGACTATTCTGTTATCACTAGTCAGGCCGGTTTTGACTACCTACCATGTAAAAAATTAATGACAAATTAGATCCTTTCAAATTATTATTTCCTTTGCAAGGGAGTGTCATGCCAACTGGAGGGGGGAAATTGTGTTCAATTATTCATTGCTCCTAGATGAAGGGGAAAACAAGTAAGCACTGTGTTAGCCAAGTGAGGAAACTAAATTCATGAAAAATATCAAACGTTTATTTTCTTTGTTAGCAACTGAGAGGGGAGGAGACTACGTGTGAGAGAAGTGTGGAGGATAACAAGTGAAGGAGTCTTATTTCTCTTTGGTAGTATGTGAAACTAATAATATTTAAAGATGCACAACAAAACAAAACCATTTGTTTTCAACATCGTTACCTATCAATAAATATAAATACATAAGAATTTTGAATAAATAAATTTCTGCAAAGCCCAACAATCAAAAGCATAGGAAAATAGTTAAAAGAGAGCTGCATTGGAAAAAAATAGCACTAATCATGGCTAATTGATATTTCAACATTCCGACTTCGGGAAAATAAATTTTATATTTGCGTTTGCGTAAAAAGAGAAAAAAGTAATTCAAAACAATACAAAAAGTATACAATAGAATATCTTGCAACTTAACATAGAGGGTGATCTTCTATTATCCAACTACAATGAGAGTAGCATTGGAAATACTATTCATCAATAATTTAAGAAGGCCAAACTTGGGTCAAATAGTTGATTTTCTCTCAACATTTGGAATCAATGGGGATGTCTACAATTTTTTGACATTGATGTAACATCTTCATGCTATTCTCAAACCATACTAAAAAATAACATATCATCAAAGTACATTATAAATTTGTAACTAAAAAAATAAAAATGGTTTTAAGACATAATTTATGAGTGTCATAAATGTACCAAGTTATTAGTAGGGTCAAATACATAAAGTTTGTATATTTATGTATGTAATTTTCTACTAATTTTCATGTCAATCCAAGTTTAGAAACATACTCCTTATAGATGTTCTCAGAGTTCAACATTTCCGAAAAAACAACATAAGTTCTTGAAGATTGTCATATTTATAATTAACAAGAAGTGCTACATTTTGTAGCGAGTCTTACATAAAAAAGCACTATCATTGCATCCTTAAATGTAACTCTCTTTGAGCAACAAAAAACCACTACGTACTCACAAAAAAACATGAAATTTGTAGATCATGTAATGAATATTATTCATTTAAGCAAATACAAAATTGATACTTCAAACTCTATTCTTTTTTTAGGCTACATTATATTATTGGTTAACTTTGATGTTTATCTTGTTGTTTTGTCTTTTTTGGATGATTGGATCCTTCATCTACAAAAGGGTCAACACTTGTTTGACTTTTCTATCGACATCATGTGCAAGATCTTTCTACCTCATGTTTTGAACCACAATCGTCGGCCCCTTAAGCTTACTTGAGAATCACATTCGCCATCTTTACATGTTTTAAATGTAATAATGCCATTAGTTCAATCAACATTTGGCGGGGATATTTAATTGAAAGGAAATGGTTTCACCTTGGTAATGTGATCTTTTAAATTATCCGGTTTGACATCCCCAAGAAATAGATGCTTTAATCATGGTACAGATTAATTGTCAAGTATTTCCTTTGTTATTGACCTATTTGTTATGGATAAATGTCTCTCTCCTTACTTTCTATTAAATTGGTATTCAATAAATTACATAAAAATTCAACATATGTACCCATGTTTGGAAATAAACATGTAGTTGATTACAATGTTGAGAAATGATGCATCTAAATTAGCAAAGCTCCTTCAAATAAGAAACCAAAATAAGGGAAGATGTAATCTATAAGTGTACATATGAAAATTTTAATATTTTATTCATTGTTTTGTAAACATCAAACTTAAGCTATTTTTCATTTTCTTATATGCTCATTGGCTATATCTGTAATTGATTAAATTCCATGCCCTCTTTGAAATGATGAGTAATTTTTATCTTAGAAAAAATTTAACATTTTATGTTATACAAAATCTATTTTTTAAATTAGTGGTAACACATTTGATTCTCATAGGAGGTCTTCTACAAAGGTATCGAAGCCTCCAAAATCTATTCGATATATTGCATTTGCTTGTCATTTTCGTTATTTTTTATCGTGTATGATACTTTAAAAAAACATTGTTTTCAATTTCAACGACTTAAATATAACACTGCATTTTTTACTTTGTAGACTCTAGAGAATATTTAATGTTCAATATTGTGAGTTATTTCTGTTTTGGATGTTTTATATGCTTACAAAGCAGTTAGGCCCCAAGCATTGGCTTATGATTATAAATGTAGTTATCTCACAGCTTGTTTTGATGGCCTTATAGAGAGTTTTCAAGGACAAGCCTCAATTTCCTTCTATTACCCAATAAAACCGAGCATGCAACATTTAAAATAATTGTGAATATATTTTTCTTATCCCTAAATGTAATAGTAGTTAATTTGTACAAGATTGTAAAAAAATATTTTATAACCTATTATTTTCATAACTCACTATGGCCCACTTTTATTTTCTTTTCTTTTCTATATTCCTATTTTTGGGGGATGAAATCCTACTAGAAAACCTCTTTACATAGCAAAAACATGTTAAACATGATCACAAGATGTTTTTATTTATTTAAGAAATGCATTTGAGTGAATTCTGCCTAGACAATATATTATCCGTATTCTTTGCAACACGAGAAAAATATTGCATTTCCCTTAAGTCAGACCATATTATGTAACATGATTGTTAAAACCTCTATTTTATATAAACTTAAGAAGTTAATTATGCTTTACTACAATGAATCTAAGATTGTAAATTATAATTAAAGGAAGAGCATAATGAATGAACCCTTTAGTTATCTATTCAATTTTCTCCTCCATATGCTTATACTATAGTTAATCCAATATTCATAAGACAGTCCCATTGTCATCAAAATGTACGACTATGGGAGGCACTTTTTCTCAGAGAACCTAGTGATGGCTATGACAATGAAAACAATTATAACACCCTTTCAATGGTGGTTGTTGTAGACACCTAACATGTCTACATGATTAATTAACATTAATCATGTCCCGAATTTTAGTCTTATCACCATTTGTTCGCTAACAATCTATTTTAATCCATCATTATTATTATCATACATCAACCATATAATAATTAATCGTAAGATTAAGTATTATTATTAATTCATTTTATCATATTTCCCCTCTATCATCATTTATCATTTATCATTTTAATCCATCTTACATCCTTTTTTATCATTAATTCATTATTACTTCATATTATCTTATTCTAATCCCTATTAATATTTTCTAGGAATTTAATATTCCTACAACTCTCCTACCACCTACCCTACACATCCTTACACCTAGCCTTTCCATCAAATTTCAACATTAATTATCCTAATCACATCATTTAACATAATCTAATCCTAATCATGTGCACATCCTCACCTCTAAATCTAGAAGCTTCTCCATTTTTCCCTCTCATTTTTGAATATTCAAATATTATGCACTCTTCTATTAAATTAAAAATTCATTAAAATCTCCACACAAAATCTAAAACTCTCTACATCTAGAAATATCTACGAAAATCCAATCTTCTCATCAAATTTCAATCATTGGATTCTGTAGACACCCCAATTTCACATCTATTCTAAATCAATTAATTCCCCTTCCTCATTTCCCACAAAAATACACTTCGAATTAATCAAATATAATTTGATTAATTATACATTTTAAAATCTAAAAAATAACCCAATCTTCACCACATGTCATTATTCTCCATGTTTTTCTACTATTGAATTAAAAATTCAAATTCAAATCCTCACCCACCCTTCGTGGTCCCCACTCACCTAAAATCCTCCACTTATGAATTAAAAATATAATTCAAATCCTCACCCATTATTCGTGGTCCCCACTCACTTAATCTTGCCCACATTTTCAAACCACTCACCTAATCTTGCCCACATTTTCAAACCACCCACTTAATCTTGTCCACATTTTCAAACCATGATTACTTAAATTAATCTAAGTTAATTGCTCCCCCAAGCTATAAATACAACCTTACCCCCCCTCTAAACACATGAAGAATAAGCTTCCATGCCATATCTAAGTTCTTGTATCCTTTGAGCAAAGAACATCATTTTACCTCGTCCTAATGCCAAAATAGCCTCATAATCCTTTTTCCCATCCAGTGCAAAGTAAGAGGATCGTTGTTGCAGGAAGGCCTTACTCCGTCTTGAAAAAAAGCACCTACATATTACAAAATCAGGGCTCAATCCAAGTTTCCTAGCCCATTTTGAGGTTTGCTACGGAACGCGAATGAGGAGGTACGATTATTGGTATTTTACTTCCTTGTTAGTAGTGTATTTTTCATAGCTTACATTCTGGCACGCCCGGTGGCGCAATCATGATTAATTGCAATAATTATTAATATTTAAAAAAAAAAACTATTCCAATTGTATCCGCGTATGCTATTTTCTTGCGCCTTCAAGCGATCTGGAAAATCAGAAACGGTCACAATTTTTTAGTTTCTTGTTCTAACATTACAGGATCATCTAGCTTTGTTTTTCAACTGTCATTTTAATAATTATTTTCCTTTGTCATATTCTTCATATTTGTTTGGTCATTGGTTGTGTATGCTCTTTTCCTGCGCCTTTGAGCGATCTGGCAAATCAAAAACAACCACGATCACTTTTCTAACATTTCATTTGCAGGATAACTACTAATTTGTTTTCTGTAGAACCGCGTTGCTGGAATATTGTCAAAAACAAAAACAAAAACAAAAACAACAAAAATCCCGCAAAAATACCACCATTCAAAGACAATTGTTGAAACCAATAAAAAAAGTACGCTCAGGTACGCAATTATTTTCTGCTAGTGATTTATTTCAAGTTGGAAAGAACCCTATGTTTAATCACTTTATCATATTGTTTTTACACGTAGACGAGGTGGATTTCATCACCACCAAAGCTACACTGGTGACGTGGACTTGACTACCACACACCAACAACATTTGCATCTGCATTGCACTTTGAGACCTAGTCTCATCACAGCGTTCGGTATTTACATTGCCGCTGCTCTTCACTTATAGGTAATGTTGTCGTGCAGTGCATGTGATTCATGCCTAAATAGCTGTAACAACGAAGCCTGGGCATCGTCCCTGTAAATCTTCGGGGAGTTATAAGGACACCATACACATTCATCCCTCCAGCACCTTCCACCTTTGCACAAAACCTTTTCTGGACGTGGTGATTCACTCCGAAATAGGCAAGTAAGAATTGGTGAGTCTCCTCCAGTGCTCTAAGGGTTCCCCGTACCAATTCTGTCCCCATACAGAATTAGGTATATCAGGACCAGGGTATATCGGAGGACGCATCTTCTTGGAGTAATAAGAGCCTGCATCCACTATTTCACAGCATACTTGTATGATTGCATGAAACAATTTGATCATTCCTAAAGAAGTTACCTCATAAGCCAAAACAATTGAATCCACATGATTGCTTTCTGTTTGAAAACAAAATAGTTTAGCATTGTTTTGTCATAAAACTTGGCTGATATCAATGTGTTCATTGTAAAAGTTCAGACCCTAGTTGTGTTCCACAAAAAAATAAGTTCTCGACCAATTTAATACCAAGTGAAAACATCTAAACAATCCAACAACACAAACCAAACTATCACACCAATTTCATTAGCTTGCCTCATCCAACAATACATCTGTCATAGCTTGTCTTCGGCTATATCCAACTGATATTGAGTGACTAGCATTTACTCCCCATATTGTCAATTGTCAAAACATCCTTCATAGCTTGTTTCCAGCTATATCAAACTAATATTGGGTGACTTGTTTGAGTTCACTCATTATTCTATCCATCATCGCGTTTATCCAAATCACAACTAACACAAATCCTTTCATAACTCATTTTGAGTTATATCACAACCATATCGTAATTAACCTGTTTGGGTTACTTTACCACATCAATAGTTCAGAACTTGTTTAAGCAAAATCTATACAACGTGCAACAAATCCTCTAATAACTCGTCTTGAGTTATCATCATCATCATATCCTGAGATAACTTTTTTTAAGCTTTCTCCTTATAGCCTTGTTAAAACTCAATTAAGCCAGTCATCATGAGCTTATTCGCGATAAATTTAAAGTAATCGATTTCTTCATTTTCTCACATCTGTTCAAAATCGTTCTACACTCACTCTTTCAAACATAATCAGACACATTTCATCGAAAAACATCACTCGCAGTCAGCAATCATGAACATGACGATGAAGAATTTACAAAACCAGAACTCACTCATGTCACTACCCAGAATCAGTGAGCAAGTCACCCATAAAGCTGATAGATACAACCTCATGAATGAATATCTGTTCACGCATCCTAGTCCAACGGGGGCAAAACTATGCCCTGACTTCGGGACAGAAAATCTCTAAACAAACTTTCATCGACTAACAGTGAATCAAGTTGATCACATATCGAAATACCAAAACAATTTGTCAAATGGTTCTTCGAAGCCAAGCCATGTTATTCACTAAAATCCAAGACACATATTGTGATTTTCAACGCATTGAGGAAGCGATGACCATAGATGAAATGTGTGTAAAAGACCTCAATCTAGAATTCCAATACTCACGACTTATATTTGACGAAACCGACATCCCACTTCTCCATGTAGACACAAGAATGGAAAATGCTTATGTAACCAACGACACATTCAGGGACTACAAACAACTTTCGATGAACAGCTGACAACTGTTGAAGAATTGTGTCCTATATCCATACTGAAATTCTTCGAGATCACGATTATAACATTTCAAGACTCATCTAATTCGAAACACATCCATATCTTTGATCAAATTTACTTTCATTAGTTCAAAGGCGACCCCCGTGAACCTATGTTGGACAAGGACATTCTTCCAACATGCAATGTCAAGAAGTTTCCTATCGAGACACGTACCTTTTACGATTATTCCCTTTCAAAGTTTAGGAGGACATGCATTGAACCTGGTTTTTCCATCTACCCAAAGGATTCGGTCACAACATTTACTGAGCACTTATCGGAGAAATATTGTCAAGACACTCTTTCCTATAACCTAGACTTACAAATGAACCTCTGCTTGGACTTCTGCAACATTCTAGGCCACAGGTGAAACTGAAAAATTTGCCTCCTTATTTCATAGACGATCTCACAGAATTGTCAAGCCGATTTCCCTACTCAGTACTTGAGAGACAACTGAACCTAGCATTTTGGGTGACTACATCTCAATGCCGAATTATCATAACGACATGACAAATGAATTCTCTGAATAGTTTCGAAGAAGTCCCTTTCAAATGGGACATAAATTGATATTAAAGTAGACACTACATTTCTGAGGGCTTATTTAAAGTCGACACCTTTAGAGATTTTCAACTGTAATATTCGAGACACTCCTCAGAACTAGGACAAATCTAAATTCTTTTACCGAAATCGAAGGATGTTGTTAATGTATGGCATTAGTGAGTAGCTGTCCGATAGTCCAGATAACGGCGTTGCCAGTACGATCGCCGCCAATAATGTATAGTATGGTAATAAACAACCCATCATTATCCCTAGAAAGGAAGTTCTTTCTAGTGGATCGATGAAGAGAGTTCAATCCTCTTGAAGAAAGTCTATCGTAAGTGTCTTTCGTCATTTGGCAAATGCTAATATGATTACATATCCCATTGTCAGACCCTTGGACGTAAGTAGAGAACCCATGGTCTACATGATTAAGAGTATAAAGACAATATTATATTGGTGAATTACCATCGACATAAGAAGTGAGGTCATTCCACATATTTTTGATGTATACAACTCCGCCATTACGTCCAAGAAGTCTAATTGAATGTGGAGACCCATATGAAATTGATAAGGTTTATCTTATCTGAGACAAAGATAAGCTTACATGTACAGATAAGGGTTAATGGTATGGAATAGGATCTGTCAGAGTGACCATGATAGCTTATTCTAAAGATAAAGGTCAATCATCAGTAATGTCATAAGCCTATGACTTAGTCATCTCGACCATAGATTATGAGGCCAAGACTTAGTGGCAACTCATTTAGCATCAGAACTGACTGTGGTGAGAACCACTAGACAGAAAAAAATGTGGGTCCCTGACAACAAAAAATTTGTAAACTTTGTCCTCGACATCACTTAAGAAGTCCGCCACTAATTCGTGCCACCAGTTTCCTCTCCACAACCTACGCCGTCATTTAATATCGTCAAGGCAAGTGAAGTCAGTAAGACTGCAAGTACCTCATGGGTGATCATGGTAACAACTTCATGTTCATATTATAATTTACACTTATATTTTAGATCCTTATCGTCATTCCATTGAATAATGCATCGTGTCCTATGAGGACATTCAATTCACAGTTATGTTTGTAAGTTGTGTAATTCCAGATCTTACGGTCCACCAATCCTAAAAGTTATCTTTTTAGTCCTGCTGACCTACTTAATCCCATAGCATCGCTAGGAGTTCATTCCGGTTAAGAATTCGATCATAGTTATGCCAGATTGGTGATGACATTTCCATCAATAGCGTACCATTAATCGACAATGAATCGATTCTTCCAATATTTGTTCTTATGAAACTTTTACGTTGTCTAGGTTACACATGAAAATGATTGTCGAAAAACACACCATCATAACCAGCTCGTGGGTATGACTAATAGCGACAATGTAAGTCTGTCGTGACACAATCACGTTGCCTCTCCAACTATGGATCTTGCAAGCATCACATTAGACACGGTCTGTCATGTGGTCAGATATAGAAGACTTGCTACGTAACTTCCTTGTCGGCTGACCATGGTACTTCATGCCCATGAATAGCCGTCCCATCAACATCTTCCATCTTTAATGCATTAAGTCTATCCTCATTTAGACAAGGAATTAATGGACAAATACGAAGTAGAAAAACCAAATAAAACTTTTGAGTCATTGTCAACATTTCTTGGAAGCTATTGGCTTATCGATATCTATCCCACTATTTGGGCTTACCACACAACAGATCACACACCTATTGGAGCCACTCCCATTTTACCTTATTTATGGTTGTGAAGCCATTTTACCTATGTGAAGATAGAACTCCCATCCTTAATAATCTCCCTTCAAAAATGTAATTAATGAAGATGAATACCGATAATCATGGCTTCAATGAGCTTGAGCTTCTCGATGAAAAATGACTTAATGCTCTCAGATCATCTTCAAGTCTATCAAAATCGGCTGTAGACACAGTTATCATAAAAAGGTCAAGACCCAGAGATTTCGAAATTCAATCACCCCGTTTTAAACGAAAATCAAAAGAATACACACTAAAGAATGAGAAAAGCAAGGACAAATTTGAGCCTAATTGGTTATGACCCTATGTAATCACAGCTAAATTTAGCTCTGGGGCTTATAAATTGGTCATTGACACATGGCCAAGATCCTTGAAAAACCCATGAATGCAGTTCCATTCAAAGAAATTCTTATTCTTGAAAGCACTTACTATTCCGGGAAACAACAACGTGTACATTGTTCCTTCTGTCTTGCTTATCTCCGAATAATTTAAATTTAAATTTATTCATTTCTATTGGCAGATATTTTCCTTATCAAAATCACATCTTCATATTTATTATCATGAGACAAGTGCTAGTATAAATCCTATTAAGTTTGTGAGTGTCATGCTTCTTCCATTTTCAATCGCTTTCCTCTATGGTCATACCTAGAAGCTTACTGATGGTAATATATTTCCTTCAAATACATTCTATCTTTCATAACAAAGCTCTAAACTTTGTTACCCAGTTCGTTTGGTTGTCCATCTCAGTTTTCGGTGTTGAACCCTTGCATCCTACTAGTCATGTGGGGATGAGATTGGGGGCAGACGTTTCTTTCCAAATACAAAACACTATTGTACAAAAATCCATCAATTCAATAACTTATGAATAATTTATTAACACATCTTTCGTTCTTCACAGTCTTTAGTGTTGAGCTCGCACTTCTTACTGGTAGTGTGAGACTGGGAATGGAGGAAGGTGCCCTTACTCATCTACGTCTTGTTTTTGGTGATAAACCCTTGCTTCTTACAAGTGGCATGGGGCAAAGTGTAGAGGGTCATTCTCATAAAAGCATAAAAATATTGTAAAATATTCAAAAAAAAAGACAACAAAGAAAAAAACAAAAAGGAAATTCACTCACCTATATTTTGCCTTCGGTGTTGAGCCCTTGCTTCTGACTAGTAGCATGGGGCAAGGCATATGGATTCATTTCACAAATACAAAATCTTATATTGCTTACAAATTATAGAATCCCCAAACACGTAATTTAGATGCCTAAGTGAAGAGAGAACTATCCCTTAACCTCAAATCTTATCAATCAGTAGACCACATAACTGTCTAAGTCTAGCATGTGACTCATAAAGTGAAAGCCATTTTTGAAACTGGTTCAGTACCATTATGAAGAATGGAGTCATAATTTCCCAAAGGGATTGTTGTTAGCATTTGTCTCTATATTCATTATCTACTTCCTACATCCTTTTTGATTCTTGGTGATAAGCTCACACATCTTACTAGTTGTGTGGAGTCAAGAATGAAGTTTGAATTCTTTTCATCATATCATCACCACCATATCCTGCCAATGGAAAGAGAATTTGTATTATTTTGAGCATAATTTACAACACGGAACACGCTACATATGTCTCTCAAAAATAATCTGCACTCTGGTCCATAAATTGCCAATCACAATGTAAATAAGTCTAAAAACATCTGAAAATCATCAAAAATCTAAAAAACAATGTAAAAATCAAAAATCTAAAAAAAAATAAAAATCGTCAAAAATCCAAAAACAATGTAAAAATCCAAAAACATTTGAAAATTGTCAAAAACCCAAAAACATTATGTGAAACACTCGTCAAAAATCCAAAAACATTACATAGAATCATCAAAAAAGTCCAAAACCATCTAACAAGAATTTTGTCAAAAATCTAAACAACATTAGAAAATCGTCATATAATTCATAAACATTTGAAAATCGTCATATATCCCATATACATTAGAATATATAATATATATATATAATAAAAATAATCCACAAACTCCACAAAATTGCAAAAACTCTAAAATAACCAACACAATTCAACCTTTGAACTATTATCCCCAACGAATGATCCAATTACCTTATGACTACCAAATTCAAACCACTTCTCCTTGCGTGAATCCTCGCTTGGGGCAAATCTGTCTCTCATTGTTTCCTTGTTTGAGGACAATGAACCAATACTTTACTGTGTCCTCATGCCCCTACTTGGGGGCACATCCAATCAATCCTCACTGTGGAACACGTTAGGGACATGTTTATTGGTTGTTGTGTTGCATTATTAGTTATAAATTATTAATTACTTTCTTGCATCTTGATATATTACAAGGGCGCATCTTGATTTTAGGTATCCTGGTGTTTTCTGTAATATTCTTATGTTATTTGATTGCATGTCGTACTGGGGCATCATACTTTCTTGGTGGCCTTTGTCTATGATCTCTTCCATTTACATATTGTACTAGGGCATCAAAATTTTTTGATGGCCCTTATTTATACTATCATGCATATTACAATATAGTCATGCTGATCTTTTATGTCACGATGCATCCCATTATGTGCTATATTAAAATTAAGATGTTTTTCGTCACGTGACTATCTTCATACATGATCAACATCTTACTTTGCACCCCATCCATTCACCCACACTAATACATTCTCCAGTTTGAGAATCCTACTTGATCACCGTTGTAGTTTTCGAATCCTACTTGATGATCTTTCTAAAGTAGCATTCACTATCCAACAACTACTTCTCCCCCACCATGATCACCATGTATTTGATCCATTCATCCTCACTCCTCATTTTTACTCCTCTGCCACTTATACCCATATTACCCTTCTCACCATTCCTGTCCCCTCTCACCCATTTGTATTCTTTCCTTTCCCCCTTCTGCTTCCCGCTTGACAATCTTACTTAACCTCTTCTATATGGGATCCTTGGTGGAGGTTTACTCTCTTCCTAAGATCTTCCCACTGTATAAGCTTTTTCACCACCTCCCCTCTCATCCAACAACAATCACCACCAAACACATCTTCCCATTCCAGCTCTTCTGCTTCCCATTCTCACATCATTACTCTCACCACATGGGCATCCCAATTAAGGATTTCCCTCACACTCTCTGCCCTCCACTGCATATATTACTTCATTCATTCATGTTACACCCCTTTATTTCCTTTCTTTCTTATTATCACCTCATCTCATATCATATACCACTCAGGCATACCTCACTCACTCTTTTCTCATCCTTCCCAAAATCTGTCATATGCCTGGTCATCCTACTTACACGCTCTCTTAGTATGAAAAATTAACTTGAGGGTTCCCCTTCAGTCTATTTTGTCATACCCTATTCCCACCAACTCTAACATCGTCCTTCTTCTTCCTCAGCTTGGCGATCTTACTTAACCATTCCGGCCGCATGACAATCTTACTTAAGACTTCCACTTGAGGTTGATGTGCCCTATGGCCTTCCCCCATCCCATCATATTTCCCCCATCTTATTTCTCCCGCTTCTTGTCGTGATCATTCTTCTTCAACCTACCATTTTACCCCTGTCCCCAATATCATATTGTCTTTCTCTTTGCATATCATCCCTATCGGTTGGGAGATCATACGAAACCTCTCCAGCAACATGATGATCTTACTTAAGAGATTCTCTTAAGCATGACATGTCATCTTACACTCACCCATCACTCTACAATCTCACCATCCATATTTCCTCTTCATTCCCCATCATCACACCTTTTTACCACCACTATCACCCTCCTCTGCTTGGCAATCTTACTTAACCACTCATCCGGCATGGCGATCTCACTTAAGAGTCCCTCTTAAGGATGATTTGTCTCCTTGCCTTTTCCCATCACTACCCACCCTTCACCCTTCATTTTTTCTCGGCATTCCCCATTATCACATCCTTTCACCTCCTTTTCGATTCTCGACAAACACCACTTCTCGCTTGACCATTTGTCATCTCCAGTTTTGCTCACATGGCAATCTTACTTAACCACTTCCGTCACATGACAATCTTATGTCAGGGTCCTCCCTACACTTAACTTGTCATCGTGAACTTCTCCCCCACCTCATTCTTCGTTCACTTTGTTGATCACTTCTTCCACTTGGTATCTCCTACTACCCACTTTTTCCTCCTACTATTATCCTTTCTCCACATATCCTCTTACAACATACATCTAATCTCTTCCGCCTACAATCACGTTCTTTCCCCCCATTTTCCCCTTCTTGATCCATCATCCTTCATACCGTTTCTTCCCATTATTTTCATGTCTTGGTTCTTCATCCTCACTTCGTTCATCCTCATCACCCGCATCCTCTCCTCACTTTCACCTAGTCCCAACTCATCCACTTCATTCATTTCTCAAATTCCCCCCACATTTCTACCCACACACACATTCACCATTATTGTTAACACTCCTATATCATTCTTTCATCATCATCTTCTCTTCCTGAGCTAATAATTGTCAACGGGTTTTCCTTAAAAATCATCAATCCTCATTCCGCACGACCTCATTCACTCCCTTGGACCTTCTAGAGTTTCCCTTCATTCCTTCCCTCCTCTAAGCCCACCACTCATTGTCAAAGGGTTTTCCCTAACGTCCCTTTGTTGGCGTTACCCTTTCCAATCCTCATTAGCTTTCTCCTTTTCTTCATTTTTTTCTCTCACCCTTCCCCACCACTCATTGTAAAAGGGATTTCCCTAACATCCTTTCATTAGCATTGCCTCTTCTATCCCCCATTCTCTTTCCTCTCCTATTCTTTTCCCTCACTCCCACCCTTTCTTGTCGCTTCTTACCCATCTCTCCATCCCCCTTTGCCCTCTTCAATATCTTTACTGTCTTCATCATACATCTTTTTCCTATTTTCTCGTCATCCTAGTATCCTCCTTTCATGCATCTCCACATATTTTCCAATTGATGTCATTCCTCCCCTCTTTCTTCTTTGAACATTCCTTGTACCGTTCTCTTTCCACTTATTGCCCCCTTTCTGTATTCCATTCCTTCTACATCATTTTCTTTGTTATCCTCTTCTCTCTCCCACCCCTCGTCTTATTTCCCTTCCCCTGTATCATCTTCTTCCCCTTTTTCCATCACGTTTCCTCCTTACTTCCCCATCGATAACCTGGTTGTTCAGCGTTGTCCTGTCTTTTTTATCATACCACCCTCCACATGCATCTCCATACAGTCTGTTCCATATTCTTTGCCTTGGTCTTCCTCGCAATGACATGATTCCTTCAATCTTCTCCTTGTATTCGTTCTATCTTCCTTTCCTCTCCCCTAATTTTCACGTTTCTTCTGACCACTTCTCCTTTTCTCTACCACCCCTACCTTTTCATTCATTCTGTATTTGTTTCTCTTCCTTTCTCTCCTCTTTTTCACACTTTCCTCGCCCCTCATAGTTTCTTTTTTTTCTCCGTTCTACTTCTTCTTTCATCCTCTTTCCATTTTCCTCCATTCCCCCCTCTACTCCCACTTATTTATCCTTTTCCGCTTCCTACTTTTCTTAGCTCTATCATTTATTTCACTTCCACGCATCCCTCTTTACTATCTCTGTTGCTTCCTTCATTTTTACACATCTCTCTATTTCATCCCCTTCACCCTCTACTCTGTCATTTTCCTATTTTTGCCTTGTTTATCCTTCATCATTCCCTTCTTCCCCTATCATCCCTCTCTTTTATTTCTACCTCTTTCATTCCTTTTTTTCCCCTCCCTTACTCTTCTCGTAATAAACCCCCAATCCTATCCATTCCCTTTTCTCTTTCCCACACACCCTCACACCTAGCATTCAAGGTCGATTGAATCCTTTCTCCATTTACGTCGTGCGGTCATTCCAGTCTCTTCCACTCCATTATCGTCCTCTTCTCCGCAGAATCCATTTCCCTTCTTTTCGAGAGTTATATCGTATATTCCATTCTCGTCAGTCCTCTCGAGGGGGCATCACCACATCTATCCATAATCACATCTTCTCATAACATTTTTGTCTTGGAGGATACTATGACATCCGTCACTCACCACTTTCTATTCTCCCCAACAAACATTCGCTCTATCTTTTAAAAATTAGATTGAATTCTTCCCCCATATCATCTAATTTCTTTGGAAGGACACTACTTTCATAGTACCCTTTCAAAGAGGGGAAAATGTAGACACCCCCAATTTCACATCTATCCTAAATCAATTAATTCCCCTTCGTCATTTCCCACAAAAATACACTTCAAATTAATCAAATATAATTTGATTAATTATCCATTTCAAAAATCTAAAAAATAACCCAATCCTCATCACATGTCATTATTCTCCATGTTTTTCCACTATTGAATTAAAACTTCAAATTCAAATCCTCACCCACCCTTCATGGTCCCCACTCACCTAAAATCCTCCACTTATGAATTAAAAATATAATTCAGATCCTTCACCCATTCTTTGTGGCCCCCACTCATCTAACATTGACCACATTTTCAAACCACTCACCTAATCTTGCCCATATTTTCAAACCACTCACTTAATCTTGCCCACATTTTCAAACCATGATTACTTAAATTAATCTAAGTTAATCACTCCCTCTGGCTATAAATACAACCTTACCCCCCCTCTAAACAGACAGAGAATAAGCTTGCATGCCATATCTAAATTCTTGCATCCTTTGAGAAAAGAACATCCTTTTACCTCGTCCTAATGCCAAAATAGTCTCATAATCATTTTTCCCATCTAGTGCAAAGTAAGAGGATTGTTGTTGTAAGAAGGTCTTGCTCCGTCTTGAAGAAAAACACCTACATATCACAAAATCTGGGCTCAATCCAAGTTTCCTAGCCCATTCCGAGGTTTGCTACGGAACGCGAAGGAGGAGGTATGATTATTGGTATTTTACTTCCTTGTTAGTAGTGTATTTTTCATAGCTTATAGATTCAATCCCACATGGATTAATCCTCACCATCTAATTTTACTTCTCAACTATAAATTGAGCTCTCCTCCTCCATGAGAGCTAGCTAGTAAGAGAATTAGAAAATCTTTGTCATTTTATCTCTCAATCAATTTTTATTTCATCTACAATCTATTATCCTTCATTAATCATCAAGCAATATTCATCAATCATCAAAGGGGAGGTGTTTTCCAAGTGTATCCACATCCAAATTTTAAGCAATCGATCATCTTCCAAGCACATGCATCCATCAAAGAAGGAGAATTTCATGCTAGATGGCAAGTATAGGTATAATTCCTCTTCCTTTCATCTTTTCTTGGTCTAAGGTATTTGATTTGTTGAGTTTGGATGTTGTTATCCAAATTTTTTCCCCCGATAAAATTGATCAAACACAACCCCATGCAGGAAGAAATTCAAGAAATAGTTCCGTGGAATGAGCCCATGCTTCAAATCCAACAAACAGGTTGTAGGAGGGACTCTAAAATGGAGAAGCAGAGTCTACAAGGAAGAGAACAATTTAAAAGAAGCTATGGGTCAAAGGAAAATAAATGGAGAAGGTTTGAAGTCTTCGGGCTCTGCAAATGATTCAGAAAGAGCCCCAAAATTGGCTAAGTATGGAGGAGACAACAGAAGCTAACCAAGTGTCCAAACGGTGTTACTTTAAAGATAAATCCAAAGATCAGAGACTCAAACAAGTGCCAAGCCTCCACATGTCCAGAGCCCCAAAAGTTTCACCGGCCGTTGAAAAGTCTAAGAGTCAGCAGAGGGTGCCAAGCATCTCAACGGCGCAATTTCAAGATGGGAGTCCAAGGCGGAGACTCAAAAATGCACCAACCCTCCACGTGGCTAATGGTTAGCAGAGGTCAAATTCAAAAGTGGGCCTAAATTGGTGAAATATAATAGTGTAAGCGGAAGGTACCACATGTCTTAACGATGTTCCTTCAAAGGTAAAATCCTGAGTGGGTTTCCAAATGAGTGCAGGCTTACCACATGTCCTGAGTCCAAAAAGTGACAAAGTCGGGGTTTCAAAAGTCAAAGCAGAGGCAGGTCAGTGCGAAGGAGCCAAGTGCCAACATGATGCTATTTCAAAAGTAAAATTTGGAGTGGGTTTCCAAACAAGTTCCAGGCCTCCACGTGTCCAAGGTCAGAATTTTGGCCCTGCCATGTAAAGAGACTTTGGAAAAATACAAAGGATCCTAAGGAGCCCACAAAAGCCACCACATGTCATTCCGACATGATTTCAAGAGTTAAAGGAAGGGGCTAAATCTTAAAGATGCGTGAGGCTGCCACGTGGACCTTGTATGGTCAAACTCTTTAAATATTGCGCTCTTGTGATCCGAATATTCAAATAGCCATATATTTTGAATGGAAACTCAAATTTGGGTGGGAGAAAACTTATTGGAAATGTCTACAACCTCTATGCCATGTAAACATAAAATATCATTCTTAATAGGCTTTAGTAGGTGAAAAATGGGAAAACATTTTCCGGATGTCTACATGACTAATTAACATTAATCATGTCCCACATTTTAGCCTCATCATATTTATCCGCTACTAGTCCATTTTAATCTATTTTAATCCATTTATAATGAATTATTTAATCATCCATATAATAATTAATCGTAAGATTAACTAATTATTATTAATTAATCCATTTTATCATTTTCCCCCTTTTCATTATTTATCCTTTTATCCATCATCATAATCCCATTTAAATCATTATTAATCCCTTTTCATTTATTATTTTATTTCATTATATATCATATTATCTTATTTTAATCCATTAACATTTATAGGAATTTAATATTCCTACATCTCACCTACCACCTACCCTACACATCCCTACACCTAGCCTTTCCATCAAATATCATCATTAATCACATCCCTAATCACATCATTTAACCTAATCTAATCCTAATCATGTGCACATCCTCACCTCTAAATCTAGAGGCTTCTAAATCTAGAAGCTTCTCCATCTTTCCCTCTCATTTTTAAATATTCAAATATTCTACACTCTTCTATTGAATTAAAAATTCAATAAAATCTCCACACAAAATCTAGAACCCTCCACATCTAGAAATCTCTACACTCTCATGCAATTTCAACCATCAGATTCAATCCAACATGGATTGATCCTCACCCTCCATTTTTCACTCACAAAACTATAAATCAAGCTCTCATCCTCCATGAGAGCAATCTTTTGAAATCCATATTAAAATTTTGTCATTTTATCACTCAATCAATTTATCTTCAAGATCATCAATCATCCATACAATCAAGCATCCTTCATCAAGCATCAAGAATCAAGCGTCAATCATCAAAGGGGAAGTGCTGTCCAAGTGCATCCACATCCAAATATGAAGCAATCAATCATCCTCAAGCACATCCAACCATCAAGGAAGGAGAATTGCATGCTAGATGGTAAGTGCAGGTATTGTTCCTCTTCCTTTCATCTTTGTTTGATATGAGGTAGTTGATTTATTTGAGTTTTCATGTTGCCTTTGAATTAGTTTCATATTCATTTTATTTGTGAATGTTAACTTGATTTTTCACCTACATTTTTGGCACCCACCGTGGGGCTTAACCCCCCAAATATTTTTTAATTTTTTGTTTATTATCATCTAATCACCAAGCTGTCAAAATTTGGTTTCATAAAAATTTAATTTACATCCTTAAATTTTGATTTTTCGTGTTTTTGTTCTGTGAAGCTCTTTTGACTCCATACTTGTGCTTGTCATATCTTTCAACATTTGTCTCCCGTTTCACATGCATTTTTCACCTGTTTCAACAATTTATCCAATAGTAGTGCGTTTATAACATAAACACTTCAACGCTTTTGTTTGACCCTCAAAACCTCAAAATTTTTTTTTTACAAAGTAGTGTGTTTGTGACCTGAAATGACGTGTATGATTGAAACATCGCATATGTGACCTATTTTAGCACTTTTTTTGCTCTTTTGTTTCCTAACTTCCAAGAGCCATAACTTTTGACCCCGAACTCGAAACGACTCCATTTGTTTTTTCCCGGAAAGGTATTGAAAAGATCTATGCAATGAAAGTGTTAATTTAGAATTTTATTGTATAATTTATTCATGGTCTTAATTTTTCTAAATATTTTCTTTTTAACTACACATTAAGTTATCTTTTCTTGTTACAAACTATTAACACTTTGTGTCCAACTCACTACACTTACCAAAGATTAAAAAATCAATCTAAAACTACTAATATTTTTTATTTTTTAGCACATTTTCCCAAGAATTGGGGTTATTTTCCAAACTACTAATCCACTTTTTTGTAGGGCCTCCTCTTGAAGACCCCTTTTGCATTTTTTTAATCATATTTTTATCATTTAAAAATTAAAAATCTTCATATTATCTCGCATATTTCATTTCTTGCATCTTTTGCATGTTTTCTTGTTAAACCCGAAGGTTGGATTTCATGTATGCTCTCCTCTCGCATCCTTGGACGATATTGAGGATAAAAAGTAGCCCACCTTCTTCCCTTTTTCATTTTTAGGGGCAACGTGATGTGGATTTCATCACCACACACTTTTCATAGTCCTAGGGGTCTTGTGACCATGGGATTCATCTCCACGCACGTAGACACATCCCTTGTTCTAGAGGGGTATATAAATTCAAGGACAACTTTTCGTTATTGGCTAAACATATACGTGTTTTAAGCATGAAGTGAAGTGAGGGGCTTCCATGTCCCAATACCCAGGACTCATACAACATCCTTGCAACATGGATTTGGGCCCCACGTACCACAAGGTATATAGGGGACTCCCTTAGCAAGCCTTGTTTATCCTAGCATAGGTAGCCTTTGGCTGGAATCAAGCTATAGTGTAGGGGAAGGAACCACCAAAGATTACTCACTATCTGATCACTCATTGACATAAAGGTGGGCCAACTCAGTGAGTGCCACTATCATGTGTGGTATTGAAAGTGGGCTATAGCTTATATTACACACCCACTTGACTAGCTAGGTTGTGTGTTGCATGTGTGTTTCTTGCTTACATATCATTTTACCACACATTAATCAACCAATCAAACATTAATCAAACAATCAAATCAAACCCCCATCCCAACATAATCAAACCCAATCCATCCATCTAATTACCCAAATCTTATCCCCTTTCATAATCCATCCCACCCACATCTAATCCCTCCATATTAATCATATCTTACCTACATTCTATCCATACCCAATCCTATTCCTAAATTTTATCTAAACCCCCATCCTCATCATGGCTCCCATCAAACTCAAATCCGCCACCCATCAACCTTTACCTTCCCACTTTGATCAAAACATCCCTATTACTATCCAATCTTTAAAAAACCAAATTATGACACTCACATCCTCTATCCAACAATCTCCTAACCCATCCCAAGTTGATCCCACCATCCTCACAACCATCCAAAATCTTAACCAAAAAATTCTTGACCTCCAATCACACCTTAACCAAACATCTTCTCAACCATCCTCCCTCACACCCACTTATGATAGTGAGGACCTTATTGACATCGACCAAGATGATCCATCATCCACACAACCAATCATACCCAATCCTAAATCCACATCATCCAACATCCCTAACCATCCTCCTTCCTCTAATTACATCAAATTGTATCAAATCCAATCATCCCCTCCCACCAATAAAGATCTCCTTTTTGAGATTTTCCAAACCTTAAACAACTATGATTCATCCACCACATCCACTTCCAAATCAAAATCAAAATCAAAATCAAAATCAAAACCCAAACCTAAATATCCCAATTCACCACCACAAATCACCTACCACCTAACCTTCTTTTACGATTTTCTAACCTATTATTCAAGCCTAATCCTTCATCACTACTATCCACCCCTAAATCCCCCATCAACCAATCTAATCCCAAAATCCCTCCCACCGAAACATATCATAACATACCTTATACATACCCATCCACATCCAATCAAGATCAAATAAAACCACAATCCATATCCTCTACATCACACCTTAGTCCTAAATATTCATCATCTTCATCATCCTAGCCTCATCCCATGGAATTTCTCCTAAATAGTCCCAAGTCCCCTCCTCTAACATCTACTTTGGCTCCTAATCCTCCATCACTTACATCCAACCCCATCCAATCTAGTGTGACTCCTAAGTCACCCACATCCTCTTCATCCCCTAATCCTACTTCATCCAACATGGCCCCCATGCCACCTTTACCCTCTCCATCCACAACTAATAAATATACCAATCACCAATCCAATCCCAAGCCATCCAATGTAACTCCTAATTCTCCCATCCCCCAATCATATACCACCCAACATGACTCCTAATTCACCTCAATCTCCCAATTCTGGTTTCCACACCACCCCCCTCTACCTCAACTCAACCAACATCACCTAAATTCAACCCATCTCCCTCATCAACATCTACTCCATCCTTTAAATCCACACAATCTACCTCTCCCAAATCCAACCAATCTAACATATCCTCTTCATCCAAATCTACCACATCCTCTTCATCCACATCTACCTTATCCACTCCATCCAAAATCAAACCATCTAATCCTACACAAACCAACCCTACACCATCCACCTCTCCCAAATCAACCAAATCCAATCCCAAGCCAAAATCCACTACCAATCCAAAACCAAACCAACCTCCTAAAGCCCCCAAGGCTAATCTTCCATCCAAATCCCAACCATCTAATCCACATCTTAAACCTACATCCAAATCACATAAATCCAATCAATCCTCTCCTATCCTACCCACTCCTACACATATCCTACCTAACCCACCCTTATTACCCACACCATCTCTCTTACCAACCCCAATCACCTTCACCTCCTTAGGTGAATCCTTGACTACCATCTTCCATCATCTTAAAACCTTTAACATGATCATTCACCCACCTATCAAACATCATGATCCTAACCTTCCCAAACCATCTTGGTATCAGGAACACTATTATTGTGACTTCCATCACACCCATGGACATTCGACCAATCGTTGCATGTAATTTAGGTCTTATGTCCAAAACCTCATTAACCAAGGAATTCTTATCCTTATACCTCTCTATCCACCACCTTTCCATCCTAACCCTATCTCTAACAATTAGCCACCATCTAAACTCCATTCCAAGACCAAACATCGTCAGCCATCCAAATCTTATTACTAATATAAACATCCCTCATCGACCAAAATTAAAAAATGTAAAAATCAATTCAAACATCCTTCATCAAAAAAAAACTAAAGAAAACCCCCATCCTTTATTAAATCTGGTCCCTTAGCGGATGAGAAAAAACAATCCCCCAACCTAATGGTGACAACATCGCTTCATCCTCCCACATCCACTTCCCACCATATAGCTAAAAATATGTTTGCCAACATGAAACATCGTGGTAAACAAAGAATTATTACTTCCATCACCCATCCTCCCAACCCCAAACAATCAGGCTTAGGCTATAAATATCACACTAACAATACCCAATCATAACCTACCAATTCTCTTAATCATCCCATCAATCCATATCCCAATCCCCAATCCTCTAATTCCCCTACACATCCCAAACACCTAAAACATATTGAGCTTTAGGTTGCATCCTTTGCACACATGGATGTTCTTTCCTCATCCCTCCATCCTCATTCCAATCCAATCCATCTTCACAAATACTTAATTGACTTAATCACACATGATGTAAGTCATTAGTACCTATTACACTTGTGTGACCTTGGTCTATCCTTACTATCAACATCCAAGAACAATCATATCTTAGAGATCCAATCACTTAATCACACATCTTAATTAACTTGTGGTGAAGACCCTTGGGTGCATCTTATGACACTCTAGCCAATGTCATCACCACACTCATCTCCATCCCCCCATCTAGCCACTTGTGATTCTTAACCCCTATAGGTCTTAAGAGAGTGGATGAAAAATATCAAATCTCAAAAACTAAAATAAAAAAATCATATCAAAAATCAAAAATATCAAATAAAATCCACCTCAAGACTCTCTCTAGGGGTGTTTCCAGCAACTCTATCAGGGCTATGGATGCCTGGCTGGAAGTAGAGAAATGTTGTGACAAGAATTAGATGTATCTCCATCGGGCTATGGACACTTGGCTAACAGTGAGCAATGCACGACTTAACCTTCCATTCACCTTCCATCAACCTACTTGACTTAATCACTCCCTATACATTGGCTAGTTTGTTTTTACATCCTACCCATTAAGTCTTCACTTCAAGAGGTAATTAACTATCACAATATCACACACTTCATCTCGAAGAAACATCACACTTGTATGTTGCCAAGTATGGCTTAGACCTTGGTCACACTTTTGTTTTAGTCCTACTATCATCTTACACCATGTGCTTTTAAGCTCATTTTTTTTCATCATCAATTACAAACCATCCATCTGTTGCATCTATCATCCTTTTGGATCCATCATCCATGGGCAATCAATGATCCTATTGCTTTATCCTATCCACCCTTCTACTTCCCCCCTTCTTTCGCTTCCTTTAACCCATCATCGTTATGATTGGGGGAAACCTTATAATCCGCTGGGGGCACCATCGCTTACTTTACACTTAGGGGCACTTGGGGGTGCAAAACTAGACTATCATCCATCATCCCACCCTTTACTTGGGGCCTATCTTATCCCAATCATCTCCTACCTTATCCTATCGACTATCCTTCAACCATCCAATATCAAACAATCCTTCCATATCCTACCTTATCCAATCGACTAATCCTCATCACCTATCCCATATTCTACCTTATCCCATCCCTCATCATATCAAACCTCATTTATCCTTTATCCAACCAATCCCCTATCCTATCCAAAATCATCCCTTTATCCCACATCCCTTTATCCTATCCCAAATCATCCCTTTATCCCACATCCCTTATCCTCCCCCAAATCATCCCTTTATCCTTAATCCCTATCCACATCAACCTTGGGACTTATAGGAGAAAGTCACCTCCTTTCAACCCCACCTATTCCTAGCACATCTTCATCCCAACACATAAAAAAAAATTAAAAATCCAAAAAATAAAATCCAAAATAAAAATCTTAAAAATCAAAAACACATAAAATGTAAAACTCTTTTTATGCATCTTGTTTTGTTGTGTTCTTGTTCATCTTGCTTGCATTTGCATCATATTTTGGCCGATGATACGAGGCCACTTTTTCTTTTTCTTTTAACACTTGGTCCATGATATGAGGCCACTTTTTTTATTTTTATTTTGTATGGTCCAATGATATGAGGACCATCTTTTTTTGGTTAATATGTTTATGTCCAATGATATGAGGACATTGACATCTAGCAATTAAATCATTGCGGTCTTTATACCATTGGTGCATCTTGCTCTATGCCACATCTTAATAAACTTACTAATGATGATAATTGTGGGCACTTTACAATAGCACCACCCCTTTCAATCTTCAATTAACTTAATCATCACCACCTTATCCAGCTAACCCTTCATCAATCATCTAACATCAATATTTATCCAATAAATCAATCTAATATTTTCAATCAATCCTATCAAGTACTATCATCCAAACATCTTCACATATAACATCCAACATCCAAAATCAAAATCATTATCCCTTTAATGGGGCATCCAAAATATAAATCATCAAAATCCAACATCCAACAACATCAACAACATCATCAATCCAACCATCACTATCTAATTCTACCCCTATACTTGGGGCATCCAACAACATCCAATATCCAAACATCCAAAATCAAGAAATATCCAAAACATCATCCCCTTTACTGGGGCATCCAAAATCAAAACATCTTGCAAAATCCCTTGTCATACATCTTTATGGGGCATCCCAAAATCCTAAAAATCCTAAAATCTCTCATCATCGATACTCTCACCTCCATAGTCAAATTCATCCTCATATCTAAAATCCTCTCACCCTACAATCATCCCTCATCTTCCTTGGGCTCTCCTCTTTTTTGAGTGGTTACCCATGTCTCATTCCTCCCCACCTAACCCCTCGAGGGGGAATCATATCATCATTCACAACATCATCTTCTACTTCTTCTTTGAACTATCATTGCTACACAATAATCCTTCAAAGAGGGGAAAAATGTAGACACCTAAAATGTCTACATGACTAATTAACATTAATCATGTCCCGCATTTTAGCCTCATCATCATTTATCCGCTACCAATCCATTTTAATCTATTTTAATCCATTTACTACCATCATCCATATAATAATTAATCACAAGATTAATTATTATTATTAATTATTTTTATCATATTTCCCCTTTATCATTTTATCATTTATCATTTATTATTAATCCTTTTAATCCATTTATATCCCATTTTATTATTAATCCCTTTTATCATTATTATATCATATTATCATATTTAATCCTTCATTAACATTTTATAGGAATTTAATATTCCTACATCTCACCTACCACCTACCCTACACATCCTACACCTAGCCTTTCCATCAAATCAATCCCTCATCATTAATTATCCTAATCACATCATTAACCTAATCTAATCATGTGCACATCCTCACCTCTAAATCTAGAAAATCTAGAAGCTTCTCCATCTTTCCCTCTCATTTTTAAATCTTCAAATATTCTACACTCTTCCATTAAATTAAAAATTCAATAAAATCCCACACAAAATCTAGAAACATCCTCATCTAGAAATCCTACATAAATCCAATCTCATCAAATTTCAACGATTGGATTCAATCCAACATGGATTAATCCTCACCATCCAATTTTCCACTTCTCAACTATAAATTGAGCTCTCCTCCTCCATGAGAGCTAGCTAGTAAGAAATACTAGAAAATATTTGTCATTTTATCACTCAATCAATTTATATTTCATCTACAATCTATTATCCTTCATCAATCATCAAGGTGGGGGGCAAGTAATCAAAGGGGAGGTGTTGTCCAAGTGCATCCACATCCAAATCTGAAGCAATCAATCATCTTCCAAGCACATCCACCCATCAAGGAAGGAGAATTGCATGCTAGACGGTAAGTGCAGGTATAATTCCTCTTCCTTTCATCTTTTCTTGATCTGAGGTAGTTGATTTGTTGAGTTTGCATGTTGCATTTGAATTGGTTTCATATTCATTTTATTTGTGCATGCTAACTTGATTTTTCATCTACTGGTCCTACTAACTTGCTCAGGTAGTCCAAGATTCCTCTTGATTTTTACAAAAGTGTTAAACATTACATGGTATATTATTCATTGTTTCCTCATTTTTCTATTTTACAGGTACTGAAAAATCAAGTAGGGTTAGACGTGGTTCTATTCTTACGATGAAGATATCCTAAACTTGATGTTGATTTGATTATTTTGACATCCACAAACATGGATCCACCCACTTTTTAACAATTATGATGTTATGATGTAATGAAGCATCCCTTGATTCTTATGCTTGGTTTTGTCCTTTGTAGTACAAATTCATTCTACAATATAGGCTAGACAGTTGTCTACATACTCTTTTTATCTCAGTTTCAACATTTCTAGCACTTTAACATAGGCTGGATAGTAGTTTATGCATACTCTTAGTATGTGTTGATAGTGTAGTCTGATACACTCTCCTTTTGTAATGATAGATATTATTGTCTATTGTTTAATGCACCCTTATCTAAATATTAATACTGTGTAACTATAATCCTACAACAATTTTTATTGATTTCGCTACTTATTTATGGAAAGAGTGCCTCCATTGATTATATTCTGTAATAGGTTTACAAACAACACTATCAGAATACTCAATCTGAGTAATAACAATGAATGTTGTTTGTCACAGATATGTATACTACATAAATTTTGATCAAAAGCCATAGCACTAACTGGAATGTCAAAGGGCACTTTGGTATATTCGAATTTTCAAATCATAATACAATGTTTTCTCCTCAGTACTTTCCTGCAACACATGACAGACCATTTTATCCAATAATATAGGACTAGGGCACTATTTAAGATTTTTTCAACGTCTTTCTTTTAACATAAATTTTTGGCATTGATTTTTTCCAACTCCATAAAAATGGAAGAGTACCATAAATGACTTTTTACGCAAAGTGGCTATTTCATTATACAAGTTTAATTTTGGAGACAAACAAACATTTCAACCAACATATAAATTCTCCCATAGTAATCACATTGGTTAGACCACTAACTCCTATTAACCCATACATAAAGTCTAATGCTTGCTATAAATTCTTCAATCCTATTTTTCTTGCATATTAAAATATTTCAATTTGCATCCTTAATGTTAATGTACTAATCACTATCGGTGTGTAATAGTTCCCACAAAAGGGTCAAGTATTAAAAACAATAGACTTGATCAACCAAATCCCAATTCATCTGTAAACCATGTATGAATGTGTGCTTTCTTTGATAACGATAGTAGAAATCACCCCATAAAAGATATTGTTATGGATTTAATCACTTTTATCATCTATTTACTCCGTAACAATGGATATATATGAATGGGTCAACTTAATCGGTATGACTGCATCAATGCTGATGCCAATCTTTTGTTATCACAAATACGCTTGATCTGAAGTATTTTTCTATGACTTTGAGTATAATGTTTAGATATTATATCTCTTGCATGATATAATGACATAAAAGACTTCGTTGCTCCAAATTTCCATAGAATAGTCATAATGTCACTAGAGTTTGTCATTTCCCTAAATTTTTTGAAAGGATTTTACTGATTAATATATGACACTGCAATACAATTAAACCACAACCATAGATATTGTTTATGCATCTCAATTGATACCTCCATAATTACTTATGAAAATGGGTGTTATGTACCACTAGGGGAGTGACCAAGATCTTCCATCCTTGCAAAATGTGTAACAATAATGCCCTCTTACACATCATAATCATGGCGAAGTTAGATCAATTTTCATTACCCATATAGAGATTTTTGGCCCTCACACATTGATCTAAAAATTGTGAAAGCTCCGTTCATTTTACGACCGATACGATATGCCACTCCACAAGTTTCGATATTAGTCTTCCTCTATATGTAATCCACTCATTGGATTGGAAAATAACTTAATGCTAAGGAAGAGGATAAATGTAACGTCTCATAGACGATTCATTAAGTATTATGAAAATTTCCAATATGTGGGCAGGTATATGGAAGGGCTATTAGACTAGTGTGTAAAAGTAGGTTCCTTTAACAAATATTGCTTCAGCAGAGGGAAATATCCTTGATCTGTTCTAACATATAATCAACGATTACATGTAATTCGCGTGATGCCATTGACAAAGTCACAAGGTGGTTATTATTGAGTATCTCTAATAAATTGATTTATAGACTGTCCTTACCATTCCAGGATGAGGAGGTCACAATATAGCGTCGTAGGATCCGATCCTCGTATCCATGCTTCACCTTTGATTGTCCACGTAGGTACGTTGTGTTAGAACCCCCTAACTCAACTACAAACTTAGAATAATTGACTACCAACGTGGAATATAGCTTTGACACGTCTAAAACTCCATATTTCTGTTAATATCCTCAAACAATCGAAAATTCCCCATTAAACCTAAACAATGAATATATTCTTTCCCATAATAGACATATCGATTGTAGAATTTAAACCCTAAAAGTTTAACGCAGAATGTTGAAATCCTGAAAAATACTTATGTATTGTTGTTGCCACATGCAAGGCATAAAATATCCATACACAAACATAGTAAACATGTTGCCTCCTACAACACAACGACAAGGGACATGCATGACACAACTACTGGAAGAAACATAGAAACCATCAATCCAAAGGTATCCACCATATGCAACACAACCAACTCTAAGGGATAAACCACATAGAACAATCACAACATAGTAGAAGCTCCATGAACAACACATGACCATGAGATGTGCTACTAAGAATCCCACCTCTCCTCCATAGGCAACAACACTGCTTGAGCCACACCCTTATGAGAAACCCTAGGTGTAGGGTTTTAAGGGAAGGAAAGAGGATGTTAAGGAGCCTCTTCTTCTATTTTCCAAAACATTGAATTAGGACACAATATTGAAAGAATTGTTACTTAATGTGCTAACGACAAGTCACAATTATTACCCTATCCACAAAATAGAAAAGTGAATAATAAAGAATGAGGTTGGGGTCATGACACTTAAAAGACTAAAAAATTGCAGGACACTATTCTAATCATAAACAAGGCCATGATATGGCAAATCCTGCCGAACATGAAGTTTTGTGGTGTGCAGAAGAGATTTGTTATTTATTTATTGCATGGAATTTGTTGTTTCATTAGTAGTGTTGTTGTTTAATTGATTAGACAAACATGTTAAAAACATCCAGTTGAAATTTGAAAGAGTGAAGTGCCTCTGGGGCACGCTTTTGTAATTAATTTAATTTATGATGTGGAAGTCATTTCAATGTTTAAGTGTATGTGTATAGGGCCGAAAAAATAGTGTGTGAGTTGTCTCTTGTAGTGGTTTGAGTATGTGTACTTGATTTTATATTTGGTCGTTGTGAGGTTAGAATTTTTGTAATGGAGAAAACAAATGCGAGTAACAAAAAATTTATTGTTTTTGTATTTCTTGGATTGTGTATTGCAACATAAAATATTGTGCAGTGTTTTTGTGTTGATCATCATCGAGCACAAAGCATACTATGGATATAATGGCAGGGTTATACCGAAGCATGTATTTTGTTGAAATTAAATGAAGTATTAAATTCTTAGCATGGAAATCAAAATTTTAATCCTTCAATGTCAAGAAAAAACCCACAAAAAAAGTGTGTGCCTTTGAAGTGCACGGGTAGGTGTGATACAAAGTAGAACAATGTCAGTCGCGTCGGAGTAAAATTGACAGAGATTAGGCAGAATCATGGAAACCATATGTTGTATGGGGTCGATTGATTTTTCATGTTGTGCAACTTACGTCGTTTGTATTGAACACGCTTTGTTTTGCGAGGTATGACAAGAAAGCATGAAGAAACAATACTAGATGCAACATATTTACTATTTTGGAGCACCACAAATCTCGGAACAAGCAGATACTATGTAGAGAGTCTTCATGTTAGTGTCATGAGGAGGGGAAGTTCCATTGAAAGTTACGATGATTGTATTGATGACACAGAGGTCTGATGAAAGCAGGAATCAATCAAAGAAAACATGCCAGAGTCATGGATAAAGCCTCACCTTAAAAGCACATTAGAATTCCTGTAAGAATTATTTAGCAAGGATAGCTAAAGACACATAGAACTTGAACATCATAGAAGATTTGATTTAACTGGAAAGAGATTCCACAAGGTGGAGGAATTAAAATCTTCTGTAAGCAATCAGTGTGGCATTAATCTTGAACATAAAGTTTAAACGCCAATGGGTGAAAAAAGGAAAGGAATTCTTGCTTTCTCCCAAGCTAAGAACTATGCTACTGAAATTATGATTTAGAGAATTCAGGGGAAATAGAGGATGGAAGTCTGGATCCCTTTTCACAGTTGGTGTTAGAGTCTGTAAAGAAAACCGATCCTTGGAAACATGCATAACATTTGAAGTTGATGAATCAACTTTTGGAAGTCTTGTAATGTAGAAAGGTTTTCGCAGTGGCAGTTCCATTTATATCAATATTTTAGTGATGGAGAGGTTGACCAGATGTATATGTTCTGGATAATTATATCTTTGATTTTGATAATTACAAAAGCAAACAAGTGTTTGCTATCACAGAGAAAGTCATTCCTAAAACAGGAAATAATGAGCCAATGAAGCTGACCGGAGGCGAGAATGACAAAACACATGAAATAATGAACCAATAAAGAAGATATTTAGTAATGTTGCTTGTATTATATCGGTGGCGTTGTCAGTTTACATTGTTGCATACATAAATGGTGAAAGAAACAAGGGTTGTTTGTAAATAGGTAGATAAAATGTTCTTCTTCCATACATAGGGCAGTTGAAAGGAAGAACTAGTCTAGTTGTTGTGAAAGTTGAAGCAAAATGAGAACCTTACACAATTTCCATAAGCATGACTGTTAAAATTTGAAACATCTAAAATATAGTAGTATGGCAAGAAAAATGTGCTTAAGACAACTGTTGAATATGAAGTGCAGAAAAGCATAGATAAATAATCGCCAAATTGTTTTAAGCATTACAAGTTGTGTAAAAGAGTACCATCCAAAAAGGAATAACATTACAAAAAATTGTTTCGAAAGCAAGGAAAAATCTATTTAACATATAGCATATAGTTAAAATGTAGCCGCTTTTTTGGGAAGCCAACTGCAGATACTGAAGGATTTAGATACATGACATGCAAAATCGAGCGAGCAACCTGAAACAACAAGTTGGCTACGTTAAACAAAAAACAAAGATAAAATGTAAATTATATTGACTACAGTTAGTGGAGTGAAATGGTCACTGGAAAAGGAACACAACTAGGTGTGTTTGATTGTGGCAATGGAGTTGTCAATTGTTAAAGTGAATGTACCCTTCATTTCAAGTAGATGAAGAAAAAAACAGTTCTCGAAATGGCATTTCGATATTCTTCATATGGTATCTCAGATAACTGAGGGAATATTGTTCCCAGTAGTGGCTGACACAAGGTGCAGTAAATGGAGGCATATTTTCTTTGCAAAGTACATTGGAGCATGTCTTTATACTGGTACGGTTTTTTTGAATAGCATTTTGAACAAAGGGAAAAAAAATTGTTTCAGCAGAACAACAAAGGAATCGAATAGGAAATTGCCTACACCGTATTTGAAAGCATTGTCACGGAAATGGTGGAACCGTCCCAACACATCGTCAATGCAATGAACAACATGGGTAAATACTATATATTGTTCTATGTCCACATGCATGGGTGACATAAAATATTTTTGGGTTTTCCTTGTTGTTTTTTCATGCCGGGAAAGAAACATAGTTGAGCATAACACAAAAGAGAAGACCGATATATATATATACCTTGGTAATAGGAAAGAAACCAATGAAGTCAAGGAACAAAAAAATCTCCTTATGTTCTCTCCTTTCTTTCTTGACACACCTGCAGAGCGAAACAAAACCAATATGCATTCAACAAAGCGCACAAAGAGAATATGTTACAAGAAGAAGCTTTCTTCATATCCTAAAACAAATGACATAAGGAAATTTCAATTGCATAGAGCTGTGAAAGAAATACCATTGTAGCTCACAATTTTTTTGAAGAGATTTGTATCTTAAAAAATCATGTGTTGAGATGATTATGATTCTAATCACTTTTTGGTTTTCTAATTGCAATCGGAATTTTCATGTAAATTCAGGGCCTAGGCTAGAAGTTTAGAGCTTTCTTTTTTGCAAACTTCCTCTAAATTATTGCTTTCTATTCACCATCTGTCTATGCAAGTGAAAGTCGTGGATTAGCTGCACTGTCAAAGGTGCAGTAAAGTTTTATTGCAAATTAGTATGGCCCAATTTTACAATCGACAAGTATAAAAGCAAAAAGGACTTCATAACAATGGATAGATAACATGGGTCTCTTAAAACATCTCCCAATTTTTATTACAGATTTCAAATGTGTTGTAGCTTCATTGAGGTTCCAAGGAAGGTGATCAATTTCCAAGAGATCCATTTAGAATTCAAGCAATGTAAGCGATTTTTTGGAGCGTAAAATAAAGAAACCTATTAATGGAATCAAATTAGCCCTGGTTCACATCTGTCAAAATTGTCAAAGTTGTAAATGAAAACTGCATATTAGTTGGAGTGTTAAATGTAGTATAAAGTACTTCTATAAAAACAACTGTGTAATTCACTTGTACGCAACTTTATGGGCTTGCTGCAATAACTTCAAACTGTGCAACAAAGTTGCAATTGTTTATGGTTGTGCCAATATGTTTTGATTGTGAAGGCTATGTTAAGGATATGGAAAATCCTGCGAAGAATGAAGTTTCGTGGTGTAGGGGAGGATTTTTTTATGCACGAGCAAAGGGTAATGTGAAGAAATGTACTTGGGTTTTTGTCTATCTCTTACTCAAGAATTGTTGACCCACATTTCATGTTCCTCTTGAATTGATTATGGTGATACAAGAATCCAACATGCAACCTGGGGAACTTATGCTTCAGTTTATGTTTTTTGTGTTATAAATCAGTGTGCTCCTCTTTTTTACATTCTTGTAGCTGCATGCTCTTCTCTTTTTCGTTCTTGGAGCTTTTTGTTGTGTTAGTAATATCATAGCAGGGAAGTTCTTTATCAAATTGTAGCATGCGAACAATGCTTATTTATTTGCTCGTGCGAGGCGAGATGCAAAAGAAATTGTGTGTTGAGTATGGAAAACAAATTTATATTCCTTTAGAAACAAGGAAGAAGTCAATTAATTCTTTTCACACCAAGTGTCAATGTGTCTTGACGGAATGATTTGTGGAAACAATACATAACAAATGAGACTATTAAAAAAACACGCTATTTTTTTTTACTGTAAACATCCTTCTCAGAGTAACATGAATACATACTCTGCAGTGGATGTGCATGTCATAGATATAGATATATTGATTTTGAAATTTAGAAAATGAACCCAATCATAATCTACCGAAGCAGTTAGGTTTGGTAGAAAGGCATGCAACAAAACATTACAAAACCGAACTCACAAGGAGCAAAGCCTTGTTTTATGTACATATAGTTTTCCGAAAGTCTTTTCCATTTTTTCTCGAGTTCACCTTAGTTTAGTTTTCTATTTTAATTGAATTTATTCTCATTTGCATATGAGTTTCCAAAAAAAATTACTAGTTTTGTCATTCAACGACTATTTTTTCTCTATTTTTTCTTTTCACTGGTAGATGCCAGCCTCCCACTTGACAATGGATAGGCCAACAGACGACTGCGATGGTTATGTTGACGATGCACAGTGTTGAATGGTACCTACACGTGTCCGCAAAAGGCAGGATTGTCACAGAGAATGACATGTAGATAGTTTCATGGAAGATAAAGAGGGAGTCAGAAATGCAGGAAAGGATTCGTGGATGCGTAATTTCGTGATAGATCTAACAAAATGGCATATTTCAGACCGGAACTTTCTTCAGTTTGAGAGTGGCTATGTGGTGGAAACAGTTCTTGAAGGAAGTAAGCTAGGAATAGACCCGTATACAATTGAGGTCTCCCCAGATGGTGAATTTCTTATTCTGGATTCTCAAAACAACAACATCCTTAGATTGACTCCTCCATTGTCACGTTGTATGTGTCCCTGCGCTATCCACATTCCCATTCTGATGCCATGTTTGAACTAGAAGTCTAAAATTACCAATTTTTAGCTTGTTCTGATCTTTCTCGTTAATATTTTCCCTTGCTCTTGTATTTCAAGTTCAGCACTCATCGGGTTTCTGCTTTGGTTTGTGCAGACAGCAGGGCTAGATTAGTAGTAGGCTCCTGACAAGCATACTCAGGCCATGTAGATGGAAGGCCTAAAGATGCTCGCTTCAATCATCCAAAGGGATTCACAATAGATGATAGCGGGAATGTCTACGTTGCAGATACCATGAACATGGCTATCAGGAAGATTGGAGACGAAGGTACATAATCGTCTAGGAAAATGTGAACACAGATTGAGAACTAAATATTAAAATTCGAACAAAGAGATTTTTTTTAAAGATCAAATAGGTCACTAATTTGACTGATAGACATGATTTTCATTGTTCGCTGAGATGTGTCACTCAGGTGTTTCTGAGTGTAAATGTAATCTAGGAAAGAGTCCCTAAAGAACTTGAAGCCATAATGATAAAGGCAATTTTTTTTATCATTGAGTGTGCAATCTGGACCAATTTGACTGTCAAGCACTAGTTTCAACTAGAAGGGTTCCCTCATAAGAAAAGTAACAAAACCAGTCTTTAAATTAAGTATGCCATCCAGCAACAGTCTACAGATAAAAAGAAAACATTTTGACTATCTTGTGGATTCAACTGTGTAAAGGTTTTTTGTTCTGGCATTGCAAGCCCACAACAACATTCAACCATAAACGAAACCATAAAATCTTTTAAGAAGTTCAATAATTAGGCCTGAACTACATTAAGAGTTTGATATGCAATCCATGCCAAGTTTGTCCAAGGTCCCAAAAACCGAAAAACTTGATAGTGAATGTGCTGAGAATGATTGTTGTTCTGAGATCAAATTAAGTGCTGCAGATTTGGCGTGGTTGGAGGCTTTGTGCTATACGTTTAGGGCGTCGTATGGTTTTTTGCCTTGCAAATTCAAGTCCATGCGGGAGATTGCCACGTTTCAGTCATATGTTGCCGACGCCATGATCTCTGTGATGTCGTTGCTATGCCAGACGGAGCTTCTTAACCAAGTTTGCATTTGAATTATGTGGTGCTTTTGTGTTTAGTCTTGTGTTGTAGTTTGGCGGTAATACATCAATTATTATGGCCTAAATGAACAGGTCTGAAATTCATATTCTATTTGCATCATGAATTACAAATTTCAAGGAAAATTTTGTAGGATATGTGGCAGGAATAGACACTCTACTGGATTCTGACACAGGGCAACAAAGAACCAAACTTATATATTACCGGCTACACGTGTTTTTAAGAATTTCTGAAAGTAAAATCAATGGTATAAAAAAATTCTGAAGTAATCATTATTTCTGTAATAGTGTAGCAAATATTGAGTTTTTTTAACTTGAAATTTGACTTGGCTGCCATGCAATTCTATTTTTTTGTAGGGATTTTGTGTGTTGGTCTTCCTCTGCATCATGCCAGTTGGCCAGGCAACCAGAGCAGAAAGGAATTGGAAATTTAGAGCTTCTGGTTTACCCATCAAGCAACAGAGTGTTTGCCCGGATTAGAGAGTTTCATCTACTCGGCTCCGCAGTGTCTCAATATTTAGATGGAAGCAATAAATAGTTTATCAATATTTAGTATGGTCTGAAGAAATATGCGAATGCAAACCAAAGTAATAGAAGCTTACAGGACTCTCAGAGATCGCGACCCATGTCTGGCGGATCAAGTCGTCATGGATTTACTCCAGAGTCCCTGTTTATACTACAAAGGAAAAACAAGAATCAGAACTGTGACAGGGAAAGCAGAAATAAAGAAAAACCATCGCACCTGCTATTCTTGAGCCTTGTAATATAGCTTCCCTGAATTCCTGTGGTCGATACTACCAGAAGATGTGATATTAGCTGAATAAGCCTCCTGATAGAAATGCACATACAGCCCAGAATCAATTTAATGTGGTATAAAAATTTCATTGCTATGCTAATCTTGATTCTATAAAAAAAATCTTAGAAAAATCCAGAATCGCACCAAAAAACTGCAACCTTTTGTTGTAGTAGAATGAAAAACGACATACTCACTCCTTCCAATGTCATCCATAGCCCATCTGAATCAAAATCTCAGAGCACTCTGTACAGAAGGTCGGTTGAAGGAGGCCATAAACATTCTCCTTACTACACGCAACTCTCCTCCACACTCTTCTACATACATTCATCTATTGCAGGCCTGCATTGCCAACAATGCCCTTTCAGAGGGTAAACAAATCCACTCTCACATCAGTGACAGAGGATTCACATTTACCGCAGACACGCTTCTACCAAATACACTCATAAACATGTATGACAAGTGCGGAAGTTTGCTTGATGCTCGCATTGTGTTTGACGACATGACTGAACCAAATGTTTTCTCGTGGAACATGATAATTGCAGCTTACAGAAGGCATGGCCTTCCTCAACAGGCATTGACATTATTTTACCAAATGCAACGAACACCTGTCCAACCCGATCACTTCACCTTCTCAGCTATTCTCCCGGTATGTGGCAACATGGCGTCTCTGGAACATGGTTCGCAGATCCATGGAAAAATCATAAGGTATGGATATCAATCTAACGTTATTGTGATGAATACCCTGATAGATTTGTATGCAAAATGTGGAAGCGTAGAGAAGGCACAAGAGTTGTTTGACAAAATGCCTCAAAGAAGCGTTGTCTCATGGAATGCAATGATTGTAGGATATGAACAAAATGGGTTCGTTGAAAAATCTTTGGAGAGTTTTAAGCAAATGCTATTGGATGGTGTAAAGCCAAACTCAGCAACCTTTGCCAGCATCCTCCCAGCGTGTGCCAAATTGGGAGCTTTGGAACAAGGTATGGAAATCCAACAAAACATAATTGAAAGTGGATTTTCGTCAGACGTTGTAGTTGTGACAACCCTGATAGACATGTATGCAAAATGTGGTAACTTACAGAAGGCACGTGAATTGTTTGACCAAATACCTCAACAAGATGTGGTGTCATGGACTGCAATCGTTGCCGGATATGCACAAAATGGGCTTGTTGATAAAGCCTTGGAAATTTTCAAGCAAATGCAATTGGCAGGTACAAAACCAAACTCAGTAACCTTTGCCAGCATCCTTCCAGCATGTGCCAAGATGGGAGCTTTGAAACAAGGTATGGAGATTCATCAAAAAATAATTGAAAACAGGTTCTTGTCAGATGTTGAAGTTGCGACTGCCGTGATAGGGATGTATGCAAAATGTGGAAGCATACAGAAGGCACGTGCATTGTTTGACAAAATGCCTCATCGGAACGTGGTATCCTGGAATGCAATGATTGCAGGATATGCAATGCATGGCTATAGCAAAGATTCCTACAATCTCTTTGAACTTATGAAGCACTCTAGAACCAAACCTGACCGCATAAGCTTCATCTGTGTTTTATTTGCATGTAGCCATGCAGGTATAGTGGCTGATGGCTGTAAATACTTCAATCTCATGATTGACACTTATCACATCATGCCTACGATGGATCATTATGTATGTATAGTTGACCTTCTTGGCCGTGCTAGCTATCTTGAAGAAGCCCTAAACTTTATCATCAAAATGTCGATAAAGCCCGATGTGGTTGTGTGGATATGTTTGCTTGGTGTTAGTAGATCACATAAGAATATAGCATTAGGAGAATTTGTTGCAAGGATCCTCTTTGAGCTGGATTGCAAAAAGGCTGCACCATATGTTCTTCTGTCAAACATTTATGCAGAAGCAGGCAGGTGGGATGATGCTCAAAAGATAAGAAAATTCATGAATGATAAAGGAATTGAAAAGACACCTGGATGTAGTTGGATTGAAGTCCATAAAACGGTGCATGCTTTTTGTGTAGGAGACAGATCCCATCCACAAACACAGGAGATTTATGCGAAGTTGGAGGAATTGTCTTGGGAGATGAAGGCAGCAGGGTATATTCCAGATACAAAACCTGTATTGAATGATGTAGAAGAGGAGGAGAAGGAATTGCTCCTTGGCTACCATAGTGAAAAGTTGGCAATTGCATTTGGGTTACTAAACACGTTTCCTGGAACAGCTATTAGAATTGTCAAGAACCTTCGAGTATGTGGCGACTGCCATTCTGCAACCATGTTTATCTCGAAGATTGTTGCAAGAGAAATTATCGTGAGAGATGCAAACCGTTTTCATCATTTCAAACATGGACAATGTTCTTGCGGAGATTATTGGTGATGCTAAGTGAATCAAGCTATAAACAGGCTTTTGCACTATAAAAAGATCGATGATGTTAGGCTTGCAGTGCTGAGGAGGACTCAGGTTTTACTTTCAGTTTCTGAAAAAATGTTGTTTCTGACTGTTAGGAGTGGTAGCTTTTGACTTCATTAAATGATGTTTTGTAGTAGGCATCTCTGCTTATAAATATTGATGGTATATTTGTAAAGCTCTGTTTTGTAAATCTACCAAATTGAACATTTTCAGGAAGCCTTTACAGCTCTGAACTGAAAAGGTGGTAAAATCCCAGAAGAATGGGATATTGGAAAGGAGAGTAATGACTGAAGGAAATGCAAAGCTGCTCCGCTGGCAGGAAATGTGAGAGAAGGGCTTACAATCAAGCCAATGCTTTTGTCTGCATTTTGGGCCTAAATTACATCTACTAAAATTATATATGAAATTTTATATTTGTATGGGCAAATTTTTTGTCGGCTATGGTCATGGCAAACAAAGGACATTTTGCATCCAATTAGACCATCTGCTGGTCAGGTTAACTGCTCAAGACTCTTGAAATTTGGTTATTGGAGTTCCTTAGCTGAGAGAAGAAAGAAATCACAAAATGATCTCTGGTGTTTTGAAAAATCCCTGTAATAATGAATGTATAACACAAGGCAGACTGGTTTTGTCCGCTTTTAGTTTGAAATATATAATAGAATTATTATCTGTAGAAGCAAAAAATTCATGTGGGTATCATATTAGAAAAACATGCGTGATGAGGTTTATAAAATGATAATAGAGGGAGAAGGGTAATCATAAGTAGACCTCTCAACCCCAAATTAAGCTTTGGCTCTCATGGACTGAACCAGGCCTTTGAAAACCGAGGAAAGTACGGGATTTGTTCTAGTGGGTGGCAGGTTCACTTGGAAGTTAAAAGATAACCCTATAAACTATTTAGTTAAGGCCAACTGAATATAAAATGCAAAGTATTATTGGTCAGTAGAGCTCTGGAAAATAATGAAGTCATGAGGATTAAGTGTATTTCAAGAATTATTTGCAGTAGTAAGGTAATAGAAGACATTTCCTAAATGGAGAGGAACATTGCAGTTATAAACTAGATCATGACCTATTTGGTTATAGACCTGAAAATGACCTATATGGTTACTTTTTTCATGAGCTGCAAATCCATCAAACAATAGTAAAAGTTTAATTCAACCTGATAAAGTATGAATATAGACTATTTATTGAGTTGCATACCTAGTTGATACAAGTAAAAGATTAAATTCTATGTGATAGACTGCGAAGTTTTATAACAGATCTCAACCACAGCTCCATTAAACTTCTTGATTTTAAAAGTTGTGTTAGGAATTCATAACTTCTAGTGCTCACTGTGAGTTAAATAGTTATTACATTGATTAAATATTTTGTAGAGTAAGTTGTTATTAGTGTTGTAACAACTTATGAATATTGTATTTTGTATGAGAGATTATAGGAGTTGTTACTAAAACTTCCTGACTCTCCTCTCTGTATTTAGGAGACTATTCTCCTTTTTATTTTGTACATTCCTGGATGAATACATAGAGAGAGTTTTTATATTATTTCTGCTACAAATCTCTGTACCAAAAACATTTGGTATCAGAGAGAGCATCTTTGAAGGCTATTGCACAAAATGAGTTTGTGAGTGGTAGAAGGGGCAGAGTCAATTATCTCGCTGTGCCAGTCAATGGAAATTAATATTTGAAGGTGTGCATCTGGTGTCAGGTTTCTGTATGTTTTGTGAATCAACTGCATCTGGTCACATCACAATTTTAAGCTTGCCGAGATTGGTTTCCTAATTTCACATGGTCGGCTTCTCTTGGAATTGCTAAACGAAGTTCTTGACACCGGTTCCATCATTTCATCTGATCGCCTCCATGTGTTCCTGCAATCTTTGTGTGGTCTGCGTACCTGAGCACGTCATACTATTACATCCGAGCTCTAGATGCCGAATTTTCTGCCAAACTCCACAGTGGTTGTTCTGCCTTGTTTTGTTGGTTATACTTGGCCATGCTAACCTGATTTCTGATCCAAAACAACTTTGGCACCATTTTCTGGGTTTTTGGCTTTTCACCGTGAAATGTGGACTATGTTGAGACTGAGGTAAGGAGAAACAGCCTTCCAATAAATTTTCTTCTCTGTAGACAAATGCTCAAAACCACTATTTTTGAAATCTGTGGTCTTGCCTTGGAAAGGTATGGTGAGAAACCCTATTGTTAATGCCTTGGAATACGTGTTAGTCTTCTTGTTACAGTTTTTGTCTTTTGTTTTTTTATGGGCCAGTCATATCTTTAATTATCTTTTGTTCATTGTGTCATTATTTGTAGTGAGATAATCATTAGTATTAGAAAACTAGCAATTGCATGTGTACAATGCAATGTGAGCGGAATGGTATATGTTATTTGATTTAGAGGGATAGTTATTATTTTGTAGTTGATGTTGATAAGGGGTGTGATTGACAATTCTGATTTTCTATTAAAGCGAATACAAATGCAAGTGAGACATGTAAGTTTGCTAACACTCACTCTCGAGAATGTAGTGAATATGAAGTGTTGGCGTCGAAGTAGATTGAAAGAACGGCTAAGTGCTTTTAACATATTAGTTGTCCAAAAAACATAAATGAAACAAAATATGCGAGAATATATAAACGAAGCTTAAATGGTTAGGGTACATTCCAGAGTGCTTTATTGCCTCAAAGAGTTTGAGAGCATCATTGTCAGAGCTATTTTGTGCATATCCTACAATCATGACATTCCATGAGACCAAATTTCTTTAAGGCATTTTACAAACAAAAGTCCACTTTCCATTATATTTTGATGGATGTTCATACCTTGTCCTAAGGTTCCCATATTGGTATAGAAAGGGAGTATGTTGACAAAGGTTGTGGAGACTGGGTTTGCACTTGCCAAGTGCATTCACTTAAAAGTTTTGAAGGCATTTTCAAAAAACCCATTTTATGTATCTTGCAATCATTAAAGTCCATGACATCACATCTTATTGAGGCATTTTATCATAAAGTTCACATGCCTTGTGTATGCTTCCACATTTTGCATACATGTCTACCACGACACTTGCAACTACATCTAACAAAAATCCGCTTTCCATTATACTTTGTTGGATGTCCACGTCTTGCCTTAAAGCTCCCATTTTGGCACACGCTGGGATGATGATGGAAAAGGTTGTGGAGTTTGGTAAAAGTCCCATATCTATTATTCTTTGGTGAATGTCCATCCCCTGTTTTGACATAGGTTGACAGTATGCTAGCAAAGGGGAAGTGATATTCAGGTTGGCTACCTGTTGGTTGCATTTGGTGAAACAAAGGCAATGTTTCATGATGATGTTTATGTCTTTTGTAAGCTGTAATTATAATACTCTATGAGAAGGGGTTACAAATAATGAACCAAAAAATATATATTTAGAAAAGCCACTTCTACAATATACCAAATGTAACATTGTATCTTCCATAACAAAATAGTACCAGATTTTAGAATATCTCTATAAATACAAGGGTATGAGCATAAACTGACAATGATCTAAAAGTAAGTTTTGAATAAGCGCCCACCTTCCATTAGAAACATCTTCTTTGGGCACAAAGAGCTCTGCATATCATAAGCACAAAGATGAAGTTCCTTTTGAATCACTTGTATCATATTGTGAATGTTGTTTTAATCTGTTGAAGAAATCAACTAATTGTTTGACAAAATGTCAGAATTCAGTCTCGATACTGTTTAACCTATATGGGGACTCTAACAATGTCTTAATGTTGTTTTATTCATTGATAGGTTATGGGAAAACCTTTAAAGAATCTGTATTTTTCATGAGTATTTGTGTCCTAATTAGTTTAAACGGTTCTATGTAAGAGTGTTTTCATGCTTATGGTAGGATTGTCTTTAGTGCTCTCTAATCTTGACTGCACCAAAAGATGTTTACATTAACCCTACATGCATTTCTAATTAATCTCAGTCCACACAGGTGAAAGAAAATGACATGCATGTTTTAAGAAAAAAAATTGAGAAGCTCCAAATTATTGGTGTTACAGAATCAAATAACATCCACAAAATGCAATGTAGCTCTTTCTAACAAACAAATGTAAGCATCTCAGTTACTTATCAAAATACTTCCACAATGACATAATTTCCAATTTAACGGTATGATCAATTATAATTATGGCCTTAAATTCCTGCTTTATAGAAACAAGTTCCTCTGATATAACGGTAGGAACAACTTATATCATGGCATTTAATCCCTACTGTAGAAAACATTCTCCTCTGTCACACAAAATAGATAGAGGTGAAACAAAAAATCTCAATGTGATTAATCAGAACTATTCAACGAGGCTTTAGGCCCCCTTGCTAGAGTTGAGAAATCCTTGATAACTTTTCTCAAGCTTCACTAAATGCTCACAAAGATTATGAAAAGGGAGAGAATGCTCAACAAACAACAAAATCAAATGCACTTACAAGCTATCCATATCCTATACATAACAAATTTCCATCTCTTTCACTCACCTATTGTAATTGACAAGAAGTTTCTGCAACATCCTCACCAACGCAGCTTGTATTCACAATGTTTTTCAAATAAAGCTCAATGAATTGTAATCTAGAGGTCTCACAAATACTCTATTCTCAAGAATCAATTGTCTCATTCAATTCAAAATATAATGAAAACATGCAGCAATATAACCTTCTTCACTACTAATACTAATGATAGGAAAAGGACAGAGAATGAAAAAAGCACAAGAATGATATGCCAATGAGAATTCCCAACTTTTGGCTGCAGATCCTAGACCCTATTTGGTACTTTAGCCTTCCCACTAAACCCATGGGCTACACCGAAAAATGGTTAATTCTTCGTCCCACTTTTTCCAAACTCTTTATAATTTTCACTCACTCTTTTTTGTGCTCTGGTTTTTTAACATTCTACAACTTTCACCTACATAATCCACCATTAGCTAGTTCTGCAAGTTCTACAAATTTCCAAATGCAGAAGTAAATTTGAACGTTCAAAATGAATCTACAATTGAATTCCAATATTTTACAAGAAAATCCCCAAGCGCATGTGCACTCACTATCCAACCTTCCTCTTGTGTATCTCATTGGAGCATACGTTCATCTAAATTTTTCTTCTAAGGAAACACTAACTTATAAAATATAGTATTATTATGGAGAACTTTGTCTAAAAATATACATGATATACATTCATAGCCCCAGTGAACCACATTGTTTTCTCCAAAATCGTTATCATATAATTAACACCAACACACATAATTCTATCAAAAAATCAAACAGTTTCAACGAGATACTCACAAATTTTGTAGAATAAAGGTATATACCTAGTTTATTTTCACTGAAACCTAATTGGCATGGCCTAAACCAGCTAGGGAATAATCCACCTATAAACCAAAGTATACCAGAGCGACTTTAACAAACGAGTGTAGATACATCGAGCCCAATCACATCAATCGACCACTAGAACACCTCCCTCTCTAGAGTTTGAAATTTCTAAGAAGCATTTTCAAAAAACATAAAAATGAGCTTCTAATCATCCAAAGGAAATCACTATTCCATTCCTCACTACCTCGAAAAGAAAAAGAAAAAAACCATCAAAGTGCTATGTAAACCCTTAACAATTCTTCCAACACAGGATACCAGATCACAGTCTTCTTGTAAATGCCTTGGAATACGTGTTAGTCTTCTTGTTACAGTTTTTGTCTTTTGTTTTTTTATGGTCAAGTCATAGATTTAATTATCTTTTGTTCATCGAGTCATTATTTGTAGTGAGATAATCGTTAGTTTTAGAAAATTAGGATTATGAATATAAGTTTAGCTAATGTTATTCAAAATTTTTAGTTTACTCATATGTTATATAGTCCACAATGTTAAATGTGAGTAATCTCTTATCATGTTAAGTCTCTATTTGTGTCATTTAAAATTAAAAGAGTAAAAAAGTGTGGATCATAGTCATTATCATTGGTAAAAGTCTTGTATTTGTTTCATAGTTTGTCAATTATGTAATTGTCATGTAGTCTCGACATCAAAAGAGCATTTTGTTAAAATTATTTTTTGTCAGTGTCCACTTAATAGTAAAATAATCAAGTTTTCAAATTTATAAAAATAAAAATAAAATTGCCTACATTTCAACTGGACGTATTATTGGTGGAATTTGACGTCTTTTGATATGCGAGTTAACAACATTGAACTGAAGGATGGAGACACATGAGGAAGGAGGTCGATCAATGACCTCTTGTTAGTCACCAATGACGGGGGCACATAGCAATTGTGGTGACATTTTTGTGGTGTGAGTATTTGATTTTTTAGTTATTCAGTGTCCTTCATTTCAATTTTTTTGCTTTGAGTGGTGTCTATTGTGGAAAATAATTGTATAGAAACGCAACTAACTATAGAGATCCTCTTACTGTCGTACTTTGTTAGAAGATGGTCAACTAGTGAATACGTTCACTAGCAATGGTGATCATGTGTAAAAAGATATGGACAACAATATCCAGTCAGTAGTAGGTAGTTCGATACAAATTTTCAGTGTTCCTAAGTGAAAATTACATACTGGGGGGGACATGACACCAATGTTCCATTTCCATTATGCGCCAAATTGGCTAAAGTCAAAGGCAACTTCCAGTGGCAGTGGCAGTTGTCTATGTTGTTCGAGATCAAGTGGCAACGATCAACAATGGATTCTTGTAAGAACATTTTGTTCTTATGGATGTAATGTGAAATCTTTTCTAGTGTGAGTATTCTTGTTCAGATTGGTAATAAGTGAGTAGTGATTCCTATGTACTTCCCTGATGTAAAATGTTGTAGAGAACAAAAGCACCAGTGTAAGAAAGTTCATGGATTTTGAAAAGGCTTGTGGGAGATCTAAAAAACCACATGAGGTGGACAATTGATGGGGCATGTTCATGTCAAGGTTTGTGATAAGCCTATTTAAAACCATTGAAGGAAAGAGTCTTTATTTTGTATCAAGGTCATGAGTCACATAGTTGGACATGTCACGGGGTTGAGCATATTGTAGATGAGTGTGTGAACGTTTTTCTACCATGTTCGCACTAAGAGAGGGAATGTTAAGAATTCATAACTTCTAGTGCTCACATTATATTTAGTGTGAGGTGAATAGTTATTACGTTGATTAAATATTTTATAGAATAAGTTGTTAATATTGTTGTAACAACTTACGAATATTTTATTTTGTATGAAAAATTATAAGAGTTGTAACTAAGCAACTTCCTAACTCTTCTCTGTATTTAGGAGACTATTCTCCTATTTATTTTGTACATTCCATAATGAATACATAGAGTTTTTATATTATTTCTGCTGCAAATCTCTGTACCAAAAACAAGAAGTTGCAATATTTTGTAATTAAAATGTAATTTACATTCTCAAACATTTTTTACGCCAATAGGCGTTTGTTTTCTATGAGACAAGTTGAGCTACTGCTGTTGTATGTAATAATAAACTAATACTATTCACCCAATTAAAACTTGCTTTTCATTTTCGATGACAATGGATTTTTTTAGGTATTTACATGTCCTTAAATCATATATATATATATATATATATATATATATATATATATATATAGAGAGAGAGAGAGAGAGAGAGAGAGAGAGAGAGAGAGAGATAGATTGTTACTTCCTTGAAGGTGTGGTGGCTACATTTCTAGGTGTTGTACATTACTGACATGATCCCTCACATGGCACATATATGAGAATGACACCTCACACATCATGAGGCAGATAAGTTTTTATATGTGGATGTTAAGTCATGCATTGAGATAGACTAATGTAATGTACGTTGCAAGGTGCTTCGAAATTACACAAGAGTGTTGCGTGTCTATGCGCTTTGAGTAAGATGTCATGAAGGTTTTGAATTGCGCGCAAAATTGGAGGATTTGACGATGTTCATATTGACATGCATAAGTGCTCGAGGGTACAACAAAGGTTGCACGAGTGTCGCACATTGTCGCGGTGATGCATCTTGGTGTTGTCAAATCATGCAAGAGTGCAAAGAGTCTCTATGGGTGTCACCGAGGTGCATCAAATGTGCGAACATGCACATAATTGTGTGGTGTGCAAAAGAGATGAAAAATGCACAAGGAAATACCAAAGATCTAGGGTAAGCCAAATCAGTTGGCACAACCCAACTTTTTGAGGTATATTCCGGGTGTTGAGCAATAGGAGTTGTGCAATGACACAGAGGAGTTAGGGCCTTGCGACATGCACACATGGGTGGTAAGATGTTGAAGCCATTGGTGAAGTCAGATCATACCATGAAACAACATCACAGTGTCACAAGTTATAGAAGGTTCTAAATCCTCCTAGATGAACTTTCCTTTTGTTATTTAGTTGACCCTAATTACATGATATTTTATTGTATCGTTATTAAACTTGAACATGTGAATCCACCCAAGAAAAACATTGTGCGCATCCCTTTATGCTCCATAACCCGATTAAGCTCAAAAGGATTATAGCTTATTTAGTCTCAATAACACACCTATAATTTTTCTCCTCACACTATTATCATTTTATGCACTTAATTGTGCACATTATTCTAATACCAATTACTGATTTGTCAAACTAATTCTAATAGAACCAACTCATCAATTTATAATTTAAGAATAATCTCATTTACAAAAGACTTCAAGAATTGTGATTAAAAGTGTTGCCAAAAAAAAGTGCAACAACTCAATAATGAATAATAATGGAACATAAAAACCCACAAAACTATCATTAAAAATAAAACCTTATTTATCATGGAAAGTCCAACGTGGGCAAAACTAGCATGGAAATGTGGCCTTTTGGCTTCAATTGAACTCAAATAAACAAGCCACGTTATGGTTATGGCTCATATATAAGTAAGTAAAAATGTAGTTCAATTTAAAAAGCCTCCTACGATGTTCTCCAACACCTTTCTTTATGAAAAGTTGCAAAACGAAATAAGATTTTCTTATTTATAAATTTAACATTAATCAGAGATGGCAAGGCACCAACGACTCTTCATTTTCTTTCCCCTTAAAATCCGGATGGATAGGGAGACAATTAAAAAAAAAACGTTTCTTCATTTGCCTCACCTTCTGTTTTATCTATGTCCCCTGGGAAATAGTATGAAAATATTACATAGAAGACTATGTACATTATGACTATGATGTGTGTATATTTACACATTTACAAATCATATTGAATCCTAGTTTTGGTCTCTTAAGATTACTTTCATAGATAGAAGATGAATATTACTTTCCATGTGGAAGCTGAATTCTTCTTCATATTTCTCCTTGACGATGAGTATCCAAACATTAATTATCCAAATATTATCTTTGTACCATCATTCTTGAAATGTTTCCTTTTGCACCTTCCGTGACCACTCACTTTAGAATGTTTTTTGTGCTCTCTTCTAGAGTGCTAGGTGTCTTTTCTTCCTACTTTTATCTTTTTATTTTTGCTTGCAGGATTCTCTCATCCTAAAACTTTCTATCATTAATTATTATATCCTCAAGTCTCATTGACTTATTTTTGATCATCTATGAATATTAATATAATTCCTAGATGTTTTTTTGTTTGTTTGTTTTGGTTGCTTCTTCTTCCTTTCTTCATTTTTTTTCTTCCCTTGGAATGCCTAATTTGTTTTCTTACTTCATGTATGGATGCCTCACCTCCCATGAAGTTTCTTTGATTCACTTATTTCATGTATTGTTATCTCATCTCCCATAAATTTATTTCATGTATGATTCTCATTATGCCCTTTTGTTGTTCATGCTCCAACAATGGGTTTGAAATATAAGTAACTTCTATTTATGTGGCTTTAATTGAAACAAATGATGGAGTGTTTGACGCAATGCATGCAGTGAGTGATACTATGACTTTCGAACCTTCTTGCATTTGTCCCTATGCTTAGTTCTTCTACTATAAGCTTGTGAAGTTTTCCCTTAGCTGATTTAATTTTACCGTTGATATTTTGCTTCTCTTATTTACTTCCCAAGTGGGTTTGGCTGCCCCTAGTTGCTCTAAGCAAGTGGCATTGTTTTCTTTCTTCATTCTTCAAATAGAAGTTCTTTAGAAGTGCTATTTGAAATGTTTCTTCCACCTTCCTTTCCATGCGAACGCTACAAGTAGCAAGACTAGATGTATTTAGAAATTACATGAAAATAAAAATGACTGAAATCTTCCACCTTCCGTGCTATGTTTATTCCACTTTAATGCTCACCCTTGTCGTGACATCTCATGGGCTTTAACAAAATTATTTATGCATAATCTTTGAATCTTTAATCTTATCATATCTTTATCTTGATGATGCATTGCATAGTGTGATCCAAAATGTTGATCTATTCTTCTTTTACACATAAGTTTATCCATAAAAATTATGTTCATATGACAAAATATTTACATGTTTACAAATACTTCCAAATCAATTATAATATCAAAAATACTGTAACTTTAGCTTCTAAATTAATAAAGTCTAAATAACTCAACAAAGCTTATTGAAATCAGCTTTTGGTAAAAATAGTGTCTCCCACAAACATATTAGCCCTCAAAGAGAAAATGGGCTCATCAAATTTTTTTAGAACATTATACTCAAGGTTTTAAGAATATGATTTTAGTATTCTTGTTAGTCTTCTTGTTACAGTATTTGTCTTTTATTTTTTTATGGTTAAGTCATAGGTTTAATTATCTTTTGTTCATTGAGTCATTATTTGTAGTGAGATAATCGTTAGTTTTAGAAAATTCAGATTATGAATATAAGTTTAGCTAATGTTATTCAAAATTGTTAGTTTACTCATATGTTATATAGTCCACAATGTTAAATGTGAGTAATCTCTTATCATGTTAAGTCTCTATTTGTGTCATTTAAAATTAAAAGAGTCAAAAAGTGTGGATCATTGTCATTATCATTTGTAAAAGTCTTGTATTTGTTTTATAGTTTGTCAATTATGTAATTGTTATGTAGTTTCGACATCAAAAGAGTATTTTGTTAAAATTATTGTTTTGTCATTGTCCATTCAATAGTAGAATAATCAAGTTTTCAAATTTGTAAAAATAAAAATAAAATTGCCTACATTTCAACTGGGTGTATCATTGGTGGAATTTGACGTCCTTTGATATGCGAGTTAGCAACATTGAACTGAAAGATGGAGACACATGAGGAAGGAGGTCGATCAATGACCTCTCGTTAGTCACCAATGACGGGGGAACATAGGAGTTGTTGTGACATTTTTGTGGTGTGAGTATTTGATTTTTTAGTTGTGCAATGTGCTTCATTTCAATTTTTTCGTTTTGAGTGGTGTCTATTGTGGAAAATAATTGTATAGGAACACAACTAACTATAGAGATCCTCTTACTGTTGTACTTCATTGGAAGATGGTCAACTAGCGAATACGTTCACTGGCAATGGTGATCATGTGTAAAAATATCTGGACAACAATATCCAGTTAGTAGTAGACTGTTCTATACAAATTTTCAGTGTTCCTAAGTGAAAATTACATACTGGGGGGGGGGACATGACACTAATGTTCCATTTCCATTATGCGCCAAATCGACTAAAGTCAAAGGCAATTTCCAATGGCAGTGGCAGTTGTCTATGTTGTTCGAGATTGAGTGGCAGCGATAAAAAAATGGATTCTTTTAAGAATGTTTTGTTCTTATGGATGTAATGTGAAATCTTTTCTAGTGTGAGTATTCTTGTTCAGATTAGTAATAAGTGAGTAGTGATTCCTATGTACTTCCTTGATGTAAAATGTTGCAGAGAACAAAAGCACCAGTGTAAGAAAGTTCATGGATTTTGAAAAGGCTTGTGGGAGATCTAAAAAACCACAGGAGGTGGACAATTGATGGGGCATGTTCATGTCAAGGTTTGTGATAAGCCTGTTTAAAACCATGGAAGGAAAGAGTCTTTATTTTGTATCAAGGTCATGAGTCACATAGTTGGACATGTCACGGGGTTGAGCATATCGCAGATGAGTGTGCAAATGTTTTTCTACCATGTTCGCACTAAGAGAGGGAATGTTAGGAATTCATAACTTCTAGTGCTCACATTATATTTAGTGTGAGGTGAATAGTTATTACGTTGATTAAATATTTTATAGAATAAGTTGTTAATATTGTTGTAACAACTTACGAATATTGTATTTTGTATGAAAAATTATAAGAGTTGTAACTAAGCAACTTCCTAACTCTTCTCTGTATTTAGGAGACTATTCTCCTATTTATTTTGTACATTCCAGAATGATTACATAGAGAGTTTTTATATTATTTCTGCTGCAAATCTTTGTACCAAAAACAAGAATTTGCAATATTTGTAATTAAAATGTAATTTACATTCTCAAACATTTTTTACGCCAATAGGCATTTGTTTTTCTATGAGACAAGTTGAGCTACTACTGTTGTATGTAATAATAAACTAATACTATTCATCCAATTAAAACTTACTTTTCATTTTTTTATGACAATGGAATTTTTTTTAGGTATTTACATGTCCTTAAATCATATATATATATATATATATATATATATATATATATATATAGAGAGAGAGAGAGAGAGAGAGAGAGAGAGAGAGAGAGAGAGAGAGAGAGAGAGAGAGAGTTGCGACAATAAATTGTTACTTCCTTGAAGGTGTGGTGGCTACATTTTTAGGTGTTGTACATTACTAACATGATCCCTAACATGACACATATATGAGAATGACACCTCACACATCATGAGGCAGACAAGTTTTTATATGTGGATGTAGTTAAGTCACACATTGAGATAGACTAATCTATTGTACGCTGCAAGGTGCTTCGAAATTACACAAGAGTGTTGCGTGTCTATGTGCTTTGAGTAAGATGTCATGAAGGTTTTGAATTACGTGCAAAATTGGAGGATTTCATGATGTTAATCTTGACATGTAGATTTTCTCAAGGATACAACGAAGGTTGCACGAGTGTCGCACATTGTCACGATGATGCATCTTGGTGTTGTTAAATCATGCAAGAGTGCAAAGAGTCTCTATGGGTGTCACTGAGGTGCATCAAATGTTTGAACATGCACAGAATTGTGTGGTGTGAAAAAGAGATGTAAAATGCACAAGGAAATACCAAAGATCTAGGGTAAGCCAAATCGGTTGGCACGACCCAAATTTTCGAGGTATATTTTGGGTTTTGAGTAATAGGACTTGTGCACTGACACAAAGGAGTTAGGGCCTTGCGACATGTACACATGGGTGGTAAGATGTTGAAGCCATTCGTGAAGTCAGATCATACCATGAAACAAAGTCACAGTGTCACAAGTTATAGAAGGTTCTAAATCCTCCTAGATGAACTTTCCTTTTGTTATTTAGTTGACCCTAATTACATGATATTTTATTGTATCATTATTAAACTTGAACATGTGAATCCACCCAAGAAAAAAATTGTGTGCATCCCTTTATGCTCCATAACCCGATTAAGCTCAAAAGGATTATAGTTTATTTAGTCTCAATAACACACCTATAATTTTTCTCCTCACACTATTATCATTTTATGCACTTAATTGTGCACATTATTATAATAACAATTACTGATTTTTCAAACTAATTCTAATAGCTCATCAATTTATAATTTAAGAATAATCTCATTTACAAAAGACTTCAAGAATTTTGATTAAAAGTGTTGCCAAAAAAGGTGAAACAACTCAATAATGAATAATAAACAACTCAATAATTGTGATTAAGAGCACCTCATCCAAACCAAAGAGGCAATCAGATTACAGGAGCACCCTGAAGGCTTTCCTTGGAGGCTCCATTGGTCAATGAAATATTTGAGATAAATGAAGATGATGAATAAGGAACTTTTGATTCAAAAATTGAAGATGAAGGAGAAAGAGAAGTGCTCGTATTGGTTTTTGTGAATACACACTTGATGATGAAGAATCCAAATATAGTTACTCATATGTGGTGTCCACTCGATCACAAACGTAGAAATAAGGATCTTGTTCCGCTTCCTAAGCTAAGCAAATCGAATCTTAAAATGGAGACTCTGAGAAAAACAACAATGAAAGGAGGATCATCGAAATCTGTGTCATCTGAGAAGAAGCAGGATACCACTCCAACCAAGAATTATTCTGCATCTTTAAGGAAGTCTCCTTCAACTTCCTTTGAAAAATAAATTTATGAAAATCCTAAGATCATCCATGTCAAAGCTGCCATAACCCATGACATTCCTATCACCTCTTCATCTTTTGATATTATTGACCATTGAAAAAAACCAAAATTCTAAATTTCTGAATTTGAGTACTTGAGGACTCCTCCCAAGCAACTTGAGAAGCTTTTTCAATATATCAAAGGAAGTAGTTATGTTTCCAAAGATGCCACCACCAAAAAACCACCTCATGCTTCTCAATTCACTTCATCTCCAAATTGTCTTTCCTCCACACCCTCCACCTGTAGGAATTTAGAACTTTTCTACATAGCCTTGTTGGTTAATGGGTACAAATTTGAAAAGCCTCCTTATACCTCCTACGATGTTCTATTCTTGATGCTCTCCAACATCTTTCTGTTATGAAAAGTTGCAAAAACGAAATAAGATTTTCTTATTTATAAATTTAACATTAATTAGAGATGGCAAGGTACCAACGACTCTTCATTTTCTTTCCCCTTAAAATTTGAGTGGAAAGAGAGAATTGAAAAAAAAAACGTTTCTTTCATTTGCCTCACCTTTTGTTTTATCTGTCCCCTTGGAAATAGTATGAAAATATTACATAGAAGACTATGTACATTATGACTATAATGTGTGTATATTTACACGTTTACAAATCATATTGAATCCTAGTTTTGGTCTCTTAAGATTACTTTCGTAGATAGAAGATGAATATTACTTTCCATATGGGACCTGGATTCTTCTTCATATTTATCCTTCGATGAGTATCCAAACACTAATTATCGAAATATTATCTTTGTACCATCATTGTTGAATTGTTTTGAAGAAAAAACAAGGGAGGAAAAAATAGCAGAAATTTTATTAATAAAGAAATATATACAAACAACTTTGTATGAGTTGTTTGGGATTGATTAAATAATGGAGGAGTGAGATGTTGTATATATAGAATGTTGGAGAAGTCTAGAAGTGACCGTGAATGTTCTGAAAAGAACTGGAGTTGAGAAGGGGAAAAATCTGGAAAGAGTGTTCTAGAAAAGGCTGGAGTTGAAAGGGAGAAAAATTTGGAAAAGATTTTTCTAGAATGAGACAGCCTGTCAGTGACACTATTGGATGGAATAAATAAACATTATTTCAACACCCCCCCTGTAATGTTTATTTAGGTATGTTGTCACAAGATTCAAATATGGGTCCCAGTAACTTGGCCTTGTTAGGTACCCATTTACAAAGTATATTATATATAAGGTTTCATATGCACTCCTGAAGAGAAACATCCACCAGATGTAACATGTCTCGAAATTTCAAAAGACTTCTTGTAGACAAAGCTTTAGTAAATATATCTGTAATTTGTTCTTTGGTTCCACAAAATTTTAGCTCCACCACATTTCCATCTATTAAGTCACGAACAAAGTGATGATGCACTTCAATATGTTTAGATCTAGCATGGTAGACAAGATTTTTCGCTAGCTTGATAATACTTTGATTGTCACAAAATATAGTAGTTGGTTGATCTTGTGGTAGATGAACTTCCTTGAGAAATGTTCTTAGCCACATAGCTTCTTGAGATGCCTTGGAAGAATCGATATATTCTACTTCTGTAAATGAGAGTAACACTGTAGCCTGCTTCTTACTACTCCATGATATTGGACCTAAACCAAGATGAAAAACATATCCTGAAGTTGATTTTCTATCATCTATGTCTCATGCATAATCTAAATCTGTATAGCCCACTAGATTAGGTTCCCCTCCATGCTTATATTCAATTCCAAGTTGATATGTACCTCTGATGTACTTCAATATTCTTTTTCTTGCTTTCCAATGGTCTACATGAGGATTTTCCATGTACCTAGAAACAATGCTATCTGCATATGCAATATCTGGTCTAGTGATAGTGAGGTACAAGAGATTGCCAATAAGTTGTCTATACAATGTTTCATCTACTTCATGTAGATTAGAGTTAGCACTTAATTTTAATCTAACTTCACATGGTGTACTAGCTGGCTTGCATTCAAGCATTCTAAATTTTCTTAATATATTAAGAGCATATTTGGTTTAAGAAAGAAATATTCTTCATTCTTCTTGCCATACTTGCATACCCAAAAAGTAGTGCATTAGCCCTAAGTCACTTATCTCAAAGGCCTTTTTGAGTTGTTCCTTAGTATCGACAATGTATTGCATATGATCTCCTTTAATGATTAAATCATCAACATACAATACAAAAATAACAATTTGACCATCATTATACTTTACATACATATCTGGATCAACTTTGCTTCTTTTGAATTCTGCTTCTAGAAAGTACTCATTTATTTTGGAGTACCATGCCCTTGGAGCTTGTTTAAGACCATATATTGACTTTTTCAATCTACAAACTAGATGTTCTTCTCCAGGTTTAACAAACCCTGGTGGTTGTTGCATGTAAATTTCTTCCTTTAAATCACCATGTAAAAAATTACTTTTAACATCAATCTGATAAATTTTCCATCCATATTTTGTAGCTAAGGAAACTATCGTGCGAATGGAAGTCATTTTAGCAACTGGAGCAAAAGTTTCAGTATAGTCAATACCTTCTTTTTATGATAAACCCTTAGCCACTAACCTTACTTTGTGCTTTTCCAAAGCTCCATCGGATCTAAATTTAGTCTTGTATGTCCATTTGCAGCCAACCAAATTCTTCCTTGCGGGGTAAGTGCACCAAGTTGGTGGACAAAAAAGGGGTCATAAGTGGACGTCATATTGCAAAAAACAGCAAAATCTCAACTTGTAGGGATTATTAGCAATACGCGCACTCAAAATTAGAAAAAATTATATAAATATGAATCGTAGCATCTGGAATCTAGATTTCTAAAATACTAATTTTTTTTAAAAATGGACAAGTTTAGCTATATTAAACACTTAAAACTATATGACTCGGTTTTTGTTTTTGAAAAAACCTATAAGATTGTAGTCCGTTTGCTTGCGATTTGGATGACCAAATCTTGTTATTTATTTTTTTCTTTGGTGAAAAGTTAGATGTAGTTGTCTATCTTGGGATGAATTTTATTTTGTATTTTTCTGAGCAATATTTTTTTATGATTTTTTCTGTGAAAGTGGTCTGAAAAGATTTAGAAAACTGAGAACTTTCCGTTTGCCCGCCATAACTATATCAAAAAAATATTGAAATCAAATATATATTTTTTAACATGTATAAAATTTCTCCACACTTGGGATGGTATGAGTTTTATCGCATTTTGATAAGTGAAACAAAAGTTGCAGCCTTAAACGTAGACATGAACATTTGCGGGAAAAAAATGTCTTAAAGACTTATTGTTAGTAAAAAAATTATAAAATCATATTTATCTTATTCTATTCACTTTAAAATCAATATTTCTACGAAGCTAACAGTCTCCCCTACGGTATGGCACCATTTTTGTGAAATGTTTTCAATCTTGTAGCATGGTTCAAGTCTGTGGAAGAGAAAATTTGAAGTTTTTTGACCCTTTACAGTTCATAATGGCCTTTCATAGCTTTGGTTGGGGCAAAACAAATATTTCCTGAGCCTTAGGGTTGGATTTGATGATACAGATAGAACCGCAATCGTGGTTTACAAACCACGATCGTGGGTTTTTAAACAAGAACCACGATCACACTTTATAAACTGCGAGCACGGTTTATAAAATGTGATCGCGGTTCGTAAATCATATTTATACGCATCCCAATGTTCTAATTACCATGTGATTTTTACTGTTTGACTTTACCATACAAATTACTGCAAAATTTTGTTTTTTTTGCACATTTTTCTTATCACCGGAAGTAAAACATCATGGGAGACAAGAAACAAAGTCAAAAAAGGAAGTCATTAAGTAAAAAAACACCAAACGAATTAGAGGCAAACATATTTCAAAATGCTGAGTGAATGCGGAATCTTCGTGAATCAAGAAGAGGTTCATCTTCAACCCCTACTATTGTAAGCAATGAGGAACCAGGTAATGTTTCTACTATCAATGTTGAAGTTGAATTAAATACTCATGATGAAGATGTTTTAACTGTCAATGTTGAAGAAGAATTAAATGCTCGTGATGTAGCAAATGTTGAAATTGAAGGAGCCAATGAAAATGTGAATAAATAAATTCAAGTTGAAACTATAGACAAACAAAATTTGACAAAAACACCTCTTAGGATTTTCCGTAAGAAACCCTAATTATTTTATTGAAATTGATGAAATCATTTTAAAACCAATGTCTGACAAACTTTCTGAATGACAAATCAGAAGAAAAGCCACTGAAATTTGGGATAATCATTTTAAAATTTTAAATGATTCCCAAAGATGTCAGTTGTTGGTTAGTTTAATGAAATTGAATAAAATGAGACCTACATTAAACACCTTAGGATTGACAACATCTAATATACGTGGTCAAACCTCTACAATTGTTGAAAACCTTCATGATACATATCACACTGTTGGTGTCAAGAGACGCACTAGGGATAGTAATATTGTGCGTCATGTACTTGCTACTAGTGTTGTAAGTGAATCGATAAAAAACAACGTTTGATTATGTAAACAAGTTGAATGTTGCAAGTTAATCGAAAAACTCTAATGAAAGCAATTGAAAGACGTAATATCATTCAATCACTCAATTACACCAATTTTTGGGCATTTTCTACTAGAGCACCGTGTAAGGACAAATATAATACTATTGCTATAAGAGAAGTTGTTATTAAATTTTGGCATGATAATACTAGAGTTTCACCTAATACAAGAGATGTTGTAAAACTGAGAGTTGGTTCTATTAATCGCTAACCACATCCAAAGCATTTCTTAGATATGACTCAAACTCAATTTTTTTGTAAATTTGAACAAGAGCATCTAGAAATTAAAATTAGTTAACATTTTTTTGAATTGTTAAAACCATTCTATGTGAAAATCAATCACGTTTGCACCACTTGTTGTTGTAGGCAACATGTTGAATTTGTTATGCATTATGCTAAATTTTTATGTATTCATTCTATTTTGCATTCTAAAACTATGTTATTGGAATGTGGTGTTCAAGTTCCACCAATATCTTCTAGGGATTTCATTCCTACGATATTTTGTGAAAAAGAAGTTGGACAATTTTTTTATAGTTAGGATTGTTTAGATGGAAGTTGTGGTACATGTGGCGGATTACCTAAATTAGAAAGTTGCATCCATGAGAAAATTGAAGGTGCAATAGGAAATAATTTAGTCAAGTTTGATAAATATAAATCAGTTGCATACCAGTTGAAAGATGGAAAAGAGTCTAAATGGTGTGAGCTAGTTACAGAACATATGCCTGTTTTTTCAATTTATGAGAAAATTTAAGGATGAAAATTTTTATGAGTATGTTAGGCATACACACAGAGCTCGATAGTTAGATGAACAGTTCAAGATATGCAAAGACACATTTCCTATTGGCACTATTGTTTCAGTGGTCAAATTTGCAGAGAATTACACATTGCAACCACAAATGGAGGTTTAATCACAATATTACAACTCAATACAAGTTGTTATTTTTGTGCATATATCATTTATACATTCTCCTGACAGCACAGAGAATGATTAAATTTTTTTAAAGAGAGTGCCACTTTTATATCAGTGATGATCGTACTCATTCTACTGAATTTGTGCAAGGGTGTTTCCAGTTATTTTATGGAAACTTGTCTGATAGGGACATCCACTTCAAACAACATTATATATGGTTAGATAATTGGACATCTCAGTTTAAAAATTCACGAATATTTTATTGGATGAGCATGATGCACGTCAAGATGGGTGTGCAACATAATTGGAGTTTCACTGAGGCTAGAAATGAAAAAGGAGAGCATGACGGTGTAGGGGCATGTGTGAAAATATATCTTGCAAGAGAAGAGTTGAAGTATAAAGATGGTGTTAAATTGAAAGATGCAAAGAGCATAGTGGAATGGTGTATTGACAACATGGCCCAAGGTTCTCAAGAAATTTCCACGGTTCACAGATATTTTTGGTTGATAGAAGATAAAAAAAATTGCTAACTACGAGGATTGTATGACACTCACTGGGTCCAGTGATATGCACTCATTTTGTAGCTCAGACGCTACTTCGTGGGCCACATGGACAAGAAAGTTGACATATTTTTGTGCATCTTGTATCGAATTTGTCACTACTGAGTGTGATTCACAAGAATGGGTGGATGAATGGATTTGTAGGCCTCTAACTCCGCTTCCTAGTTATCAACCTCCACAAGCATTACGACTTGTTTCTATAGATGAAGTTGTAACATCCAAGGACTTTGAAAAAAATTTGATTTTGGTGCGACAAGGTATTTATGGTTATTTACAATTTTTGTATTGAGTTATGTCCATTGAAATTTTAATATGTATAATTTAAATTTGAGTTGAAACCTTTTTTTTGTAGGACATGTGTTTACAGTTATTGTGACAGAAGACAATGAAGAAGGAACATACTATTTCTTATGTCGTTGCATCGAGGAAAGAAAGAAGTTGACTTCTCCTGTTATAGATGGCGAAGATATTGAGTACCCTACAGGGTCAGTGGTAGTTACTGGAACTTGGCTTCAATGGTATCCATTAAAAAACTCCTCTATTTAGGTATTTGAAGACTTTGACACACACATAAAAATACTCTTATATTCGCATCTAGTTCTAGCAACAAATATTTAGCTGTATAGATATCGAGGAAGGCCTAATAACAAGATTCTTTGGAAGGTTCGAGAGTCAGATCATGAAGCAATCATGTCCGCTATTCAGAGTAGATCCGATCCTGATGGTTCATTGGAATGAATTTACAATGCTCATGTCTGGTATATATAATTTCTTTGGTATATATAAATTTGTTAGTTAGATAAATTTAAGTTCATATATTTTATTAAATTTGTGTATTTTTAATATATCTAGTATGGTTTTGATTTGAAACTTAAATTTCTTTAACTAACACTTTTATATGAAATTTAGTGGTGCCAGAAAAGTTTCCACCTTCACGTGGTTGGCACTGTTAGTAGAGAATTATAAATTCTCGAAGCTAAGAGAAGCTTTCATTGTTTTACAAGAAAAGAGAAGCAATTAACAATGATTTATGTACATGTGGAGGGGGTTCTTGGCTCTAGAGGAGGTAGCACAGAAGGACATGGAGCTTAGAGAACCAAAATGATGCCTTCCCAAGTGTTTACAAGACCATACCTACACGTGTGCACAGTCGGTTCGGTGCCACGACCCACCGTTTGCAAAATATACTATTTGACAGCCTTACACTGTCTCAAACTATACTATTAGGTACATTTGCAAACAATAGGGCAGTGAGAGTATCGATTGGAGAAGGAAAAAACTGAGACATGCTATTGTAGAGGGTCCCTACACTGAGGTGTAGGATTAAACGAGACATCTCTAGGTGCTATAAAGTCCGCGTATTCACCCGTCAAAGTTAAACAATTTTTTGGTCTCAGGGCTCTTAAGGGACTACACTAGAACGAGGTAGCCCAGAAGCAATGATGTTGTCATGCACCAAAACAACACCTCCTCTAGCATTTAACTAGCCACCCAGACATGTCGGTGCAGTCGGTTTGGTGCCACGACCCACCGTTTGCAAAATATATCATTTGACAGCCTTACACTGGCTCAAACTACACTATTCGACGTGTTTGCAAACAATAGGGCAGCAAGAGCACCGATTGGAGAAGGAAAAAACCAAGACATGATATTGTAGAGGGTCCCTACACTGAGGTGTGGGATTGAACGAGACATACTTAGGTGCCACAGAGTGCGCATAGTCACCCGTCGAAGTTGAATGATTGTTTGGTCTAAGGGCTCTTAAGGGACTTCGCCCGAACGAGGTATCCGAAAGCAACGACATTGTTGCGCACCAAAAAAACACCTCCTCTAGCATTCACCTGGCCACCTGGACATGTCTGCGCAGTCAGTTTGATACCACGACCCACCGTTTGTAAAATATATTTTTTGTCAGCCTTAAATTGGCTCAAACTACACTATTCGACATGTTTGCAAACAATAGAGAAGCGAGAGTACTGAATGGAGAAGGAAAAAATTGAGACAGGATATTGTAGAGCATCCCTACACTGAGGTGTCGAATCAGACAAGACAGCTCTAGGTACCACGGAGTGCGCGTAGTCACCCGTCGAAGTTGAACGATTTTTTGGTCTCAGGGCCCTTAAGGGACTCCGCCCGAATGAGGTAGCCCGGAAGCAACGACATTGTTGCACACCGAAACGATGCCTCATCTAGCATTCATTTGGCCACCCAGATGTGCCTGAAGAGTTGGTTTGGTGCCATGACCCACCATTTGCAAAATATACCGTTTGACAGCCTTATACTAGCTCAAACTACACTATTCGGCGCATTTGCAAACAATAGGACACCGAGAGCACTAATTGGAGAAGGAAAAAACTGAAATAGGCTATTGTAGAGGGTCCCTAAACTGAGGTGTTGGATTAGACGAGACATCTCTAGGTTCCATAGAGTGCGTGTAGTCACACGTCGAAGTTGAACACTTTTTTGGTCTTAGGGCTCTTAAGGGACTACGCCCGAACAAGGTAGTTCGGAAGTAATAACATTGTTGCGCACCAAAAATATGCCTCTTCTAGTGTTCAATTGGCCACCAAGACATGTCCGCGTAGTCAGTTCGGTGCCATGACCCAAATATACTGTTTGACAACGTTACACTGGCTCAAACTACACTATTCAACACGTTTGCAAAAAATAGGGCAGCGAGAGCACCGATTAGAGAAGGAAAAAACCGAGACAGACTATTGTAGAGGGTCCCTACGCTAAGGTGTAGGATCAGACAAGACATCTCTAGGTGCCACAAAGTGTGCATAGTCACTCGTCGAAGTTGAACAATTTTTTGGTCTCAGGGCTCTTAAGGGACTACGCCCGAACGAGGTAGCCTGGAAGCAACGACGTTGTTGCGCACCAAAACGATGCCTCCTCTAGCGTTCACCTGGCCACTTGGACTTGTCCATGTAGTCATTTTAGTGCCATGATACACTGTTTGAAAAATATACTGTTTGACAGCCTTACACTGGTTCAAACTACACTATTGGACGCGTTTGCAAACAATAGGGCAGCGAGAGTAGCGATTAAAGAAGAAAAAAACAAAAACAGGATATTTTAGAGGGTCCCTACGTTGAGGTGTGGGATCAGATGAGACATCTCTAGGTGTCATGGAATGTGCGTAGTCACCCGTCAAAGTTGAATAATTTTTTGGTCTCAGGAATCTTAAGGGACTCTGCCCGAACGAGGTAGCCCAGAAGCAACGATGTTGTTGCGCACCAAAACGAAACCTCCTCTAGTGTTAACCTAGCCCCTCAAACGTGTCTGTATAGTAGGTTCGGTGCCACGACCCACTGTTTGCAAAATATACCGTTTGACAACCTTATATTGTCTCAAACTACACTATTCGACGCGTTTGAAAACAATAGGATAGCGAGAACACCGATTGGATAAGGAAAAAACCAAGACAATATATTGTAGAGGGTCCTTAGCCAAGGTGTAGGATCAGACGAGACATCTCTAGGTTCCACGGAGTGCGTGTAGTCACCCGTCGAAGTTGAACGCTTTTTTGGTCTCAGGGCTCTTAAGGGACTCTGCCTGAACGAGGTAGCCCGGAAGATACGACATTGTTGTGTACCAAAACGAGGCCTCCTCTAGTGTTCACTGGCCACCTAGACATTTCCACATAGTTGGTTTTGGTGTCATGACCCACCGTTTGTAAAATATACTGTTTGACAACCTTACACTGGCTCAAACTACACTATTTGGCATGTTTGCAAACAATAGGGCAGCGAGAGCAGTGATTAGAGAAGGAAAAAACCGAGATAGGCGATTGTAAAGGGTCCCTATGTTGAGGTGTAGGATCAAACGAGACATCTCTAGGTCCCATGGAGTGCGCGTAGTCACCCGTCGAAGTTGAACACTTTTTTGGTCTCAGGGCTCTTAAGGGACTACGCTTGAACGAGGTAGCTCAGAAGCAACGACATTGTTGTGCACTGAAACGTTGCCTCCTCTAGCATTCACCTGGTCACCTGGATGTTTTCACATAGTTGGTTATGTGCCATGACCCACTGTTTGCAAAATATACCGGTTGACAAGCTTATACTGTCTCAAACTACACTATTTGATGCGTTTGCAAACAATAGGGCAACGAGAGCACCGATTGGAAAAGGGAAAAACTGAGATAGGTTATTGTAGAGGGTCCCTATGTTGAGGTATAGGATCAAACAATACATCCTTAAGTGCCACAGAGTCTGCGTAGTCACCTGTCGAAGTTGAACGATTTTTTGGTCTCAGGGCTCTTAAGGGACTCTGCCTGAACAAGGTAGCCCGGAAGTAACGACGTTGTCACGCACCAAACGATGCCTCCTATAGCATTCACCTAGCCACCCGAACATGTCCGCACAGTCGGTTTGGTGCCACGACCCACCGTTTACAAAATATACCGTTTGACATCCTTACACTTTCTCAAACTACACTATTCGATGCGTTTGCAAACAATAGGGCAGCGAGAGCACCGATTGGAGAAGGAAAAAACCGAGACAGGTTATTATAGAGGGTCCCTACGTCAAAGTGTAGGATTGAATGAGACATCCTTAGGTGCCACAGAGTCTGTGTATTCACCCATCAAAGTTGAACGATTTTTTGGTCTCACGGCTCTTAAGGGACTGCGCCCGAACGAGGTATCCTAGAAGCAACGATGTTGTCATGCACCAAAACGACACCTCCTCTAGCATTCAACTAGCCACCCGAACGTGTCCACGCATTCGGTTTGGTGCCACAACCCACCCTTTACACAATATACCGTTTGACAGCCTTACATTGTCTCAAACTACACTATTCGGTGTGTTTACAAATAATAGGGCAACGAGAGCACCAATTGGAGAAGGAAAAAAATGAGACAGACTATTGTAGAGGGTCCCTACATAGAGGTGTAGGATCAAACGAGACATCCTTAGGTGCCACGGAGTTTGCGTAGTCACCCGTTGAAGTTGAAAAATTGTTTTGTCTCAGGGCTCTTAAGGGACTACGCCCAAACGAGGTATCCCGTAAGCAATGACGTTGTCGCGCACCGAAACAACGCCTCCTCTAGCATTCACCTAGCCACTCGAAAGTAGTAAAAATACATGTTACAAGAATCCTACCAACACTAAAGAATCACTTCCCACTCCTAGAACTGTTGATGGTGAATCACAACACCCCTAAATGTCTGCAACTCGATGGGTTGAGACTCTCAGTGCGATTGCATAACATGGAGCTTTTCCCAAGTGTGGGACCCTGCAAAATCGGAAAAGCTCTCTGGATGAAGGCCGGTTCCTATTCCTCTGTTAAGATGCACACATAAAAATGCAGAGGGTTTACTAAAAAAAACCTAATCTATCTTGCCAAGGAGATGGGGTAAGAAGATGCATGAAAATAAACCTAAAACTAACAAAGGTGATGCACCGAGGAATGAAGAACACCTATCTTGCCAATAAACACAAACCATTAAAATGCAATGCAAGATCATGCACAGATAACCAAATTTGTAGTGAAAGATTAGGAGGATGCAAATGAACACAGAGAGGGTTGAGAATCATCCACAGACATGCATTATTTTCTCCAAAGATTGAGACAATACACTACAAAATGCCAAGAGGCAAAGCTGCATTACAGTTTTAGATGGGAGGTTTTTATTGGCAAGACAGGTGTTCTTCATTCCTCGGTGCATCACCTTTGTTAGTTTTACATTTATTTTCATGCATCTTCTTACCCCGTCTCCTTGGCAAGATAGATTAGGTTTTTTTAGTAAACCTCTGCATTTTTATGTGTGCATCTTAACAGAGGAATAGGAACCGACCTTCATCTAGAGAGATTTTTTGATTTCGTAGGGTCCCACACTTGGGAAAAGCTCCATGTTATGCAATCGCACTGAGAGTCTCAACCCATCGAGTTGTAGACATTCAAGGGTGTTGTGATTCACCATCAACAGTTTTGCATGCCTGGTGGGACCAAGAGGTCATTCCACAAGATTTGAAGGAATTTTCAAGAAATTTGGAGTTGGAAATTGCAAGTTTTACAATTTTAATTTTTTTTACCTTCCAGGCTGAACTCCGAAATCAATTTTCAAGGACTTAACTTGCTAAAAAAAAGTCAAAATTTCACCAGTTGATAGATCGAGGGATAATCTTCAAAAGGGTATTCTTATATTTTTGATATTTTGACTTTCAAAATTTCATAGTTTTTAGTATTTCGGGTTTTCCCACTTGTCGAGCATGTCCCAAGTTCCAACACGGTGTATTTCAGGTTTTGTAAGTTGCCTTGCATGACCTGAGTTTTTCCTATACCTTTCAGAGATTAGTAGTTGCACAACAAGACCCAATAACCGAATTGAAGAATTGTATCTTCCGAGTCCTTCAAAATTTTAAATTCTTTTTTAATATTGTCAAGTTTGGTGTGTAACTTGACAGAATCTAGCCTTTTGAGGCTTATTCCCCAACACATCTAGCAACTCTGAAAGGATAGAATTTAATGGGTATAGCAGAATAAGTTTCCCAGGTACATGAGAAGAATTTGTACCAGGTCTGATACTTGAGAAGAAGGGTTATTTTTCTACTTGCAAGCTATCACCAGGTAGAGGAAGGAGAGGAAGAAGACGACAAAGATCACCATCTCCACCTAACAGGATTTTATCAACCCCTCCACCTGGTAGACCTTTCATCCAATCAACAAGGGTTCTTAGGCCAATCAGAATGGCACAACAAAACCCTTTTGTCAACTTCACTAGTAGCAGCCCACTTTCCCTCAATTCATAGAATTCCAGTTCCAATTGCAGCAGTGAAGAACATTCCATTTTTCACTAGAGAAAATCATACCACTCATGGTGATCATGTCAAAGAAATTGCTAACATTTTTGTAATCCATGAGATAAATGAAATGGATGTTGCTGTCAAATTTTTGGCATATTCATTCAAAGGGAAGGCATTGTAATGGTTTTAGGAGCCTCGGAGCTCGTTCTATCCAAAAAGTTGAATCATTTATGCATAGTTCTCCCATGAGTAGTTTGCGAGAAAAAGGGAGATAATTTGTCTCTCTACTGGAACAATTGACAACTATTAAGAGAGCTCCCAGATGAACATCTCATTGACTTCAACTTCATATTTCAAAGAGTCTTAGGATAGGATTCTAGTGGCCATTAGGCCAACAGCTGAAGGTGCTTTTCTATATTATCTTAAAGCTTTGAATTATGATATTTCTATGTTAATTCAATCTATGGGAGGCAAAACCTTACCTACTACTTATAGCATTGCCATTAGGGCTGAAAAATTGTCTTATTCAAGCTGGTAAGTTAGTTTCTAGGCCTCCCAATGCCCTTATATCCAAAGTTAGAAAATCCAAGCACTAGTCAAGCACCGCACTTTGGCTCATATTCCCAACTCCTAGAAATCAAAAGTTCAAATGAAACTTCTACTTCATCCTCTAGTGCTTCAAATGAACTCCAAGAGGTCATGAAAAACATTACAAAAATTTGGGAAATGAATTTAGTTACACTCAAGAGGCGCAGAAAGCCCAAATCTTTGGACCTTCTTATCAGCCTCAAGCTTAACCTAATAGGCAACCATACCAGCGCAATAGGCCACCCAATCTAGCTACAAATCAAAGCTAGGTAAGGCCTCCCACTAATAGACCAGTTTCAGCCTTATAACACCAATATTACATCTGCTTCTAGAGCATTAGTGCCAGTGTAAAACAACATAGCTCAAGAGTATGATTGGTGTTCTCCCATGCAAAGAAACTCACAACCAATCTATGTGCCTTCAATGGTGCTTTGAACCAAGCCTTGATGGTGACAAAATATTGGTGTAGAGGGTGAAGTGAGTCAAGAAACAAATCAGCAATAAGGGACATCTAAAAAAAACACGGCTCCCAAATGATACCGCGCACTTGTGAATTGGCAAGCTGAGGATTTTTGTGGCATGAATCAAACAATTTCTTATAGTGTAACAGCTAACACAAGATCAAAGAAGAGGAATATTGGTGAAGGGCAGTCATTTTCTCCAAAATGATCTACAACCTTCCATCACTCCACAAGGTGTTCGTAAGAAAAATATAGTTCCAAACACGTAAGGAAAGCCCAAACCACCTTCCAAGCCAACTCAAATGATAGTTATTTCTTCTCATGCACAAGAAAGGGACTGTGCAAGCTAAAGGACAGTAAAGAGATGTGTTCATCCCCATTTAACATCAATGATCAAATGAAGAAGACAAATGTGAATACATCAATGTGAGAATCTTTATCCATCCCCAGGCCAAAGAGATCTTCTACAAGCTGCCATGAAGAATTGGTTAACTTTGAACCAGCAGGTCCATATGCAAGAAAATTTCCTCACAAATGATACTCATCCTAAAGGGAATAATGGAGGACAACAAGGGTAAATTTCTGAAACCCCCCTCCATTCTACATGTTTTCATTAATCATTGGGGATAAACTAGTGCATAATTGCATGATTGATTATGGGGCAAGTAGTTCTATCATGACCAAGCAAATACCTGGTCAATTGGGTCTCCAATATGAAGTCATATCAAAGGGGGGTAGTGTAATTGGATGGGATAGCAGTAGCAACAGTGGGATTGATTAAAGGTTTGAATCTTACCTTCCATGCATGCCCCCAATGTTACCATTTTGACAAGAATGTGTCGAGTGATATATTTTCCACCACTCTTTGCCCTATGCTTATCAAGAGGATTTCACAGCTAGAATTGGAGGCTTACTTATTTGCTGACTAGTCACACATGTTTTTCAGAACAAAAATATGGTACTAAGGTCACAATTAGATCCGAACCAATTGCAAACTTTCATATTGAGCCTCGCACTTCAAGCCAAATCAATACCAACTATTAAGCATTTGATCAAGAAGATTATCCAAGCCATAGATGAAGTTAACACCAAAGTTAGAATCATCCCAAATTTGACTCTTGATGATATGGGCTGAGCAAGGTACATGATTTTTATCCCTACCAAGAAGTACAAGAATCTTGAGCTAGGATTCTATTGCATACATGAAGAAAACTAGACTATTCCTAGCATCACCAAACCAAACCATAAGGATGACAAAGAGTCTATGGAAGTTATTTTTAGATGGATTGAGGGACTAGGCAGGGTGCTGGAGGAGGAGTTATGCTTGATTTCATCTCAAGGCATCAAATATTATTTAGCGTTTATCATTTCCAGTTTTCCTATTCAAACAACATGGATGAATATGAGGCCTTGATTCATGGACTTCATTGGGCCAGGAAAAAAGGGCATAAAGAACTTTGCAGGTGTTTGGAGATAGTGAGCTAATCGTCAACGAAGTCAGGGGACAACATGCTACAAAGAATGACCTGCTGAAGAACTACAAGAACAGGGTATGGGACCTCATTGAGGATTTCGGAGCTTTCAACATCGTGTCCATACCCCAGGAAGAAAAATGAAGCCACAGATAGGCTCGCAGCAGTTGGAGCAACGTTTGATGTGGTTGACAACATCAGAAGGGAAAAAACACAACCACATATCCATGTGATTGTGAGGCCAACAGTTCCAGATAATAACACAAGTTGGCAGGTGTTTGAGAATGATCAATAGATCATCAATTTTTTACAAGAAGAGCCTGAATTCTCAACTAGGAATCAGGACAGACTAGAGCAGCAGTACGGGGATCAAGTAGTGCAGCTGCGGACAAACAAGCTTCCTAAGGGTTTAGTAACATTGGAGTCTATCTTCAACCCTAACGACCAGTTCTGTAAGGAAAAGGGCTAACATACAGGTCAAGAGAGAAGATTCAGAGCCAATTCTAGTTGGGGAAGGCAAAACACTTCAAATTGGTAAAGTGGCCACTGAGCAGGAGAAATCAGATTTCATACAGCTTTGCCAAGAATTTCCAGATGTCTTCGCTTGGAGCTATGAAGACTTGAGAGGATTCAATCCGAAGTTGGCACAACATACCATATAATTGGATCTAGATGCTAAGCCCATCAGGCAAAAGCAAAGACCAGTCAGCCCTCACATTGAGCCTCTAATGAAGAAAGAGCTAAACAAGCTAATAGAGGCAAGCATTATATTCTCGATCAAGCACTCAAGCTGGGTTGCAAACTTGGTTCTGGTCAGGAAGAAGAGTGGAGAAATCAGGTTGTGTGTGGACTTCCGAGACCTCAACAGGGCATCTCTCAAAGACCATTACCCACTTCCTTCAATGGAACAAATATTGCAAGTGGTGTCTAGTTCAGAGAGATTCTCTCTCCTAGATGGATACTCAGGGTATAATCAGATAATGGTGAAAGAAGATGACCAGTTCAAGATGACTTTCACCACCAAATGGGGCACCTATGCCTACAAGAAGATGCCATTTGGGCTATCAAATGCTAGAGCCACTTTCTAAAGGGAAATGGATATGGCATTCAAGGGATTGATCAATAAAATAGTTCTGATATATCTTGACGACATCACTGTATTCTCAAAAAATGCAGCAGATCACCTCTTTCATTTGAGGCAGGTATTTCAGAGGTGTAGAAGATTTGGGGTATCATTGAATCCCAAAAAATGCATATTCTTGGCTCATGAAGGAAAACTTCTAGGCCATATTGTTTCAAAGGAGGGGTTGACGATTGACCCAGAAAGAGTTGAAGCAATTTGAGTGTTGCCATTGCCAAGTCACAAGAAGGCTCTTCAAAGCTTCTTAGGAAGGATCAATTTTGTCTGTAGGTTTGTTCCAAACTTTTCAGCTCTCGTAAAGCTCAATAACGCTGATGTTAAAGAAGAGCATGGCATTTAAATGGACATCCGAAGGCAAGGCAAGTTTTGAGGCAATAAAAGAGGCTATATCTAAAGCTCCAACTCTCGTCAATCTAGACTTCTCCAAGAACTTCATGTTATATGCCTTCGATGGTGGAGACACAATTTCTGCAATCCTCGGTATCAGCGAAACAAAGAGGGATTAGAACAACCAGTTGCTTTCTTCAGTCAAGGCTTGGAGGAATACGAAACTAGGTACTCTTTCATTGAAAAGCATGTCCTTGCAGTGATCAGGAGCTTAAAGAAATTCAAGCACATAGTCTCAAACAATAAGATCCAATTGTTGGTCTCTCATGCGGGAGTCAAGGACTTCCTTCTAAACAAGGATCTGAATGAGAAAACATGCAGGATGGATAACCCGTGTCATGGAATATGACATCGGAGATCAAGGTCACAAAACTAGTACGTGGAAAAGGACTATGTGAACAGCTAGCTTTAAGTCAGCAAGTTGAAGTAGGAGATGAAAAAAGAGACTGTCTTGGTACTACAGGATGGTCAAGAAAAGGAAAATGATGACGTTCCCGCTCCTTGTTGGACTCAAAATATGATACACTTCCTATAGGTAGGTCTATGCTCTCCAGAAATGAGAAAATCAAAAAGGAGATACTTTATATTACAAGCCATTCCATATGTGCTTGTTGATGGTGTTTTGTTCAAGAAAGACATCAATGGAGTTCTATTGAGGTGCATTGGGACAGGTCAAACTGAGAGAGTGTTACGATATTTTCACGATGGAGATTCCGAAGGACATTTTTCCCCACGAGTAACAGCTCTCAAGATAATGAAGGCAGGGTATTATTGGCCCACAGTGTTCAATGACTGCTATACATGGATAAGAAAGTGCAAGAAATGTGCACTCTTCACAGGAAAAGAAAGACTAGTAGCACTTCCATTGCACCCAATTTTGGTTGACCAACCATTTATGCAATGGGGATTGGACTTCGTCGGGGTCATCAACCCAAACTCAAGCCAAGGCCACAAGTGGATTCTCACGGCAACGGACTATTTCACCAAGTGGACCGAAGCAGTAGCGCTCAAAGAAGCAAATGAGTCTAACATACTAGACTTTTATGAAGGAATAGTGACCAGGTTCGGTGTGCCGGCCACTATCATATCAGACAATGCATTGGCATTCATAGGTTCCAAGATTACAGAATGGGCTGTCAAGAATGGAATCTATTTGAGCACCTCTTCAAATTATTACCCGTATGGGTAATGGACAGGAGTAGATTCCACGAACAAGAATTTGCTAAGAATCATCAGAAGGAATCTGGATGAAAACCAAAGAACATGGCATACCAAGCTAAAATCAGCATTATGGGCTGACAGGATAACACCAAAGAGGTCTACTGGTAATTCTCCCTACAAGTTGGTCTATGGGAAAGAGATAGTATTGCCTATATCATTAGAATTGCCAACATTGGAGCTCATGAAGCAGTTGGAGTTGTCCTGAGTTCGAACCAATGGAAGCCAGGTATGCAGAGTTGATGGAATTGGAAGAAATCAAAGAACATGTAGTTCACATGATTGAAAAATATCAGGCCTTAGTAAAATCATGGTTTGATAAGAAGACAAGAGCAGTGACCTTCCAGGAAGGGAACCTAGTTCTGAAATGGGATGCAGATCGGGCAAAACCAGGAAGGCATTCCAAGTTTGATGCCATTTGGAGTGGCCCCTACATGGTCACGAGATGTAAAAGTAGTAATGCCTTCCAATTGTCTACATTGGATGGAGAAGAACTCCCGATTCCGGTTAATGGAATCTATCTTAAACATTGCTACTAAAAGGAAAAGGTTTACCCTTGTAAATATTAGCCTAGTTTTCAATTCCTCTAAGTGCGGATGCACATTGTCTTGTTGTAGTTAGGTTTCAATTTCCCTAAGTGCTTTGGCACAGGTTTTGTTGCTCCCAGGTTGAATTTCTACAGTTCATCGTGCTCTCGAAGAAGGAGTTGCGGTATCAGGCTCGGGATCAGATATCAGGTTGGTTTCAGGTTATTGCTTATAACTCCATGCCCAATGGATTGCTAAAAGGCCACTGATCTTCTACCTAGCAGGCAGGTGATCCCGTTGAGTCACCAAATTGTTGGTATATATCTCCCTCCCCGGGTAAATATAGAACAAGCAGAAGAATATGGAAATCAAAGAAACTCAAAGCCCTGACTTTTATTTATTAATGGCACAGGTATGAAGGTGTTGACATGCGAAAAGTCACGCCCATGGTGCAGGTTAGAGGCAACCAAGGCGCACCTTAAAATGGCATAGGTTTGAGAGGTGCAATAGGTTAGAGGCGCCAAAGCGGAAGATGTCAACATGGAAAAAGGATGCACCCATTAAGAAGATGTCGACACGCAAAAATTCACGCCCATGGCATAGGTTAGAGGCACAAAGTGGAAGATGTTGACATAAAAATGGATGCGCCCATGGTGCAGGTAAGAAGATGTTGACACACAAAAAGTTGCGCCCATGGCGCAGTTAGAGGCGCAAAGCGGAAGATGTCGACATGGAAAAAGGTTGCGCCCTGGCGCAGGTTAGAGGCGTATAGCAGAAGATGTCGACACGGAAAGAAGTCACACCCATGGCGCAAGTTGGAGGCGCAAAGCGGAAGGTGTCGACATGGAAAAAGGATTGCGCCCATGGCGCAGGTAAGGTTAGAAAAGCACATGGCACAGGTTAAAGGCAGAATGGCGCAGGTAAGAAGATGTTGACACGCAAAAAGTTGCCCACCCTTAGAGCGCACAAAGTGGAAGGTTGACATGAGGCGCACCCATAGCGCAGGTAAGAAGATGTCGACATAGAAAAAGTTGTGCCCATGGTGCAGGTTGGAGGTGCATAGCAGAAGGTGGCGACATGAAACATGGATACGCCTTGGCACAGGTTGGAGAAGCTTACGTCACAAAGGTGTCGGTTGGGGGGTGCACAGTACAAAGTGTCAACACCACATTTTCGGCGCCTATGGTGCACTCAAGAGTATGTTGACACGCCGAGGATGCACCTTCAGGAGGCGCAACATTTTGAGCGTTGACACCCCAACCCAATAGAAAGCAAACCCTGACGCAGATATTCAAATGGCCATAACTTTTCACAGGGAGCTCAGATTCACACAAGGTTGGACTTTTTAGAAATATTACAAGGTCCTCTATCCAACTAAGACTGGATATATTTAATTGGGTGAGAACAAGTTCTTCAAAAATACAAAATACAATTCGCCACTTTTTGGGTTTGCTAGGGTTCTCACCTACCACCATAATGAGATGAATTAAATACAACCTGGAGGTGGTTGGGGTAGATTTGGAATTCCTCTCTCTTTCCTCTCTCATTCTTCCTATAAATTGTAAGGAGGGGCTTCTTTCTAAAGGTTGGACATTCTTGTTTTTCCCCTCCCTTCTTCTCTTTGGCAGGTGAATTTGTGGAGTTCAAACCTCCCATCTAAAACTGTAATGCAACTTTGCCTCTTGGCATTTTGTAGTGTATTGTATCAATATTTGGAGAAAATAATGCATGTCTATGGATGATTCTCAACCCTCTCTATGTTCATTTGCATCCTCCTGATCTCTCACTGCAAATTTGGTTATCTGTGCATTATCTTGCATTAGCATTTTTATGGTTTGTGTTTATTGGCAAGACAGGTGTTTCTTCATTCCTCGATGCATTAGCTTTGTTAGTTTAGGTTTGTTTTTATGCATCTTCTTACCCTGTCTCCTTGAAAAGTTAGATTAGGTTTTTGAGTAAACCCTCTGCATTTTTATGTGTGCATCTGAACAGAGGAATAGGAACCGGCCTTCATCTGGAGAGTTTTCCCGATTCACAAGGTCCCACACTTGGGAAAAGCTCCATGTTATGCAATCGCACTGAGAGTCTCAACCCATCGAGTTGTAGACATTCAGGGGTGCTGTGATTCGCCATCAACAAGAATCACTCATTCCTAGAACCTTCTTTCCTTAAAATCCTCCTCTTCTAGGAAATAAGAACCTTTATATCTTTTCTTGTTGGTCAATGGACCTATAAATTGAATAATTGCATTATTGACTCCGGCCCTCTAACAATGTCAAGCTTATAAAATTTTCTAACTCTATTGGTATTGCTCTTAGCCTTGCTATTGGCCATTGTTACTACATGAAAACAAAATAATTACCTCTTTTTGGCCAGGGGAAAGATTCTCAAGCCAAAATTTGCAGACTTCCCCGACAAGAAAATCAAGATGGAAATACTTGTGGAAGACATGCTAGCTATGTATGATATATTGTTGAGCCAAAGTTTCTATCACGATATTGGTGGGGATATAAAGATGGATTGGTCATACACTACCATACTCATCAATGGTAAAATGAATAATATCATTCTGATAAATAAAATTAAATACACAGTTCAAAAACCAAATGACCCAAGAGAAGATATCTTATTTCAAGATTCAAGGTATGAAATATTTTTTCATGACTTAAGAGGGAAATGATAAGTTTCCCATGTTGATGGAGGAATACACATGCTTCCCTTAATTTCTTAACAATTGTACCATGCAATGTTGCACCATAGTAACGTTATATTCATATATATTGCACCATAGTTTTTTAATTTTAAGTCAAACATACATATAGAATTAATATACATAAAATGATATCATGTGCAATGAATTCAAATCAAACATAGAAGTAATATCGTTATGAAAACCAATACATGGATATATAATGTATCAAACTAAGTGTGTTGAACACACGTGTATGAAAATATAAGTTTATAAAATGTGTACATCTTGAACCAAGTGTGTCATACATATAGGACCACATGCGGTCGCATAAGGCTATATATACAATGTCCTATGAAGAATCATGAACTAGGACCAGCTAGCCCATATATATATATATATATATATATATATATATATATATATATATCTATGTACATCATCTTCCCTCTCTCTTCGCCCTGCTAGAGAAGTAGCATGTCCACGACCCGGGGATGTAGTAGTGGAGGGAGATGCCACTACGGATTTCATCTGTGTGGTCCTAGGCGTCTCTAAGCAGGCCTGCAACCTAACCTGCACATTCATAAACAACAAGTTTTTAACACACCCATATTTTTAAAATACATTCAAAAAAATTTAGAAACTTAGAATTTAGTTAAAATGCATGTGAAATCTTACCGCAATGTCATGATCCCTATCAATTTGTCGTTGACGCATGGCAGGGACAACAATAGACTCATGAGAGGTAAGCTACATACAAATAATTAAATTTCAAATTAAATATTTCATGTACAAAATTTGATATTGTAGATTTAAGTAATAAGAAAATAATCCTAAATAAATTTAACAAATTTGAAAAATTGTACCTCAGTTAGTGGATCTGCAGATGCTATGGCAGTATCTACAACAACCCTCCACAGTCTGCATATATGGAGGAGTCTCTCTGGCAGTCATAAGCTATACAAAAAACATGTACAAATCAATATTAATCTACATGACTGCCACATAACAGAGCCAAAGCAATAATCCACGTGAACTTCCACAATTAGAACCAAAGTGTAAAGAGAAACTAACCTGCGTAAAAGTCACGTGAGGCATGCCAATAGCCTCAGTTCCCAGAGCAGATGATGACCCGCCAGGCTCCTGCACGTATAAAAGACAAACATATATTAATATGTACATGTACAGGTGAAACATTATAATAATAAAAGTGCACAATCAAATGAAATTTGAAATTTAAGTACAACTTGAAACTTACGTTTGTAACATGCCCAGCTGCAGTAGCTAGCATGTCGACGCCAGATGTTTTTCACACCGGCTTTTTGCTATTTAAAATAAAAAAAAAAAAATTAGTTTTTACATGTATGTACATAACGTACAATGAAATACATATATATTAAAATCTCAAACATGAATTAAACTATTGTATATATATATATATATATATTATTATTTTTTGACATTTACCTGTGAAAGACCAAGATCCATTGCACACCAGTTCCAAAAACATCTGCCATCATCTCATCTAGAGAAAGAAATCATGTGATCCAACAAAATGATGTCTCGCCCGCAGTGCATACGGCACCACATGATCCACAGTGGTGTGGTGCGCTAGAACTGACATGTCCACCAACATCACCAGATGCAATCTGATCACTCTGTTGGGTCAGAGTGTCAATGAGCTCCCTCAATGCATGTAGTGTGTAAATCTCCACAACCTCCTTCACTGTAGGAGGGATAACTGAAGGCAGTGGGGGTTTTGGGGCATGGGGGATCCTTGGTTGACCTACGCGTGCACCAGGTCTACTCTGTGCAGAGCCACCACCTCACCCATAAAAATCAGAAAAGTCAAAATAATTTGGGACCTCATTAAGCACAAACTCGCAATATAATTTCTTCAAAAAATAGAGGGGGAACCTCATTGTTGTTGCATGGTGGATAATCAAAAACCATCCACCATCGGTCCCAAAAATTGTTCTTGATTCGGTCATCGTGGCACCAATGGATTGGGAACCATTTGCAAGTAACTGCGGGGGGGTCATTGGTTCTTGGGTCAGTAAATAATGCACAAATGCGGTCTTTTCCAAAAAAAATTTTGTCTTTTACGGCCGCATGGGATAATTTATTTGCATACCACTACCTACAATCACCTCTAAAGGTATTCCATCTATCTATTTGGTTGGTTGCGGAGTCAACTTCGCCAATCAATGTTTGCAATGTGTTGGCTAAAGTCATGCGGGACGGATTTGTGGCATGATTTTGTCTTATATTCTGAATAAGGTTCTCAATGGCAATTTTATTTTGTCATATTTTTCCAACGATATCAGCTTGTGTTCCTGTTGGTTCCGTGGGGACAGAAGGAGCCACAAGAGGCGGATCTATGTTTGGAGGAGGGTTTTCTGGAATGTTTGGAGGGTTTTGAGGATTGTTTGTAGGGTTTTTGAGGAATATTTTGACAGTTTGCAGGATTACGAGCTTGCCGAGCAACTGACAAAACAAAAAAAAAATTGTATACATAAACAAAAAATTGAAAAACCCATGAAAATCACAAAAAAAAAACCTAAAATGCAAACAAATTGATCAAAATCAAGGGCTTACCTCTTTGTCTTGGCGGCATGGTTGAAATGTTAAGAGGGTTTTCATCCTCAATAACTGAAAGTAGAAGCACAAGTGCTTGACTTCATCAAATCAAGATGATAGATAGATAATAGATGTCCACAAATGAACTCCTCCATCTTATTTTATATTCTTCCATTTCTTTTGATTTCTTATTGAGTGTTGTTCCACTTAAATTAAAAAAAGTACTTTTATTTTAAAATTAAAACATAAATGGCCGACATGAAGTTACTTTTTGGACTCACATAGTTTTAATCCTGCCATGTTCACCTTTCCTTTATCCCATTAGCTTGTGGAAAACAATAAAATAGGCTAAAGGTGTTTTTTCTACTTTAATTTCAAAAATGGGACATTACAGTTGGTGTTATATAAATTATTAGTTGTGTTTTGTGGTTATTTAATACATGCATACTATGTGGCTAATTCCTATTTATTAGGCTATAAATTCTTGTATTATATATATATATATATATATATATATATATATATATATATATATATATATATATATTATATATATATATATATATGGCCATATCCAAGATGTACATATGGCAAAAACATCTTCATTGATTCTTCGCATTGGAATCCGTATCCAAAATGAGTTAGCAACTTTGTAATTTTCTCTACAAGGTTGTGTCCCATGTCTACATCTTAGCTCGTGCATAACCTTAAAAAATAATGTTATCATAAGTTGTGTTAGAAGAGAAACTACTTTATCTATAACATGACCTTAAAATTTTAAAAGCAAACTAATACCACCTATTAAAGATCAAAGTACACACCTAAGGGGGCATTATAATGCATACACATTGGCATTACATGTGGTTTTCTTTAAATTCATATTATAATGCCTGATTTTTCCATGGAATTAAGTGGTCATCTCCTTAACATTTGTATTGAATTTTGGATAACACCTTATGAAAATCAACTATGTTATCTCGGCGGAGGAGGATTGATGAGGTCATATCCACTTCCTGTTATCATGAGGTGAAAACCTAAGGGGTAAAAATTAGAATAAAGCAATGGACTAATCAACCCCAAAACCAAGTAGAATAAAATTATAATAGGGAAGCATGCTCAAAATGAGCCTAAGTCACCCTTTTATCTCTATAAGGATGCGCCAAAATCCCATGGAGGTGACCGACCTCAATAAGAAGCTTGATTTATCTTTTAATTTTCTTTTAGTTCCTACAACTCGGTCGACCCGCCTCATAAAGGAAAACAATAAAATAAAATGTAAATGCTCACAAATAGGACTAAAAATATCAACAAATACTTCCCTTTTGCACCTTCTTCTAATCCACGAGAAGTAGAATGAGATATAAGTCTTTTGAATGGATTAATTCAAAAAATGGGATATTACAATCCTTCCTTCCCAAATTTTATTTCCCTCGAGAAATTGCAACTCTTATGCCCAAATGTCAATGTGCCAAAGTGAAAGAACATGATGTAGTGCTCCCATAATCTAACTCTCATGCCTGTTAAGTGAGATAACTTCTGCAAAATCAAACTTATGCAATGGTTTCCCTATCTGCGTTCAAGTCTCTTGGCATCCCATGAAGTTTTATGATTGTATTGAAGAAAAAAATAGTTGTTCCAATTTTTTCCTCAAAAACAACAATAAAAAATTCTTCCCTTATACAATTAGCTATACAAAACACTTTTTAGCCAATTACAGGATCAAACAAAGGGCAAAAAACTGAAAATACTCAACAAATTATCCAACAAAAGCATTTCCCAATGGTGCATCTTCACCTTCCATCTCACCCTTTTCAACTATGGTGGAAGAACCCCCTCTGATCATAAATTTGAAATTCTTCATTATGTCATAGTTTGCTACAGTTGCAATCTCATTTGCTCCTTCATTTATATTGGAAAAGAGCAAACTCAATTGATCCTCCTTCATCACACCTGTACCTATTAGTGTGAAATCACAACACCCCCAAATGAGCTCTAAAAATATGTTTTTCTAAGGCATACTCATTTGGTGTGATTTGCATAAGAGAGAGAGAGCATGAAAATAAAGAAATCCTACACTACATAGGTGATAGCACCGAGAAAAGGGACTGCTGATCACAAACCCAACTGCCTGAAATGGAGAGAGGTGAGCAATGGAGAGGATGGAAAGATGCATCACAGACAAGGATAAATTTCACACACAGAACACCCATTTCAAACCCTTAAACACAGCTCCCAAAACCTGCAATGGACATCAGAATATGCACAGTATACCCTGCAATGGTGAGAGAGAGGCGAGAAGAGAACAACAAATGATGAGCAAAGGATGGACAAAACACATCACGAAATATATTTTATTGCTCCAGGAGTTCACACAGTACACCATTAATGGGGAAAGAGGCAGGAAAATGCCATTACAAAGCCAAGGGAGGAGGGCTTTAAACTCCACATTTGACCCTGGAGAAGAAAGAGGGAGGGGGGGCAGGGAAGAAGAAGAATGAACACATCGCCTTTATAATGAATCTCTTAGCTCATTCCACTTGTTTTTATTGTGTTCTTCCTTTCTCGCATATTTAGAGAAGCAACTTTGATGAGACCCTAGAAACGTGGAGAAGCCTGTGCTCGTTTGGGTACTTAACAATTTGGATTGTTAATGCTTCTGAATTTACGTATGCCCCCAGAGACATCGTGGACACTTACTACATGGATTCCTTAAGTCGGCACCTTGAGAATGTGATGTGGCAACGACTTGGAACCAAATCCGCAAACATGTTGTTTCATTCCTTAGGTGAGTACAGATGGATCCCCACTGCTATATGAATGTCTGAAGACCCCTGTTTCAGGTGAGACCTTTGTAGTTAGCTCCACATGAACCTCCCTGCACATCCTTAAGATTTTACCCGATACTTTCACTCTTGAAGTGGTTGACAGTCGAGACACTTGGCATCGTCCATCGAGCCTTCTGCAATATCTTTGAGCTTTGTGTTTTGGAAGATATGTCCCCTTCTAAGTTTGTATTAGAGTCCATTATGAATGGGATGGGGAGAAAACAATGTGAAAAATGGGCCCCCTTTTGATTTGGGGACACGTGGCAGTTTGATTAGACCAAAAAAGTTACAGTCTTGATGAGGTCTGTGGATTTATCCTTTTTTCCCCCTTTTATCACTTGAAAACAAAATTGGTGCAAATTTCTCAGGCTCTGACCCCGATCCTCCTCTTTGGGACATGTTAAGCCTCATACCAAAAGTTTGGTGACACGTTGAGGGAGATGTGCTTCCGCTTTTTACTTCATGGATTCATTTTGGTGAGTAAGGGGCCCCACTAGGATATAATGTCAAAACCCCTTTTCCAGGTGGGGCCTCCTCCATACGTTGACCTCGATTTGGGCCCAAACACTGACCTTTTCTGAACAGATTTGGGCAAAGCCCTGCGGCTTTCCTCTTCTAAACTTTTACGATCTTTGGAATCCTCACTTGGGCATCGTCCGCCTTTCTTTCGTCTTGATCCCTGATTGAAGCACATACCTAGTTAGTCTCACTGCTAACTTGTTGTACGGCTTTGAAGACATGGATGACATGTCCTCCACTATTACCTAATTTCTATATCTTTGGTTCACTTCGATTCTTTACTCTCTCTGGGCCACTCATATTTTGACTTACTGATGTTGACCTTTTTTTTTCCAACCTGAGTCCATCTAAAAATTCCTCGAAACTTATGTAAGGTCATGTTCGATCCAAATTGGCACACAGACGAAAATTGGATAACAATTTGGTGACATCACAGGGGTAGCTCTCATATGACTAAGATGAATTTGACCAATTGCATTGGTTCGTAGTATGGGTCATGGAATTCATTTGAATCATTGTAAACGCTTAAAAAGAAGGGTACAATGATAACCTAACGTCATACCTCATGATGCAGCCATTCCATTTGAAACCTTCACTCTCAGATTTTCAACAAGAAATCTCAAAATTATAGGTTTCTGAGGAGTAAGGAAGGGCATTTTATTTTATACCCATGATGTTCATGAAGTCTCTAGATAGGATGGTCATGTGCACCAGAGGGTCATGATTTCCCTAGAAAACTCTACAAGAAGTTTACTTTGAAGTGAGAAAATAAGGAATAATAGGTAACATATTAGGTTTCTCCTACCAAGCAGTTCGAGATCATGGTCTGCATGCACCTCTGATTGAAATGTTGAATCAAAACTTATAAAATGTAAAACTAAATCATAATGCCTATCAATTGCCTTATGACATGGCCAGAGTGTTCTTCACTTTCAGAAACACTTTTTGAACCTGCTGGAAACAAAGTGCTATCATGGTACTGGGGGTACACTAAGGGAGAGAAAAGAATGATAAACAATACTGATACTAGGGATTAATGAGAGAACTCCTAGGAAAGTAAGCTTCTTGCTTTAGAGTATTCATGCCATTACAAAAGTGTATTATCAAGTGACACCTAGAATAAAAGCTAATGTATGTTTGAAAATTTGACAATATAGACTGGTCCTCCATGAAATAATCAACTTTATCAACATTTTCCAGCATGCCAAAATACCTACTATCAAGGATAATTGGATTCATTCTAAGTGTTGACGATGACAAAGTTACTTTTGATGATCATCCTCATTCCCTGGAAAGTTCATAGGATTAAGAAATACTAATGGTAGCTTACATGGAAAATGAGAATTAATGAAGCCAAGAATGCCACATTGGGCAAGGTACAAAGATCTCTTTGAAATTAAAGTCAACAACATATCACAATGAACTATCAACTACAGAGAAATAAAGTTTTTCGTGAATACCTTCTTGAAATGGAGAAGATCAGACCCAAATCCTGTGAATTTTGCCTTCATCTCCACTTTTGAAAGATACATGGATATATTCATAGATCCCATTCCAAAAATAACCCCTTTCATTCATGACCATTAGAAAATCCATACATTATTTGTTGTAGGCTTTATAACTTTGAAGGATCAAATACATTTTACAATTCAAAATGCAATCCATGTGCTTGGGAAGATCGAATGGAAGATAAAATGAATGTAATCTACTCAATGAAGAATTAGAAGAAGGAGAGCAAGAAATTTACTCAAGTAACTGAAGAAGTCTGAAAGTTGAGCAATTGTCTTGATGGATCATCGAAGCTCAGAGTCTCCTTCATGGATAACCCACTTGATTACATTTTGCTCACCATGATCTCTCTTCCTCAAACAGGAAGTTCTGAGAGATCTTAAGTATACCACAACCATCAGACTTATATGACCTCTATGAACTGGGAGGAATAATCAAGCCTAACACCTTAGAGCTTGCTCCACACTTAGAATCTGAAATACCATGGATCCCTTCCATCATGATGATTCATACAAGCCAAATGAGGCCCTTGAAATGAACAGTAAAAAAATCTTAAAATATGCACATAATTCATTGAATGGCATCAACACTGATATGATCTATCTCGCAACTACGTTGTCTTCAATGAGTCCATTGGCATTGATTGTTCCTCATCTGTATATCTTGCATCCATGATGCTGCCAAACTAAGCTTGAGACCAATGGTTCTTGACAATCTTGATACAAACACTGATTCTTGAATCAAGTAATGGGATTGTTGTAAGAGTCAAAGGTAGCCCAGCTCATCTCATTTAATTTGAATTGGGATCCTCTTCTTGTTGTTCTCCTTGACTGGATTCTTGATTCTCTTCCTGATTTGAGGAAAGCAAAGAGGAGTGGCATCATGTTAGTGTAGGTTATTATTTATCCTTTTATTTATTTATTAGGATAATTCTTACACTTGTGTTAGCCCTACACTTGTTGGGTTAGCTTGCTTAGGTGTACTAGTTGTGTGAGAGTTAGCTTACTAGTTGTGTTGAGTTAGCTTCTCAGTTATGTGAAGCTAGCTTACTAGTCTTTTGGAGTTAACTTAACTACCAGTATCAGTTAGTGGGAGTTCTTCACCACTGATTTAGGTAGTAGTTGCACTTCCCTCCTCCTATATGTACATATTTCTTATTGAATAATTCAAGTCATTCTATTGTAATGTATTGAGCATTATGGATTATGATGGATTTCCATATATGGTATTTTAGCTCTTCTGCTTTGCAAATCTAATGTGGTGTGCTATTATCATTTGAGATCGTGGCTTGGAACAATATTCTTATCATTCCTTTCATGGTATCAGAGCTATAGATGATGTAGACATCCATCTGTAAGTTTTTCTTTGCAAGCAAGGGTTTATTATTTTCATGTATTTGGAATTTGTTAGCAATTTTCTACAACATGCATTTTTATGCAAAACAGAGTGCGCCATTGGATTTGGAAGGTGCCAAAACCATAGAATCGACTGTAAACTAGACCATGTTTTGAGACAGTCAAATTTGAGTGCATTCTTTTATCCATTGGATATAAGTGTGTACCTTCTGGATGCATTCTTTTACCCTATGGGTATTTTGGTTTTGGATGCAGTCTTTTATCCACTGGACGCAGATCTGTGTACCCTATGGGTGCATTCTTTTATCCATTGTATATAAGTGTGTACCTTCCGGATGCATTCTTTTATCCTCCGGGTATTTCGGTTTTGGATATAGTCTTTTATCCACTGGACGCAGATCTGTACCCTCTGGGAGCATTCTTTTATCCATTGGATATAAGCATGTACCTTCCAGATGCATTCTTTTACCCTCTGGGTATTTTGGTTTTGGATGCAGTCTTTTATCCACTGGATGCAGATCTGTACCCTCTGGGTGCATTCTTTTATCCATTGGATATAAGTGTGTACCTTCCGGATGCATTATTTTACCCTCTGGATATTTCAGTTTTGGATGCAGTCTTTTATCCACTGGACGCAGATTTGTACCCTCTGGGTGCATTCTTTTATCCATTGGATATTAACGTGTACCCTCTGAATGCAATGATTTACCCTCTGGACATTTTAGGTTTTGGGCGTAGGGTTTTATCCTTTGGTCGCAAGCATGTATCGTGTGGATGCACTCTTTTACCCTTTGGACATTTGGGTGTCACGTGTATCTTTTTTAAAAAAGATCAACATTAAAATATTATTTTAATAGCAAAACCTTCTAGAGCTCATAACTTTTGATCCGTAGCTCGGATTAAGGTGATCTTTTTTTTGAAATTGTGTATTTTTTCGAGATCTACACATTGGTGACATTTTTATACACATATTTCAAATGTAAAAGGTACTGTTACTCATTGTAATATTTACATGCACTCAATTATAAAGTGCCAAATTTGGGAGGGTGTTGTGATCACTTGTGGATGCAATTTCGGTTGAGCCCGACGTCCTAAACTTTTGGGTATTGCATTCTTGTATCTATGGGTGTATACATTTATATCTCTCTTGTTTGTTGAGATATTTTGGATCTGTATTTTCGACACTTTTTTTGGCATGTTGACAGTCTCTCTTGTGGGGGAGCTATTCTGGTGGAGCCCAGTGTTAGTTTGTCAGTGTTTGAGTAGTTGATTTTGGCAACTCATACAGATCTATGGTATCACTCTACTCATTCAACAGTATGGGAGGGTGTGGTGTTGATACTGCTTCTTCAGGTTTCGTGTCCTTGCCTTGTTACCTTGGCTTTTTCTTGGATCGTGGCACTCCTATTTATTTGGATCTCATGTCCTTGCCTTGTTGCCTTGGTTTTTCTTGGATCGTGGCACACCTATTTGTAGCAGTTGATCAAATTATGTTTGGTGTTTGTTTTTTCACTTTTCGATATCACTCCATTGATAGTCTCCTTGCATGGAGCTATTCTGGTGAAGCCCAATGTCAGTTGTTTTTGAGTTATATGATCGAGCAGTGGATTTAGACCATAGTGTGCACCACACTTCTTCAACATTGTACAAGTTTTTGGAGTCGAGCTTCTGAGGATATCTTGCAGTAGGATTTTTCTCTCTACTTTGTTATTACTGGTTTTGGGTACCTTGCTGGTGTCCAATTTTCTCAGTAGTTGTACGTGGGTACCTCATCAAGCCTTGTTGCTGGGACCCACCTTCTTTTCCACCCACCTAAGCTATGCTTATGGGAGGGTGTTAGTGTAGGTTATTATTTATCCTTTTATTTATTTATCAAGATAATTCTTACACTTGTGTTAGCCCTACACTTGTTGGGTTAGCTTGCTTAGGTGTACTAGTTGTGTGGAGTTAGCTTACTAGTTGTGTTGAGTTAGCTTCTCAGTTATGTGAAGTTAGCTTACTAGTCTTTTGGGAGTTAACTTAACTACCAGTATCAGTTAGTGGGAGTTCTTCACCACTGATTTAGGTAGTAGTTGCACTTCCCTCCTCCTATATGTACATCTTTCTTATTGAATAATTCAATTCATTCTATTAATTCAAAGGGATTATGGATTATGATGGATTTCCATATATGGTATTTTAGGTTTGCAAATCTAATGTGGTGTGCTATTATCATATGAGATTGTGGCTTGGAACAATATTCTTATCGTTCCTTTCAGTTCAACCATCTTTTTATGTTTGTGATGGGAAAGGAGGTGCAACTTCTTGTCTGTTTGGAGGGGGATGACCGTTTGGAAGGGAAAAGGATAGAATAACTTAGAAGGTGGAAGACTAGGAAATAGAGAAATGAAATCAACACTTGGGGGCAGCAAGTGAGGGGACTTGACTCTTTCCTCTACTGAAATGATAAAGATTGAGGAAGAGAAAATGAAAGGCAGGGAGCTGGGTGATTGACTTACCCATACAAGGTTGTCCCTAATTTGCTTATAATCCCCAATGTCCTCAATCCAATGTGTAAGCTGAGGCAACACTTTAACCATGAAGTCAAGCTTCTCTTGAGGGCTGTAATGTCTTGGAAAAGGGTCTTCCCATGGATAAGGTGCCCTGCAACCAATTCTAAATGCCTTCATTTGAGTTGTAGCTCTTGACTGAATCATGCCGATTTCCATTTTTTGGATCTTCTCCAACAGACTAGCAGTTTGCATTTGATTTTATTCATTGTTTGCATACCCCTGCTCTTGGAAATCTCCATAGCCAAACTAATTTTGGCACTGCTGCTCATAGGGGTAACCATGCTAATTTTGGATTTGCTCAAAATGTTGATTTGAAGGTTTTGTAAAGCTTATTGGAATTGGAACGTACTACTGCTGCTGTAGATGTGAATTCCATGGTGGGAATGAAGTCATGATTGCACAACTTCATGGGATTTGAAGAAGATGAAGGAGATGGAATAACTAATGGGTGGAAATGGATGGGAAGAAGGTTTGCAACTCAGAGGATGGGTTGTTGACCAGATGGAGTCACTAGATGTGCTTGAAAGTGCCTCAAAAGGCTGAAATCTTCACCAAGAGCACATCGAACCTGATAAAGTGAAGTGGTAAGGTGCTTCAAACCTGTCCCACCAGGCATGCCAAAATTGTTAGTGTGAAATCACATCACCCCCAAATGATCTCTAAAAATCTACTTTTCTAAGGCATACTCATTTGGTGTGATTTGCATAACATTGGATCTCCCCAAGCTGTGGGACTTGCAAATGGGAATGATCCTCCAGAGAAGTCTGGTTCCTCTTCCTAATCCTAGCACTAAACTACTTCTAAGGAAGGAAATGCGACTATCTACTCCTAATCTAACAATTCCAAGGGACCAAGGAGAGAGAGAGAGAGCATGAAAATAAAGAAATCCTACACTACATAGGTGATAACACCGAGAAAAGGGAACTGCTGATCACAAACGTAACTGCCTGAAATGGAGAGAGGTGAGCAATGGAGAGGATGGACATATGCATCACAGATCAATGATAAAGTTCACACAGAACACCATTTCAAACCCCTTAAACATAGCTCCCAAAACCTGTAATGGACATCAGAGATATGCACAATATACCCTATAATGGCGAGAGGTGAGAAGAGACAACAAAATGAGCAAAGGATGGATAAAACGCATAACGAAACATATTTTATTGCTCCAAGAATTCACACAGTACACCATTAATGGGCAAGAGGAAGGAAAATTACATTACAAAGCCAAGGCAGGATGCTTAAACTCCACACTCAACCCTAGAGAAGAAAGAGAGAGGGGGGCAGGGAAGAAGAATGAACAATCCTTTACAATGAATCCTGCCCCTATATTTATAGATTTGAACGGAGAGAAGAAAGAGAGACAGAAGTAGGAGAAGTGGGTTGAAACTCAACCACTGTTGTTAATGCTTTTGATAAAATATGCCCCAAATTCGTCTTTACTGCATGATTCCTTGATTCGGCACCTTGAAAGAAGAGGAAACGACAGAAACAGATCAAATCCGATCTAGTTGTTGAGACAGATGGATCCTGCATTGAAGGTTTGAAGACGTTTTCTCCATTTCCTTCACCTAACATCCTCAAAACTAAAGTCTCAGACCTCCATGGCATGGGTGAGGCCGAGATCTTTCCAACGACATCAGATTTGTAATATTTCGAGCCCTGAGTCGAAAGATATGCCCCTTCGAAGTTTGTATCGGGTCCGTATGAATGGACAGGGAAAACAATTTGAAAAATGGGCCCCCCTTTTGGTTTGGGACATGTGGAAGCTGGATTAGAACAAAAAATCAGTCTTGCGGGTCTACAATTTATCTTTTACCCTTTGAACGAAAGGCAAATTTTCACTTTTCCCTTCAATTCCCCACTTTCCTCTGGGACACGCGTCAGTCTGGCACTCGTTTGGTCTTGCCATTTTTTTTTGGATTCACCTTTGGAGAAGCACCGTTAGGACATGTGGCCTCTTCCGCTTCCTCCTCCATACTTAATCATCTCTGGACCCTTTTCTGAACAGTGTCAAGCCCGAGGACCTCGAAACTTCACCATTTTTGGTTCCTCTGCAACATCGCCCCTTCTTGTCTGACCTTGCTATCTCATAGTTGAGTCGGACTGTAACTTGGAGAACAGATTTAAGACGTGGAAATGACCCGACAAAGTCGTTTCTTTTGCACAGGGTCCTTTAGTCTCTCTTGGCCTCCAACACTCCATGGTTGAGTCTTTCTGCAACCAATTTGTAGGATTTGAATGAGTCCTCTCAGGTTCCTCTTATGCAGGGTCGTGGCTAATCCAATATTTGACACAAGGAAAAATATGGATAATAGTACCTGCACATGGAACAAATTGATTAGAGAAAACAAGAGTCCCACAGTAGAAAGAACATTGAGTTCCATGTCCTCCTTGCACTAAAGAGCACTACATGTAAATGAAGCACATTAACTATTATCATATTCTTTTATGGTGTATTATGGTATGCATTTACTATTCTATAATTGATATTCAATGGTAGTGTAGTTTCTCTATAAACATTTTGGCATGGTTCCTTTAAAGAACATCGGGTCAAGTTAAAAAAGGCTTAAAAGAAAAGAGTGACAAGGCACCCCATTATCTTATAAAATATGTGTTGAACATTAGCATGAATCACGACGAGAAGAGAAACTATAATGGTACAGAGAGTTCAAGAAGAAGTAGACTAACGTCGTACAAGAAATAATTAATTGACCCTGAACAAAGATGGGATAAAAAGACAACACGGTCAAGTAGGGGACCAAGAAGTTATACCATATATTCAATTGGTGCAAATAAATGAAATAAAACAAAGGTTTTGGCACAAAACCATTTCTTAGAATCCATCAAGTGAAGAGCAGAGAAAAATTAAAATCCGAAGCGAAAGCTAAGGTCAAAACTTAATTAGAAATTGTGGATCCTACGCCACTCATGTGGAAGGAGTGAGTAGAAATTACCATATCCCCTTCGAGGAAAGAAGTACAAAACTTTCTAACGAATTTGGGTTGGAGGGTGTTATAAGAGCATAAAGTGAAGAGTTTGAGGCTGCCCAAATCAAAGATGAAGCCCAAATCAGAGATGAGTTTCTTATAATACACCTACCTAGAAATACAATATATTATACAATTACTTTTGTCTCAACAAAGTATATTTATTTGATTGTCTAAATAATTTTTGTTCTATGAAAATGATTCATATAACGTAAGTTGGGAAAAGAGTCGATCCTCCTTTGTAATTTTCTAGGGTGAGCACAGTTTTGTTGAGGCCAATATCGTAATACCTTTAGACTTGTTGTCAGTCAGTACCAATAATAGAATTTGAATATCACATTCAAATCCAAGGAGATGAAGATGAGAAATATCTTGCAACTTTATCTGACATATTCCCAGTAAATTATGTTGTAGATGTACAAGAAGAGTTTGACCCCCTTCATGCATGAAAACTACCAAATATTCCTTATAGTGAAATTTATGATAAGCTTTCTACATTTCATTTGATAGTTTCTACTACTCTTAAAACTAGAGAGTCAGTTATCCATGTTTCTCAATCCAAAAAATATCAATATGATATTCCTCTTATAGACCCTATTGATATTAAAGCCCTGAAAAAACAATGTACTTTTAAGTTTTCTCATATAGGATGCATTCAAATTGGGATAATTCCTTTATTCCGAAGAGGTCTAAATGCTTATTTTTTCTGTTGTTTGATGGATTTAAGATTTTATAGTTCAAAAATTCTTTTCTTTCCGCTATTCAGACTGGTCTCCATAATGGACCCATACATTTTGAATTTTTCATACTTACCCTCTCAGTTTGCACAAGGAAGGTCTCCTTAAACAAGTGCTACGTTTGTACCTAGCCACATTTGGTCTCCATATGAAATATGGATCTTTTCACTTTGCCATCCATTACAAAGTCATCTATTGTTTGGTTAATACCATGTACCCTGTAGTAAAGCATGGTCTAACCATAGGCAACAACATGGTGTATCATGCAAGCCTTGAAAGCAATAAAATAGAACCAACATTAATATTTTGGTCCCATATTAAATTCCCTGAAGAATGAACATTGTCCAAAAATTTGATTGATAAAGATTATTCAAAACTTGAAAATGTAATAGTTGTACATGAGTCTATGTTTGATGTTACTTTATCCTTTATATAAAAAAGGTCTCTCCCTACTCTATCTAGATCTAGCTCTTCTAGATCTAATAATTCATACTTTTTGTAACAGATCCCTCTACCTCTAAAGGAAAAGAATAAATATTTGTCTATAGTCATAATAGCTTGATTCATGATCTAAACATTGGCTATCTTTGGTGTAAATATTGTGAACAAATCATCAAGAAAAAATATGTCTCATCCAATGGACCAACAATAAGTATGGCCTCTATAAAGAAAACTAAAATTCATGTACAAAGTCCTCCTCTACCTCCTCTTGAAAGTAGTGAAGTCTTTACACCAAATGAACAGAAAAAAGCAATATCTTGGTATCAACGTATTGTTGATCCATCAGAATCCCCAAAATGTTGAATTGGACTAAAAAAGCTGTAAAGATATTCCACGATAGGCTCAACACTCAAGAAGCTTTAATTGTTGAAATGGATAAGAACCTTAGATCCATGGAGCTATACCAAAAAGGTGACCTTAAAAATAATATCAGTCTATTAAATATTAAAGTTGATTCTTTGTCTTTCTCTATTCATATGATAAATCAAAGTCTTGAGTCTATATTTGAGCATGTGTCTATAATTTTTCCTCATATTACTAAAATAGTGTATAAAGAAATTTTAAATATTGACCAACCTCTTACTAGTCAATCAGATGATGCCAAAAAATAAATATCATCCAAGATTGGTACTAGTCATAAAATCCTTCAATATAGCCTGCAACACCTCTATGAGTCTTCTATAGAGTCTAGCCAAAAGCTAGATTATATCCAAGATATTTCCAAGCCAATCCTACAAATTGTTTCTCAGGTTGAAGAAGTAATAAAAAGTACCAAGAAAACTTGAAGAGATTCCTCCATATTGGTCAAAGAAATTCACTTGGACAGAAGTTGCTAGATTAGAAGATTTCCAAAGCAAAGAAAAAGTTACTTTGTCAGGAAGAAATAGTATTGGAATGAAAATTATCACTCCAGAAGATGTTGAGAGCATGTTGTTATCTGAAGAATAATTAACACCCTCCCCTAATGAACCACTACACAAGACTGCAAGAACTCAAACCTTGCAACCCAATTGGTACAAGCTATACTTTTCTACACTAACAAAGATAAACGAGATGATCCATGGAACATAAGGATGGGCTAATACACAGTTTCTCTTGTACAACAAAATCCAAGGAAAATAATTGAAACCATAGCTAATGGTTTCATTAACATTACAAAAGAATGGTGGGATTCTACTCTTATCGGGAAGAAATACTTTAAGGAGGTACTTTTTCTCTAAATGTCACTTTAATTGTTGAATTCATGGGTATTGTAGATGATGATAAGAATAAGAACACTACATTATTCTTAAAGGCAATAATCTATGATATGAGTAGGATAAAATAATATATGTGTTATATGCAACAATTTTATTACAATTTGAGATGCATTCATGATTCAACCATGAGCTCTAGTATATTGAGTCTTTTCCTGCATATTTTACAATTGAATATAAAATATTCATGCACTCCGGACTTCTATAACGGATAATTTTTGGAGCTATAAACCAAATTATTAATGAGATGAATGTTCATCTCTGTTGGGAAAATAAGGACAAAAAAAAACTTTTAGATCTCTAAAAGCTTTAGGATCCAAACTCTATCAACTAACGGATAATGATCCATTTCGTTGTAAAACCTCTCCTCTTCCCTTTTATAAGAAAAATCCTTGTAAAGATTGCACTTTATTTTTTTCAAGGGGAGAGGATTATTATAAGCCTCAAAAGAAAAAGAAATAGTTCTCCAAAAAGGTTTTTCCCGAGCATCCTCCTAAAAATAAATATTTCACGAAAAATAAATATCTTAGTAAAAACTAAGAAATTTGTCCCTACTTGTTTTACTTATAAAGGAAAGCATTACGTCAATGAGTGTCCTAAAAAGGATACAAAGAAAGCAAAATCTAAAATCAGTTTGCTCAAATCAAAAGGCATAAATGATCAAAAATATTGTTTAGTATCTAATTCAGATTGTTGTTCTTCATATGTGTCCTATTAGTCATATGATATTATACAGGTCAGTTAGGATCCAATTTTGACAACATAAAGTCAGGATATGACTCTTTTCCATCTTTTGTAAATATGAGTTCTAGTTTTCCTCATCCATTTATTTCACCCTTAACAGAAGTTCTAAGGAAACTATTAGAATTACTCCAGAGTGATTATGACAATTTTCCCCCATGAGATATTGGTAAAAAGACTTATTTATTCCAAAAGTTACATGAATTAGAGACCATGTATGAAGATCAACTCAAAGTCGAAGAAGAAGAAAAAGAAAGGAAAAAAAGAAGAATTTTTTTTTGTTAAATCAACAACAAGATTTCATAGCATGGTCTACTTCCAAACCTTTCCAAAGGAAAATCCATCGTAGACAACCAGGATTTAGAGGAAGAGGTTGTGGAAAATGAAAAGAAAGAACTTTTCCATTCTTATTCATAGAAGAAGAAGAAGAAGAAGAAGAAGAAGAAGAAGATTTAGAGCCAAATTTTCAGATAGTTCATCCCGAGTCTAAATTTGTCTTTTCTAGAACAAAATAGAGAAGAATGTGGCAAAGAAATAAAATGAACGATAACCAGATCGTACCAAACCAAGAACATAGATGTTAATCAAACACCACGATCAATAAGATGAAAGTAATTTGCCAGAATAACTTTACATAAAACCTTTGCAAACAAATGAACAACAATATCATATATTATTATGGAACTCAATGAAATACAATGAGAATGGGCCTTGCTTATATAGGCAAGGAATAACAATCTAAGAACCAGTCAAGGTCATAGATCAAGTCATAAATCTAGGAAATAACTAGTCATCAAAGAATTAGTTAAGACCATATATTTAGGAGAGAACTAGACATCAAGGATATAGTCAATACCATAGATCAAGGAAAGAACTATACCTAACAACTAGATAATATCTCCTAATATCTAAATAAGATAAAATAAATATCCACACACATAAGTGGGTGAGGATAAATACAATAAAGGTAACTAATATACCTAGGTAAACATGAGCTAAGGTAAATACCTCCTCTAACACCCCCCTCAAGTGAAGCTAGGGGAAAAAATAGAAGTGACATATCCACAGTATGAGTTCTGAAAACTAGAGATGATGAGGTACTTATGTACAATAACTATGAAAATAAGACACCGCAAGGTACCCAAAACCAGTAACAACAAAATAAAGAGAGTAAAAACCATCTGCAAGGCATCCCAAGAAGCTCGGCTCAAAAAACTCATAAAATGCTAAATAAGTTTGGTGTACACTATGGTATGAATCCACTGCTCGATCACAAAATACAAAAACAAATGACACTAAGATTCACCAGAATATCTCCATACAAGGAGACAGTCAACAGAGTAATGTTGAAAGTGCAAGAAAAAAACACCAAACATAATTCGATCAACTGCTACAAATAGGTGTGCCACAATCCAAGAACAATAACCAAAGAAACAAGGCAAGGACAAAATCTAGAGTGTCACAATCCAAGAAAAACCAAGGTAACAAGGTAATGACACAAAACTTGAAGAAGCACGATCAACACCACACCCTCTCATACTGCTGAATGGGTGGAGTGATGCCACAGATCTGTATAAATTACCCAAAATCAACTACTCGAACACTAAGAAAATAACATTGGACTTCACCAAAATATATCTCCCACAAGAGATATTGTCAACATGCCAAAAGTGTTGAAAATACAGATACAAAATCTCTCAACAAATAAGACAGATACACTACACATGGTAAAGAAAAATTCTCAAAACAAGAAGCATTACAATGCAAAAGGTATAGAAAGTAGAGCAAGAAGCTGAATGGTGCCACGCATGTAGAGTCCTCTTAATGAATGTCTATGTCACCGCCACGAGTGATCAGATATCCACCCCAAATCAACATGGATGGATGACGAAGATGCTTGCATATGAATTGGTGTAAAATGAACAATGGATGCATGCGAAGGAACATCAGAATGTGTGTCAGGTTGATCATGTCTGACAGGTGAAATCTTAGGTTTCTCAAGCTTGAGTGAAGGTGCAGAACTCATGTGTTTCTTATGATCCTAAAAAAGAGTCGAGCGAAAAAAAAATAGGAGCTCTATCAATGTGTGATCCCAATGAAGTATCTGCTCGAAAACCAATGTCGTGGCAAGAATTCCACTTAACATATGGAATAGGGGAAACAATACCATGTGAATGTCTGTTAATACCTCCGCCAGTGAAACCCATAAAATGAAGCATGCGAGAACTGAATGCAGTGGTATGCTTCTCAAAAGAGCCATGCATATGAGCGGAAGTAGGATACACAACATGTGTTACTGTAATAGGCACAAATGTGGAAGAACATGTAGTAGTAATCTTCATAGGCCTGGGAGCATCAAGAGCAGTAACAGGCTCAAAGACTAACATATCAATGTCAGTGGGTACAAGATCAAAAAATTCAAGTGCACTAGGAGCATGGACATGGTTTTCGACAATATGATGGTGATGTTGTAGACTAGCAAGTGTTTGCTGCAGGGAGTGTATTAGTGTATCCTTGTCGTGAATGAGTGATTGTAGAAGTGAATTTCGCTTCTTGAGTGATCTATTTTCTTTCAAAAATTTTACAATATCCTCTTAAAGTCCACACACTTCAGAGAAAAACATATCATTCTCAGAATCCATGATAGATACAAGAATGTAACTCCCAAAAGTTTCGAACGTCGGGCTCAACTGAAATTATGTCCACAATTGATCACAACACTCCTTCATATTTGACACTTTATAATTATAGTGAAGTTCTCAAAATAAATATTTCCAATGGAAAAATCACAAAAAATAAGCACTTTTACAAAAAACGACACTCAAAACCGAGTTACCGATCAAAAGATACAAGCTTTTCAATATTATGCTCTGTTATTTATTTTAGTTGCCACTAAAACAAAATAAAATGTTCTTGCCTTCACCACACAAAAAATGAAAGGGGGCTAGAGTTAAGCACCTTCTATTAGGAATCACAAGATTTAAGCCCTCATATGACCATACAATGTGACCAAGGGCTAAGGAGTAAAATTTCTCGAAATAGCAGCATTCATGAACAACTGTCCTGGTACCTTGCCAAAAAGGAAAGATCGGTCCTTCCGAAAAAAACCTCCTGCACGTAAACCAAAAATTCTATGCCGCAACAGAAAAAATACCCAAATAAGATCTCAACAAACCCAACAAAATCCAAAAAAAAAAATTTCTATTTTTCTTTCCTTACTGGCACGAATCTCGAGGTAAACCAGTGTGTTTCTTTGTAACAACAAAAAACCAAAAAAACGACTACCTCTAGAAAAGGTCGAGTTTACAATTGATCTTAGGGTTTTGCTACCTTTCGAATCTAATGGAAGCCTCTATTTTTCATAAAACTACATGCAACAATAAAATACAACCAAATCCCAAATATATGAATATACAAATAATCTATTTATCCTCACTTGAGCACTAGCGGACCAAACATATATATACAGATACAAATTTTGGTAAAATAGTCTATAATTGTTAGAAAATCTTCATGATTAAGAGAGGTGATCTCAATGTCAAGTTGCATGGCTCTCATATGATCCACCTTACTAAATAAATCCTCCAATTTCTCTCAAATTTTGAAAGGAAAGTCACATTTTTCCAAATGAAACAAAATAATGTCACTTACATAAGTTCCTATCAAACCCATACTCTCATCAAATTTGCATTGGTACTAAAATTTCTCATATTCTCTAGTGAACACTGGTTGTTCTGAAGAAGTTAAAGCCCATAATCCTTTTCACTTAATTTTTGTTTCCATTCTTGGTTTCCATGTAGATTCATAGAGTAAGCTTTGGCATGAAAGATTTGGATATCTCAATTACAGATATTTGAAGGAGTTGAGCACTCATGGTATGGTAAATGGTCTTCATAGAGTTTCTTCTCTTGAGGGATTTTTTCGTGGTTGTGCATTAGGGAAACAACACAAAGATCATTTTCCTAAGAATTTGTCTAAGAGCGCTTCTTCACCACTTGAGCTTGTGCATAGTGACTTGATGGTTTTTCCTACCCCATCTTTCAATGGAGCTAAGTATGCACTTACCTTTATTGATAATTTCTCGAGGCGTACTTGGGTTTATTTTTTCAAATACAAAAGTGATGTTTTTTCACACTTCAAAGTCTTCAAGACTTTGGTCGATAAACAATCTTCTAGTAACATAAAAAACTTTTGTATTGATAATGGGGGGAGTAATTCAACAATGATTTTTCTAACTTTTTGGAAACTCAAGACATTATTTACCAACATTTTGTTCCTCATACTCCACAACATAATGGCTTAGTAGAAAGGAATAATAGAACTTTGAAGGAAATGGCTAACTGTATGATGTATTCTAGAGATTTACCTCCTATCTACTAGGTAGAAGCAGTTAATTGTGCTAACTACATTCAAAATCGCATACCCCACAGAGCACTTGAGCATTTGACTCTAGAGGAATCTTGGTCCAACACTAAGCCAGATGTCTCATTTTTTCGAGTCTTTGGGATCCATGCTTGGGACTTTGTGCCAAAGAAGAAAAGGAAAGCTTTGGATAAGAAGAGTAAACCCTTGATCTTTGTAGGGTATTGTGAGGACATGAGAGCTTATCGAATTTTAGATCCTGATACACATGTTGTTCTTTTTTGAACACATGTTCAATTTGATGAGCGCTTCACTCCTCACAATTATTCATCTTCTTCCATGCCTCCTTCTTCATCTCATCTTGAGGATATTTCCTTTGAGGAGGTTGATGAGGAGGTTATAGATGTCATTGAGGATCCTATTCCCACTGATGTTGTCATTATCCCTAAGTGGGCTCGTACTACAGTTTCTGAGGCAACACCTTTCATAAAAGATCTTCCACCCACTAGGCATCATCACACACATTCTAGAAGTTCTGGACTTTTGTGTCAGGTAGTTTCTGAGGATCCACAGTCTTTTTCAAAGGCTCATGGGATATAGGAGTGGGATGATGCGATGATAGCTGAGCATTCTTCTTTGATGAAGAATCATACTTGGGATTTGGTATCTCTTCCTAAAGGAAGAAAGATCGTTAGGTGTAAGTGGGTATACCGAACCAAATACGTAGCTAATGGGTCCATTGACAAGTATAAGGCTCGTCTTGCTGCAAAGTTTTTTTTCACAAGTTGAAGGTATTGATTACTCTGAGACTTTTACACCCATTGCCAAGATGGATTCTAAATACCTTATTTTTTCTCTCGCTGCATCACAGGGGTGGCCTATATACCAGATGGACATGAAGAGTACCTTCTTACATGGAGATCTACAAGAGAAAATATACATGGAGTAGCTGGTTGGATTTGTTTAGGATTCTTCTCTTGTTTGTAGGCTCCGAAGGTCTCTCTACGGTCTCAAACAAGCCCCTCGAGCTTGGTAGGAAAAGATGGATTCTTTTCTTCTATCTAATGGTTTCAATTGTTGCCACTCTGATCATACAGTGTATCTCCAACATGTTGGTGAGGATATTGTGATACTTGTCTTGTATGTTGATGATCTGTTACTTACTGGTAGCTCTTCTTCCCACATTCAGAGTATTCAGAGGGCTCTTTCTACACAGTTTGACATGACAGATCTTGGGTTATTGCATTATTTCCTTGGTTTGTAGATTTCTCAGATAGATTCAGGGATTCATTTGAGTCAGCAAAATTACACCCATGATCTTATTTGGCGCTTTGATATGGCTGATTGCAAGCCAAGTCCATCTCCTTTTCAATCTGGGGTTACTCTTACTTCCACATGTACCACACCACTTTGTGATCCTATGTTGTATAGGCAGTTGGTTGGGAGTCTCATGTACTTGACCCATACTTGCCCTGATATTTCATTTACAGTAGGGCTTGTATCTCGGTTTGCACATTATCCTCATAGTAGTCACTGGAAGGCTACTAAAAGGATTTTGCGCTATTTACAAGGAACTTCCCACTTTGGCCTACACTACACTAGGGGTTTTATTCAGCTGGTTGGGTATACAGATTTAGATTGGGTAGGTTCTATTGGTGACAGGCATTCCACTTATGGCTATCTTTTCTTTCTTTGTTCTTCTCTAGTTGTTTGAGTGTGTAAAAAGTAACATGTTATTGCACTTTCATCTTCAGAGGCAGAGTATAGGGTAGAAGTTACAGTGAGTCAGCAGATTATTTAGCTTCGATAGTTATTGACAGAGTTTGGATTCCCACAGGATTCACTGATTTTACTTTGGTGTGACAACCAAAGTGCGATTCACATTTCTCACAACCCAGTTGAGCACCAGCGTACCAAGCATATTGAGATAGACATCCACTTCATTCGCCAACACATTCAAGATGGAGTTATTTGCTTGGAGTACTATGGTCTTGAATAGTTCCTTGATGACTATTTCTTTCCTTGATTTATGGTTTGATCTATTACCATGACTGGTTCTTAGATTTTTATAAATGTGAGATCATATTGCTTCGAAGACAAAATTTTATTCTATTTACCATTTTTGCTTCTCCAACATGCAAAGCAGAAATAGAGCAATCAATTTGACGGGTTCGCAGGCCAATTTGAAAGGGATTAATGGTGGGTGGTTGAGTTAAAAGTTCTAATTTGCTTCCTCCTCTATTTTCTCTCTCTTTACTTTAGCTATAAAAGGAAAGGATTCGATCTATTGTAATGTTAGACGTTTTTACTCTGCATCTCCCTTTTTCTCTATTTTGCAACGAATTTGAGGAGTTTTCAAGCCTTTCCATAAATCTGTGATGCAAAATTTATGCCTTTTGGCAATTGTAATGCTTTTTATCAACTCTGTGGAGTAATAAAATAAGTATGTTGGTGATTTTCAACCCTTTCTTGATTTCATTGCATCCTTCTGATCTTTTCATTACAAATCTGGTTATCTGTGCATGCCAGTAGCTTAGCTATATCACATTTTTTTGGTCTATGTTTAATAGCAAAGTAAATGTTTCATCATTCTTCAGTGCATCACCTCTGATAGCTTAGTTTTCAATCTTTTTTGCAACTTTCTTAACTCTATCTCCTTGGAAAAGTTAGAGTAGATATTAGAATAGATCCTCTACAATATGAATGCATGCACTTGAACAGAGGAATAGGAACCAACCTTCATCTAGAGAGTTTTTTTTCATCTACAAAGTCCAACACTTTGGAAAAGAACTTAATGTTATGCTATCACACTGAGAGTCTCATATTTTGATTTGCAGACCTTTATGGGTGTTGTGATTTTGCATCAACAGTTTTGGCACGCTCGGTGGGATAGGTTTGAAGCACCTTACCACTTCATTTCATCAAGTTGATGTGTTCTTGATGAGATTCATCCTTTGGAGGCACATGCAAAGCACATCTGGCGACTCCATCTAGTCAACAACCCAATCTCTAAAGTTGCAGACCTTTTCTCATTCATTTCCACCCATTTTCATTCATCTTTCTTTCCACATCTTTCATTTTCTTCCGTCCCATGAAGTTGTGCAATCATGACTTCATTTCCATCTTGGAATTCACACTTACAACAGTACAATACACCTCTAATGTATAACACAAATCCTCCAGATCAGTATTATGATAAGATTCAAAGTAATCATGCTTACCCATATGAGCAAAGTCAAAACCAATTTGGCTATGGAGTTTATCAAGAACAAGGGTATGCATACGATGAAAATAGTCAAATGGAGAGTGCTGATTTGTTGGAGAAGATCCAAAAAATAGAGGCTAACATGGTTCAGTTAAGGGATACCATACAAATGAAATCATTCACAGTCGGTTGCAGGGAACCTTGTCCATGGGAAGCCCCTCTTCCAAGACACTACAACCCTCAGGAGAAGCTTGACTTCATGGTTGAGATGCTGCCCCAACTTGCACAATGGGCTGAGGAGATAATATCCTACGAGCTTGGTGCCAGGAGACCTTGTCAATGGGTAAGTCCTACACCATCATCTAGTAATTTTCTCTCCATTCCCCAAGTAACACCATCTCAATTTGAGTCTCAATTTCCAAGTTTCTCATCTTCTGCCCCAAGTGTTGGTTCCCTTTCTTCATCTTCTAGTATCCCATCTGATCTTAGTTTCTCTGCCCTTTTCCCTTCCAAATCCAACTCCCCTCCACAAGAGAAAAAAACAATACCTTTCCCCCCACCACAAATAAACCAAAAAATAATAGTAGATACTCCACCCACCACTCCTCTTGCCTTCCCAAATACATGTTGGGAAGAGACTCAAAAATCCAGTCAAGTAGAACAACAAGAAGAGGAACCCAATAAAGAAGAAATGGTAGAAAATATGAAGAGATGGGCTCTCAAATTTGGGAATGCAAAAATCCCCTTGTTGGTTAAGCTTACTGAGGAGGCTGAGGTCAAGCCACAAGTGGTGGCTAAAGCTGATTTTGTAGCTGCAGTGGAACAAGATGATCAGCAGGCAGTCTTCTCTAGGTGTAGTGTCCATGTTGGCACTCTATTTGAAAATAATGTTGGTATAATTCAAACCACACAATCAGCCCAAGCAAGGGAAGAGGAAGCTACTCCAAATCCAAAAGAAGAGGAGTGCATTCTAGCTATGGAGGAGAAACATACAGTTCCAAAGGCTTCAAGTGTAGAGAAGGCCATAGAAGAACCTTCAAATCTTCCTCCCACTTCACCCCCTTTGAGATCTTATGATGAAGAAGAGTTTGATCTTTCAAACTTCATGTTTGAGGATGAGGGGAACCATGGTAAACAAGTTGTAGATCAGGAGGAAGAATAACCAACTCCAATTCCAGTTAAAGAGGAGCATATGGGGGTGACCAAAACCAATTCAAAGGCATTGAATCATGAGAAGATTGCACAAGATATTACAGACCTCTCTCCCATCCAACCTCTCCAAAAGTCTGAATTTTTGGAAGAGTTTGAACTCACTACCTTCATGTTTGAAGATGAAGCTTCACATGGTGAAAACAATGAAGATTCTAAGATCACCATGTAAGAGGGAGAGACCTTGCTATAGTAGGACAACGAAGAGTTTGATTTTCTGTCAAACTTAAAAGAATGTATTGATGAGAAAGAGCCAGTAGGAAGTGCAAATATTTCTTCCCCATCATTCATCCTTCAACCACAAGAACATGCTACCATGAAAGAGAACATGCAAGCACAACCTGCATTTTGCAACAAGCCTCTTGAATCAAAGTTGGAAGAATTTGATCTTCTAAAAGCCACAACAGATGTAGAGGAAGAGAAAGGGAAAGAGGACACCATTTCTTCCACACCATCCATCCAAGAAGATTTGTAGAAAGACTCCATCCTTGGAGTTAAAATTCAGAGCAATGGGCAAAATTCATGGATCAGACCTTGCCCAATCAGATATTTGGCTTCATTGGAGCCAAGTGAGAAGCCAAAACTAGTCATGCTTGCTTCTAAGCATGAGGATGAGTATCAAAGTACCAAGGATCAGCTGCAATGCCTCTTCAATCCAAATGAAGAGCAACTAAAAGAGGTATTTGTTTTATTTCCAGTTGATGCCTTGATGATTTGGGTGGAGGATTGGCCTCTTGTCAATTTTTCACTCATTACAATAGCCATGATCAATTCTAAATCATTTGCATGGCTGCCAATTGAAAGGAAGGACAATTAATTCTCATCACCAGTAGCAGGTTTTGTTTAAAATTTCCCATCTCTTTGGTTAGCACAGAGTAGGTAGGTTGCTTTCAGCAGAAGAAGTACTCTTGCACATTCTGTATATCCCACTTGGGGTGTGTATGATTTCCAGTTTTGTACATAGTGTGTTGTGGTGATTTGATGCTCCAGTCAGTCAGTGCATTGGAAAGCATTTGGTGAAGATCAACTTCAGTTTCAATGGTGTTCCAAGTGGCTCAAGGATTGAATGTTAAATTTCAGATCATAATTATGTTTACTAGGCTGACTCCATGCCCAATGGATGCTTCAAGGCCACTGATCTTTCATCTAGCAGGCAGATGACCCCTGTGACTCACCAAATTGTTGACCAAAATAAGCTCATACTTATTTTTGTAAGGAAACCCACTTTTCCCCCTTCTCGTGCTTCAACTTGAAATTTTTTTATATTTCAAGTACTCAAGGGTTTATGCAAATAGCTTCATTAGGTGGGAATTTTTTTCCCCTTTCCAGAAAGGTACATAAGGCCTCCTAACTCCAAGTATTTTGAAAGTTATGGGTCAGTTGACCTTAGGAGGATTTTTTTCCAAGGCGGGTTGGCGGGCTCAGGGAAGAAATTTTTCCAAAAGAAATGTCGGACTGACGGGCCCGTGGAGAGAACTTCGACACTTAGCCTCTTTTGGATAAAAAAATATAAGGTGAATTGTCGGCCCACGAGCCCGCGGAGATATTTGGGATTTTTTGCAAAAAATGCAAAAAGTAAAATTTGGGCCCGTGGACCCGTTTTCAAATCTGATTTTTCCGCCAATTGTCCCTAATTGGTGCCTTGGATTTTGTACCCTAAAATTCGTGCCCTAATTTTGCTCTAAATCTTTAGATGGGCATATATTTTGATCTAGAGATCAAATTTGGGCAAGAGTGGACTTTTTGGAAAGATCTCAATCCCCTCGATGGAGAAAATGTTAAAACGTCTTTCACATCTTCAATGCATATCAGATTGCTTTGAACAAGTCATTTTTTGCTCGATCCGCCTTGGTTGTTTTCTCTAGCACGCAAAGGATGGCGAATCAGCTTGATTTGATGGGGGAAAACCCTAAAATGTCTTCTCACTCCATAAATGCAAGATCAGATTGCTTCGAAGACAACATTTTATTCTATTTACCATTTTTGCTTCTCCAGCACGCAAAGCAGAAACAGAGGAATAAATTTGATGGGTTTGCAGGCCGATTTGAAAGGGATTAATGGCGGGTGGTTGAGTTAAAATATCTGATTTGCTTCCTCCTCTATTTTCTCTCTCTTTGCTTTAGCTATAAAAGGAAAGGATTCGATCTATTGTAATGTTGGACATTTTTACTCCGCATCTCCCTTTTTCTCTGTTCTGTAGTGAATTTGTGGATTTTTCAATCCTTTCCATAAATATGTGATGTAAAATTTATGCCTTTTGGCCATTGTAATGCTTTTTATCAACTCTGTGGAGCAATAAAATAAGTCTGTGGGTTATTTTCTACCCTTTCTTGCTTTCATTGCATCCTTCTGATCTTTTCATTACAAATCTGGTTATCTGTGCATGCCAGTAGCTTAGCTATATCACATTTTTTGGTGTGTGTTTAACAACAAAGTAAATATTTCATCATTCCTCAGTGCATCACCTCTGATAGCTTAGTTTTCATTCTTTTTTGCAACTTTCTTAACTCTGTCTCCTTGGAAAAGTTAGAGTAGATATTAGAATAGATCCTCTACAATATGAATGCATGAACTTGAATAGAGGAATAGGAACCAACCTTCATTTGGAGATTTTTTTTTCATTTGCAAAGTCCCACACTTTGGAAAAGAACTCAATTTTATGCTATCACACTGAGAGTCTTAGATTTTGATTTGTAGACCTTCAGGGGTGTTGTGATTTTACATCAATAGGTAGTATGAAGAGAATCAAACATGGCTTTTAGGCCATTTTGAGGAGATCTCTTCCTTCACCAAGCTCCCTTCTTGGATCTAAAACCGCTCATGGTTTACACTTGGCTCACAAAGATACCCATATCTCCAAACCAAATCCACAAATCAAAGGGAGGTTTACATTTACCATGTTGATGTTTATGCAATTTATGTTTCTTCATTTCTTAGCTTTATCTTGATGTATTTGCATTTTAAATAGAATATGATTTACTTGGTATTATAGCATAGCTTAGTTTTTTTACTTTTATTTGCATGCATACATATGACATGATCGGTGGGACAACCCTTTGTCTCAAATGCAATTTTTTCAAGTTGTTTGAATTTATTTCAAAATTACATGTATTTGTTGATCTTTTCTTGTGTTTGGTAGTGCTAAGTGTCCTTTGCAAGCATTAAGGAGGCCAAGTGTTGCTAAATTTTTGACTTGGGAAGAAAAAAATTTCATTTTTGGTTTGTTATCTCAATCTTCATCTTGAGTCTATGTTTCAATGGATTCACATTGGTAAACAATGACCTCACTTTATCTTTTGGAAGATTCATTCTATGTTTTTGTAACCTCTATGTAGACACATTTCAACAAAATTGTAGTACCATATAATAACCTTGTATATTTCAATGACCTTGGGACATTGTACAATGACCTTCCATACTCCAATAACCTCGTCTGTTCGTGTGACAAATTTGATTCTCCAACAGCTTCGTGGCACAGTGCAATGGACTCAACAACAAACAATGACCTTGCTCTATCTTGTGGAAGAATCACCTTATCGCAAAGGGGTAACTTCATTTCTGAGTTCCTATTTGTTGTTTTTATTCTTTCTTCCATTTATTGAGTTCATTATCATACTATTTATCTTATTGTACTAGTGTTTTATAATAATTGGGATTATATTCGTTGATTATATGCACATTTTAGTTATCATAGATACTTATTACATGCTTGTAACTTGTAGGTACCTTTGATCGTGCTCAGTGATGTTGCAACGATATGTAGTTGGGTGTAAGCAATAACTTTTCTGAAAAAATTAGTTCTTCGAGAGGTAAAAAAGAGGTAATTCCTCTCACCAGCAAATTTGTTGTTTTGTTAAGTGGATTCACATTTTGTTTTGGAGGACTCACTACATGTTGCAGCGACCTTGCTTCGGTGGACTTTCCACACTATATGGCGGCCTCACTTTTCATTCAATGGCCTTGAAGTACATAATAATGACCTCACTGACAACATACACACTCTGTCAAATAAAGAACTTACTCTACGTATCAGCGACCTTGTGATAAAGAACTTGGGTTTTCTCTTGTCTTGTTGTTAGTCACTTCGTTACTTGTTTTGCATTTTTTTTTGTTATAAAAAACTAGTAAAATCGGTGCGTAGGCTGTCAAAGTTGTTTGCCAAAGATTACTATTGCCAAAAAAATAATTAAACAAAAAAACTAAATATTTGTACTTGTACTTTAATTTATCTTGATTTCTAATTTGGTTATTTTGATTTGGAAAATTGCACTTTCATTTTAAATGTTTGCGTAACACATTGGATTAATCATTATCTTAATCACTTAGTTTTCTTGCAAAAATGTTATATATTGGATTAACCTTTGTCTTAACAATTTTATTGGGGTGTTTGTTTCCCTTCTACATCTTTGGTTGCTTGTTTATACCTTGTCTCAAGTGGGTATGATTTTTCCTCACACTACAAGGTGATCTTGGAAAATTAGAAATAGTTAGGCGCTTTTATTTTAGTAGGGTTTGGTGCCTGGGAATTCATTACCTAGTCGCTTGGAAAAAACATGTGTACCAGTGGGCTATATAAATTTGTGAGAAGATAAGTCATTTTTGGCTAAGTAGGAGTTCAATTTTATGTGGCTCCTATGAAGTGGGGGGTGTATTTTCCTCCAATACTTGGGCCCTATACTAGATCCCATAGGAAGCATCTGTCATTTTGGTGAAGCTCCGTTAAATTGGCTGGAGTGAAGGGGAGGGGGATTTGACTCTTTGATCCACACCATTAAACAATACTTCTTAATTTCATGAATTTTGTCTCACGTATCGAAAGGAATATTGAGTATTCCCATATAAATATTTTTTATTCTAGATAGATGGCCAAAATTAGTCTAAGCTGTGCTAGTTTGACTATCCCCAAAACTTGTTTGATAATAGACAAAGACATGTTACTCTTTCCAAGTCAAAACTTTCTTTTTGAACCCCCATGAGGTGAAACCCTATTTGAGTTACACCTTATTTTAGCAATAAAACAAGGTGGAAATTTTCGAGTTGACCCAAGTGTTTCTTACATCAAGACCCTACACTCCGTATAAATTTACCCCCATTTTTCAAACACAATAGCCCAAAACTATGCCAAAATTTGACTAACCATTTTGACCTACAAAGTTTTTTTATGTTTCCCAATTTTACCTAGATTTCCTTTGGGTTTCCCAATTTTACCTAGATTTCCTTTGGACTATCAACCACAAATCCAAAACTTAGTAAAACGTCCATTTGTAATTGTTTCTGTTGCCCAATTTTACCTAGATTTCCCCAAGACAATAAATTAAAAATCCCAAGCTTAGTAAAATGTTCATTTGCAACCGTTATGCTACCAAATTTACCTATATTTCCTTAGGAAAATCAATCAAACATCCAAAACTAGGTAAAATATTCATTTTAGAGTCATTATGTTGTCTCATTTACGTAGATTTCCTTAGAAACATCGATCAAACATTCAAAAAATTGGTAAAATGTTCATTTTGCAGCTGTTATGCTGGAAAAATTTACCTATGAATCCTTAGAAAGTAACCAACCAATCCAAAACCTAGATACAATGTTCAAATTACCTCCATTACGCTACCCAATTTTGTCTAGAATCCCCATCAACTATAAACATGTTCAATATCTAGATTCAATTGTACACTTTACACATGTGACACTACGTGAACTGACCTAGAACTTCCTTTAATCCAATACAAATGCAATTAAACAAACTCAATTAGGTTTGAACAAAAAAATAGCACCTATTACAGGATTAGGTCATAGAAGATGAGAATGCAATCCTTTCCTCTATGACCCTTTAGATCATATATCGAAATATGAGATTAGTCTTGTCGACCATAGTGTGGAAGAGGATGAAGGGCACATGACATATTTGAACACAATACAACACAAGTGGACAACTTCTTATATCAAAACAAACACAAAGTCTTTCGTCATTTGGTCAAATTAGACACTAAACTCCCCCTTAAATTTGATCTTGCCTTCCTTACAAGTATGATACGAGGTGAGGATAAATCTGAGCATATGCCTTTTAAAAACATCGATGATATATTAAACCTAAGACATGCGCCTACAAGAACTCAAGGTCTTGGGCTATAGATGAGTTACAAGTAGTTTGTAGTCATCAACCTGAGTTCTATTCCCATTGAGTTCATTGGATGCTTTCAATAAGTGGCCATGGGGACACCTTGAGGTAGGGGTCAAACTTCTCCATATAGACCAATCGAAACACAACGGGGCACTCCAAATGTGGATTGCTCGGCAGACATTAAGGACCCAAGCCCACCCCATGTCCCACTTAGAGAAAGTGTTCCTCTACCACTCCAGTTTATAGCTCTGGGATAATAAAAGCATTTACCATCCAAAGTTTTTTCGATGGGGTCTGGGTGGAATGGTTAAGATGGATGGTTGTATCCGGCTCCACCTAGGTTTAAATCCCACTCAGGAATGATCCCCGTTCAAGGTGGTAATGTCTGAGGTGGCATGACTGATAGGCGGATTTAACAGAGGTAGATTCTGGTTCGAAAGTTCTTACGTTAGAAGTGTGTTCAAGTGTGGTAGTTCTGGTTCACTAATTTTTGAGCTTATTACTATATCTTGGATGAATGTACTCCGGTTCATAGCTCCAGTGAAAAGTGTTTACCTATAAAAAAATACATGCGCCTACATCTAAAAACCCTGAGGGTCACAAAGAGGAGTCCAACACTAACATACCTTCTAAAATGTCCAAAGATGGGACTTGTATACCTTTTTTAAGGTAAATCGTGATGTAGGAAAGGAGGGTGAGGATCAACCCCATATACAATGTAATAAAGAAGTGACAATGCAAGATCAATTACAAGTGCTAATTATCCAGCTTACAACCCTACCCTCTCATATCCATATGAAAAAACCTAAGGTCACTCATACCAAAAAACACAAAGTGACCCATGAAATATGCCACACAACCAAATGCAAAGGATAGGCCTCTAAATCGAGCCATGTCTACATACCATCTACACCCTGATGAGTAAATCTATTCAAGTAAGAATGAAAATATATGAAAGATGCATTTAGTAGTATATAAGAAAGTAGTAGTGAACAACACAAGAAATATCATTTTGAAGAGTTATGTCCCCTACCCATTCAATAGGGAAATGTTACACGTACCTTTTTCACATAACTTTTACTATCCTAAATTCGAAAATATCATGGGAGGCGTGACCATCGTGATCATGTTAAATATTTCTTCACAGATTGTCAGGAAGTTGCTTCCAGTGACAATTACCTCATTTGATTGTTCTCACGTAGCTTAGGAAGCCAATATATTGAATGATTTCTCAGCTTCCAAAGGGATCAATTTCCACCTTTATAGACTTATTTGAGAGGTTTGTAAGACACTTCTCCTTTAACATGGAGAGTGACATCACTATATTTGACTTATGCATCACCAAACATTATAATAACAAAAACTTTGATGCCTTCTTACAATGTTGGAAAGGATTAGCTATTCGTTTCCCTTGTTCTATCCCAGAGAAACAAATCGTTATTTGTTCATAACTTGCACCTTGACATTTTTTCCACCTACAAATTCATTGTATAAACACATTTGAAGAAGTCATTGAAAAAGGTAGTCAAATTGAAAATTCCTTCTAGGCAAAATGAGTCTTAAAACCAATCGAAAAGGACTTTGATATTAAACACATTGACAAATCAAAATTCTTTTACCAAAAAAAGTCAAGGGTGAAAAAAATAATAAATTCCAAGAATATTTAGGTGGTACACAACACCCCATAATTTAAACTTTCTCAGGGGCCACCCAAACAAGACAAAAAACATCACCACTACACCCCATTCAGTGAGTCCCTATCATCCATCCTTTGTCAACTTGAATCGTAAAAATATATGGTCAGATTCCCTATCACCAAAACATTTGATGAAGACGTGTTAAAACCCTCATGGCACAAAGAAAATGAATATTGTGAGTACTATAGTGTCAAGGGCCATGACATTGATCAATGTATGAAACTCAAGAACTACATTAAGGACTTATTGAATCACGGGGATATAAAACTTGATGCCTAAGAATCCCTTAAATCATAGAACAATCAACTCAGGATATATAAAGAGAACTTTCCCAAACACAAACAAAAATTAGAAAAAATATTGGACTGAGGTCAATCCTTACAAGGTAATAATGCAAATCACATTGCCGCCAAGGCCTCATATTCTTTTGATTCTTTAATTGGTTGTATTCATCTAGTCACTAACCACATTTCTCATCAAAATCAAATCCTAGGAGTGTGTCATTACAACATGATGTACACTCACATTAGTATTCTAGGACCTCCTCTATCCACTCCTTCGGACAACCATTACAATCTCTTAGAGCATCTTGAGAAAATGCCTACCAAGATCTCTATCTTGGACCTTATTATAATATCAACTTTTCACAAATATATCCTCTATAAGACCCATCGAGAGTCAAATTTTTTTACGGACATTTACCTTTTGTGATTCCAAGCCTTGGTTGCAAAATCACACCATCCGAATAAATCATCTTTAGCCAAAGTGAGATTCCATAGGAGAATTACATTCATAATTTACCTTTGAACATAAAAGTCATCATAACCTTTAAAAAAGTCAAATGGTTACTTGTGGACAATAGATCTAGTCTAAACATATGCACTTTGAAGCTTATTAAATAGTTAGGGAATACTGATGTTGATCTCAAATCTAATGTCATTACCATCAAGGCCTATGACAACACAAAGTGACAATCAATAGGACGATTACCCTACCTTTGGAAGTTGGGCCTGCCGCCTGTTAAACAAGAAATCCAATTCCATATTATTGATTTGGATCTTCCCTATAATATCCTGCTTGGTTTCCCATGGATCCATTTCATGCAAGGCCACTCCCTCCAATTTGATCCAATACATCAAGATACACTACGAAGGTCAGGAGATTACAATTCTCAGTGACCCATAACCCTTTTCTAATTATAGAGCATTAGCTAGCCACTATCACAAGGAATACCCTTTCCCTGGCATGGAGATTTATTTTGAACATGAGTTAGAGACATCTACCTCTCACATCCATCCTAACACACTCCAATAAAATGCACTAGGTGCATTCACCTCTACATCCACACATCCCACCTTGGAGTCCAAATTCAAATTCCTCAATATTGGCTGCAAAGAATATGATATCTAATAGGCCCTCCTTATACACAATCTCACCTTGTCACAAAAAACATGTGACAATCCCAACTGACTTCCGAGAAGACAATAAGAGTTTAACAACTTCAAAAACTTTGTACCTAATGTTCTTTTAACAGACAAACGTCTAGAGATGGCTTACACTTCTCAATAACTTGATGAGAAAATAGCTTCCTGCTATCAATCACCTGACTATGTTAGTCCCAACAAGATGATATACAATATGGGTTGTTGGGATTATGATTATGAAAAGGATGAGCAAGGTGTTTGGGAACCTCTCCTGGCACATGAGAAGATGGAAAAATACAAAAATTTCATTGAAACATATGGTGCATCACCCATAGAAGTTGATTCCACCTATTTTGAGTGCAAAGATGACTCTTTTGACTATGACACTAAATTAGGGTCTCCTTGTAGTCTCTACGAGGACCTTACCTATACAAACCTCTTTTTGTATACCTCTATCTTAACCTTATCCCCCTCCTACCCTGAAATTGACCTCATTTATCTTTCCCTCATTGACTGGGACCAACAAGATCACATACCAATTGATGTATTTCAGATTGAGGAAGTGATAGTGGAATTCATGGGATTGCGTGATGGAATCCCCTCCAGGGAACATAAAAATCGATTTACCATTAACCTCAATGCATATGCCTAATTTAGGGAGGAGGCTAATTTCCATGGTAAAAAAAATCTAAAAATTCAAAAATCCCTTTAAAAACATCAAAAGAAGTCCCATAGTGAAACCTTTTTGAGGCACTTGTAGAAAAACAATATCAAAAATAAAAAATAAAATAAAGTGATCATTCTGTTGGTGAAAATATCATAGAGATTCCAATAGAGGAATAACTCAACCTCCCTCCCCATCCCACATAAGTGGAAGATGGATCTAAGTTATTAGTTGAAGAAACTATTGACATCAACATTGACATAAAAGAGTAGCCTAAAATTGTAAAGTTTGGGGCATCACTTAGTCCTAAAGAACAATTTTTTTTTACAATGCTTCTAAGAGAATTCACAGACATATTCCCTTGGTCCTACATGGACATGCTAGGATTAGATCCTTCATTTTCTATACAAAATTTGGTTATTCATGAGTCAACAAATTCAATCAAATATAAACTCCATAAGATGCATCTGCACAAGTGGCTCTTCTGGTCAAATAGGAGCTCAAAAAGTTGTTAGTAGTAGGATTTATTAGGCTTGTTGACTATTTAGAATGGATATCCAACATAGTCCCTCTTCACAAGAAGTCCTGTTTGGATCATAATTTGTACATATTTTAGCGATATCAATACGACATGTCCTAAAGATGACTTTCCTATCCCCAACCTTGATATGATCGTTGATTCTATGATATGTCATGAAATTGTTATCTCTCATGGATGGTTTCTCTATTTATAACTAAATTAAGATTTCCAAAGAGGATCAACATAGTCCCTATTAGCAAGAATCCTATTGGGATCAAAATTTGTAAAGATTTTATTATCACTAAGGCATTTCCTAAAGGTGAAACCCCCTCTTTCCAACATTGATATGATCATTGATTCTATGACATGCCATGAAATGTTATCTCTCATGGATGGTTTCTCTGGTTATATCCAAAATAATATTGTCGAAAGGATCGACATAAAACAACTTTCATTACTCCTTGGGCCACCTTCTGCTATCAAGTTATGCCTTTTGGCCTTAATGACATGTTGGAGCCACATATGAACGAGTGGTGACAATTGTATTTCATGACATGTTACATGATAATGTGGAATATTATGTCAAAAACATCTTAGATAAGTCTACAACATAAGAAGAGCATATGGTTGTCCTCTCGCCGCATCTTTGAACAGAATTTGAGAATACAAGGTTAGGCTAAACCCTAAGAAATGTGTGTTAAGAGTCATATCAGGAAAGCTACTAGGGTTCATTGTGTCTTGAAGAGGAATTGAAGTAGATTCGACAAAATGTTACAAATACTACAAAATGCCTCCTTCAAAAAACCTAAAATAGGTCCGCAACTTACAAGGTAAAATTCAATATATTTAGAGATTTATTTCCCAACTTGCTGATAAATGTCATCCCTTCACCCATCTCCTCAAAAAAGATGTTTATTTTCAATGGGGTCCGAAATGAAAACACGTCTTTGATCAGTTAAAGTAATATATATCCAAACCAATTGTTTTAGTCTTTCCTACACTTCATGAACCCCTTATGTTATACATTTGTTGCTACCCAATTTTCCTTAAGTTATATCTTAGCCCAACATTATAAACATGACAAATACTTTTTTTTTCTATCACCTCAGTCGCATTTTTATCTCCTATGAGATTAACTACCCATAAATTGAAAAAGCCTATTTAGCCATTGTCTTTTCTTTCCAAAAGCTTTTAAAATCCCTTCTAAATAATAAGACCAAGCTCATATGCAAAGATGAATGCTTAAATACCTCCCTATCAAAACCCTCCCTTACTAGGAGGATGAAAATTTGGATTATTTTTCTCAACAAATTTGACATAGAATATGTCAATCAAAAGGTTGTCAAAGGGTAGGTGCTCACTGATCAACTTAAAGAAGTACCTTTGCAAGGCACAAAACAATCAACTATTGAATTTCTTGATGCATTTGTTTTGTTTGTCGAAGAATCTACTACATGAAAAATATACTTTGATGGATCATTCATCTTTCACGGCTCTAGTGTCGATGTTATCCTTATCACTCATACCTACAATCTCATCTGACGATCCTTTAGGATTAGTTTTTCCTACACTAATAATATATCTAAATATGAGTCCCTCATTTTTGGTCTCAAATTCACTATCAAATAGAATATTAAATAAGTTCAAGTCATTGGCTACTCACCAATCATCACAAAAAATTCATGATGAATTTAATGTCAAAGATGAGAATCTTATACCCTATAAGTGCATGGTGAACGATCTAAAGGACTATTTTATCTAGATTAATTTTCAACAAATCTCTTGAATTCAGAACATATGTGTAGATGCCATGGTTACAATTGGGTCTTTGTTAAACTTACCTCATGAAAATAATGATTTATGTTTCCTTATAGATCTTCTAATTGTACTTACTTATGATATGTGAGAATCTTGTTTGGTATGTGATGTTGTTGGTCACTTATCCCCTTGCTATGCATAAATATACAATTACCTCCAAGATGAAACCTTCCCACTTGGCATTACCATTTCCAAAATGAGCCCTCTTCCAATGCATAACATGGTATTCCCTCCTTGGGGGCACACTCTATCATCGAGGCTATGATGTGACCCTGTTATGGTGTCTAAATTCAGAAGAGTTTATCCAAGTTATCAAATATGTGCATGAAGGCATCTAGAATGCTCTTATTAGTGGCATGGTCCTTACCAAGAAACTTCTATGAGTTTTTTATTACTAGATCATTATGGAAATAAATTGTGATCAATATGTTCACAAGTGTATCCATTGTTAGAAGCATGGAAACTTGATTCACACACCATCCCAATCCTTTCAATCTATTATTACACCTTAGCCATTTTCAAAATGGGGGCTTGATCTCATAGTGAAGCTCATACCCATCTCTTATGATGTCCATAAACATATCATTACCATAACCGAGTACTTCATCAAATGGATGGAAGTTGATCCCCTCACCTATGCAATTGGTTCTCAAATATCCAAATTCATATCGAGCCACATTATCTATTGTTTTGGCATTCCTTCCACCATTATCTCCAAAAATGGTAAATATTTCAAGAAAAATCAAGTGAATACCCTTTTTAAATGCTTCAAAATCCACCAAAAGTGATCCACCCCTATTACCCTCAAGGTAATGGACAAGATGATGCCACAAAAAACACTTGTTCGCATTATAGAAAAACTTGTTAGTAAAACAAACCACAATTAGATTTTCAAATCCATCTAGCCTTATGGGCTTGTTGCACTTCCATCTAAAATCCTACAAGAGCAACACCTTATTCCCTTAACTTTATAACTAAGTCCATAATTCCCTTAGAGATCTATCTTCCATATTTTTCATATCTTTGAGGGATTATCTTTACAATGAAGAGGATTATAGAGTTGCTAGACTTTATGAGCTTGAAATTATTGAAAAAAAATGACTCCATGCCATGGATCACCTTAATGTGTATCAGAATCAAGTTCACAACTAACAAATGCATCATCCCTCGTCAGTTTTATATTGGAGGTCTTCTAATCAAATATAATTAGTTCAATACTACAAAGGAAGGAGAAAAGAAAGGAAAATTTGAGCTTAGTTGATTGGGGTCATAAATTGTGGTTTCTAAATTTTTCTTAGGAGATTATAAGTTTTCCCATCTTGATGGTGCTGAGATTAGGGGCCCCATGAATGTCATGCATCTCAAACATTTATATACTTTAGATGAGAGGAAATTGTAAATAAATAATAAAAATATAAAGCAAAAAAAAAGCAAAAAAATAAAAAATAAAAAATAAAAGAGAAATAAATTTTTCCGATGGTGAAAACCATACACGGTGGGTACCTTAGGCATTTCTTATAGTGAAAACCAGTTTTTGATGCCATGGATAGTCAAGTTAATCATAAACACCTTTTACTTGGGGTCATGACCACTCCATCCTATTCATACCAATCCTTGAGTTAATGATCTTGTTATTCTTGTTACCTTTGGGCTTTATATGGCCTTTTCCCCATATTGCATAGTTTCATGGGATTTTCCATTTGTATATTCCAACCTCTCACTTGGGGCATCTCACTGCACTATTCTTATATATAGTGTTGCAAAAATCTTGGAGATCCAAAAACATCAAAAAAGTTTCAAAAATCCAAAAAATCATAGAACTTGCAAAATCCAAAAAAATCACAAAATCCAAAAACATTGCAAAATCTAAAAATCCAAAAACATTGTAAAATATAGAATATCAAATTAAATCGTAAAATCTTACAAAACCCCAAAAAATAGTGTTTAACACAAAATCCATAAATGATCATAAAATAATCATAGTATCCTATTTCAATGCTCACTCATTATAGTGCATGACATGTAACTCATATTATGTTCTTCATCTATCAAAAAGTTTACATGCTTGTTATGTCCATCTTCCCTATATATATCATTGCTCAAGGCATAATCATAGTGCACATTAGTTTCTTTCTAGACATATTTATCCCTTATCCATTACCCTTATGTGTACCCTTTCTTAGGGAATTGTCCTCACCCTTTTCGTATAACTACAATATTGCAACAGGATAACAAAAATATTGATGCGTTTACTAAATATTTTCTTTATTGAATGTGTTTTATCATATTTTTTTGATTACTTCTCTATTTTATTACTTGCATTATATTGTTCTTTACTTTGTGTCAGTCCTATAACATCTTACAAACATTGGTATTATGACCTTTCATATCATAGTAATTATTGTTGTATGCTTATATCTAATAAAGGGCATATCAAACTATATTAGTGTGCAAACTATACAAAATTTCCCATTCGTACTCCCTATTCATCATCTCTACGCATCCCATATCATCATCTATCTATCTTCCCATTATAACTAAAATTCCATCTAACCAAATTTTTCCATTTTTCTACCCTACTGAGACATGATGGCTCGACGTCAACCAAAATAAAAATTCACAAAAATGGATAAGTATACACACACATGCCTCACCCCCGAGTCATGTCAGATAATCTAGATCACATTAAGGAGATACAAATATAAACATATCATCATCTAATAAAACATCATAACATATACACATATAATCTAACCATCTATTCATCATCATAATCACAATATTGATAATATAATGTTATGCCAATCTAATATAACTTAGTGTTAAAATCTATCACCAAAATCTTAGATCATATATATATATATATATATAAAAAAAACGAGTTTAAAAAGATTGGTATCATAACCATGTGTTATACATCTCATGATGGTATAAAAAAACTTGTAAACCTAGCCCAAATTAGGTCTCTGCATGACTCTCCCTTGGTGATGGGTTGCAAGGAGGTCTTGATGGTGGTGAGTCCGGTATCAATCCCCCCATAGGTTCTTGTGTTGTTGAACCTAGTGGGCCCATCATTGAATGTGTCCCCACTAAGGCTCATGATCTATCCCACCCTTATGGTCTTCATGACTGGCTCACTCTTTATCTCTATGAGTAGTTAGGTGCTCTACGATCTGCTAGTACAAACATCTCATTTAAGGTCCTATACTATACCACCCATCCTTGCAACTAAGTGATCCTATCTAACATATCTGCAAAACCTTGTGCCCCTATAACAACATGAGTTATATATCACTCTCATTAGAGTCTCTGCTCCACCACCTATGTATTATCTCACTCCACACAGGTTGTGTCTCACTCAATCACCAAGATATCGTGATCTTTTTAGAGTGCATGTATCTTTGCAATGTGGATGTCTCACTATTTATTCACAACATATTTCTCAAATATGGTTGTGTCTCACTATGAGGCCCTCCTATCTAGCTCAGAAGTAAGAAACACAACCTCATCCACCAATCATGCTATCTTAATATCTCTATATGCACTAGGACCTTGGGCTATACACTCTATTATCTCTAACTCAAAAATAAATATTTCAGTAGTTAGTACTTGTACTACTCATTGAGTGGCCTATGTGGTGCTTGATGGTCTTACTCCATCTCTCCATGTATTGGTAACAATCTATGTAGAGGATGATCCTCTTGTCCCTATACATGTGGCACCCCATCCATCTCCTCCATCTCCTCCACCACTGTTAGAGATCACAAACACTGAGAGGGGGGTGAATCAGTGTAAATTATTATTTTTTTACTTAATTTCAATTTTAACCCCTTTAATAATGAGCATCTTTAACCTATGAGAAGTCAATCAACCAAAAGTATTGCATAATAACACAAAATACATAAATTATCGTGGGAAACCTTTTCGGGAGAAAACCAACCAAAACCATTTCTTATATTACACAAAGCAAGGACTCATAAGAATATAACACATCTTACAAGATTTGTTGAGTGAGGAACCAACCCCACAAGGAACACCAACCCTTACACCTTTGTTGATATTATACAAAACAAAGGACTCAAGTGAATATTACACATAAGAAGAGATTTATTTTGCAGGCACCCACCTACAAGGAAGCTACAACTCCCTAAATGTGATAAGCTACAACTTAGACTTGATTTATATACATTTTGATCATGTAGTTATAAAAATTTATAATATAAGGAATTATGATCACTTTTATGGACCTGTATAGTAAGTCCAAAATTCTAGTCTCATACTCTGCCACTGTCATACTCAGTTGTCGTAGATCGTGGAACTCATTAATTCGCTACTGAATGAACCACCTAGATAGATATCTACTCTGGAATCACTCCTCAAAGGGCTCCTATGTCATGGTCTTTGAATCTAGGTGGAGATTCTTCTCCTCTGTCCTCAACCATACTCCGTCCTTGCCCCTCAAAAGATGTATAGTAACACGAGCCTTCGTGTTACTAGTGCATGGGCATAGCTTGAAGCATCCATTAAAGATAACTAGCTAGGCCCCATTCTAGAACCCTCCCGTGTCTCTGATGAAGTGAGGTAGATGAATCTTCATTATATCACCAATGTGGGTGATCATTGATGTCATCTACCCCTGGGTTTCTCCTCATAGCCATCTCTTTGCCTAGGGCTCTTAGATCTCTCCCTCTATCTCACAGACCTATCTCTCTACTCTCTCTGTGATGAGTCTTGTCTATCTTCCTCCACATGGGAGTTCTCGACCCTCTTCTCCTCATTATTTCATGGAGAGTCCTGAGCCTCCTATGATGGCTCCCTCTCACGCTAGCTAGGTCGTCCCCCAAGTGAACCTCTGCATATGGTGGCATTGACCTTCTGTAAGGTTTGTATATTATGTGTAGTATGACAGTGACTTCCTGATCAGGGTATGGCCCTTCTAAATCAATATGTAAGAATCCCTCGTCTGATCCGTGTGTCCTGCATATAACAGGGTGGGAGTTAGTGCATCATTATTTAGGTTTGTTTTAGTTTACTAAGTTCCTATGTTTTTAAGTTATCAACAATGTTATGTTTCCTAAGTTTAAAGTTGTGCTAAGTGGTTTGTTGTGCTTCCATGTTTTCCCAATGTCCAATTTTTGAACCCACAACTCTGATACCAAAGTGTGATGCTCGCATTTCACCACGTCAAACCACACCAAAACTACATCACATTAATTAGAAAAATTGCAGAATTTTTTTATATATAAAACATAACTGTGTTGTGTTTATTCAAGCACTTGTTCATTTATTTAATACATCCCCTTATTAAATAATATTATTTTATTACCTAGAATTATTACGGTTTAACTTATCCCTAAATTAATTATATTTAATTTCTTTCCTTAAGTTTATATTAAATTAAATCAAATTTAATTTCAAATATTTTCTAACTTAACCTCGTTAATTTCACTCTCTTAAATTCCTATTAAATTTATTAAAATTATTTGCTAAGTTAGTTTTAATTCATTTCCTAAACAAATAATACCCATGCCACTCATTTAATTAATTAGCTACACATTTAAATTTATTCATTTTAATCCCCTTAAGTAACATAATAAAAACACCCATGCACAACATTTATTTATTTACCCTTAATTAAAATATCCTAATATAACCTAAGCTCACTATTACCTCATGAATGAATCCCTAGGGTTCCTTTTAATTAAATTTCCCCATACTTTATTAAAACAATTATTTCCCATCAATTAAAGATGTGAGGATTAAATCTGAGCCATACAATGATTTAATCCTCACCCTAGATCATAAGTATTCTAAAAGAAGCCCTAATTTCTCTTAAGTTTTCTTTTATTTCCTTTGTTTTCCCTAATGTGCCTCCATTTGCATAGGTTGGTTTGCAATGGAGGAGAAGATGGAGGCCATGGAAGATGTGGAGAGCTATGGCTCTAGTGTTTTGATCTAGATTTTTGCAGTCAGGGGGAAAATTCTCCCCTTATTTTCTTATATATGTTTTACACTCCCTCCTAGGGTTTGATAATCTACAAATTTGTTTACTAGTTTATTTACCAGGATCTCTTGGTTGTGGGTATTGTATTTACCCTAAAGTATTTTATTTGTTACAGGGATGTATCAAAACTCTTTTTTATATATATACAAGGTCGTACACCTATATGGTTTATACACACAAGGGTTTCACAGACCATGTGGGCCTAGGTTGGACGCACCACACATAGTGGTGTGGAAATGCCACACCACTCTGCCAACAATGTAAGGCCGCAGGGAGGCACAAGGGGGTTCGGCCCCCCTCTTTCCCTCTCAACACATTGTTTTTTTAATTTAGTTTAATAACTATACAATATAAACAAAATTGATTCCCTTTTCATTTTAATATTGTATATGTATACATTTTTAAAATCTTATTCAACCTTACTTTTATATAATGTAAAAGAATAAACAGGTAGAAATAAAAAAAGAAAATATTTTTTATATGAATGTAATGTATATGTATAAGTGTACACACACACACACACACACACATATGAACACACACACACATACACACACACACACACATGTTTGCTTGCATTTAATTCCATAAGAAGCATTACAATGGAAACAAATTTATTTATTTTGATTTAAAATGGAAATATTTCATCACAATAGAAGCATACAATGATAGTCTAATTCTGAAATCTGTTATAAAAGAAAATCATAGGGAAAATATACATTGTAAATCAAATATCCCACCATTCACAACAATAAAATTAATTCAAGGATTTTCATTTTAATTGAAGGAGACTTGTAGCCCAAAACAAATTTCCATTTCCTTTAAACAACATTCAAAAGAGAGTAAATATATATCTCTACACATTTGCAATTCAGGGAGAACCATTTTCAGATTTAAGCCTACAATATGAGGCAAATTTAAAATAAATTACAGACCTTCAAATAACTTACAGATTTGCATTATGAAGTAGATTTTACAATAAAATAAAATGCATACTTTTTATCCTTCTTCAACCCTCTATATTTCATAAATCAACATTCATAATATCCTTAATTAAATTTCTTTAAAAGGAGAATTGAAAATAAAATCCAAGTTTACAAGCCCTCCACCTAAAGGTGGAGACAACATGACAATTGTTTTTGAAACTTTTCCTAACTCCATCCTGCGGCTCCAACACACCAAGCTAAGTATGCAATCCACATTTTCTCCATCTCCAACACATCAACAAAGGGTAGGGAGCTAGGAAACACTCACCTCCCAACCTTAATCCAATGAGAAGGTGAAGCCAACCTTCTCATTGGCCCCCAGCCCCAACCAAGAAGGAATGAGGGGTGTTCACAACCATGGAAGCCTCAAAATATTTACTTCAACAACACATACACACACAAAGAACAAAGCAATTGAAAAATATGCAACATACAAAAACAAACAGGCTCAAAATGTTGAACCAAAGGAGAAGGGAAACATGGTGGCCATTTCCTTATACCTCCCAAGTGGGATAGGGATCCACCCAAAACCTCCAAGTGCACTATACTCACACACAAAATCCTTATCTCTCCATTTTTAAGAATACACAATAATATATATTTCCTTATATCTCCCCATAGGTGGATTACCCTTCCCACACTCCCTCTACAAGACCTCACACACTCCCTTTTACCTCCACATTGGCCCCATTTCCATCTCCCTACACCATCCTATGGCTAATTCTACCCAAACCCATACAAAAACACATGCATTCATACATTTCACAACTCCATTCACAAATAAGAAAACCAAAATACCAAGTTTAGATCCTACCTTGCCATAGAGCTCCTTCAACCTTCAAGCATCCAAGCTCCAATTTATTTCCACAATCCAAACAACTCCCATGCAAGCTCCCCCAAAAATATCTCCAAGCCAAGTAACCCCTAAAACAACTAAAAGACTCCAATAAATAGAATTTGGTGGAGAGGATGGTGATGTGGCTCCATGTAGGATGCCACCTCATTTCCCCTCAATCCACCTCACAACCCAACACACAAACCAAGGTCCCATAAATGAAGAAGGTGAGACATGACACATTCCTTCCCATACAAAATCCTCATTCCACATTTCAAGATTTCAAATTTAGGGAATTAAGAAAGAGGTGGCATTAATGGCCTATTTTCCCTCAAAATCACATGATTAGGGCTAAATTTGACCCCTCATACCATAGGTTAGGTTGGACGGAGATTTTAAGGAATGTGGGACAAGTACAACTTGTCCCATAAGTCTCCAAATATGGGCTCAAAGCCCAAATCCGAGTTTTGGAGATGGGGATGGGCACACAAACCAAGGTTGAAATGAAATCCAATAAAAAGCATAAGGAAAATAAGGTATATCCCACACAATCATTTCCCCCCATATGCCACATCATCCAATTAACATAAACCACAAAATTACTTTCTTAATCAAGGGTACATTAATAAACACAAGAACATGAGAGAACATTAGAAATTAATAAAATCACAACATAAACTAAGACAAATAAATAGAAAGGAAAAACAACATTTACACCCATGGTCACTTATGAGGTTGCTTCCCCTTAGAGCCCTCCTAACAAATGACAAGCAACATGATGACACACATACACACAACAGTTGCCAAGTTGACCATGTTGTAAACACACGACATTCCTTCATGGTTGGTCTTCTTAGTCCCTCCTTTTCTTATTGTGATTTTGTTCCCTGCAAACAAAAAAGATAATACAACCTTCTACCTTAAGGCCATATCAATACGTCAATAAATTAAAACACATATATCATCTATCATATAAGATCATCATACAACATAGTTGCATCATTATCATGGTTAAGCAATTCTATTCTAAATAAATTATTCAAAATTACTAATTATCAAATTTTTACCATATCCATTAACATTTAATATCACCCTATGCCTAAGCTTAACCATCTGTCATATATCATATTTTATGATAGCCATGCAATTCACATACTTACTGCAAATTTAAACCTACTTAGATGCATTCGAAAGCCCACTACTGATCACTCATTATCATCATATTTTTAATAAACTATAACATCAATGTACACACTAGGTTAGTCCAATCATCTAAACATAATCGCCACTGCCAAGAGTCCAAGATGTTAACATATAACAAAATAACACTAAATCATCATCATGTACTGCAATATCTATCAATGCCCACTAGGAATCCATACAATCCATAATAAGAGTCACAAAACACTGATAATCATAATGTGCATAATGTCGAAAAATAGGCTATCCAAAATATCATAATAATTTCCATGTCTCTAAGTAGCTAATAATCATGATTATATCAAAAATAGGTGTCGAAGAGGAGTGGGCACTACATCCCAGATATAGAAACTAGCACCTGGGCACTCTTGACCTTTCTTGGATGCCTATGACCAGGGGTAGTTACAATTACTTTCTCATATCAACACAGTTGACAACACTTTACAGATTATTTTTCACAGTATAGGAAAAATCCTCTAGCAATCACAATGCATTCTATATCCTTTTTTTCTAATTGGATTGAACACAGAACTAAACATGGATCACACTAGCTGCAGTGGTGTATAAATTCCAAGGAGTAGTCATGGAAGGAGAGTAAAATTAGACCTTTATCCCCAACACTCTATAGCCATGGCATGAGATCACTTAAAAAACTCACACTTGGCATGAGATCACCCAAAAAACTCATTCTTAGCGTGAGATCACCCAAAAAACTCACTCTTGGCATGAGATCGCTCAAAAAACTTGCTCTTCTACAGTAGTTCAGGACATTTTCTATCCTTTTTACTCTTCATGGATTAGGTGCACACTTTAATTTTACTAATTTTTACACACATTTACATACTTTTGCAAGAGTTTTCATAACACATGACTTTGACTACTCTTTTCTCTTCTTTTACAGGTAGGTCCTTAATACACAACAAAAAAACAACCCTTCATCAAGCTACAACAACAATAGGTACAACACGACACAACTCATATGCTTCACCCCTAGGGTCACTTCCTCCTTAGCTTCAGCGCTTCATTTTTATCACTCCTCACTTTTATTTGTCTCCTTGGCACATTAACACCATCACACTTTACATGGTTATCAGGTACGCATCTCTTATCTACTTTATGTTATTGAGTATTCACTCAACAACATAAAGTGGGGGAAAATGTAGAAAAAAAATCATGCACTTTGGTACATTTCTTTGTCCATCAGCACATACTTGCATTCATATGATTCATAAATGAGAAAACTAGTAATTAATAGCTATCTTTGCCCTCTTAGATTTGTTTCTAGTTTTATTTCTGGTCTTTTACACCCTACATTCTAGTCGATACTTTATTGCTTTATCTTTCATGACTCTGGAAACTAGCACCTAGCCAGGATGCCAGTGTCAGGCATCCTCGTCCCCTCTGGGCGCCCTCGACCTCTTTCAATCTTACTCACTCTTTTTGTGCCTCTTTTATCTTTTGGGCATCTTGTTTTCTTATGGGTCGGCCTTTTAGATGTCAATTACGAAATTCAAACAAGGGAATCATATAAATATAAATCTATGTGACAAAAATAAAATACCAAGCTCTAATCATCTACTATCATCACCTAAGGTCGCATCCAAAGGCATTTAAGAGCATGAAAGGAATTCATCTAGCAATCATACAAGGGACAAGGGACTGCATTTTCTATATACACTTCATAGGAAGGGGAAGTTCATTTTTCCACCCACACGTCTATTTACATTGGTACATCTAACTATGGCCTTCTATCACGTGCACTTGCGCAAGGCCTTCCTAGGGCATAATTCTATCACACACACACAAGAACTACATGGATTCTGAGATGTAGTATAGCACTTGGTTGTAAGTTCACTCTATCTGGTGACCATCGGGGTAATTCTGAATCCCCATATTACATCTTTTCTTTTTGGGATTTGATGTAGTTTGAGGGTTTTATAGGTCATCTTCGCTTTACAAGTTAGAGGTGAATTCGGTGATCATCCAACGAAATATAGGTGACCAAAAATGAAGGTTAGTAACACTTGTGTGGCACAAAAAAAACTAGTTTCTGAGATCCTGTGTAGTCATAAGCACCCAAAGGTCTCTAGTGCCTAGGTACCCTTGCCCTAGTCTAGGAGCTCTAGTCCCGACTTATCTGGAAGTTCCAGGATTTTCTCTACTCAGTTACGATAGTCTTCCCTTCGTGTTTGTCAGTGTCTCTAGTATCCATATTCTCAGCATCAAATGTAAATCAAATAAGTCCTTTACCCTCTCTCTTATACTTAGGATTTCATTTTTATCTAGCTTATTGCTTATGTCATATATATTTCAGCAGTTGTTTATCATTTATTTATTGTACGTGACTCTGCAATTAGGGTTTTACAAATCTCATATTTGTTAAATCAATAACCCATTGGCTAAACATGAAAATAAAGCTGTTGATTATTCTACTAATCATACATATCGATTTGTGCTTCCTCTTTCATCGGGGCTTCTTGATTTTCTAGTTTATACTACTGATGCATCTCCACCACTCATTACATTCTTGAATCACGATTATCATGATACATTTTCATTCTAATTCATTACAAATAAATACTTCGATTACATCTAATATTGCCAATAACACGATGATCTATCTATCAAATGCTATCATTGTGTGCTCTATTGCACTCCTCTTATCTATTAAATGTCCATTCTCTAATATTTCATATCCAATTCCCAAATCTTATGGCTACATAAAGGCTTATAGTTACAGTTGGGCCTCTCACCATGCTTGTGCCATTCGTTGTGGCACCTTCCATTGTAGGTTTGACATGCTTTTAGGTCTTCCTTATCTTCATGTCACCCAAGCCATCCCCTCCATGAATAATTTTTGCCTCAATTTTATTCACAATAAGCTTGTTTTCACTCTCAAAGGTATTCCACCATGCACATCATTACCTCAACCTCCTCTTGAGGACATCATTCCAATAGTTGTAGCATCTAGGACCCCTAGGCCTCTCAAATCTAAGGCACATTCTACAACTAGCTCTCCTATTTGTACATGACCTACTCATACTCATCAGTACACTATTCCACCTTGTCGATCTAAGCCCCCCACTAGGGAAGCCCATTCACATAAGTGCTCATCACATCCTCGGTATACTTCACATACGTTCTCATCACCTCCTAGGTATCCTTCAAATAGGTGCTCATCACCTTCTAGGTCTACTTCACATAGGTGTTAACCACCTCTTTCATCACATAGGTCTCATTCACTGATACATTTTCACTCTCATACACCACCAGTTTTAGATCATTGTCACACGTCTTTATATCATCGAACATCAGGTGGAGTACCCTTTCTCTTCACTCTCATCTGATATCTTACCTTTCATCACACACTTGGGGGGCATAATACTTACTCCCCCCTCCTAATATCATCAATTATCTATCATTTTTACTATTATGTTATGTGCTTCATGATTCCTATTTCCAAGCATTCTTACACAACTTGAGACATACCTTGTATCATCATTACCCTATGGCGCACTCTAGTTCCACGGTTCATACTCGACTGTTGAGCATCTAAAATATGAAATGAATGTCACCCCATTCACATTTCATGCCATGGTAGAAACTCACAAAATGAGTGTCTAATGTACTTTTACTTCTTTCATGATGGTTCCTCTGGCCTCATCCTCCACAAAAACCGTAAATGAAAAAAATGTCCCTAACCAAGGCGGCCATGGTAGACTCTTCTTGGGTGGCGAATCTGGTAAGGAGTCATCCCTTCAAGCTATGAAATATTTTGGTGTCGGATCTGTTAGTAAGGGTGGCTCACCTGATATCATCCTTAACCTTCATGTAGAAAAATTAGAAGAAGAAATATCTTGGATTGATCTTTATTTTCCCAAGTGTAGAACCATCCCTCCTTCAAGCCCTAAACCAAGCCCTAATCGACTTCACCATGGTGGCGAGAATCCTTGCCCCAATGATCCTATGAATCCAAATTTGAGATGGGGCACTAACGGTAGAGGAGATTTTACAGATATTTTTTACATCCAGAGATTTCAACTATGGAAGGATATTTGGGGTTTAGATCTAACAAAAATAGCATTTGTGATGACCCCATTCTCTCTTCGCCTGATATCTTCCATGTTTCTATTGGCAATGCAGTTTTACACCATATTTTTGAGGAGGCTATTTATGGTGGCTTGAACCCAGTTTGTAAGGTGCCTTCTTCCTAAGGGAACTCTGACATATCCTTCAAATATGTTGTGTAGGGTTGCAAATCTATGACCTTTGCAGAAATTACCACAAGCATCACATTCGGGGAGAAAGTTCTGGATTCTGAACAATTTTAACAAGAGCATGCTCTAATTTGCTGCGTCAGTGGGTTGTATCCCAGCTTACTAGATCTACATGAATGGATCTCTAAACATTGGATTCCACTTCTTACGGGTAACCTAGATCTATATCCATGTGCTAAAGGGATTTTCATTGTTTGTTTTTCTTCAAAAACTGATAAAGATGATATAGCACGGAAATTATGGGTATGCAAATCATGCTACCTCATATCAAAACCATGGTTTCCCTCTTTTAACCCACTCACAGAATCCTTTTCCCATAAACCCATTTGGATCAGACTACCTCATCTACCCATTCAATTCTGGAGCCATGACTGGTTGACCTCCATAGGTAATGTTTTGGGCGTTACTCTTTTCATTGATTCCAAAACAACATATTACACCCACACAACATTTTCGAGGATCCTTGTTAAACTTGACACTTCCAAAAACCTTCCTGGAAACATTGAGTTAAATTAAAAAACTGAACATGGATGAAACCACTTGATTATGAAGGTTTCCCTTCAGGTGTCGAAGATGTTTTTCTCTTGGTCACACAGCCTCAAATTACTAGGCTGGAAAAGTGTAATACTGAGAGAAGACAATTAATGGAAAAATGCCCTTCCCGAGCATTTGGTTTTTGATACCAAGGATGATTCGGTTTCAAATGTTGATTCGGATGTTGCATTTGAATCAATCCCAGAACTTCCTACTAAACAAATTCTTGTTATTGGGAGCATAGAGAATACAAAAATTGCATTATCAGAGTGTAAAGCCATAAATGAAAATATCCCTTCTTTTCCAATAGAAAATAGCAAATATATGCTGATTGAATCTCTTGAGGTTATTCTCCCTATCAAGGAGGTTTCTTACAGGTGGAAGACGGTGAACAAAAAGAAAAAATCCAATGGCAAGAATATTGTTTATCCCACCTAGCTTGGATGTGCAATTGTTTTGCTCTAGAATGGCAATTTATTTGTGGTTTTTTGTTGTTGTATGGTAGTTCTGTAGTTGTTTTGGTAATTTTCTAGGAAGTTGTTTAACTGTTCTTGCATTATCTTGTCACATTTGATCTTGATCACTTTTTGGACTATTTCATTGTAATATCTGGCTTTTGAGCCTTTTTTGTAAAAGGGTATAGTCCCTCCCAAAAAACTATTTTCCAATAATAATAAAAACATTTCACACTCTATGCTTCATGATATATCCTTCTAGCACACATTTTCAAACCATTTCATGGTGACACACTCAGGTTCTATAGTTTATTCTTGACTTATCAGGGGGCATTTATAAATGAACCTCATTTCATACACTTCCGTTGGGGGGCATGTTGCTCCTTCAATCTTCACACTTTTCATTCAATTACGTCACACTCATACATTGCATCTACATATCTTGGTTGCACTTAATCTTGCTTTCTTATACTACTTACATGATGCACTTTGCTTACTATGCTAGTTAGATACTTAGTATGTCATTATCTTTCTATATACACACGTGTTCACTTGGTATTTTGGAGTGAATGCAGATCTCTTACCTATTTTTACACGTTGTAATGATGTTTGACATTGTACCTCTTATCAGTCCCACTAATCCTCCTGGGGGCATCTACTTTCTCTACTATAACATAATACACAGGTTCTATTGTTACATGTCATTACAAGTTAGTTTACCTTTCACTGATTTAAAGAGTCTTATGACATACTATTTATCTTTCTAACATGCTAACGGGTGCTTCATGTGCAACATTCACCTTGTAGGACTATACACCACCATGGTTATTTGATACACTTTTCCTAACACTGTTTTCTATTGTCTGCTATTATTTGTGGGCTTTGACCTATGTCTTGTATGCTCATTGTATGATTTTGGCCACTTCAACCCTGATTATCTTCTGACATTTTGAGTGATGTCCCATGTTTGGAACCCTCTTGTCACGGTCCACTTTGTTTTCACACTTGATTTATTACATTATCTTCTATTGCATGTTTGTTACTTGTCTACTAACACATGTTACTAGCCACTTTGTTTGCATGTGTCCTAGTTTCTAACATGCCCATTCCCTAGGTCCTTAGGTCTTCTTTTGGGCCGCACACTCCTACAGTCATCACATACACCCCAAATGAGGGGGACATACAATATTGGGTGAAAACATCACCCCTACAACACGTCAGAGCTACTATACATATCTACACAATACATGAACAACACATGAACACCCTCACAGAATGGCCTAGGATCTCACCTCTGCTCTCAGACACTAGCATCAATCATCAAAACAGTGGCGCCTTGGCACCTGTGTCCTCTGTTGGGCACTAATGTCCTAGGGGCACATACACTCATCTTATCATATCAACACATTTCACATAAGTGTTCAGAGAAGTTCTACAGTTACAAGCACAATCCTTCAATTACAAAATGCATTCTATCTCTTTCAATCAGTAAAACTCGGAAATAAATCAGAATGATCAGGACAACAGGAACAAAATCGGGACACACCACCTGCAATGGTGCTTATTGGGAAAATTCAAAGAAGGAGAAAACAATAGACCTCTCTCCCCAACACTTTCTCTTTGCCGTGAGATCACCCAAAAAACTTGCACTTGGCATGAGATCGCTCAAAAAACTCTCCATTGACGTGAGATCTCACAAAAAACTCGCATTTGGCATGACATTTTCCAAAAAACCCATTCTTCATATCATTTTACGACATCTCTCTATCCTTTATACTATTTCACATCAAGTGTACACTTTCCTTTTACTACTTTTTACACACTTTTACATACTTCTACATATTTTACGCAAATTTTCATATACAGTACTTTAATTACTCTTTTTCTCTTCTTTTGCAGGTCCATCCTTAATACGTAATAAGAAGAGGTCATACATCAATAATACAAACACAACAACATGTACAAACAGTGCATATGCTTCACCCCTTGGTTCACTTTTCTTTCCTAGTTTCCATGCTTCATTTTGCACTCGTTCCATGCTTCACTTGTCTCTTCAGCACGCTGTTCGCCATCACTCTCTACAGGAACAAAAGGTACGTATCTTCTAACTAATTTATGTTATCAATTATTTACTCAACAATATAAATTGGGGGAAAATGCAAACACAAAATTACGCACTTGGGTACATTTCTAGATCCTAAACACATACTAGCATTCATATGATTCCTAAGCAAGAAAATTAGTAATTGATGACTATCTTTGGCCTCTTTTCCATGTTTTTGGTTTTCTATATGGTTTTACACTCCCTAAAACCCAGTCGATATTTTATTTGCTAACCTTTTATGGCTTCAGAAACCAACGCCCAATCATAATCTTTTGTTTTTCACAATACACAATCGTTTGAAAAAAGTGGTATTAATGACACCCACATCCATATGGACAAGTACGATTACACCGTGTGTCAATGACACCCCACATCGCAATGTGCATTAGGTGCCCCATGAATGCAACCGTCCTTAGTCTAAAATGGGAACACTGTATAATAAATCCTAAATTATATATTATGAGAACTTTGTTAATCAGGAGGCAATTTAAGGCGAAGGTCGTATAGGGGGGAAACATGTATGGCGTACAATATTAGTGAGGTTTCAACGTGTTCAAACATGTGTGCAGCTTTGTGTGTCATAACATAAATAATAATTAAAGAAACACCAGCCAATTATAACTCATTTTCATGAAAAGCATCATTAATTTTGGAAAGAATCACAAGTGTGCAGTAAAAGCGGAAGTATGTATTGATTAGATTAGAAGGCATATTTTGTATTATATATGGAAGTGGGTACAGAATTAATATATGTTACAACTTTTCAGTGTTATTTGTTACTCTTTTTATTGTGGACGAAGAGAAGAGGTTTCCAATAAATATAATTTATGCGATTCTTCCTGTATCATCATGTATATATTATACAAGAGGTCCTCCTTTAACATATTCAGTGAAGGCGAGTGCGAGCAGGCCAAGCATAGCAAAACGGCCGTTCCAAATCTCTGCGGAGGACGACATGATATCCTGCGATTTGCTCTGTGCCGTCACACCCTTCAACATGGGTACCAAAGATGCAGCAGAAAACAAGAGCGTGCTTAGAAGAAACCAGGACACCCCAGTTCCACTGCTGAGCTGTGAAAACAGGTCTCTTCCACTCGCCACCTCCACCCCAATTGCAGACACAAATCCCACCATGGCCAGCCTTCCATTTATGGTTTCCGGTGCAGCGCCCGCGAACGAGAACACGTCACCAAGCTTCGTGCTCGTCTGGACTCCACAATATATTATGTCAGTCATCATATATTCATGAATGCAAAATTCTAAATCATTAATTAACTAATTTGGGCATTGATCTTAAATAAAGATATAACTTGCCTGCTCCTTGGGAATTTGGCTTCTGTTGTTTTCCTTCTGCCAAAGCAAATACACGTTAGGTAACTAAAATTCACACTACACTAAACAATAATTATCAAGGAAAAGCGGAAAAGCATTAAACCTGTGCCATGCACTTGACATGCATACTGCGGTGTGGGACTCCAGCTCCCAAATAATTCCTTTGGATTGCACCAGTACAGTTGATGCCTCCATGCGCATGCGTTGTTATCATCGTCGAAGCAAGGGCCGCCATATTTAAAGCTGTAATCTAACAAACAAATATGATAGTATTAACAGATGCAAAGATTGCCTCTATAATTATGTTTCGACAGAGTATAATTGAGCGCGTCTTGATCAATATATAATTATATTAATGTTTGAATGCCAATTACAATTCCTAGTGACCCATAACCATTTTCTAATTACAAAGCATTGGCTAGCCACTATCACAAGGAATATCCTTTCCCTGACATGGAGATTTATTTTGAACATGAGTTAGAGACATCTACCTCTCACATCCATCCTAACACACTCCAATAAAATGTATTTGGTGCTTCCACCTCTACATCCACACATCCCACCTTGGAGTACAAATTCAAATTCCTCAATACTGGCTGCAAATAATATGATCTCTAACATGCCCTCCTTATACACAATCTCACCTTGTCACAAAAAACATTTGACAGTCCCAACTGACTTCCTAAAAGACAACAAGATTTTAGCAACTTCAAAAAATTTGTACATAGTGTTCTTTTAATAGACAAATGTCTAGATATGGCTTACACTTCTCAATCACCTATTGAGAAAATGGCTTGTTGCTATTAATCACATGAATATGTTATTCCCAACAAGATGATATACAATATGGGTTTTTAGGGTTATGATTATGACAAGGATGAGCATGGTGTTTGGGAACATCTCCAGGCACATGAGAAGATGGAAAAATACAACATTTTCATAAAAACATATGGTGCATCACCCCTAAAAGTTGATTCCACCTATTTTGAGTGTTAAGATGACTCTGTTAAGTATGACACTGAATCAGGGTCTCCTTGTAGTCTCTACGAGGACCTTACCTATACAAACCTCTTTTTGTATACATGTATCTTAACCTTATACCCTTCCTACCCCAAAATTGACCTCATTTACCCTTCCCTCATTTGCCAGGACCAACAAGATCACATACCAATTGATGTATTTCATAATGAGGAAGTGATAGTTGAATTCATGGGATTGCATGATGGAATCCCCTCCAGGGACAATAAAAAGGGATTTACCATTAACCTCAATACATATGCCTACTTTAGGGAGGAGGCTAATTTCCATGGTAAAAAAAATCTAAAAATTAAAATGTCCCTTAAAAAACATAAAAAAGTCCCATGGTGAAACCTTTTTGAGGCAATTGTAGAAAAACAATATCAAAAAATAAAAAAAGAAAATAAAGTGATGATTTTGTTGGTGAAAATCTCATAGATATCACAATAGAGTAATAACTCAACCTCCCTACCCATCTTACATAAGTGGAAGACGGAATAAAGTTATTATTTGAAGAAACTACTGACATCAACATTGGGATAGAAGAGTAGCCTAAAATTGTAAAGTTGGGGGCATCACTTAGTCCTAAAGAACATACTTTTTTTACAATTCTTCTAAGAGAATTCTCAGACATCTTCCCTTGGACCTATGTGGACATGCCATGATTAGATCCTTCATTTTCTATACAAAATTTGGTTGTTCACGAGTAAATAAATTCATTTAAATAGAAACTCCATAAGATGCATCCATAAGTGGCTCTTATACTCAAATAGGAGTTCAAAAAGTTGTTAGAAGTAGGATTTATCAGCCCTATTTACTATTTAGAATGTAAATCCAACATAGTCATTATTCATAAGAATCCTGTTGGGATCATAATTTGTACATACTTTAGCGATATCAATAAGGCATGTCGTAGAGATGACTTTCCTATACCCAACATTGATATGATCATTGATTCTATGACATGTCATGAAATCTTATCTCTCATGGATTATTTCTCTATTTATAACCAAATTAAGATTTCCAAAGAGGATCAACATAGTCCCTATTAGCAAGAATCGTATTGGGATAAAAATTTGTAAAGATTTTATGGATATCAATAAGGCATGTCATAAAGATGACACCCCTCTTTCTAACATTGATATGATCATTGATTCTATGACATGTCATGAAATTTTATCTCTCATGGATGGTTTCTCTGGTTATATCCAAAATAATATTGTCGAAGAGGACCAACTTAAAACAACTTTCATTACTCCTTGGGGTAGTTTATGCTATCAAGTCATGAATTTTAGCCTTAATAATGTTGGAGCCACATATCAACGAGTGGTGACAATTATATTTTATGGCATGTTACATGATATTGTGGAATATTATGTCAACAACATCTTAGATAAGTCTAAAACATTAGAAGAGCATCTGGTTGTCCTCTGCCACATCTTTGAAATCATTCAAGAATATAAGGTCAGGCTAAACCCTAAGAAATGTGTGTTTAGAGTCATATCATGAAAGCTACTAGGGTTCATTGTGTCTAGAAGAGGAATTGAAGTAGATTCGACAAAATGTTAAAAATATTATAAAATGCCTCCTCCAAAAAACCTAAAATAGGTCTGTAGCTTACAAGGTGAAATTCAAACTATTTAGAGATTTATTTCCCAACTTGCTGATAAATGTCATCCCTTCATCCATCTCCTTAAAAAAAGATATTTATTTTCAATGGAGTCTGTAATGACAACACATATTTGATAAGTTAAAGTAATATATGTCCAAACCATCTGTTTCAGTCCTGCCTGCACCTGATGAACCCCTTATGTTATACATTTTTCATTACCCAATTTTCCTTAGGTTATCTCTTAGCCTAACATGATAAACATGACAAATAATTTTTTTTCTATTACCTCAGTCATATTTTAATCTCCTATGAGATTAACTACCCATAAATTGAAAAGACCTATTTAGCCACTATCCTTTCTTTCCATAAGCTTTAAAACTACCTTCTAAATAATAAGACCAAGATCATATCCAAATATGACTACTTACATACCTCCTATCTAAACCATCCCTTACTAGGAGGATGAAAATTTGGATTATTTTTCTCAAAAAAATTGGCATAGAATATGTCAATAAAAAGGTTGTTAAAGGGAAGGTGCTCACTGATCAACTTACAGAAGCACCTTTGCAAGGCACAAAACAATAAAATATTAAATTTCCTGATGCATTTTTTGTTTGTCAAAGAATCTACTACATGAAAAATATACTTTGATGGATCATTCATTTTTCATGGCTCTGGTGTCGGTGTTATCCTTATTAGTCATGTGTACAATCTCATTCGACGATACTTTAGGATAAGTTTTCCCTGCACTAATAATATATCTAAATATGAGTCCCTCATTTTTGGTCTCAAATTCAATATCAAATGGAATATTAAACAAGTTTAGGTCATTGGTGACTCAAAAATCATCACAAAAAATTCATGATGAATTTAATGTCAAAGATGAGAAGCCTATACCCTATAAGCGCATAGTGGACAATCTAAAGGACTATTTTATCTAGATTACTTTTCAAAAAATCTCTTGAATTCAAAACATATATGTAGATGCCATGGTTATAATTGGGTCTCTAGTAAACTTACCTCATGAAAACAAGAATTATGTTTCCTTATAGAACACTGATTATACTTTCTTATGATATGCGAGAATCTCTTTTGGTATGTGATGTTTTTGATCGTTTATCCCCTTGCTATGAAGAAATATACAATTACCTCCAAGATGAAACATTCCCACCTAACATTACCATTCCCAAAAATGAGCCCTCATCTAATGCATAACATTTTATCCCCTCTTTGGGGGAACATTCTATCATCGAGGCTATGATGTGACCTTGTTATGGTGTCTAAATTTAGAAGAGTTTATCCAAGTTATTAAATGTGTGCATGAAGGCATATATAATTCTCATATTAGTGGCATGGTCCTTACCAAAAAACTTCTATGATTTTGCTATTACTAGATCATTATGGAAATAAATTATTATCAATATGTTCACAAGTGTTTCCTTTGTCAGAAGCATGAAATCTTGATTCACACACCATCCCAATCCTTTCAACCTATTATTACACCTTTAGCCATTTTCAAAATGTGGGCTTGATCTCATAGTGAAGCTCATACCCATCTCTTCTGATGTCCATAAACATATCATTACCACAACCGAGTACTTCATCAAATGGATGGAGGTTGTTCCCCTCACCTATGTAATCAGTTCTCAAATATCCAAATTCATATTGAGCCACATTATCTATTGTTTTGCCATTCCTTCCACCATTGTCTAAAAAAATGGTAAATATTTTAAGAACAAGCATGTGAAGACCCTTTTTCAATGCTTAAAAATCCACCAAAAGTGATCGACCCCTATTACCCTCAAGATAATGGAAAAGATGAGGCCATAAAAAAACACTTGTTCACATTATAGATAAACTTGTCAGTAAAACAAGCCAGAATTAGAATTTCCGAATCCATCTAGCCTTATGGGCTTGTTACACTTCCATCTAAAATCCTACAAGATCAACACCTTATTCCCTTATCTTTAGAACTAAGTCCATAATTCCCTTAGATTCTATCTTCCCTCTTTTTTCATATCTTTGAGGGATTATCTTGACAATGAAGAGGATTATAGAGTTGCTGCTAGACTTTATGAGCTTAAAATTCTTGACAAAAAATGACTCCATGTCATGGATCACCTTAAAGTGTATCAAAATCGAGTTCACAACTACAACAAATGCATCATCCCTCGTCAGTTTTATATTGGAGGTATTCTAATCAAAGATAATTAGTTCAATACTAGAAAGGAAAAAGAAAATAAATTAAAATTCGAGCATAGTTGATTGGGGTCATAAATGGTGGTTTCTAAATTTGTCTTAGGAGATTATAAGTTTTCCCATCTTGATGGTACTGAGATTATATACCCCATGAATTTCATGTATCTCAAACATTTCTATACTTTAGATGAGAGGAAATTGTAAAAAAAAATAAAAAGATAAAAAGATAGAAGAGAAATAAATTTTTCCAATGGTGAAAACCATGCACGGTGGTACCTTAGGAATATCTTATAGTGAAAAATAGATTTTGATGCTATGGATAGTCAAGTTACTCACAAACACCTTGTACTTGGGGTCATGGCCACTCCATCCTATTCGTTCCAATCCTTGAGTTAATGATCTTGCTATTCCTGTTAATTTTGGCCTTGATCCGGCTGTTTCCCCATCTTGCATAGTTTCACGAGATTTTCCATTTGTAGATTCTAACCTCTCACTTCGGGCATCTCACTACACTATTCTTATATATAGCAAAAATATTGCGGATCCAAAAACATCGAAAAAGTTCAAAAATCCAAAAAAATCATAGAACTTACAAAATCCAAAAACATTGCAAAATCTAAAAACCCAAAAACATTGTAAAATCTAGAATATTAAACGAAATTGTAAAATCTTACAAAACCCCAAAAATAGTGTCTAACAAAAAATCCATAAATGATCATAAAATAATCATAGTATCATATTTCAATGCTCACTCATTATAGTGCATGACATGCAACTTATCTTATGTTATTCATCTATCAACAAGTTTATATGCTTGTTATGACCATATTCCCATTATTTATTGTTGCTTGAGGCATAATCATAGTGCACATTAGTTTCTTTCTAGACATATTTATCCCTCATCCATTACCCTTATGTGTACCCTTTCTTAGGGAACTGTCCTCACCCGTTTCATATAACTACAATATCTGGGTATTGCAGCAAGATAACACAAAAATTGATGTGTTTACTATTTTTTTTTTTTTGAATGTGTTTTATCATACTTGTTTGATTACTTATCTATTTTCTTACTTGCATTGTATTTTTCTTTCCTTTGTTTTAGTCCTATACCATATTACAAACATTGGTCTTATGATATTTCATATCATAGTAATTATTGTTGTATGCTTATATCAAATAAAGGGTATCTCAAACTATATTAGTGTGCAAACTATACATCATTTCCCATTCATAATCCCTATTCATCATCTCTACCCATCCCATATCATCATATATCTATCTTCCCATTATAACTAACATTCCATCTAACCAACTTTTTCCATTTCTTCTACCCTACTGAGACATGATGGATCGACGTCAACCAAAATAAAAATAGAAAAATAGATAAGTATACACATGCATGCCTCACCCTTGAGTCATGCCAGATCATCTAGATCACATTAAGTAGATACAAATATAAACATATCATAATCTAATAAAACATCATAACATCTACACATATATTCTAAGCATCTAGTCATCATCATAATCACAATTTTGATAATATAATGCTATGCCAATCCATTATAACTTAGTGCTAAAATCGATCACCAAAATATTAGATCATATGTGTGTGTGTGTGTGTGTGTGTGTGTTTAAAAAGATTGGTATCATAACCATGTGTTATACATCTCATGACGGTATAAAATAACTCATAAACCTAGCCCAGCTTAGCTATCTACATGAATCTCCCTTGGTGATGGGCTGCAAGGATGTCTTGATGGTGGTGAGCATGGTATCAATCCCCATAGGTTCTTATGCTTCTGACCCTAGTGGGCCTATCATTAAATATGTCCCCACTGAGGCACATGATATATCCCACCTTGATGATCTCCATGATTGGCTCACTCTCGATCTCTATGAGTAGCTAGGTGCTCTTCGATCTACTAATACAACCATCTCATTTAAGGTCCTATAATATACCACCTATCCTTGCAACTAAGTGATCCTATCTAACATATCTGCAAAACCTTCTGCCCCTATAACAACATGAGTTATATATCACTCTCATTAGAGTCTCTGCTCCACCAGCTGTGTAGTATCTCACTCCACACAGGTTGTGTTTCACTCAATCACCAAGATATCGTGATATTTTTAGAGTGCATGTATCTTTGCAATGTGGATTTGTCACTATTTATGCACAACATATTTCTCATATATGGTTGTGTCTCTCTATGAGGTCCTCCTATCTAGCTCAGAAGTAAGAAACACTACCTCATCCATCAATCATGCTATCTTAATATCTCTATATGCACTAGGACCTTGGGCTATCAACCCTATTATCTCTAACTCAACAATAAATATTTCAGTAGTTAGTACTTGTACTACTCACTGAGTGGCCTATGTGGTGCTTGATGGCCTTACTCCATCTCTCCATGTATTGGTACCAATCTATGTATAGGATGATCCTCTTGTCCCTATACATGAGGCACCCCATCTATCTCCTCCATCTCCTCCACCACTGTTAGAGATCACAAACACTGAGAGGGGGGTGAATCAGTGTAAATTATTATTTTTTTACTTAATTTCAATTTTAACCCCTTTAATAATGAGCATATTTAACCTATGAGAAGTTAATCAACCAAAAGTCTTGCACAATAACACAAAATACATAAATTATTGTGGAAAACCCTTTCGGGATAAAACCAACCAAAACCGTTTCTTATATTACACAAAGCAAGGACTCATAAGAATATAACACATCTTACAATATTTGTTTAGTGAGGAACCAACCCCACAAGGAACACCAACCCTTACACCTTTGCTGATATTACACAAAACAAAGGACTCAAGTGAATATTACGCATTAGAAGAGATTTATTTTGTAGGCACCCACCTACAAGGAAGCTACAACTCCCTAAATGTGATAAGCTACATCTTAGACTTGATTTATATACATTTTGATCATGTAGTTATAAAAATTTATAATATAAGGAATTATGATCACTTTTATGGACCTGTCTGTGTTCTCCTTTTCACACTCTTTTTCTCATTTGATTCGATCCTGCTTGCTCAATAAATCTGCCACTCTTGATTCTTCTCTCATATGATAAATCAATGCTTCATCGATCTACTCTCCTCTTTTCTCTCTCTTTTCATCTACATCTCCTTTTCAACTAGATTGCATCATATTGATTCTTGTGCCACTCTTATTTAGCTCGATGGATTCCTTCTCTTACATGAACAACAGTCAAAATAGTTCCAAGTTTGAACTATATTCACAATCGACCCCAATCTTCCACTTTGAGTTACATTTCATGCACCTTCCTACTTGGTCACCTGAAAATATGGCTCATTAAATGAATATAGCTAATACCAGAATTTGTTCCTTCTAAGTTCAACTTGATTACACATTTTTCAAATGTACCATTAGAAGATATTTATTAGCCATTTTCCAAAAATAGATTTTCCCATATTTTTACAATTTGCAATGTGACAAAGATGAGTGAGCCATTTCCTTATTCAAATTTCATTTTTCCTTGAAACTCGAGATCACATTGAAAATTTCAACCATATTGCCATAAGGTCAATGATCACTAAATGATGGTAGTTGAAAAATTTAATTTCTTCGTTCTTCGTAGAGATCAAGTCGGGCACTTAGCCAAAATTTCCTGACAATCGAATCACCATCGATTTTGGAAAACCAAATTCTTACTTGTTCATGTTTAAATAAATTTAATTGCCTTCAACCCTTTTCAGTGCATATTCTCTCATTTAGCAGCTTTTATTAGCTCCTATGAATTTCTCTTTTGTATCGTGACTCTTTTCTTTACTTAGTGGCATTTTCCCTTACTTGGCGGATTTTTAGTTATCTGTGGATCTTCTATGCTTCTCGCGGCATTCAAAATGTATCATATCTATTCTTTTTGTCTTTTTTCTTTCCATTGATTTTTTCCACTTCCACAACTCTATCTCTTCTTCTTGTGGCTTTTGCAGTATTCTACAGCTTCCATAGTTCTTCACGGGTTTTCTCTTTATCGGCAGATTTAATTCTAAACCCCTTTCTCTCGTAGCTTGCCTTGACCTTCACGGTTCTTCCTTTGCGTTCAAAACTTATCTCTTTTGTGGCTTGGCCTTTAACTCCATGTAGCTGCGTGACTTTATCCTTTCAAGCACGTTAACCACTAACCTTCCGTGACATTCTCTAGAATTATGCGGCTTTGTGTAGACTATGTCGGCTACTCCAAGTCGTCGGTGGCTATGTACCCATGTCCGCAACTTGCAACAATATTTATCATATTGAAGCCTTTGTGAGATGACACTACCAATCAACCTTCATCTTCTTCACGTGCTCACTTTACTATTTGAATCCTTTTGCCATCAATGAAACTTGATATCAACTCATCCATCTTGACATCAATGACAATACATATAACAATGAAAAATATGCAACACTTTCTCCATATCTCCCTGTAATAGTACCAATCTATGTAGAGGACGATCCTCTTGTCCCTATACATGTGACAACCCATCCATCTCCTCCATTCCCACCTAGGGCTATAATCCATCCATCCCATCCTACCTTTGGGGATGTACCGACCCCTTCGTCTCTAGGTACCATATCCTCCTTTGCTACCCCCTACATAGATCACTAATGCCTTGGGATATACATGTGGAGCTACCTGTATCATATAGGGACATCTATGCCAGTGCACTAGTACAAATACCTCTATAATGCTAACTAGAATTTCATGTGGTGTGGTCCATATAACTATCCAAAACCATCTGTAATAACCCCAATATTTTGTTGTGGTTCGTACATCTATAATGCCCATTTGCATGTCCCAAATGGTAACTCTAGTGTTTCCCAATCTTCTATAGTTGTCACTACATATATGGTAGGCCCCTAATATGATATCTCTCTCGTCACTAGGAAAATACGTGTGGCACTATGGGTACCCCTTTTCTATAGCTAAAATGTCGCAATAGTCGTTCTGGCCTCTATCTCTCAATGATAAAATCTCACTTGCCCACTAGGTAGGTAACACTTTGTGTGTGTAGGAAATATCTACAAAGGTCTCACGTCAGCTCCTTATAATATAACTAAGGCCTCTATATGATATCAGGTGCAATGATATCATTGAATTCTTGTCTATATACTAGCAACTCCTTGTATCCTTTTTTGTCTTTTCCTGATTAGACCCATCCAAAGGCTCAAGGATTATCATATTTAAGTGGGTCAAAAAAATCTATTGGTCTTCCAACTGTGATGTGATCCTAGGACCATATATGTAGTAGAGTTATGTGTCTTATACTCTAGACACCCCTGTAAAACCCAAGTGGATATCTCTATATAATTGTGCAAAGATGTGATTTAAGTATCCAAATCTTTAAACTACTCAACCATATCTACTATGAATCCCAAATACCTAGCTGGAAGGTAGTGACTGCTCTTGTCAAGAAGTGGGATTTTGGTAACAAGAGCCATCAAAACTAATGTCAAATATTCAATCATAGCTCTATTAAAAATATTTTTCAAAGGGATATTGGTCCTCCTCCACTGGGACATATCATACCGATTTGTTGCTCAGATCATCTCACCTGCTATATTTGTATTATCATAGTATATTAGATCCCTTATGATCAGAAATTTCAAAATCCTGTGCACATGCTTCAAGGTGATGGTCATGTCCTCTATTAGGAGATGGAATGTACTCATATTTGAATGTCATCTCTCAGATAGGGATGTCAACAGTGGCCAATCTACCCACATCGTTGGCATTAAGATTATGTAGTATAGGTCCAACTCCTCTAAGATATCTCAATTATGTGTGTGCATCATATAAATTCAATGCAATGCTCTAGATCAAAGCTCTCAAAATTGAATCATATGAAATATCACATGAAACCATCGAAAACAACAATATATCCTTATCCATTTTCACAACATTTGGAAATTGATACCTTAAACTTTATTTTTCCTTAACTTTAGTGAGTCTACTACTAAATGTGTTTAATCTACCAATGGTGAATCCTTTGGATAGTTCAAAAAAATTTATGAAAAGATGAGTCTGCTACGCTTAGCAATGATTTTTCTACCCAGGAAAACTTCGCTACGACGTGGTTTGATTCCACCATTGGTGAGGTTGCTAAATGTTGTCATGAGATTTCCAACCAAGGTGAATCTACCACAACTTATAGTGAATCCAATAAAGCTAAAAAAATCCACCAAAAATGATACAATGCCACTGTGATGAAGCATGAAATCACTGAAACTGACAAACAAAACTTTTAGTAGCCTTGCATGCCACCTCTTTAGGGGAATTTATTGCATTCAAAATTTACAATTTATAAAAATTACATGAATTTAAACGACATCACCTATCAGATTCTCATGTATTTATGTCCAATGGTAGTCTTGGAATAGCTTTGCGTGGTGTGTAAGCACTAGAATGTCCATCTCCTCTCATCGTGATTGTCCATAGATCCTTTTCTACTATTTGTGGTGGTGATAATGATTTGTTTTTACCCATGCCTTCATATGGAACCCTCTTTGTTTTGGTTTTAACTTCTGTGATGGCTTATAGGCCTACACAATGGCCTCTTATTTTTTTGTGATCATTTTCTTCTCTTTTCAAACTTCAATCACCTTCTTTTATCACCCCATTGACACTCGACAGGGTATCATCCATCCTACTAATTTTTCTTCTTCTAATGCAAAATAAAAATTTCTACTATCTTTGAAATGGTTTTTTTCATATAAGACCACATCAGAGAGAGGAAAATGTAGACACCTACTTTCCATCGCACAATTTTAATACTAAAACACTAATTACTCACTTTCCCATCGTCACCATTTAATTAATGACCTTTCATTAATTAACTAATGTCTTATTTTTGGATACAAATTAATGACATTTTATTAATAAAAATCTCATTTTAATTAATTAATTAATTCCTCAAATCCTCATCTTCTATTTAATTAATAGCCCTTTGTTAATTAAATCCCACTCTCAAACCCCTCTAAACCCACTAGTTTTCTTCTTCATTTCCTCAATGGCTTGTACAGGCTAAACTTGGCTAATTAATTAATTCAGAGTGATTAATTGAGCCTAATCGAATTCCCATGGGCCATTAATCTTATTTAATTACCTCTAATCATGTTTATCCACTCCTAATCCTACATCTCTATTATCCCACATTCACTAAGAGTTGAAATTTTCTTAAAGAGGAAAGCTATAAAAACAACCTAGTACTCCCTTCCCAAAACACACAATATCCTTATAAGACATATAAATCTATTTTCTCATGTAAGGCTATTTCAAAGATCTTAAAAGAAAAAAATGAGAAAAAAATTGATTATTGAGGTAGTAAGAGGAGAATCAAACATGGCTAATATGCCATTTTGAGGAGATATCTTCCTTCAACAAGCTCCCTACTTAGATCTAAAACTGCTCATGGCTTGTAATCAACTCATAAGGATACCCATATCTCCAAAGAAAATCCACAAATCGAAGGGAGGTTTACATTTAAAATGTTGATGTTTAAGAAATTTATGTTTCTTCTTTTCTATATTTTTATTAGAAATTGATTAAGAATTACTTGGGGTTATATCATAGATTAGCTTGTCTACGTTTATTTGCATGCATACACTTGCACCTTGTTGCATTTAACACTTGTTTCAATAAATTTATCTTGTGTATTCACACACACACACACACACACACACACACACACACACACACACACACACTTTGAAATTTAATTATTAATCGAGATATATATTCAGTTTCTAACCCTAATAGAAAGATATATAAGAAATTCACACATTTTTTTATTTTGGGTTAAATCATTTCATAAACCTACTCATTGATCTAATACTTATCCTTACTCAAACCCTAGTTATCATAGGATTTATGTTTCTTCTTTTGTGCATAGTACTTCTCCCAACTCTAGATTTTATTCTCCTTTTTGCTTTCATGACTTACTCTACTCATGTCATACCTTTCTCTTATGCTCCTATTAATGAGCAACACTCCATGTATCTTGCTAATACAACAATATGTGAGGATATTATTGATAACCTTGGTAACTTTAATAAATATGAATGTGATGATACAAATGAGGCATATGTCGATATGATTTATCGTACTTCCACTCATGTAAATTAATTTACTAAAAAATTGATCCATAAACTAACACTGACCCCGTGTATAAATAGTCTACCAAAATGAATCCTTATAATTTTCCCCAATTTATGACATTTCAAATATAAATTGACTTTGAAATAGAATAGATGACGAGTGATTAAAAAAATCATAAAAATCCATTCTGAAATAGTTTCTTCCAAATGTCATTTTTAATCGATTTCATAATTTTTTCCTTATATTATCATTAATTCATTTAAAAATGAATTAAAAACTGGTAAAGAACAACAAAATTGAAATTAGAAATGACATTGAAGTGATAACAAAGCTTTCCAGTTGGCTACAACTCACAAAATGATTAATAGACCTTGTCACTTACAAATAAAACTAAAAACTATTGTGAAGACTCTGAACCCTATCAACAAATGTCTCTAAATATATTTATGGCTCCGTAGGGTTTTATTTCTAAAAAATGGATCCTGTTTCTCGAAAAGAGTGTATAAATACTCCATAATGGACTAAATATCCATCATGAGGTGCAATCCATGTTTACACAGTCATCCATGTCGAAAGAAGGTTAAAAAATTATGTTAAAATAGTGAATAAGTCTCCTCAGGACCATCAAATAGGAGCTCAACCTATTCTTCACTATTTCTTTATTGTTAACACAATCAGGAATATGACCTTTTTTAATTAGAAAAACACCCCTTTCTAACCACTTACAACTTGGCTTGGAGAGCTTATCATTTTTCCACAAGGTACAAGGTTCAAATATCCCAAAGTACATTTTTTTTAACATGTAGGTTGCTGTTAATCCCACATTTTATGGGTGGCATAGGAGTAAAGGATTAAAATAACATGTTACCGTTGTGTTTAACCATGTCTTTGGTCACGTCCTCCCTTTATTTTACTTAGCGGATATGTATGGCCCAATCTAATTTACTGGAAAGGTTCAGGGATAGGCGAGCCCTCCTGGCTTAGCTTGTGGCTCAGTTTCTCGGGTGAGATGGTGAATATTTTATGTGGCTCGGTCACAGTGACTGTTGTCAAGTATCTCACTAATTTGGTTGCATCTGTGTTGACTTGGAAAATTTGATGGGTAATGTGTCCCAACTAGGTGGTGCTTGGAGAATGTGAAATGTGGCTTTACCTATAAAGCGCTACTTGTCCTCCTTTGATCCTACCACGTGTCAAATGAAATATGCACTAAATTAACAAAGTGCAAATGGGATAGTGAATACCACCAATAGTAATATGGCGGATGTGTCTCCTTCTGAAACAAGAGTAGACCCCACTATTGAAACCCAATTTTTTACACACGTTTGTCAAAGACTGGAGCATAAAAACATGACAATATTTTTTCCTTTTTCTTCTTGGACATTTCCACTTGTCGAATTTTGATAGTTCAATCGGATGTTCACTATGCTCGTCGGGGTACCTGTGCCTCTATCTACCTACTAATCATGCACGACCTATATTTTGCGCATATGATATCCATTTTAACACATTCAAAATGTGACAGAAAGCTTACTATGAGATATTATGTAAGGAACATGTACTTGGAAATTTTGGGAATATGTGTTCACCTAAAATGACCTCCAAATCACTCCTCCATATTAGGAAGGATTTTTGTCTCCAAAGTCTAATTCCCCCAAACTGAAACTGAATATAAAAAGGTACTCGACACCCCTTCGTAAGGTTTCCATTTTTCTTCTCTACCCAAAAAATCTCTCTGCACAAAAAAATTATAAGAGAAAATAAAATTGAAAATAAAAATTTACTGCAAGTTATCCAATGCAATCACAAAAAATGAATTAGTATATAATATACAAAAAAATGCCTCTCAACAAATGTCCAACTGAATCCATAAGATTTGGCCAATAAATGCAAATACCCAATCTCACCCAAAAAAATCAGTATAAAATAGACAACACAACGCCATACAACAAGTTATCAAACTAATCCTATGAAACTGTCAAATCATTGCATCCACATAATATCACCCAAAATAGATCAATATAAAATAGACAACACAACGCCTTACAACAATTTTTCCAACTAACCCTATGAAATTTTCAAATCACGACATCCACATAATATCACTCAAAACGGGTCAGTATAAAATAGATAACACCATGCTTTATAGTAAGTTATCTAGATGACCCTGTGAAACTGTCAAATCACTACATCCACATAATATCACCCAAAATAGATTAGTATAAAATAGACAACACAATTTTATAAAACAAGGTATCCAAATGACCCTGTGAAACTACCATTGCAAGAGCCTTGTGTAGAGCTGCGGAGAGAACAATTTTTTCTGAATAAATGTCACATTCCAAATGGTGTGAAAACCACCAAATGCAACTGCAAACAAAATGTGACCAAATTTGGTTCTTATATATATGTACACTATAAACGTAAAAATGCATTTCCCAAAGTTGGGTCTTATAAAAAATTGTACATATACCAAAAATAGATGCAATCGATACATCCTGAAAAACAACAACTACAATGAATGTAAGTATCAAATAGGCGCAATGCAACATGTCCCAAAACCACCTGCATAAACTTCTATAAAAAAACTCCAAGATAAAAATATGAGTTAAAATCCTTTATCAAAATGTATTAGGAAAGTTAAAATCTTGTTTTAGGAGTTATTTAAAATAGAGCTTAGTAATACCATAAGCGCTAAGAATAAATACTAACATGTCTCAAAGTTTTTCTCACTACTGGTAGCTCAAACTATTATTTACAAAAGTTAAACATCAGTAAATTTTCCTTATTATCATACAAAAATAATCCCAAAAATGATTTTAAACATGCATGTTAATCAATACCATATCAATACCATTAAAACTATCCAAGAAACTATTTTTACTAATTTAAGGGTTGATCCCTCTTCCTGGTTTCAACAACTTGAATAGAAGGCTACATTATATCAAACCTCCTTCATTATGAGGTAGTGATGAAACCTCTTTTTTTCAAATATTTCTCAACAATTCCAAAACAAGGAACATTTCCTTTCCAACAAAGCCACACAAATTTTATCCAATCAAACATGGATATCAAACCAGTATACTGTGTATATATCCATTTTATCATAGATAAGAAATGTTGGAATAGTTTTACCTTCCTTCAAAACTGTGAACTATACACCCTGTTGAGAAAAGGTTGACATATTGTTGAATTTTAAACACCTTTAAGATTTCTTCTTGTAATACTTAAAAAAAATTGTGAATATAAAAATCAAGTTAACCAACCAATTAGTACCCAATATTAATCGAGTGCAAAACTTTTCCAATTTCCTAAACAATACCCATTTTCCATTCTCCATATCTTACCATGGAAATTGGTCTTTTCACTTGCTTCCTATTTTAAGGACATGAGTTGTAAAAATACAAATAATTCACCAAAATAAAGGCTACACAACATGGTTATCAAAACATTGTATCAAATACCCTACTGTGAAATCATAATTCCCATACTGAGTTTAAAAAGTTGTCTCATGTATGTCTGCCTCTACGATACACAACTGGTGATAACCCGATTTCAAATCTATCTTAGAGAACAATCTAGTTCCCCTCATCTGATAAAAAAAATCATCTATACAAGGTAAAGGATAAGGGTTATTCACTGTTACCTTGTTCCATAAACAAAGAGACGCATACTTATCATTCACAAAAATCACTATTACACCCCAAGCTTCTCTAAAATCTCCTCTAACTTAATCTTGAGCTCATGGAGCTCAAGTGTATTAATCCTATATGGAGCATGGCATAAGGGTGTTAAACATGGAACAATATTAATAGAAAATTCCACCTCTCGATGCAGTGGCATACCCAGAACCTGACTAGGGAAAACATCTACAAACTCTCTTGAAGTAGAATGCTCATCCAAAGGATAACACATTGGAATCTCCTCTGATCTATCACTAATTGTGATAGCAAACATATGACACCCCTTGCACATGCTTCACTTGAGCTACATAAAAGAGATCATACACAATGACACAAGAATTTGAAACCTGGATATAACTGTAGAACTACCTATGTCATCCACACGCTTAATGAACTTGTGTTCTACAATTTACCTTAGCCTGATGAGAATCAAGCCAATCCATACCAAGAATGACCTCATCAGATCCCAATGGAAAAACACAGAGGTATAAGGTAGTGGAGAATACACCTAGGTCCAGAATACAACTCTCCACATATGAGTCTACGGTGAGCTTGGATCTAGTGGATAACTCTATCTGCCACCTATTTTCTTACCTAGAAGTCACTAAACCACACTTATCCACTAAAGAGGGCAATATAAAGGAGTTAAAATCTCCTAAATAAAATAGTACAGCAACAGGTGTACCCCTAATCATACATGTCATCTCAATGACCATAGCCTGATGCTTGGCTTGATGATTCTCCACCATGGCATAGACGCAATGAATGCATCCTACATCGTCAATTGTCTACTTTGAAGTAGGTACCTTTTTTCTCTTAGAAAAATATGGTTTTTAAGGAAAACATTGAGCATAATGATCAAGGTCCCCACAAAAGAAACAACATGATACATCCCTGTGTGACTGAGACCCTATGTGCTCTGATGTACTGTTGTGGGTCCTACTGTGTCCGAAAATTATGAAAAATTTGGATTAGGCTGTTGGTTAATTTTCCTCTAATATTTTCCAAAAATGTGGCCATTACGACCCTTGCATCTCTGACTATCATGGCCTGGTATAGTCCTATGCTACTGAGGGGGTGGTTGTGAGTGTGGAGGAGGTCATGAAGCTGACTGGAAAGTTCTATACCCTCCTCTCAAGGGTGGGGTGGAGGCACGTAATCTATGATCCTAAAAAGATAAAAAATTCTCTTACAACTTTCCCCTATTCCCATTCTGAGACTCACAACTCCCAGTTCTTTTCTCCTCCACAAGATAATCCTTCTCCACCACCTTCTTCATGGTTGGGGTAGAAAAAATCCTAACTAATCTTGTCAGGTCTGCATTCAAGCCCCGGATGAACCTGTTTACCCGTAACTTCTCATCCTCAAGATAGTCTACATATTGCATAAGATCCAAAAATATGAACTCATATTGGGCCACTTTATCGTAGCCATTTCGAATATCGTGAAACTTTTCGATCCTCTTCTAAATAAAATGCTCCGACATATATTGAGCCTTGAAACGATCCTCAAATAACTCAAAGGTGATAGTATCATGGGTCAAATGGAGCTTCTGCTCCTCATTCCTCCACCAAAAACCTATCGCGTCACAGAGGAGGTGTATGGAAAGTTGAGATTTGAGATTGCTATCATAAGGATACATGCCAAAACAACTATATAATCTCACGAGCCATGAATCAGACCCAAGTCCATATATCATACCTCCATACGTAGATGGGTGAAGTTGGAGAAGATCACAGATGGAACCACCTATTTCCTACTCATGAGGGTGTGTCTTAACCAATTTTTGGATCCACATTGAAGGACTGCGAGACCTCTCTTACTTTGTCGTAAGCTTAATTGAATGGATGCGTGACCTATATTGATGTGATGAAACCTATATGTTGTTGGCCATTGTGTCTTAGTGTTATCATTTATGTCAAATATATTGATGTAAATGGGTATGAAGAGGTCATATGAATCTCCATAAGGTGTTAGTCAAAGCTCAAACATGAAGGTTGATTGGTAGTGTCATGTTTGGTGATGTTTTATGAGGTCTTGGAGCATGATTTAAAGTGTATGGTCATAGTATGAGTCCTCATAATATGATTTAATGTTTTTATGATGTACATCATGGTTGGAATGATGTTTCAAGAGTGTTCATGTGTCTGTATGAGGTCAAATTTGTTAGTTCATGGTTTGAAGCAATCATTCTAGGCCTATTCTTAGACCTAGAGTAAGTGGTGTGACATGGAGGTATGAGAAATGGAGCAAGGAAGTCATGGTAAAGAATGGTAGCATCATGGTGATAGTATAAATGACATGTATGATTAGTTTTAGGTCAGTTATCAAAGGTATAATGATGTTTCATGGTCCTTTGGAAGAAAAACAATGAAGACAAGCTAAGTAAGCATAGGTAAGTCGTTATTTTTGGATATTTATAAAAATAATAATGAGGTGGTTTTCCTATCAGGTTTTTATAACAATCATTAAGGTGGTGAGTATGGAAAGTTTCTTGGTAGGAATACATATAATCAGTCAGATAATCATCCTTCACAAAAAAATTTGGAGAAACAAAAACCTCTGATTCCTTCTTGTGGGTATTGGAATGATGTCCCACCTCTCCCGCTTTAGGGTAGTCTATAAACAAAACAACTATACCATGCCACCATAAAGTTGTAATCACCAAAACTATACTAGAAGACTATGGAATCCTGCTACATGTCGTTAGTCATATAATTCTATAACCTCCTCCTTCACATGAACCTTTGGAGTAACAACCTAGGTTTCCTTATTACGGGTGTTAGAGTGGTGTTCCACCTCTCCCACTTTGGCATCCTTTAATAGGAAATTGTAAGAAGCTTTTCTTTTAACCCTAAGGTGGGTAATGCAAGATGCAACTAGACTGATTAGTGTAGAGAGAGAGTCTATGTCCAAGGGTAAAATATGATTCAGGTCAGATTATTTCAAGTGGTACTTATGAATGAACCACAAAAAAGAAATTCCAAAGGGCCCTATTCCTTTTTTCCATCTTAATTGCATAGTCCTAGGAAACCATCTGCATTTACCCTTACCAAAACTCATGGAGGTGACGTCTTAGGAATACCAAAATTATCCACCTCATCCTATAACCCTACCACATGTCAAGGGAAAATGATGTGATGATCTATCAACAGGGTTTTTTCTTTGTTTCAGCCAATAAGAAATAATTGAGAGACAAATATGAAGGTGATTTCAGTGTTTACCCTTACTTTTCCACTTCCTTGAACATAACTGTCACCCAAGATTTGTTCCAAGGTGTTACAGACCGACCCTGAACCAATGCAAAACATCTTTCACATCCTGGAGGGTGTGATAGAACCATATAATTCCATTTCTCTTGTTTCCCCTGTGAAAAACAGACAGGGGTAGGGAAAGGAAGCCATAAGAACTCAAACAAAACAACAAACAAAATAGACACGCGAGACAAAGGGAAATGGGCTTGAAAAATGAAAAGGTTGGATACATATATAAGGATGGCTTCCCACAAACCAAATCCCATCAAATTAACCTGACTTTGATTTGTGGCATCACCTTTGATAATGGTGGCTAGGGAGGGCCACCTATCTTTATCATTGGCTATTATGACCTCTTCTACTTGTGTCACCCCACAATTGGCTAAATAGTCACCCGCTGAGTTGGCCTCTCTGAACACATGGCCAATGCTCCAGGTGTCCAACTTTTCTAACCAATAGAGAGTATTTGAAATGAAGAACTCCAAGGACCAATGAGAGGTCTTACTATTTTTGACTTCCTCAATGATAATATGTGAATCTCCTTCAATGATTAAGGTGAGAACGTCCACATTCCACTGCTCTTTTCACCCCAAATAAGAGGGCTTGAGCCTCATCTAGTTTGTAAGTTCTATTTTAGAGATGAAATGATCCGGTGTTAATTAACTATCCAAGATCATTACAAATGATACACCCCACCCTTGAAATCCTGGGGTTCACTTTGGAAGCCCCATCAAAATTGGATTTGCAAATCCCAAGGGGGTGGAATCCATTTTTCCTCCTTTATTTGTATGTGTTTATCCCATTTAGATTTGCATTGATTGAGAATGGTGCCTAGAGTTGGAAGGAACTGATGAGAGGTCAAACATTCCTTATAAAGGCATCCCTACAAGAAAAGTCTACAAGATTTCGGCAGCGTAAGCTTACATTCTAAAAAATGGCCACTTCCAATTTTCAAATAAATTCTTGAACACTTGAGAAAGTATCTCTAAAAAGGAGGTTTCTTTCCCACCATATATGCAAAATGAGAAGCAAAGGACTATAAATCCAAATACAAGCAAGGGAATGGACCTTTCCCTAGGATCAACCATGCTTCTAAAATGGTTTTAATTGAAACCCTAGGGCCTAAGAAAAATCCAATTTTTGGCATGTTCATGACCAAAACTATGAAGAGAAGGGGCAGTGCAACAATAAGTGATCAATTTCCTCTTCCTAATTCTCACATAGCAGGAAGCGAGAAGGCCCATGATAGCCCCATTTCCTTCTACTAATTTGAGTGAGGATTTTTCCTTTGAATACAACCTAGCTGAAAGCACCTACTTTGGGAAGACAATTAACATCCGGTCCAAGATTTGTTTCCTCTACCCTCTCAATGAATGAGATACTCATCACCTATTTTTTCCAAATACTGACCTAATTTATTTCCTAACAAAATAAATAGATCTTATTTATAAGAGAAGATGACCCTGTGATTACTGAGGATGTTTTTGAATAAGGCCTTAGAAGCTTGAGGGACATCCAAATATTCCACCTCTTTGCATGAAAAGGAAGGATAGCCATATTCATTTTGAAACACATAGTCATCCACCAAATATCCCCAGACAACCTTGGAATCCTATCTAGTTTGATCCAGTCCAGGAGTATCTTGGAGAGCTGGGAATCCATTCCACTAGTCTTCCTAAAACTTAGTTGATGATCCATTACCAATTTTACAAGAGGTAAGGGATGTGAAAACATGTGTACAGGAGCAGATGAAGTTCCACATATGTGACCCTCTAGGAAGATCTAAACTGGTTATATTGCTCTTAGTTTTTCCATTGGGTAACTATTTATGAATTAGATTGTTGTTTAGAATACTGGAGGGATTAGAAAGTAGGTTCTAGATATGTGTGGCTCTAAAAGCAATATTTTGGAGACCCAAGTCCAAAATTACAGCACCCCTAAATCCTTTGGTAGCTTAACTTGCTTCCATTTGACTAAATGAAGCTTCCTTTCCTCCGATTCCTTGCCTTAAGAAAGATCTTAGAATTTTCTCTATCTTTAGGAGGATCATTTTGGGAATTTTCATGACTGAAAGCATATAGATTGGGAGAGCTCAAAGAATAGATTTGATGAGCTAGATTCTTCTAGCGAAGGTAAGCCACTTACCTTTTCAAGAAAATAACCTTTGTTCAAAGGATGTAATGAGGTCTTTCCATAAGTTTGATCACACAACACCAATGAAAAGAGGAATTCCTAGATACTTTTGGGGAAGGGATCCCACAATGAAGCCAAAAATTATCTTGATACTTCGTTGAAGTTTGGGAGAGGAATTGAAGAAGAATATCAAGGACTTGGGTAAATTGATTACCTGACCAGCGGCTTCAGAGTACAAGTCTAAGATGTTTCCTAGATCTCTAGCCTCGGCCATAGAAGCTTCTCTAAATAAAAATGTGTCATCAACAAACTGATGATGAGAAATTGGATTGACACCATCTGTTATTGAAATACCTTTCAAACATCCTTCCCTGATTGCAGTATATAAGGCCCTACTCAAAGAATCAGCCACAAGGATAAAAAGGAAGGAGGACATAGGACCCCCCTATCGGATCCCTCTATTGATTTAGAAAAGACCTTCCACTAAACCATTAACTAATACATAGATTGAAGGGGAGGATATGTAATTGAAAATCTAGTTGTATAAAGCAACACTAAAGCCCAACTTTAACATAATCTATATGAGAAAATGCCAATTCATTATGTCACAAGCTTTTCTAAAATCCAGCTTAAGAAGCATACCCAAAAAATGATTCTTCGATGAGGAATGCATTAACTCATGGGATAAAAGAATGCCATCAAAGATCGAGTTCCCAAGCATGAAACCACTTTGTTCTTCTAAAATGATAGAGTCCAAGAGGGGTCTTTGACAAAGAGAAATTTCCTTGGAAATGACTTTGGATGTTGTGTTGAAAAGAGATATAGAAAGAAAATCATCTAAGGATTCTGCTAGGAATTTCTTAGGGAGCATGTAGATGAATGTTTGATTCATGACCCCTATAATTTTCCCAAAACATCTAGATTCATCTACCATAGCCCAAATGTTTGAACTAACTATCTCCCATAATTCTTTGAAGAAAGCCACGGGAAAACCATCTAGACTAGGAGCTTTGTCATGTTCCATAGAGAAAATAATTGTTTGAATTTCTTCCTTGGTAAAGGGATCCAAAAAACTATTGTTCCAGGCCTCATCCGCTAATTTTGGTGCAAAATACAATAGGGAATTTTTTAAAGCATGGTGGGAGAAGGAATCACTTGCTAACGGGTCAGAGAAGTAAGAAACTGAAGCTTCTTTGATGATTTTTTAGTTTGTTATCCATTTTCCATTATGAAGTTTTAATTTTGATATGTAGTTGGAACTTATCCTCGCCTTAAGTGAAGAGTGAAAGAATTTAGTATTTCTATCCCCTTCCTTCAGCTAGGTTTCTCTGGATTTTTGTTTCCAAAAGATTTCTTCTCTTAAAAGGAGCTCTCCTAACTTTACCAGAAGCAACTTTTCTTTCGTCTATTCAACCTGACCCATCCCAAATATAAAAATTGCTTCATTCAACTCTTTGATTTCCACTTCCACTCTTTTTTTAGAGAAGATATTCTTAAAATGACTCTTATTCCATCTTATCAGCTTACCTTTCAGCTCGTAGAGCTTATATGAAAGAATGAACATTTGGGTACCATTAAATTGGAATGCAGACCACCATTCTTTGATCAAGCCATAGAGGGTTGGATCTCTTAAACACATTGATTCAAATTTTAATGGAGATATCTTTGGAGGCAAATCAAAAGAAAGGAAAAGAGAGATGGGGAAATGATTAGAACCTAAAATAGGAAGAACTGCGCTTTCCAAGATGATGTTGTGTTGAAACCATTCCTCATTAGAGATAAATATATCCAATCTCTCCATTATCCTACTAAAACTAAGCCTTTTTTTATCTAGGTGAACCAACCTTTTTTGGGTTCCAGATCTACTAGTGTTCTATTGTTGATGAAAGAAAAAAAATATTTTTGGGATTGGGGATTTCTTGTGATACCTCTATTTTTATCTCTATCAAAGGTAATTAAATTGAATTCTCTAGATACAATAATTAATCCATTTTCAAATCCTTCCAAATCTCTGGAGAGGGATAGCCATAAGTTCCTTTTGCTAATTAGATTAGTGGGTACATATATGTTGCAAAGAAGAAAGTTGATGTCAGAATGTAGGACCTAAACCTGACACCATTGACAATGACTATTGACTTTAATGAAAGAAATATAAAGTTTATGTATCCTCCAAAAAATCCCTAAACCTCTAGAGGACCCAGTAGAATCAACAATAAGACCTTCTCATCCTTTCAATTTGGACAACCCACTACTCCCAAATTTCGTTGTGTTGAACTTAGTCTCCTGAATCAAATAAATGTCTACCTCTTGCTCCAGGATACAACACTTGACTAAGTGTTGTTTGTTATGGGAATTAAGGACCCTAACATTCTAGGATAAGATCTTCATTGGTCCTTCGAGAGGGACTGAACCTCCCGAATTAAATTTTGGAAAATGTATTTCATTTGGATTTGCTTACCTTCGACAATCACTTTGTTGGTCTTGGCCACATTGCTAGGCCTACCCACCGGCACAAAAGGACCTAAATTGGTGAATTAGGAGAGGTTGGGGGTAACTGCTAATGAGAAGTCCAACATAAGGCTCAAGAATAGGTCTTCCCATTTCCATCCACCTGATCTTCCTCTACTTGAGAGGCATGGTGTGTATCTGATTGGGCTTCCTTTTCCTTAACCCATTTTTTTTGGGTCTTCCATGGATTCACCCTAACACACTTCTGTATACCTTTTTGCATGATATTGAGGAGCGTGGAAAGATGGGGATCACCCGCGTGCAAAAAGGGCAAGTTCAGTACTTAGCCGTTTCGGAGCATGAAGTCTATTTTTAGGAGTTGGCATGCGGAACACACAATCAGCATCGAGACTTGTGTGCCATGCCTCATCTATCTTTATAGGATGGGATTGAAGTGCTTTTACATGAAGATGATCCGAGAATATATTTAGCACTATAGTTAACTATCAAAGATCTATAGATAGCACACTTGTATGTGTGGCTATGATTGTAAAAGGCGTGTGGCTATTATTAGCATGCGACCTATTTTTAGAATAGTTAAGCAGTGAAGGGAAAGTACCCACCTTATATATATGAGTTGAATTACTTAGTTGATAGGTGTGTGTAGAGAGACCCAGATAGACATGTAGAGAGAAAGAACCTGAGCTAGAGATTCATGTGTGTATGTGACTGGATAATTGTATTATATCCATGTGCGCATGACTCTTATTATTGTATGGAGCTTATGTATTAAGTGTTATGTTAATATATGAAGAATATTGGCCGAACCAAAGTATCATTCTGAATGTTTTATCATTACATGCTTTTGATTCTTTTATGATTAGCACTTAAGCTCATTCATTCATAGACCTGGTTCTATTATAACTGTGTGATGATGGATTAGCTCTTAGGTATATGTCTTTAATACTTCATCATGCTAACATCCTACTATATCAACCTTAAAGAGGGACTTGGTACCTTTGTGCACTTTGGGTGAGCGCTCAGCCTATGCTGAGTGATGTGCCAACGCGACTAGGTTTTATCTGTAAATTCTAGGCTGCATCATTGGTTTCGTTGTCGGGACATCTTTTTCAGTTTTTTTCAGGATGGTTTATGATGAAGACATAATGGTTAACTTTGGCAAGTGTTGAAGATTAGATTCACGATCTAGAGGAAGAATACACACAGAGGTTTAGCACTGGATCTGTATTTAGCGCACGCACTTGGGTAGAAAAGAATTTGTATGACAGTTTTTATGAGAGCTTCTTTGTTATCTTTCTAGTAGATTTGTACAAGTGGTTGACTGCATATGTGTCTAAATGGAATTAGATATATCACACACTTGTTTGGACACAGGAGGAATTTCAAACACTATATGATGCTAACTTGATCTGGACTCGCGTGGTAGATACGTGGTTTCGTGGTGTCCTAAACAACTATATTCTAGATTATTCAATATCGACGTATTCGTGTCCTGTGGTAGCTGAATTCCAGATTCTACAGTATCCTAGAGGGACATATTTGCAAGGTATTTCATTGGCGATCAAGACATTGATGGTAACATTGAACTTAGAAGATAAACCTATGGCAAGCCAAAAACCTCCACGTGTGGGGGTAGGAACAGGACTGGTGAAAGATGGCAGACCCGACGGCAGCACAACAGAGGGAAGAGAGGTGGCTGAAGTATGATGAGGCACGCGAGAGGGATTTACGGAAGCAACAAGAGATTGTGGAATAGATGGCATTGCGGAGAGAGATGGCTCGTGAAGTATTTGAAGTTCACGAAGAAGACGTGGAGCTAGAGCATAAGGAACTCCCCCATCTAGGAAAACATATCAGAGAACCCTCCATGGCCTCACATGAAAGTGTGCCAATAGATATGACTTGGGCCACGGGTGCACATCTGAGCCAACCTGCTGACCTAGCCCTTGCGCTTGGTTTTCTAGTATCTAGTACAATAGGCAGATAGAGTTTTCATTTGGGAAGTGAGAGAGCGGGAGCAAGTCAGAAAGAAAGTACATCAATGGTAGGACAGACAACTTCATTATTCTTTGGGGGTATATTTTTAGGCACGTCATCTACACAGAATATGAGTGTGCAGAACATTGGATTCACCTCTGAAAGTGGAACTACTTCACATACTGTAGGGGTTCTGTATAGTACTATTATCGGAGCACAGGGTAGTACATCTACAGGCCCTATTCTAACTTCAGGTGGGGTATCAGGAGGTATAGGTGGTTCTAGTTTTGGTGGATCTAGTGGTTCTAGAGGTAGAGGAAATACAAGATGTTTTGGATTGGGTAGACAAGGCCCACAACAACCTTAGAATATTTATATGGAGATGTCTCTTCATCTCCCAGAGTATAGGGGTATTGAAGATGTTGCTGAACATGTTCATATGTGTTAAATATTGTGGCGCGCGAAAGGTATTACAGCTTCAAAGTGCAAGGCAAGTCAATTTGATACTACATTAAAGGCACACACGCATAACTGGTATAGGAAGTTTGATCCTAATCAAACTTGTATTGATTATGTTGCATTAAAAGATGCTTTCCTGAAAGAATTTCATATCCTAAATTTTTTGCAAAAGAGTATAAGCACACTTAAATATATTAAGCAAGGAACTACTGAGAGTGTACATGAGTATGATGCCCATTTTAAGACACTCTTATCAAAGCTCTCTAATGATATACATGGTAGTCAACATGCACAATGGTTCATTAGAGGATTAATTACACCATTTTGAAGGGTGCTGTCACATAAGACATATATTGATCCACGTGAAACATTGGAAGTAGCTTTACGCACTGAGGAAGTTGGGATTATTGATACTAGTGTTAGTCCATTCTTAGAAGCCCGAATAGCAGCTATGGTGAAGCAGTTAGAGAAATTATCAGCAAACTCAGCTCATGAGATGCGCTCAGGAATCTGGTGTACAGATTGTGAAGTAGAAGGTCACACCAAGGATAGTTTCCCTCGCAGATCTGTACGTTCACTGACATTGGACTATGAGATTTGTCATTTGAATCATGATGCTAGTCACTGTCCTTTACTACAACGCATGATGAGGAAGAATGTATCTTTGTTTTGTAAAATTTGCAGGTCCATGACCCATGATACTAAGGATTGTAGATTGATTGGCCAGATCCATGATGCCATTGATATTGGGGTTTGACAGATAAGTGTGGTTGATAATTCTAAAGTAAAGAATGAGCACCTGGATCGGGATTATAATCAAGCGTGCCATGACAGGAATGATGGGTGATTTGAAGGAGGTCATGGAAGAGGATGGGGATATCAAGGCGGATATGGAGGATGGGGCCGAGGTGGAGGAAGAGGTGAGTTCCCTCGTGGAACATGTTATATGTGCAGATCACCTGACCACTATAGGCATGAATGTTCGTAGAATATCTCCTGTTCATTTTACGGAAAGAGACATAGTTATGAAGAGTGTCCAGACTTGTATGAGCATCTCAGTAAGCAAGACAAGTAAGAGAACAAAGGCACAGGGATGGTTAGGATCCAACACGTGGTAGAAAATAAGTGGATGCCCAAGTTAACACCAGAACCCAAGGCAGTAACAGTGAAGATTACCACACGAGATGAAGCGGCATGCACGAAAGAAATATTGCACCAAAAACCGACAATCACTAGGGAGGAGGTTTTGCATGCCAGGTATCTAGATCCAACTCATCAGAAGGAAGTTTATCAAGAGACCATGGAGGTTCTTAGGAATCTTCAGGGTGAGATACAATGTTTAAAAGAGCAGTCTCAGAAAATGGAGCACAAAAAGGATGTAGAAAAGGATCCTTCTGATATTGATGACATTAGAGAGGTATGTAGAATGTTGCACCAAGAGAATATTATTCCTTTATTAGGAAATTGGTTGAAGGGGAATACTCCACGTGCAGGAACCAAGACTAGAAGAAAATTACTCCATGCAAGTCTACCTCTCGATAGCATTGATTACGACAAGGAAATCACTTTGAATGATGTTGTGGATGGTTGGTTGTTGAGAAACATTTTGATTGACACATGTGCAAAAATAAATGTACTTACATTGGATGCATGGGTACAAAGGGGGAGGGCCCCATTGCAGCCATCATCTAATGTATTATTTATGGCAAACAAGACTAAGGCTACTCCCATAGGCTTTTTGAAAGATGCATCTATAACTATACAAGGGGCAAAGTTTACAGGAGATTTTGAAGTGTTAGCACTCGCGGAAGCAAAAAACTTCCCAACTTTTCTTGGGCACCCTTGGTGTTATGCAAACAATGCTGATTTGAGATTTAATAAGGGATACATTAGTTTTGAGAACAAGGAGTAATGGGTTATTATACCCTTGACAGATGGGAAGTCCATACCATATGTAGAACCTTTGAGTGAAGAGGACTTTAACAAAATTTATATACACGCTATTCATGACCCAGAGGTCAATGAGCCATCAAAGGAGGAAATCTTGCATTGGGAAGATTCTCATTCTATCAGCAATACTACAACTATTGCTTGTGATAATTGGGCTCATGGTACTTATGAATTGGTGGGGTGCGAGGTGAAACATATGGTTGCTTATAAGAAAGGTTTTTGATCTGTCAGATGTATAGGTCACTCAGTACCCCGGTATATTGGAGCCGAAGATACGACTGTATTTTTACAAGCCATGTAGGTAAAATGGGCAGACCAACTTAAAAGAAGAGATATATTAGCATATACCTTACACAGGACGACAGCGCACTGGTGGGTGGTTCACGAGGATAATCTTTTGGAATGGGAAGAGATTGAAACCGCCTTATCTACTAGGTTTTCAAGAAACAATGCATCTACAAAGATTTGTCCTTATCATGGTGATCAACCTGTTCAACATCACATTCAGTAGTGTGAGAGACTCTGGACAACAAGACAAGAAGCATAACCACCTTCACTTTGGGTGCATCGGTTATATTCTACTCTACAAGGTTGCGCACGCACTTGATATGTATATGCTGAACTACATAGAGAAACTGGCAATTGACAGAATTTGACTACAGGAATGATCCAAAATTTTGACTTATTCTCGACCAAACCACTAGTGGACAAGGCATTGAGCTTTATCAAGCACTTAACTATGGGAGATAGTGGGAAAATGGAAGAGCTTATTCAATAATTGTTTGGTGAGATAGAGATAGGGGCACATTTTGAAGAAGTAGATGACTATGTACTACTTGAACGCGCTTTCCTTGAGAAAGAAAAAGGGAAGTTGGTTTACATAATTGATGATGAGTAAGTTGAGAACTTTTATGTTGATCATTCACATGGAGCACACGAGGTCTTAGACAATGCGGATTTCAATACGTGAGCATATCATGAACCCATGAAGACAACAAAGGTGAATATTGGAATGGAAGCTGAACCTAAGGAAGTGATAATTGGGGATTACTAGTTAGAATCAGAAGTGGCAAAGATCATAGAGTTACTTAGATACTATGAGGAATTATTCCCAAGAGGGTACCATGAAATTAAAGGTGTGCATAAATCACTTGGAGAAATGAAGATAAAGCTTAAGGAAGGTGCGCACCCTATTAGAAAGAGACCTTATAGAATGAATCCCAATTTGGGTGAGAAAGTCAAAGAGGAAATTGACAAGATGTTGAAATCTAGAATCATTCGGCCCTTAGATGAGTCAGAATGGGTTAGTCCTATGGTGATAAGTATCAAAAAAGATAGTAGGATTTGCATTTGTGTTGATTATAGGGAGTTGAATGCAGCATGTGTTACAGATCCTTTTCCTACACAATTCAAAGAAGAGATATTAGGAGTGGATGGGCATGAGGTATATTCATTTACAGATGGGTTCTCAGGGTATCATCAGGTTAGGATTTCTCTGGAAGATCAAGAAAAGACCACATTCACTAATGAATGGGGAAGTTTTTCTTATATTGTGATGCCCTTTAGATTGAAAAAGGCGCTTGTTTTATTCTCACGGATAGTTGTTCAAGCTTTCAAGGATTTTATTTACAACTTCTTGCAGGTCTACCTAGATAATTGGACCATATATGGGCTTATTAAAGATCACTATGACAATTTGCGCTTAATGTTTGAAAGATGTAGATAGTTGAGTATCTCATTGAATATCAAGAAGTGCATCTTTGTTACTCCTTTTGGCATACTATTAGGGCACATAATCTGCACGGAAGGATTGTTAGTTGATCCAGCTAAAGTTGCAGTCATTTTAGGCTTGAAAGAAACTTCCAGTCAAAGTGAGGTGCGTGGATTTTTGGGTCACATAGGGTATTATATAAAGTTCATCAAAGGGTATGCCAAAGTTGTAGCACCTTTGGAAGAGTTACTAAAAGGGAAAGGTACATTCTATCGGGGAGAATCACAGAAGCGCGCGTTTGAGATATTGAAGGAGAAACTTACTACCGCACCTATCTTACGTTTTCCTTCATGGGATAAACCTTTTCATGTACATGTGGATGCCTCTAGCACAGCCATAGGCATTGTGTAATCTCAACCTGGAGAAGGTATAATAGATCATCCCATTTGTTTTTCTAGTAGAAAGTTGACCCCTATTGAAAAAAAATATACCACTATAGAGCGCGAAGCTTTGTCCATGATATATGCCTTGCACAAATTCTGACAGTATCTGTTAGCCACACCATTTATGTTTTATACAGATCACATAGAACTTAAGTATTTGGTGAACAAGCCCATCTTACAGGGACGCATATGTAGATGGATACTCTTATTCCAAGAGTTTAACTTTACAGTCGTGGTGAAACCATGGAAAAGTAATTCTAGACTGGATCACTTATCTAGAATTCAATTAGGTGAAGAAGCACAAACAATAGATGAGACCATGCCTGATGCACAATTTTATAGGTTACAACATGCACCATCGGAATTTGAGGACATTGTTTTCTTTCTAAGGACTGGTATAACACCAGAAGGCATGAAGGCTTTAGAGAAGAAGTAACTTTCTATACGCGCAACGCCATTCATGTTAATCAGTGGTGATTTATACAAGTTAGGCAGAGATGAAGTGTTACGATGTTGTGTATTAGAGCATAAATGCAAGGATATAATGGAAGAAACACATGGTGGTATTACAGGTGGCCACAATGCAAGTGATGCTACAACGCAAAAAATATTACTTGTTGTTTTATGGTGGGAAACATTGTATAAGGATTGTAAAGAGTATTGCAAAACATGTGACCATTTTCAGAATCTAGGTCGACCAGGATAGAGGGATGAGATGCCTTTATAGTTAATTACAAGTGCATAACCCTTTGAGAAATGGGATATTGCTTTTGTAGGGCCTATTTCACAGCCGCGCATAGGACTGGATTGCACTATATCATTACTTGTATAGATTATCTTACAAGATGGGTAGAAGCAGCACCTACGAAGGACTGTACAGCAGATATAGTAGCTAGGTTTTTATGGGAGAATGTTCTTACAAGGTATGGATGTCCTTTAAGTTTAACAAGTTATAGGGGCACACATTTTTTGAATGAGACAATCAAGATTCTGTTAGATGAGTTTATGGTCGCGCACCATAAGACTACACCCTATCACCCTCAGGTAAATGGAACTGCTGAGGCTTTCAACAAGATTTTGAGCCACACATTGACCAAGTTTTTTGATGTTGGAAGAAAAGATTGGGATGAAAAAGTGTCTGTTGTTATTTGGGTTTACAGAATGACATATAAGAGATTGAACAAAGCCACACCCTTTTAGTTGGTGTTTGGCGCGGAAGTTGTTCTTCCTATAGAATTCATGTTACCTTATTTACGCATTGCGCGTGTTGGAGGTCAAGCTGATGAGAAATATTTTAGAAGAACAGATTGAGAAGATGGTTCAACTGGATGAGCATCGAGCCATAGCACGGTGGAGTCAAAAGCAAGAGAAAGTGTGGTAGAAAGCATGACATGATAGACATATCTGAGATAAGAAGCTTGTTGTTGGACAAATGGTACTCCTTTATGAATCTAAATTTTTGCGCCATCTAGGGAAGCTTAAAGTGCATTGGATGGGGTTGTATGTTATTACTCACATACTTGAGTTAGGCGCTTGCCAGTTAGAAGCACTTGACGGAGCACGACTGCCCGGTTACTTCAACGGGAGTAGGTTGAAGCCCTAATATAAATAAGTCTTCTTGGTGTTTGTAATAATGCAGTATTGCCAGTTAGATTAGGTTTCACTTTTTTGTATTTCCTTAATGTATTTCTTTCATCGTCGCTATGCTTTTTCAATTTAGTTCTTGTTTTTATGTAATAAGCATGCTTGTGCGTATGAAGCTAACTACAATATGAAGCATGTTGATGCGTAGAGGACTACACATAATTTAAGTGTGGGGTGGATTGTTGGTGACTCCTAGGTATAATGCTGTGAAGAATGCAAGTTAGAATGTTGCGGACGTTGAGGAATTAGACTGCTAAGGGTGATTTAAAAGAGATTGCTTCTCAAAAGTAACCAAGGATGGAGATGAATGAAAGGAAAGTATAACGCGAGGTAATCGGTGGCCATGGTAGCTACCAGGAAAAGGTGCAGTGATGAGGTACTTAGGCACTAGAGCACACACTGAAGAGAAGTCTGTGACTAGAAGGTAGGAAGGTGCGCTAGAAGGTTATAGCTATGGCACGAAGAAGTACCGTGCGGAAATGAAAAAAATGGGCAATAAATGAGGAAATATTTGGTAGGTGGAGGAGTAATTAATACATCAAAATTTGAAAATCTATATAAGGACGGGATGCGAGTTCATTTTTACCTTTTTTGATTGTGCGTATTTGAGAAAGAGTTAAGTGTGAAGAGCTGAGTGATCGATTCAAGGTGCGAAGGGCGTGAAACCAAATGTGAGAGGAAGCTTTGTGTGCTTAAGAGCCTGGATCCCCAGTTGAGGAAGGGTTTGAAGGAAGTAGAGAAGATAGGGGCAATCTAGGGCACACGGGTTTCACGATTTGAGTTAGGGCACGCTTGCATTGAGCTAGGGTTTTGAGGTCACCATTAATAAATACAAAGAATGTATCGAACAAACAATTACAAGGTCTAAAATGCTCCTAAGAAAGCAGCAACAGTAACACCGAAAGGAAAGAAGAAATTCGTGGTTGAGGAAGAAGAAGAAATGGCTCCCGAGAGTAATTTTTCAGAAATGCAGTACCTAGAAGGGGTGATTGTTGGGCAAGAGTGGGAGTCCCATATTCGAAAAAGTAAAGTAAGTGAATACAATCATAGGACTTCTGATAAAAAAAGGAACTAGATTCCCTACTTACAATAAGAACAAATAAGCGCACGGTGAAGGATATGCCGGTTTATGATGATTCTGGGGAGAAATTGCTAAGGAGAACTGGAGTATACCAACTATATGAGCTTCTGTATTTCAAAAAGTAAGAGCCATTATACAGATGGTTGATGAGAAAAATACATGAAGAATCCTTCTACTTTGCAGGAAGAAGGGTAATAATTTCTTCTGCGCTTATATCATCAGTGACAGGACTAAAGGCCTCAGGGGAGGATATCAAGAATGACTTAGCAGATAAAGCTGCTATTATAGAGACACATCACGTGCTAGGGTACATGAAGGGTCCATGTGGTATGGACATTGGAAAATTGAAGAACTGCACAGTAGTGAAGGCAAAAACACAGTTGGTAACAAAGTTGAATGACCAAGATAGGTGGTTACAGGTAAACTCTATGTGGTTGCATGTAGCAAGGTGCATGACAGATGGAGTTGTATACAACATTGTTGGCTATATTGCAAAGGATATCATAGAAGAAGTATGCACATGAAAGAAGATAAGCTTTGGCGTTGTCTTATTATCTTTAGTTTTTATGGAGATGGGGGTGCCAGATGGACCCAACGAAAACATATGGGAGTACCCCATGTAGAACAAGTCTCCAGCAGAAATATTTGAGAAGTATTTATGCAAGGGGTCCATGACGGACGATGTCAAACATAGGGTTGAGAAATGGTATGATAGGCTCCACGTGGCCTTTGAAGAGGAGTGGAAAATACCTAAGGAACTGCCTTCGGTATTGGGGAAACAAGTTCAGCTTGCTGTGTATCAGCATTTCTACGTCGCGCGCTTCCTAATGACAGATGACATATGGAGCCCATGGTGTAAAATTCCTTACGCCTTCATAGCCAGATATTTTTAGGCATCTGTGCATAGATTGAAATATACAAAGAGGTTAATATGCAATGTAGATAAGGTAGATTATGACTACCATACTCTACATAAAAATTATGTATATCCAGGGTGGAGCGTATACAACAAGACAATTATTTCTGAGGTATTGAGAATTAGGCCAATAAGTCTCGCGGTGGGCAACACAGGGGCCGCACTTCTATACATTCAGCTAAATCCAAAGATGGAGAAGAAAAAGTATGTGGAGAATGAATTCGCACTCCCAGGGCCGCCGAGGGGAAAGCACACGTTAGAAAACATCTCGGCACCTAAGCCATCAAAAACCATTTAGGTTGATGATGAAGAAGATAAAGATGAGGATAGTGGGGGCTTAGTGTGGAATAGAAGGCAACCGATTGGGCAGAAGGAAGCTGAGCGCGCGGATACTCCACCAAGGAGGGAGGAAGAGAAAGAAGGCACTGATGAGGGGTTAGAGGATCAAAGATTCAAAAAGGTGTTTAAACGCACAAGGACACAAACTCCTCAGCCTGTGAAAAAGTCATTGTGCCTCTCACCAGTAAAGGAACCTACTGAGAAGAAAAGATGAAAGAAAATTAAGCTCGATGAGGAGGTAGAAGAGTTAGGGGAGAATGTGCATGCATCTCCAATCCAGATTGAAACAGAACAAGAGCCCCAGGATATGGGAGAAGAGTAGCGAGAAGAGACCAAGAATGAAGAGGTAAGGAATGAAGAAGAAGAGAAGGAGAAGTACAAAATAAATATTGATACCACATAGGATCCTAACCTTGAGGCCAGAGTACCAAAAGGGCCAAGAAAAGGTAGGGCACACGAGGAGTATAGTGCGCCATTGATGGGGTATGCTGAGGATACAGGAAAGATTATCTGAGCCCGATTCCAAAGCATGGTCACCCAGAAATATTTATATGGATGGGATCTCATGGCTGAAGATATGGCGATAGTGCACAAAAGAAAGAAACTATCCTAGTCAATGCACGCACACATGAATGAGCCCGAGTTTGATGTGTGCAAGGAGTCTTGTGTATCAATAAAATTGAGAAAATCGCCGTAGGACAGGCACATAATAGTCAAGCCAACTATTATTTCAGATGAACAAGTAAGTAACACACTTGTAAAAGTGTTAGCAGAGGTGGAAAAGAGAAATATAGACAAGGCCGACATAATCAGAGAGCTGCAGAAGGAGTTGGAGGCAAAGGATAAAGAAATAGTAGTCCTAAAACAATAGAAAGACTTGACCCAATAAAACTATGATACTTTCGTAAGTATGGCAAAAGAAATTGGCGAGTATGTGATGAAAGTGCGCCCGCATTTGGAGTCAAAAGTACCATAATCTTTCCATTCAGCAATGCACTATGTGAATACTTTGGTAAAAATAGTATTAGAAGATGAAACTTTTAGAATACCAGAACAAAAGGATGCTAAAGAGGACACAGAAAGGGCTAAGGCAGCAATAGCGCGTAAAGTTACAGCATATGAGGGCTTACTGCAAGTGCTAAAAGAAGAATTGAAAAAGGCAGATCATGCCTTGAAAATTTGCATAGCCCCAGAAGTGCTAATTCAAATCAAGACAATGGATGAGGCCAGCGAGGTGCATAAGGCAATGAAGGATGAGACCTTAGGCCGTGCCGAAAGGTTAATAGTGGTGAAACAAAAGTGCAAGGCCTTGGCAGTAGCACAAAAACCACACAAGGAGAGGTTGGATGAGTTTGGCAAACTCATTGCAAAGAGTATGGATGTGCTAGAAGAAGCACATACCTCAATGTCTACCATTATGCTGGTGTTGAAGAATGAGAAAGGTGATGTGACCTAGGATGAATTGGAGGCTATTGTTGTGGGCACACTAGAGAAAGATGGAAAGGCACTCATTGATTGGTAGAAATTAGAGGTTGAGATTAGAGCAGAATATCCAGAGATGATACTTCAGAATGAAATAGAAGATCCGGAAGCCTAAATAATTCTTTTATTCTTTTCAATTCTTTGTGTATGATTCATTCAACATTCTTTATTCAACCATTCTTTATTCAGTTTTGGATCTAGCCATTGTCGAGGCGATAATGAGATTAGTGTGGGGTAATGTTGATAAGAGAAAATACTTAGCTGAATTCACACAGAGAGTTTGCGCGGGAGAAAAAACCAGATTCAAAGGCACAGAAAGATAGGAATCACCAGCACGCGGAAGGGCAAGTTCAGTACTTAGCAATTTTGGAGCATGAAGTCTATTTTTAGGATCTGGCGTACAGAACACACAATCAGCACTGAGACTTGCGTGCCATGCCTCATCTATCTCTAGAGGATGGGATTGAATCACTTTTGCATGAAGATGATCTGAGAATAGATTTAGCACTGTAGTTAACTATCAAAGATCTATATATAGCACACTTGCATGTGTGGCTATGATTGTAAAAAGTGCGTGGCTATTATTAGCATGTGACCTAATTTTAGAATAGTTAAGCGGTGAAGGAAAAGTCCCCACCTTATATATATGAGTTGAATTACTTAGTTGATAGGTGTGTGTAGAGAGACCCAGATAGACATGTAGAGATAAATAACCTGAGCTAGAGATTCATGTGTGTATGTGACTAGATAATTATATCAGATACATGCATGTATGACTGTTATTATTGTATGGAGCTTCTGTATTAAGTGTTATGTTAATATATGAAGAATATTGGCCGAACCAAAGTATCATTCTGAATGTTTTATCATTGCATGCTTTTGATTCCTTTATGATTAGCACTTAAGCGCATTCATTCATAGATCTAGTTCTATTATAATTGTATGATGATGGATTAGCTCTTAGGTATATGTCTTTATTACTTCATCATGCTAACATCCTACTACAACAACCCTAAAGATGGACTTGGTACCTTTTCACGCTTCAGGTGAGTGCTTAGCCTATGTTGAGTGATGTGCCAGCGCGACTAGGTTTTATCTATAAATTCTAGGCTGCATCAACAACATACCTAGTGAGGGACCCCAGGGAAAGAATGGGAACATAATTGATGGGAGGATCCTGAACAATCACTGGAGTAGAATTTTTCACCATAGGACGGGGCGTGGGAGCTACCTTGGGGATCAAATTAGATCCAAAGGGCTTTGATGGAGATTTATAATCATTCTACAAATGACTAGGTTGACCATATTTGAAGCAATTTTGAGATAATATTTCATATTCCATGGCTTGAATCCAATTACCAAGAGGACTCTGGATCGAGATCAAATCCAAAAGAGGCTTGGAGGGATAAAAAGCAATACACACTCTGACAAATGTTGCTAAAGAGCTTTCCAAGGTTCTGGATTCTATTTGAATAATTCTACCCAAGCTACTATATATTTTGGAAAGTATTTTTGGATTCTAGTATTTAATAGGCAAAACATAAAGATGAATCCATACATGTTGAACTTCAACTTCAACATTCAGTGAATCAAAATTGGGAGACAAAGAATGAAGGAGGAGGCCCCAATTAAGAAGAAAATTTTCCCTCTTATTGAGATCATCCACCCAGAGAGCTTCACTTCAAAATAGAATCAGAAAGAAACTTCTAGCCAAAATTCAGATTCGCAGGCCCTTCCCCCATTAGCCTTCACACCAAATGGTGATATTCCTTGTTGAAATGCACCTACCTGCAAATTTGGCAATAACTACTTTGCTTTTAAAGATGCTTATCTGTCCTTCCAACCCGTCCTATTCCAAAATCTCCACCTTGTCATCTTGGGTTAAAGAAAGTGAAGAAAATTATTCAAAGGTTATTTCCCAACCAACCCTGGCATCCCAATGAGAGGAGTGTCATGAAGAAGAGGATTTGTTCGAAGAATAAATAGAGAGGCAAGCCTTTGACTTTGGGCTATGGTTTGAAGGGAGCCCATATCCATGACCACTCAAAAAGGGTCGATCGATATTATTTCGAAGCCAAAATGGAATAAGGGATTCTAGGGAGGAGGAGGACTGGGAATTTTGGTTCCTACATTGAAACACCTCACTTGAAAATAAAAATTCCTGGTTTCTTTCTAACGGGAAATTAACATCCTTCCACCCCATCAATGTCCATATGGAGTGACTACACCAAAAAAATGGGATCATGTTAACACCAAAAAGAGGACTGTCAGCTTCTTGATCCTTATTAAAACTAAACCCCACCTTAGCTGACTCTCACTAGCTTGCCAAGGATTTATGCGATCTAAGGTTGAGGCATGCACACCTCGCTCTGCCATCCTCCCCCCGAAATCTTTTGATGGTAAATGCTTTTATTATAACAGAGCTATGAACTAGAGTGGTGGAGAAGTAATTTCTCTAAGTGGGACATGGGGGTAGGATTGGTTCCTTAATATCCATCGAGTGATCCACATTCAAAATTCCCCGCTATGTTCCGCTTGGTCCATATAAATAAGTTCGACCCCTAACTCAAGGTGTTCCCATGACCAATTATTAAAAGTATCCAATGAAATCAATGGGAATTGAACTTGGGTTGATGATTACAAACTACTTGTAACTCACCAATAACCCAAGACCTTTAGTTCATTGAATATTGGGATTTTTACTAGATGTACATGATAGTTTTGGGTCATGATTGAATTCCTAGAGGGAAAAGTGTGCCCTATTTATGAAGACTAATCTTTGGGCCTAAAAGGTATGTTTTGAGTAGTTGTAGAGATTGACCTAGTTGAAGGCCTTCCACTTAGATTTGGAAGGAAATGTAAGATGTTTTGGAAATAATATTTAGAGAAATTTACAATGATATATGGTTTATATCTTGATGAGGTGTTTTGATAGGTGAACCAAATCAATTTGTGAAGACCAAGTTTAATTATTTCAAGACATGATTGATTTGATGAGAAGATTGATGTAGAAGTATCAATTTTTGAATTTTTTCCATATTGAAGGAATTTAAAGGTATTGAAATTGAAAGAAATGGTGCAAACCAATTGAGTTTCTAAAACTATTTTCTAGGCAGTTCAATTTGGTGAGGAGGAAAGAGGCATGGTTTTCATTATTAGATGTTTCATAAGGTCTAGAAAGCATGGATGTGTTATATAGGTTAGTGTCTTTCCAATGAGTTACTACATGTGTCTTTCAAATTTCTTCGTTCGTACTCAAATTAATAAGTTAGCTACTACAATAAATTATCAAATCCAGAACATGGATGGTTTTAAAGTACCTCAGAAATCGTGATAGACGTGAATGGGACAGGTGCTAAGTAATTGATTCTTTATTTTAGCTAGCTAAACTTATAAATAAGAGTGTCTTAATAGAAGAATGATTAGATAGGATATGTGGGAGTTGCTCAAAAAAGTCGGCTCCAAGACGTGTGAACTTAATATCGTAGATGTAAACCCTTATTTTAAATAAAAAAAGACAAAGTAAAGATTGAATAAGTAGATTACATGCAGAAGCAAGAGATACTACTTAATCTGAAAGTAATTGAGATCTGATATAAATACTGACTTAATTTGAATAGATGAAAATTAAATGATACCTAGTCTGGGTTGATGACGATAACCCAGACGATGCACAGAATCAAGTTGATGATAACCTAGGAATGAATATCTTAAGTAATAAGAGACTATGTAGAACCCTGCAAGCTCTAGACGTAATCTGATAATTATAAAAGTTTTTTTATGCTGGAATAAACCTGTAGGAGGAATCTAAGGGACAAGACACTAGAAAATGGTAGAAAGGAATGATTGCAAAAGGATAGATTGAGAATCAAGACCTCAGTCGATGAAAACCAAGGTGGGGTGATAGCGAATGGGATGTAAATAGACTGAATTTAATGCATCAGAGAGAATGGATGGTGGTTTTAACAAGATAGGGCAGAGACAAAACACATGCAGAGGTTGGAGATGGCTCTAAAAGTATAAAACACAACTTCAAAAGGTCAAGTCAAGCTAGGTGACTGTAACTGTAGTAGATTTAGAGTAAGGCTGAAGAAAAAACAAAAGTTGAAAAGGAAACCTACAAGTAATCAAGCTAGAAGAAAAGGTTGGTAATAGAGATTTGAGTGCCGCTGAAGGAGGATCTAGTCCTGTAAAAATTTTATACACATGATAAAATCAATGATAATATGATAATGATGATGTAAATCAAGAAAAAGATGATAATAATCTCACAAAGGATGATTGCGAGTGATACAAGTATGTTCTAAGAAGGTCTACAAGGTCTGTAACTATTGCAGGAATGCTCAAGTATGAAATTCAGTTCAAAATTCAAAAGAAAGCACCAATGTTCACATAAATCTTGATCATTATGGAAAGAAAAAAATCAGTTTTATAGGGTCGACTGGAAGATTGGTATGGATTCCTGTCGACCACAGGGGAAAATTTCACCAATGGGGTGGATTTTTTGCTTTAGCTCAGGAATTCTTGTTTTTAAGGAGGGAAAAAGTGCTTTAAATCTTATTTGTCTGGAATTAGGTTGTTTAGAAATGAATCATGAGTAATTATAAGATAGGGATGGGTAGAAAAAACATAGGGATTTATATTTAGGATCAGAGCGTCCTAAATAACAAGTTGATCAAGGCAAGTCAATGGATATGGGTATTAATTAATTAATTAATGTGAATTAAATAAGAATTAAACGATGACAAGATAATTAAGTGAGAATTTCATTAAATATTGAAGGTGGTAGATTTAATTAAGGGGGGGGGGGGGCTAAATAAGACCATAAAAAAATATCCTACATGTGGGTAGAAAAGGGTAGAGATATTGAATTTAGGTGTTTACATTTGTTCCTATTTGTGTTGAGTCATTTATGATAATAAGCCATGAGACAAAAATAGTGAGAGAAGAGGAGTATGATGAATATTGATGATGAGCTTCCCCTTAAATGGAGGATCAATAATGCCAGAGGAAATCGATGACGTGTTTGAAAAAGGTAGATGATGAAGGGTAGGTGGATGAAGAAGGATGGGTAAAAGGATAACATAAGGCAAGATTTCCCAAACAAAAAGGATCAAAATAAAAATAAAAACCATAGCGGTGACTCCAATATCATATGGGTAGACGGACCATTGCGGTCTTAATAGAGACAAGAAACAATGCTCTAAAGGCTAATGACCAGGTGAACATCAATGACAAAAATGGAGTGAATCCAATGGGAAAACACTCAAACGGGTGCAAACCAAAATGATCACGGGGTCATAGGAAAGCATGTCAAAGTATGCACAACTAACTGAAAAAATTATGCGAAATCCTTCATACACGAGGAATCAAGAAAAAAACTATGCATCCGCAATGGACGAGGATGAAAATAATGGTGATACATAACATGACACAAAAAAAGGTCAAAAAGGTGAGTAGTGAAGTATTATTCACCAAGGGAGAGAGAAGTATGGCCATGAGGTGGACTTTATGTGTAAATTGGATAGGATTGTAAAAAAAAATTCCCGACTGAGGGAATAAGTATGGCCACGAAGGAGGACTTCGAGATCGCAAAATGATAGGATCAAAAGTATTGAAATAGAATTCCCTTAAGAGGAAACTAAATATGTCCACAAAGATGGACTTTGAAGAATTCTCAAGAAGAGATCATAAAAAGGATCGGGGAAGCCAAAACAAAGGTTTCCAAGGAAATTTCACGAGGTGACTAATGATAATCGATGATGACCCATAGGGGTTCGATGGCGAATAGGTTTCGGTGACTATATAATCCTGAGGGTCGGCCAGACAAAGCTCATTTTCACATGTGTAAGATTGACGAGAGAGATTAAAGTGATTAAAGAGAAGTTTAATAAATATAGGTCTGCAAGGAACTGCAAGGAAACGCTAGAGGGTGTGCAGAGGATGGTGACTAAGAAAACTCAAGGTTAATTTTAATATAATTTTGTATTTTTATTTATTTATTTGAATTTTTATAGAAAAATTGGATGACACCAAGGGTGCGATTAGTGGTCGACCTAGCTGGGTCAACGTCGAGTAGGTCTCTAAGGTGCATTGATTGACCCTTAAACACAGTCGACCTGACTTGAGTCAGATGTTGACTAGGGTCAGATTAGATATTTTTAGGACTAAATTAGATTTTTAATGAAATTAAATGGATTTTGATTGGACTTTGGATTTTTGATTTGATGTTTGCATTTTTTGTTTATGATTATAGGCCAGAGAGAGACCCTATATTTGAGAGACCAGAGTTCCTGCTCTATACGAATAAGATTAGAGGATATGTTGACAGATGCCGAGTGGGATTATTTGTTTGTAGTGGGGTTATGGGGATTCAAACAATATCAAAGGATCCCATGAGATGTGGGGTTGATGATCTCTTTGGTGAAGAGATGGGACTGACAAACAAATACTTTTTGGCTTAGGAAAGAGGAGATGGCCATCACCCTAGAGGATTTGTATATGATTATGATATTTCCTATACAAGTGGAGAATATAGTTCTCATCATAGTTGATAACAGGACTAGCATTTTTGACACGACAATTTAGAGTCGATGCACCCCACATCATATCCTCTTCAAGGGAATTTTCTTATGAGTTGAGGTATAAGGCAGACATACCTCACAGCTAATTGATCTACTTTGGTGATGATGGAAGTGTCTTGTTATGATTTTACAGGACTCAGGTGGAGCTCGGTTCCCACGGATGTGCTGGCTAGTATAGTTATAGATATAGTCAAGCAACAGACAAGTGTTCTCTTTTAGGAATAAATTTCTATCTCAGGTGTACCACGAGCTATTATTGTATAGGGTAAGAAAGAGATTAGGGTTAGATGTAGGATTCTTGCTTCACTGTCTGGACCTATGATCACATTGTTGTTATTCAACCACCAAGGCTTCCATGGGTCACAAGATACCATATAGCAACTAGATAGTAGAATTTTTTAGATGGAGGGTCAATCAGGTTCATGGAGATAGGGGTAGAGATGAGTGGACTTGGTATTTGGATATGTTTTCAGATCTTGAGATATATCATATTAGATGACAGTCATACAAGGACTTTCCTATATGGTCTAGAGTGGATACAGAGTTAGTTAGAGATGAGGAAGATGATGATGGGTTTAAGGGAGATGACCAGAGATGGTATAGTTCGTGCAGTTTGATTGAGTGTAGACGACATTTTTGGATTCATGCAGATAGTTCCAAGGGGTCTTATTTAATATAGGAGGGAGGATCTACTTAGGGAGATGTTAGTGCCTGACATGATAGATCTATTGAAGAGGTGGAAACGGTGCATTTGGGATGATGATGATTATGTGGGAGTTAGAACAGGGGTTAAGTGACTGGGATGATCCCAAATTGGGAAACTCGGGTTGACTGGGGAAAGAGGAGATGAAGAGGAGGAGGAAATAGAGGATATGGAAGTTGAGGTAGAGGCAGCTCCAAGAAGCCACAAAATATGGAGGATGCAGGGTTCATTTTAAGAGACCTACTGGAAATCGGAGGATGGAGAATACCTGGCGACATCATCCCCGGAACCGGTTTCACGGGAAGAAGAATTTTTTGGGGGTTGTATATCAAAAATTTCACCTGATTATCAAGCACTGCGACAGAAGGCCAAAAGACGCGCGATCACTAAGGTCTATCATGACGCGCGTCACCTGCATTTTTTGACGCGCGATTGCAAAATCTTCCGTCGCGCGTCTGACAAAGCCTCCGACCTCTGCTTTCTACAACAAAAAATCTCCGTGTCGCGCATCAACAAACTCATTTTCGGATATTCTTCTATGCGTCAATATGTGTATGTAACTCCTTGTCGCGCGTCACTAAGGCGTATTGACGCGCGTCACAGGCCTTAGTGATTCTCACGTCAGATAGAGCCTTAAGTGACGCGCGTCAATAGGCCTATTGACGCGCGTCACTAAGGCCTGTTGACACGTGTCCACTAAGGCGTATTGACGCGCGTCACTAGAGGCCTGTGACGCGTGTCAATAGGCCTTAGTGACGCGCGTCAATAGGCCTGAGTGACGCGCGTCAATCAGGCCTATTGATTACGCGACATCAAATATTTTGTCGTGCGTCTGTAACACTCTGCCCTCTTCTTGCTCATCAAAAAAAAATCCATGTCACTCGTCAACAAAATCTTTGTCATGCTATGCGTCAATATCTACAGTATCTCCTTGTCGTGCATCAATAACTTACCCCCTTGTCGCATCTCTATAATACAGGATATATCATATTGTTGAAAAATGTGAAGTAGAAGTATTCTACCTGGCGACATAATCTAGGTTTATATAGGGGATATTTTTCAAGGGTAGGCGAAGCCGACCCCTAAAAAAAATTAAAGTGTAATTTTTAGGCGAAGAGGTCACTGGCCTGTGCCAAAAAATTCGCCTTTTCAAAATTTTCAAAAATGGAATATTCGCCAAATTACGAATATTCGCCACTAAAAATTATCCCTGTGGAGGAGAGCTTGCTAAGGTGGCTTGATTACATACAGAGATAGAGCAGATGTGCATTGAGAGAGACACTGTGATCCAGCAAAGGGACACAATTACATAGGACAAGGATCGGTACCACTGGTAGAGAAAGGCCTATAGGGTATGTTTTGGAGATATTTCTACCATATTGGCTTTTGAGGCTACAGGTGGAGGATAGGAAACACCGCAGGGAGGAGGGTGAAGATGTATTGACACCTACACTGGTATGATATTCCATATATATAGAGCCTATAGCCATATAGATATATATATATGATATTATTTTGAGGGGATAGTGATTAGGAGGAAGTTGGGGATGCTGCGATACTGATGAGCATCTGCAGAGGAGAGTGACAAGTGGATCTAGGTCATATGGGAGTGTGGCAAGATGCCATCAAGGATGAGGGCCAATACTTATTTTTCTATGCTGATGATGATGATGTGAATGGTTATGTATAGCTACTTTGGATTTGTATATGTTTGGATGGTTGATTATGTGAATTTTTTGTATGGTTGATGAGGATTAGGATTACATGTTAGTATTGAATATTGAGCATGGTAATGAAGATGGATGGATAGAATATGATGTGGATGGAAAATTAATGTGGATGTGATTACTAACTAAATTAAGTAAATGTTTATGTGTTTAGGATAGATAGATATATCGATAGGGGATTGATATAATGAAAAATGCATTTAAACATGGACGAGAGATAGATGTAAAAACGATTGAAAAAGCAATACAACCAAATGATGGTGCCCTATAGGTACAAACAAAATTATGTCATTATCAAGGAATGCGCATGAACAAAAGATGCCTCTAATTTCATTGGAGGTAAACAAGAGGGGATCTAAATAACGCAAGGCACATGCGACCAAAACATGTGTTAGAATGTAACCAATGATAGTTAGTTATATCAAAAATCATAAAGAAATATGGATGTGATGGAATCATGAACTTAATGTCGACATGATAAAAGGGGTTTAAGATGTAACTTTTACACTGGGAATAGGGTTCTCTATAAGTGGCGTTCCCTAAATCTATGCCTTAACTCTGGGAAAGGGGGAAGAACAATGCTAGAAGAAAATTGATCAATGTGGGAAGTTTTCTAGAAGAAAGTTGATAAATGTGGAAAGATTTCTGAGGATCCTGATAAAATGGAAGGCTCATCAATGTGGGAAGCCTTCAATTCCATGATAAAAATATTAGCCATCCTTCGATGGTATGGTCTACTTTATACATATGTAATATACATGGAAAAATATAATATATATATAATAGTCGTCCTTCAAGGGATCAGTCTATTTATTTTATTTGAATTTAATTTTGATTTAATTTTTTTGTTTTTTTTTACATGAATAGCTGTCCTTCGAGGGAGCATTTTTTTTTTGAGTGCTTTGAATTTTGATTGGAGCATCCTTTGATTTTAATTTTGACATGGGGAAGATATGGGAATAGCTAAGTAGACCACTTAGGAGGGGACAATGAATGTACAAGAGACACCCCTAGACCCTTTGCATGGTTCTAATAGGCAAATGAGAGGGTGATGGATGTAATGATCACAAAGTTCTCACCCAGATGGGAGAACCTATCCATAAAGAATATGTTATGAGAAGAGACATGGTGCTCATATTTAAGGTCATATCTAGGAAAGTGACGGATGACCACATAATTCCAAATCACTACGATGAAATATGGAAGAGGCTAATGATGGAGGGATGATCCAAGGATATGACAAAGAGCTCATTGGAAGACACACAACCAATAAAATGGTTGTAAGTGCAATGCGTTAAGAGGTTCCACTTCCGGTTTACCACCAAGGAGGGAAAACTTTCCATGCAATGTTCTGATTAAAGTCACACTCAAGATAGGATTATAGCTTGAGCAAAGATTAAAAAACTATGCGCTACCCTTAAGGAAGTGAAAATATGCACCACTAACGAGATGAGATGGAGATGGACACAAAGGTGGAATTAAGATTAATGAGAAATAAATGGTCCCCTAAGGGAGGACAAGTATGGCCACAAATGTGAACTTTGGGATGGAAATATGGTACCCCAAGAGAGGCACGAGTATGGCCATGAACTTGGAATTTGCAATAAGAGTGTGGATGGTCCCTCAAAGGAAGGAAAAATATGGAAAAAAATGTGGACTTAAGATGAAAAATATGGTCCCTCAAGGGAGAGACGAATATGGCCACAAAAGTGGACTTAAAATGAGATAAATATTTGGACATGATTAATTTGGATTTAAGATTGGATGAGATTAAATAAAGTGATGTCCAAAGTGAAGCCCCCCAGCATCAAGGGAGTTGTATGGATGGATAAGAGATGAATTGATGCAAAATGGATGCTCAAGGAAGAGGGGAGGATGTCCCCATAGCGAGGGAGATTATATCACTATGGAAAAATTAGATACGGATGAGTTAGTGGATGCCGAAGGAGTTTAGATAGGATCATTTTGGATTTGGATTGGATAAATGGTTAGAGACCATAAGGGTGATTAGCAAGAAAAACAATATCGATGAACAAAAGAGGACCTTATTTAGGAGGAATGTTTTGTACATGAGATATGCTAAGGGATTATGTGGATGAAGAAATCTTGGGAAACCCAATGGATGGGATACAAATTGGATTGGTTGTAGATGGAGAAGGATGTTCCTCCTGAATGATGAAATCATCTTTCTCAATAAGGTTATGGATGATTCTCTGAAAGGCCTTAAAATTCTCAATGTCATGGCCCAAAGCAGAATGATAGGGACATGTGAGATTATGGTCGAACCATGATAACTTAAGACTATTTGGATTAAAAATTTTAATAAGGGGACACTTAATGGAAGTTATTTGAGTTAAATTTCAAATGATATTTGCGTAGGACCTAATCAAAGTTTCATGAGGAAGGTAACTCTTGTGGGTTTTTATAGGATATTTTTTCTTGGATTTAGGGGAAGAAGTGGACATCAATTGGATGGGTAAATTAGATTTCTTGGAAGATGAATCAATTTTGAGAAGAGGTTTGGATGGTTTGGATTTATATTTATTATTAAGATATGTCTTAGATGGAGGGACTGGCCCTAAAATAGATGAGGATGTGCCTAGGATGTAAGTAATATCTATCTTCTTACGAGGGTGCGCAAGAGACTTTTTGAAATGTTTACCAAGAGTCTTAGATTTTGATCAAGACTGTTTACCCTTGGCGGGGATGATTATAATCTCAACCAGTGGATTTGAATATTGTGGTGTAGGTTTTAGATTGGTTGATGAAGGAATAGTTAATTTTGTAGAGGGAGAATAAATCCCCTTCGTGTTTGTTTTAGGTGGAGCTTTTTGCTTCATAAATGTTCCGAGGGGAATCATTGATATGTTTGTAAATTGAGAAGATGTGATTGGTGTGGTAGCGGTTATAGATGTGGATAAATTTGATATTGAAGGATTAAGTGTAGGATATTAGGATGAGATAGGTGGTGTGGCCATAGGAAAACATGTAGGTACATGTGATGAAGATACTAAGGTAGATATAAGTGGGATTTTCGATGTAGTTGGGATTGACAAGGAGGTGGGTGTAATTGGATTATACACGGGTGTAAATGATGTAGTGGTAGGTGCATTTGATGCAGATGTGGGTATAATGAAAGTCGGTGTGGTTGTGGTAAAGGTAGGGATAAAACAGGTGGTAGAAGTTAATGGGACAGACGTGATGATCATGGACATGTTTGATATGGATGTGCGGGAAGGAATTACAGGAGTCATAAGAACAATGTTTGAGACAAGGGCAGAGGGTGAGGTAGATAAGATAGGTAAGGATATAGGTTTTTGATGTATAATATTGATCACTTGAGAATTGAATGTGTAAGATGTGGAAGGTAGAAACAGATTCGTCGATGGTGGATTTGGGAAGGGTTGTTTGAAGATACCCAAGGGTGGAGATTGAATTGGTTGTGGGATTGTGTAATGTGGGAAAGTGGGGTTTTGTTGAGACACATAAGGAGTATAAATGTCAATAGATGGTGAATGTTTGGTAGGTATGGTATGTGAAATAGGGATGACATTGATATAAGGTGATGAGGATGAAATAAGATTCATTGGTTGATAGGATCGAGAGATGGATTTATAGAAAAAGTAGTCATAGATAGGGCTAGAAGGAGAAAATGATGAGATATTGATTGTGGTAGATGTTTGAGGAGTAGTAGTATTTGATGTGATAGGTATGGATATTGTACTTATGGATGATGTAGGTGTGGGAGAGGTATCAACATGAGAATTGGATGGATGAGGATATAAATAAGCTTGGTGTGTTAAAGACAAAGGGGATGTTTGATAGGATGTTTGGGGTTGAATAGGAGTATTTGATTGTTGAAAAGTGTAAACTTATGTAGATTTGGATAATGAGGGTGGAATAGGATCCACCAATTGAGTGGATTGACAGGATTGAGAGGTTTTCAGAGTTCTACGATGTAGGATATCATAGATGGGGCTAGAGGGAGGCCCAAAGGTCTCTAAAGGAGCATGAGATGGAGGTGTAACTGATTGAGGTGTAATGGAATGATGGGTGATAGGATAATTATATTCGGAAGGGGGTCTATTTGAATGATATGGTCGTTACAAGGTTGAGATATCCAATGTGGAATCTAGATATTACTGGATGAAGTGGTAACATTGTTAGATATTTTACACTATTGGATTGTCTGATCTTGATAAGTAGTAGTACTAGGTGTGAAATATGAAAGCATGTCAAGCAACAAAGTTTTCATTATTTGGATTTTAAGAAAGTGCAAAAAAATCAAAAGGGGATGGATAAAAAGGTACCTAAAATAAGGCAATCTATGTTTGGTTTCAGGAAGTTTTGGCTAGGAAAGTATCGGGTGGCTTCTTGTTGGGTGATGAAATCCGAATCAGTCCACTAGGAAGGATGATGTTTTAGATGTGTGAATTTTATGTTGTGTGTGATAGAATGTGAAATGAAACATGTTAACCCCTATTTAAGCTATGTGATCAAGTAGGATGCAGAAAAGAAAGGTTCTTTTTAGACCAAATCCAAATGTTATCTTTCGATGAGGACACAAACAAGAAAGGGGAATATGATTCAGAAAAGAGAAAATAGGAAAAAATGAGGAATATCTGGATAAATATTTTCCTTTTTATTTTAACTTTAGCTGGAAGAGAAATCTAGTAGCCAAACCAACATGAGCAAGCAAGAAGTAGGGCCTCACGCTACAGTGTTAGTAGAAGACAAAAGAAGTAGAAAAATAGAAAGAAACAAAAAGGGATCACCTAAGGGGTGGTCCCACCGAGTGTGCTAAGAATGTTGTCCAAATTTATTTGTTTGTACTCAAATTAATAAGATAGGTACTAAAAGAAACTAGGAACTTAGAATATGGAGGGTTTATAGTACCTCAAAAGCGTAATAAATGTGAATGGATGGGAGCCAAGTAATTGATCCTTGCTGCAGCCAATAAACCTGAAAATAAGAGTGTATAAACAAAAGAATGATTACATAGGATATGTAGGGGTTTCCCGACAAATCCGGTTACAAGAAGTGTGACCTTCCTTTAACAGATATCAACCCTCATTTTAAATAAAAAATTGAAATAAAGGATGAATAAGGAGATTACATGCAGAAACAGAGATACTACTGAATATGAAAGTAATTGAGATCTGATCTAGATAATGACTTAATCTGAATAGATGAAAATTAAGTGATACCTAGTTTGGGTCGACAAAGACCCAGAATACACAGAAGAAGGTCGACAACGACTTAGGAGTGAAGATCCGAACAAGTGAATATGATAAGTGTAGAAGTTTTTTTTATGTTCGAGTCAACCTACAGTAGGAATCCGAGGGAGAAGAGACAAAAAAATGGCAGAAAGGAAGGATTGAAAAAGGATAGATTGAGAATCAGGACACTGGTCAATGGTGACCAATATGGAGTGACGGCGACTGGGATGCAGATAGACTAACTTTAATTTAACAGAGAGACTAGATGGTGGTTTTAACAAGTTGGGGAAGAGATAGAACACATGTAGAGGTTGTAGATGGATCTAGAATTAGAAAGCAAAGTCACAGAAGGCCAAGTCAATGGTGAATCAAGATGGGTGATGGAAACTGTAGAAGATTTGGAGTAAGGCCGAAGAAAAACAAGTTAAAAAGGAAACTTGAAAGTAAGGAAGATGGAAGAGAAGGTTGATAATGGAGCTCTGAGTTGTGCTGAAGGATGATATATTCCTGCAAAACATTAGACACAAGAAAAGAAATGATAATATGATAATAATAAAGTAAAGTAACACAAAGATGATAATAATCTCATGAAGGATGATCATGAGTGATGCAAGCACATTCCAAGGAGGTTTGTAATTGTTGCAGGAATTCTTAGGCACGAGAGTTGGTTCACAAGTCACAAGAAAGCTTCAATATTTACATGTATATGATGATTATGGAAAAAAATAACTCAGTTTTATAGGGTCGAAGATGACTAGGATGGATCTCTTCTGATCATGGGGAAATTTTCCCCAATGGAGTGGATTTTGTGCTTGAGGTCAGGATTTCATGTTTTTAAGGAGGGAAAAATCGCTTTAAAGCTTATGTGTTGGATTAGGTTGTTTAGGGATGAATCACAGGTAATTAAAAGATAGGAATGGGTAGAAAAAGCATAGGGATTTATATTTAGGATAAAAATGTCCTAAATAGCAAGTTGATCAGGGAAAGTTAGGGATATGAATATTAATTAATTAATTAATGGGCATTAATTAACTAATGTGAATTCATAAAAATTAATAAGAATTAAATGATGATAGGATAATAAGTGGGCATTTTATTAAATATTGAAGGGGATGGATTTAATTAAAGGGGGGGCCTTGGTAGGACCATAGAAAAATATGCACACATGAGCAAACAAGGGTAGAGATACAAAATTTAGGTTTCTACAACATGACATAGTTGAGGTGCTATGGTGTGATCTCGAGCTTACTAAGTGAAGACTGATTCTCGAAAATAAATTTTTTGAGTAGGAAAGTGTCCTACTTGATAGAGTTATGAACAAAATGATTAGTGAAAGTTAATGTGTGAGCATGTATGAAATGGTTATGATGTATTTGACATGTGTGAGGCCTTTGGAGACTTGAAAAAATATGGTGATATGTTTGGAGGTCTTTGATGAGCCAGGTGATGGGGTTTTGAGCTTATTTTATCTTGTTTATGTGTCTTGATGCATGACCGACCTACATGGGTCCATGATATGTGTTTAGTGAGTTTATTGTTATATTTTAATGTTTTATTAGTTTATCTATGTTATGATTTTAGTTGAGAAGCATATAAAAGTGCATGTTTGGTTCAAATTTGAACTAGTGATGTGAGAAGGAAAAATGTGACCTAGGTGAAAGAAATAAAGTGGATCAAGGGAATCAAGAGAGGGCTGAGGATGTGTGTGAATGTATAAATAATAATGAGGAGATAGTGCGCAAAATAATTGATCCAAATTATTCCATGAAAGATCAAGATAAAGCGAGTTAGGAGAAAGAGGGTTTGAAGCTGTGTGAGATGAATTAGTGACCTTCATTAGTTGTGGCAAACACAATACTTCATATATCTTCATAAAAAGGTGGTTTAGTTGGTTCTTAATCATCTTAGGGGGCTGTAGTCTCCTTGTGGATTTGGCACTTCACTAAATTAGGGGTTGGTGCTCCTTGTAGGGTTGGTGCTCTATCAAACTATGGTTGGGTGCTCCTTGTGAATTTAGTGCTTCAATAAATATTTTTTTTATGTAATATAAGCAGAGTTTTAGTGGGTTTTCTTCCACTTGAGGGTTTCTGACATATATATTATGTTCATGCATACTCTCTCTTGGTTATGCTCATGTGGTTGATTATTTCATGGTGTTAAATTCACATTAATAGATGTTTGAATGTTAATGGTGCATGAAATTTAATCTTAAATTGTGTTTACGATTTTAAATAAATGATTCACCCCCATCTCAATTCATTATGCTTCCAACATATTTGAGTGGCAGAGTGCAAACCCTCATCTGGGTGTATCTCACTATCATGCTAAATATCCTCTGCGACTGGCTCTGACTATACAAGATGTTGATCTTGGAGGACCCCCATCATCCGATGAAGCAGGTCTAAGATATGAAGCCAAAAATTGGTACTAGGATCCTCTAGATGTGGTTGACCATGACTCTGATTTGAACTTGCACCTTGTCTGATACCGCATCCAATCATCTTACACGAGGGAAAAACAGTACATTGAATTTTGTAGAAACAATTTAAATAAAGTGGTTTTATTTCAATTAACTACCAAAATTTATGAACAAATTCCTAGAGCGTCTAGTGTTGAAATCAAACTCTGATACTCGATGTTACACTTTGCTCAGCGTGAGTCCCAAAACGATAAAATGACAACCAACCATCTTGAACAAATAAGATAAACATAACAAAGGTGGTAATAATTTTGTTGTTGTAAGTTATTTAGTTATTCAAAAATTAAAATTATCCGTAATGAAAGAAAAATGACTAAGTCACAACATACGATGAAGCAACGCCAACCTGTAATTTTGAACAATAAGGTAAAATATATCAATTTTTATGTTGTCATTATAGTGGCACAAATTCAAACTTAAGGGACAGAGATTCAGTGTAACATCACTTCTGTGAGTTAAAAATTTATGATTATTTTGATAAGTGTCGACGGTAAACCTATCATGATGAAGGTTGGTCAAAACTCCACTTGTGATACAACTTATCGCGTGGAAAATATGGGTGAGTTCAAGAGTTTAAATTTTAGTGAGTTATAATTGTTTAAAAAACGATCAAGGATTTTATGGAAAGTCAAAACAACCATTATGGTCATGGGTTCCATTTTTCCTCCAAAATGGACCCATGCCCTTGAATAATACTACGTGAATTAATAAAATATTTAATTTATTTAAGTATCCTGCTAAAAGAACCCCACAAATAAAAGCTAAGTCAATTATAAAGTTTAAGCCATTTAAATGTAATTTACCGATCAAGTAAAAAACTCCCAAAATAACCCAAGTCACTAACTAATTTAACCATATTAAAACATCATACCACTATTTAAAACACCCCCATCACTTGAGTTATATGTACACTTAACATCAGCCTTAGGAAATATATTTAAGCTCCACCGTAGGATTAAATCTAACCTAAAATCTAAAAGGGTGAGGATATATTTACATAACCCTAATTTTTAATTTCATTTCTTCTCCTTCTCCATTCGGGTTTCTCCATTTTTTTTCAAGTATGAAGGGATCAAGAATAGCTCAAGCAATTAGAGTTTTAAGCTCAAACTTCTCATTTATTTTATCAATGGCAGATTATAGAGATATCCAAATGTGTATATTTGCATTGTTATTGGTTTATTGTTTCTATTTTGAAGCCCATATCTAGGGAAATATTATGAGAAATCTTATTTATTTTATATTGAACTATAGATACATTTTATCAAATGTATCTGTACGTATTTCTCTTTATGTGTGTGTGTGTGTTTGTGTAAAATGATTATAGTGTTAACCACACAGAAAATGCACCCAAAAGAAGGGTGATTGTGTTATTGGAGGCCCGAATGACCGATGGGAATGTAGATGAATGACCCTTGGTCGTGGTTACAAAGTGGTGGGAGGGTTGTGTAGACACCAAAATTGGGTCACACTCCCCTTGGTCCCTTGTCGAATAACTAACTTAAACATATTCACCTAACCATGCCCCCTTTCACCCCACATTAATATTAATATTAATTATGTATAATTAAATTAATACCCATCCTCGCCTTATTTATTAATTTAATTTATACAACCCTCACCCAGCCACATCACCTAGACACCTCATCATAAACCTATTTTTAGTATGTTTCCCTTTTACTTGGACTCAATATCCACTCACCATAACTAACTAAGACTTAGTCCTACCTTAATTAACTAAGACTTAGTTAAACCCTAAAATCACATGCCTATTCTTCCTCTAACCACATTCCCACTCATCTAAGTACAACATTCCGTTTTGATCAGGAGAATGGACAGAGTTGGTCAAAAAGATTGCCAAGATCTGTTATTTTTAGTAAACCTAGGATATCCCGCCTTAACTGATGCCAGTCAACCCGAAACTAACGTTGGTCACCCGAAACTATCATCGATTACCATATATTCACTTTGGTAACCTTGTTTGAGAGTTTGGACACATTTTAGAGTTTTGGAACGAAGGAGATATGCATGCAAGCAAGAACCAAAGCCCTTTCACACATCCAGACAGCCATAGCCAGCACCAAAACGGATCCGAAGGTATTTTCATTCACGATAGCATTCCAGGAAGAACTTCCATGACATTGAGCATTATTTCATAGATCAACCATCATCATCATCCAACCATCAAACCCACAACGCCAGTAAGTGTGCTTATAACATGCATCATTTCATCTTTATTCATTTTACAAAGTTTCTTCACCTTTGTTTATTAGCCTCTATTTACATTTTTATCCTACCGCTTTTACCTTATTGTGAACCCAACCATTCCACCACCCACAATATTTAATCACCTATACCCAACTCATGAATATCTCTGAGTACTCCCAATACCTCCACAGACCTAACCATTCTCCTTACCATCCCTGTTTAATCTCAGACAAACCCCCAAAACAATGATCCATTTAGTTCTTATCATCCCACATCTACCGACGTCAGTTACCTATAACCATCGTCAGTTCTTCCTCAACTATCATCGGTCATACCTGACCGACGTCGGTCTCTGTATTTGGTAATCCTGCTAATAACATAAACCTAACAACCTTCATCCAAGTAACCCAAGCTACCCACAATATGATCCTGACCTATTCCAACACCTTGACTACCTACCCTACTTCTAGATATGATCATAACCTAGCCTGTTATATCATATTTTCTTATTGTATTTGGATGAGATACCTAAATCATATCAACTACAGTAGGACCTTGTTTATTTATGTCATTTCTTGCATTAAGTTGTATTAAGCAGTAGGTTGACTGCCACCAAGGAAGTACCACACTTCTTGGATCTAGGACACGCTAGGCATCCCACTGACATATTTTTTAACTCTTTCTTGTGGTCTTGTTTTGTATTTCAAGTAGTTCCTCCTAGCCAAAAGGAAGCTCTCGTAGTCAGCATTAGATCAAGAAGTCAGAACGCGTTCACGATCTTCAAACCAATCATCACAACAGGTATTCCTCCTTAGCCCATAACCTTATATGTTTTGTCAAATCCATAAATAAAATGGTGAAACAGGTTGTGGCCCAAGCCACATATGTGGGTTGTGGCATGCACCACAACCCTATCTATTTATTCAAAGGATTGTGGGGATGGGTGGGACAGCCATCCCACCCTTCCCTCACACTTATTTTTTTATTTATAATAAAAAACCCTATTACAATTTTACTAATAAACTTCCTTATTAAAACAAATTTATTGTTTTAACATTATATATATATATAAGGAAAGATAACTTATCTGGTAACAACCAGATTTACAAAAAGTTCTCTAACTTGTTCTATTTAAAAACATTTATGTTTTCATTCTGGTAATATCCAAATCCATAATAAGTTTTTACTAACTTTGTTAGTACAAGGGCATTTTTATAAATCAGATGTGTGTGTGTGTGTGTTTTCTGAACACAAAAAATGCTATAAAATAAGAAAACAAATCAATTAGAAAAAATATGATTTCCTTGAAATACTATAACAATTAATTATACACAAAGAGAGAGATTATTTCCAAGCTTATAAGCAAGAATAACTTGCTGGTTTTTAAACATAATTACACTAGAGGTTCAAAATTAAATTCAGAATAAGAGGAAATATTTAAGCATGGGATATTAATTTGACATTTAAATAGCAAACCCCTTTTTTTCCAAACATATAATGGTAATAAAAAACATACCTGCATGCATATAATTTCCTCTCCTTTTGCATTGGATAAACACTACCAAAATGAAGCAACTATTTCCATATTTCAAGAAAGAATATGAGGGTAATTCCATTCCATACATTTAATCATTTATTTATTTCCTAAGTTAAATTCTTCAATCCAAAATAAGAATATACAAATGAGATATTAAAATGAGGTATTTTATAACCTCCAACTTTTAGTAACCTTTAACAATTACAACAACATTTCCAACCATGGTTTTAAATATTAAATTTACATGTCATAAGAACTAAAACATAATAATTTTTCCTTTTCAAAATGAAATAATAATATAAAATGAAAGCACTACAAACCCTCATCACAAAAAGAGACAACATGCCAATTTTTTGGCTAAAAACCAAAAATGATATTAAAACTCTAAAACTACAACTTTGCATCATCTAGGCTACTCCATTTAGCTCCAAAACAACAATGAAAGGGTCTTTAATTCATAAGAGAAATGTCTGGTTGACCACCCAACTGATTGACATCATTGCGTGCCACCAAGGAGTCCAAGGTGGCATGCTAGCCTCCCCCTAAGCCCATGGGAAATAGGCAACACACCCAAACTAGCACAATGGAAGAAATTCAAATTATAAATGAAAATTGTGTTAGTATGCAAATGCAAAAATAAGAATTGAAATAAATAATTCCTTAAACTAACACAACTATCAATCTACCTCGAATTGAGCAAGATGAAAAGGGATGAAGAGTATAATACTTATACTTACATACAATTTTTGAAGACTCCTCCCTTGTTGCTTTGGATGTGCTCTTGATTGTTTGATTATGCTTCAAATTAATGGGATAATTTGGGCAGCACCTCCCCTTTGATGAACGTTGATTTTACTTGATTGATGATGATAGATTGATGTATTAAAGATGAAGGAATTTGATAGATTGAGTGATAAAATGGATGGTGTTATGGATTTACAAGATTCTCTAAGTTATTCCAAGCTAGCTCTCATGGAGGAGGAGAGCTTAAATTATAGTCAATGGGTGTAGGATTCAAAGGCTAGGATGAAGCCAAGTTGGATTAACATCAAGGGTGGATAGATGCATGTGAGGAATAAAGGATTATAGAGTGAAGAGGCTATCGAATTTTGAGATTAAAATTTCTTGGAGAGTGGAAGATTATATTGAATTAAAAAATCAAATAGAAGGATAAGGTTAGAGAGGATTCTAGAAATAAAAGACTCTAGATTTATAGGTGTGATCATGTGATTAGGATTAAGATTACATCAGGTTAATAAATGATTATTAAGGGATGAGGTTACATAGAAAGGCTAGGTTTAGGGTTGTGTAGGGTATGTGGGTAGATGAGATTTAGGAATAATAAATTCCTAGAAAATGTTAGTATGAAGGATTATAATAGAATAATAGGATATAATAATGGATTAATGAAGATTAATGATGAAAATGGGATGTCATGAATGATTTAAAAAGGATTAAGGATGAAATTTTAGGATAAATGATAAATAATTATAAATGGTGAATATGATACAATTGAAAAATAATAATATTTAATCTTGAAACTAATTATTATATGGGTGATGTTGGGGTATTTGTGGAAGACATGTTAATCATTATTAACCATGTTGACATGTTTAGATGTCTACATTTTACCCCTCTTTGAATGGTTATTGTGTAGTAATGACAGATCAAATAAAAAGAAGATAAGATGTTAGGATGGTGATATGATGCCCCCTTGAGGGGTTAGATAGGGAGGAATGAGTTGGGTAACCACTTGAAAAGAGGAGAGGCCCAAGTTAGTAGATGAGAGATGATTAGAGGATGAGAAGATTTGAGGATTAGAGGATTAGAAGATTAGAGGATTAGAAGATACGAGGAGATTCAGAGATATGAGGGTTAGAGGATTAGAAGATGAGAATTAGAGGATTATAATATTTAGAGAGATTAGAGGATTAGAAGATTTGAGGATTAGGAGAGAGGATTAGAGGATTAGTCAGGAGTAGAAGATTAGAAGAGTAAGAATATTAGAATGTTGGATTAGAGGATGCCCCAATCAAGAGGTGTAGATTAGAGGATTAATTTAAAGATGTTGGATTTTGAGATGCCCCATTCAAAGGGATTAGGAATTGAGGATTTTAGATTTGAGGATGCTGGAGAAGATGAGATTTTGAGATGTCCCATTCAAGGGGGTAGGATTTTAAGGAGTTGTGATTTGGATTGGAAGATGTTAGATTTTGAGATCCCCCAGTCAAGATAATGTATGACAGATGGATTTGAAATTATCTGATTGAGGATGTTGGATTGATAAGATGCCCCAATAAAATGATTGGGGAGTTTGATGATGATAGCGATGTTGGACTTGAAGAGTTAGATGTTGAAGATGCCCCAGCCAAGGGGTACGATTTGGATTTGGAATGTTGGATGTGAGATGATAAGATTTGGATGTGGATATTGATTGATTGATAAATTATTGATTGGATAGAGAGGATGAGGAGGTTAGATATTTAGTTGGATGATGATGAGAATTAGGTATGGATGATGATAAGGCTAAAAGATGATGATAAAAGGGGGTGTGATACCATAAAGTGCCCACATGTTATCATCATTAGCAGTTTTGATTAATGTGGCATAAAGCAAGATGCACCAAGGTATTAAGACCATGATGATTGAATTTTCAAATGCACATGTGTCCTCATATAATTGGACTGATTAATATAAAAATATGGTCCTCATATCATTAGACCATGCAAAAGAAAAAGAAACAAAAGTGGCCTCATATCATTGGCCAAAATATAAATACAGACAATGCAAACAAACACACACAAGCAAAAACACACACATAGTGCATTTTGTATTTTTTTGTGAATGTTTTGATTTTTAAAAGTTTGATTTTTTAGATGTTTGGATTTTAAGATTTTGGATTTTTAGATGTTTGTATTTTGGATGTTTACATGTTTGGATTTTGGATTTTTGATGTTTAGATTATTTAGATGTTTGGAATTTTGGATGTCATGTGTAGATTTTTGGATTTGGGATTTTGCATGTTTAGATTTTCGTAGACATTGGGACTGTTATGAAGTTTTAGATTTTTGGATTAGGGATGTTGGATGTTAAGATTTTGGATGGGATAGGTGATGGGGGGAATGGGAAGGTGTGTAAGGTGGGATGCAAATTTATCCTATAAGTCCCAAAATGTTTTTGGGTACGATGAAAGGGAAAGATTGATGGAAATTGGATGGGTTGGATAGGATTAGATGGATTGGTATTGATTTTGGATAGAATTGGTTGATGGGATGTGGGATAGGATAAGATAAGGGATATGGAAGATGATAAGATATGCCCTCATAAGTTAGATAGGATAGGGATGGGATTGAGGATAAATGTGGTGTGGGATGCCCCAAGTAGGATGAATAAGTAGAGGTGGCATATTGAAGATGTGGATGGATGGATGAGGGATTCGATTTGTCCCCCTAGGTGTAGGGATGGATGATGGGAACTAAGGGGTATCTAAAATGGATGATGCCCCCAGTGGATGATGACAATCAGGTTTCCTCCAGTCATGATGATGACAGTTCGAAAAGGGACATGAGGAGGATGGGATGAAAATGAAAGGGGTCATCGATGTCTGACCCATAGGATGTTTGATCCAAGGAAACAAATGATGTGGATGTGATGGATGGAAGGAAAATAACATAATTGATGAACAAAAGATGATCCTATTGGCACATGTTGTAAGGAAAGAGTAGACTAAAACAAAAGTGTGACCAAGGTCTAAACAATACCTAGAAACATGCAAGCACTATGTCTCTGTGAGATCAAAGTGTGTGTGATTGTGATGGTTAATTACCGCTTGAAGTGAAGACTTAATGGGTAGTATGTGAGAGACAAACTAGCCAATGTATAGGGAGTGATTAAGTTCAAGTAGGTTAATGGAAGGTGAATAGAAGGTCAAGCCATGCATTGTTCCACTATTAGTCAGGCATCCATAGCCCTGATGGAGATACATCTAATTCTTGTCACAACATTACTCTACTACCAGTTCCATGCATCCATAGCCCTGGTAGAGTTGCTGGAAACACCCCTAAAGAGAGTCTTGAGGTGGATTTTATTTGATATTTTTACTTTTGCTATGATTTTTTTGATCTTTTAATTTTTGATATTGGGATTTTTTGCATAAAGAGGTTCCACTCTCTTGAGAACTCTCAAGGGGTTAAGAATCACTAGTGGCTTGATTGGGGGATGGAAATGAGTTTGGATATGAAATTATCTAGTGTCAAAAGACACACCCAAGGGTCTTCACCACAAGTTTATTAAGTGTGTTAAAGTGCATGGATCATCTAGGAGGAAAATTGTGCTTGTATGTTAGAGGTAATGATAGACCAAGGTCACATAATTGTAGTAGGTAATATTGGCTTACAAAATGTGTGAGAAAGTTGATCAAGTGTTCAAATGAATGGAATAGAAGAGGATATAAATGGATGTGATGATAAGAATGGATTAGATGTGAATGGATTTGGATGTTGGATGGAAGGAGGATGGGTGGGAAGGAAAGAACATTCGTGCATAGGTGACGAATTATGTGCTCAATCCATTTTTAGATGTTTGGTATTTATAGGGGGATTAAATGATTTTTGATTGGGTTGAGTGGTTGGGATGGTAGGATCAACAAGAGGAGTGGTAGAAATGGGTTGTGATGGAGTAGTGGGAGGGATTTTGTTAGTGTTAGGTTTATACCCTAAGCCTAAACAACCTGGATTTTGAGGAAGGGAGATGGGTTCGCAAATGCCTTGTTCATGGATGCCTAAGCCTTTTCCTCGATGTTTCATATTAGTAAACATATTTTTGGCTATAGGATATGAGGTGGATATGGGATATGATGCCATGTGGTCATCATGAGACTGGGGGGTTATAATTTTGTCATCTACTAAGAGTCCAGACTTAACAAAGGATGGGAGATGAGATTTGTTTTGGTTTTTGGTTGGTGAGGGATGTTTGGATGTACGATGAGATTTGGATGGCTGACGATGTTTGGATGTCGAGTGGGGTTTGGAAGATGGTTAGGGATGGGATTGGGATGGAAAGGTGGTGGATAGAGAGGTACAAGGATAATAATTCCTTAGTTAATGAGGTTTTGGACGTAAGGCCTAAATTGTATGTAACGATTGGTCGAATGTTCATGGGTGCGATGAAAGTCACAATAATAGTGTTCTTGATACCAAGATGGTTTGGGAAGGTTTTTATTGTGATTTGAGTTGGGGATGGATGATCATGTTGAATTTTTTTAGATGATGGAAGATGGTGGTCAAAGATTCTCCTAAAGGAGTGAAGTGGCGTGGGTTAAATGGTTTGGAATAGGAAGTAATGGTTTGGAGGGAGTAGGAAGTAATGGTTTGGAAGTGGAAGTAATGGTGAAGGATTAGGTGGTTGATGAGATGTTATGGTTGATTTGGATTTAGGATTTGGATTGGATTGGTGTGGTTTAGAAGATGAAGGGGATGGATTAGGCTTGGGGCCTGAAGTGGATGGTTTGGGCTTGGAGGCCGAAGTAGTTTTGGGTGATTTTGGATGGGTTGGAGTATGTGGTTTTGAGGTGGATGGTTTTGGATTAGGGTTATATTGTTTGGGATTAGTATATGTAGATGAAGGATATAGGGGTAGATTTAGATGAAGGGGATGGGTGTGATATGGGGGTCACATTAGATTTGAGTGATGTTGAAGGAGATTTGGGAGATGTGTGTGGTGTAGGAACCACATTAGATTTAGTTGATTTAGGGGATGAAGTAGACGAAGGTAATTTTTCCTTAGGAGATCACGTTAGATGTTTTAGGATTTGTTAGGTTTAGGAGTGGTGGAGGATCACGTTATAGGAGGATTGGGGGATGGTGGATATGAAATAGGATATTAGGATTAGGTTTAGGTGATGAAGGTTGAGATAGGATTAGATGTGGATGAAGATGATGAGGGTGGTGTATAGGAGCCACATTAGATGGTTTAGGATTGGGGGTAGAAGGGGATGAGGGTGACTTAGAAGTCATGGTGGATGAGATGGTATTGGGATTAGGTGATGGAGGGATGACATAGGCTCGGAGGCTGAATTTGATGTTGGATTAGGGGATGTGGGACTATCTAGGAGAAATTCTGTAGGATTCGGATTGGGGTGATGAAGATGATGAGGATGGAGGACTAAGATGAGATGTGGGAGATGATTGATTTAGGATTAAGTTGTTTTGATTATTGTGGATACTTGAATGGGACTCGATGATAAGTTTTATGATGATTGGATTTAGGAGTTGAGGTTTGGACGATGGTGGATTATTTGTATGAGTTTTGATGGGACGAAGGTGTAGGTCATGATGATTGATAGGGGATTTGGAGGTTGGGGTTTGGGATGGTTGTGTGGGCTTGAGATGGGTGCCTAGATTAGCAAGGACATAAAGAAGGTCCTCTTGGTCTAGGTCAAAGTTATTGAGGTCGTCAAAGTCGATGAAGTTGGCTTGTGGGGATAGGATTTTATGTTGATTAGGTAGAGGTTTGGATTGAGATGATTTAGGTTCCTCAAGGAGGAAGTCAATGGGGTGAGTGGTAGGGATCTTAGGAAGGGAAGATTGTGGATGGGGTTGGTTGAGAGATGATAGTTTAAGGGTGATTGATTGATTGAATATTGAAGATCAAATATTTGTTGATTAAGTTGTTGAATGGTTTTTAGGATGTTAGGATCAACATGGGATGGTTGATTTGGATGATGAGGATGAGATTGGTTGAGGTAGGATGTTAAGTTTGAGATTTGTTTATTAAGGTGTTGGATAGTGTGTGGGATAAAGTGAGATGGTTGACTTTGATGGGTGGGGGATGATGGGATAGCTTGGTTGATGGATTTAGGGAAGAGGTAGGGGTTTGGATGTTAGTTTGGAGAGGATGGGATTGAGGATCAAAGGCCATGGTTAGATAATATATATATAGGGGATTAGTTTTGGATTAGGATTGATGGTGATGGGATTAGGATTGAGGTTTTTTACTAAATCTGGATGATTATGATAATGTTTGATTAATTAAAATTTTAAGGTGATGGAATGGATAAGGGTGTTCACAAACAACAAACATGCAACACACACCCTAACTAGTCAAGTGGGTTTGAAATCAAGTTATAGCCCGCTTTCAATACCACACACCGACGATGGTACCACAATTGGCTCTCCACATATGTGTCAATGTGGGGTAAGCTAGTGAGTGATTCTTGGGGAGTGAGGCCTCCTTACACTATAACTCAATATGCAGCCAAATGGTTTCCTAATATAGGATGTACAAGCTCACTAGGGCATCCCCAATATACCTTGCGGTACGTGGGGCCAAAGTTTGTGTTGCAATTATGTTTTCTAAGGCATGAGTTTTGGGACATATAATCCCCTCACTTCACGACCACTCTTAAAACAACCAAGTGCTTATCCAATAACGACAACTTTCTAAGAATTTGTATACCCCGCCAGAACATGGGTGTGTCTATGTGCATGGAGATGAAGCCCATGGTCATGAGACCCATAGGAATATGGAAAGTGTGTGGATATCACTTCCATGTCACATTTCCCCTACAAAATAAAAAGGGAATGCTAACATGCTTTTGATCCTCAAGATCGTCCTAGGAAACGAGAGGAGAGCATACATGGTTTTGCCTTCAGGATGAACAAACAACAAAGGAAAACACACAAGAAAGATAATGCAAGAAAATAAATGCTATATGATAAAATGAAATGATAAATATTATTAGTTTGATGATTGGGTCTTCAAGAGGAGGCCCTACAAAACAAAGATTAGTAGTTTGATTATAACCCCAAATGTCTTGGACCAATCATGCTACAAAACAAAGGGTTAGTAGTTTTAGATTGATTTTTATCTTTGGTAAGCGTAGGAAGTTGCACTCAAAGTGTTAGTAGTTTGGAAAAAGAAAATATAACTCAAAGTGTAGTTAAAATGACAAGATTTAGAAAAATTAAAACTGTGAATAAATTATACTATAAAATTCTAAAGTAACACTTTCATTGCATAGATCTCTTTGATACCTTTCCGGGGGGGAAAATAGATTCGTTTCAAGTTCGGGATTAAAAGTTATGGCTCTCAGAAGTTAGGAAAAAAAATCTGCTAATTCAAAACATAGGCTCCAAAATAAAATAAAACCACTAATTAAAACATAGGCAAAAAAAACAAAAGCGCCAATTCATTCACAAAAACGTTGAACCTTTTAAAAAAGTGCCACGGGTTTTACAAAAGCGTTGAAGTATGTCCCTGCGACCACAGAGGTAATAATTTCATCCAAAATCATTGTTTCTGAACAAAAGTGTTGTTTTGTGTACATAAGCGTTGTTTGACGGGTCAAAAGTGCTGAAACGGATGACTGCCACAAAAAAATTGAAATTTCAAGGTGTAAATCTCAACGAAAAATTTCCAAATTTGAAAAAATTGTTTCTAATATGGAATTTTATTAAAACTAATCAAATTTTTGGGGGGTAAGCCCCATGGTGGGAACCAAAATGTAAAGAAAAATTGTATTAGTATGCAAATGTAAAACTAAGAATTGAACCAACTAATTCCTTAAACTAACACAACTATCAATATACCTCCGATTGAGAAAGATGAGAAAGGGATGAAGAATATAATACCTGTACTTACCTACAATTTTTGAAGACTCCTCCTTTTTTGGTTTGGATGTGCTCTTGATTGTTTGATTATGCTTCAGATTAGTGGGATAATTTGGGCAACACCTCCCCTTTGATGAATGATGATTTTGCTTGATTGTTAAAGATAGATTGATGGATTAAAGATGAAGGGTTTGGATTGAAATTGAGTGGATAAAATGGATGGTGTTATGGATTTACAAGATTCTAAGTTAGCTCTCATGGATGAGAGCTCAATTTATAGTTAATGGGTGGAGGATTCAATGGCTAAGATGAAGCCATGTTGAATTTGGATCAATGGTGAAGATTGCATGAGAAGAATGGAGAATTCTATAACGGAGATTTTTAGAATTTGAAAGAAGATTCAATGGAGGGTGGAAGGTTTATTTGAATTTTTAAATGGAGGGAAATTTAGAGAGGCTTCTAGAAATAGAAGCCTCTAGATTTAGAGGTGGAGCATGTGATTAGGATTAGGATTAGATTAGGTTAATAAATGATGATTAGGGGTGAGATTACATGGAAAGGACTAGGTGTAGGGATGTGTAGAGTAGGTGGGTAGGTAGATGTAGGAATATTAAATTCATAAGAAATATTAATAGAGACTATTAGTGGCATAATAGGATAATATGATATAATAATGAAATAAAAGTGATTAATGATAAAATGGGATAAAATAATGAAATAAAAGGATCTGGGATAAATGATGGAATGATAAATAATGATAAAGGGTAAAAATGATAAAATGGATTAATAATAATAATTAATCTTGTGATTAATTATTATATGGATGATGTTGGGATATTTGCAGGACAGATTAGTTGTAATTAAGAATGTTTCCATTTTAGATGTTTACACAAATTCCAACACATCTCAAAACTAGTTTTAACACATAATTAACCTATAAAATTTATCCTATAAGGTACATGCTTCTACTTGGGAAGAGGGGATAAAGATCCCATTTTGTGCAACCATAACACTATGCCAAAACAACAATATAACCCATTATCTCTCCATGGATTTAACATCTCATTATCTCTCCATACCCTCCCCTTATCTGTAAAAATTCTCCCCCGAGAAGGATTTTCAAACTTATAATTTCCTTCTATGAGGGTAGAGATGAATTTCCAACCCAAATGGAAATATATCCCTACCTACAAAACAAATGCAAGAGAAGTTCCCAAAAACTTGAAGACGAGGAAATTCCTCCCTCTTCTCATTCAATCTCCAAAATCCCACACCCCTCAATGGTGGTGGAGTAAACCAAATAAATAAACACAACATTTAAACACCACAATTCATGTCCAAAATTAACATTCAAAATGTAACATTTTAACAAGGAAAAACAAGGAGTTTGCAAGACCCTACCTTGCATTCAAACAAGCCAAATCCAAGAATGTCTCCCAAATATTCCAAGCTTGCAAAGCTTTCTGCACCAAAAAAATTCCAAGAAAAGAGCCCCATCACTAAGGACATTAGGATTTAAGAAGAAGAGAAGCCACCCAAAACAAGCAATGGGAGGGTGACAAATCAAAACCAAATCCAATCAAATTGCTAAAAAAATCACCAAAATAAAATGAAGGGAAAATTAAAAAAATTAGCCCAAAGAAATCATGAGAGGATTTCCCAAAATCCCATGCATTCCCAAAATCAAAATTCCCAAAATATGAAGTGTGCGGTGAATTGTAAAATGAGCTAATGGACCTTATTTGCATTGAAAAGAGCTTACCCACCCATAGGGATGGGGGTTAGGGTCTCTTTTCCATGCAAATGAGGTCCCTTGTTTATCATTCACCCTTCCTAAATGACACATTTTCCCAAATCCGAGTTTGGGAAAATGTGGCATTTAGAAGGGGCAATTAAGCTCACCTAATCTATGATTAGGTTTCCTAATTCCACCTAACCCAACACATCATCCCAAAACCAAAATTAGATGTTAGAACCACATGAAAATGGGGGGTAACATTCAACATTAGCTAATAATAAACCAATGGAACATAATAAATTGACAAGTAGCTAAGCAACATAATAATTCATCACCATGTTAGAAGGAAAAGTAAGGCTAAAAAATCAAAACCAAACCAAACTAGCACAACATGGCACAATATGAGAAAGGGACATCGTAATCGATAAGAAGAAGGGGTTTGGCCATTAGGAATTTTGTGTTAGTTGATGTGTGTTCCTTGAATCCCACGTTATTCTCATTATTAATTTCCTATCACCTACACACTCAATACAAACCTCATATCTACCCAATATGGTAACAAAATACGACACTATCATATGCATCAAAATCAACATCCATATAAGTCATGCTAAACTAGAAGCATATCATAACATGAATCATCCAATGAATGAAACGATATAACATCATACATCAAATATGGATCCAATATCAATACAAAAGCATGTCCATAATAACTCATGATATCATCCTCATAACATAATATCTGATAAATGAAGAGTGGCATCGTGTGCCCCATAGACAACCTATCAACAAGAGTTAGCATCATAATGCTAGTAATACGATATCATGAACCATGCCATATTAAAAAAAAAAGTACTAAAGCAGTAATATCTCTATCAAACAAAAATATCATGTGATAATGTCCCATCAAAACAAAAAGATAAATAATAATGTTCCTGTCATCATGATAGTCTAGATACAATGAGTCGTTCGCGATCAAAATGAGAATACTGAAAAAGATGGGCACTATAGAATGACCTGTCTCAAATTTTTTCCAATATTTAATGAAACAAATGAACGGTTGGACATAACAAGCGGCATTTTTTGGAGCATGTAATAGGTTTCTTGTGCACTTATGTCATGTTCAACAACCCTTTCTGTAAGCATTTTGCGAATTGCAATATGCACTGGAGAATCAACGTCGACATCTTTTGAAAATCTAGATAACATTCGGTGATATATTTTTGAGCATTGCTCTACCTTTGAAGAATATTTTACAATATACCTAAGAACTGCATGGAGAGAAAGCATTGGTTGGAAATCTACATTTTATCTCCATATGGATAGCATAGTTTGGTTGTGGATGTTCAATCTGTCATAATTTCTAGAAGGGAGGTACTTAATTTTCCCACCTCTTTCAATGACCAAAGATGAAATAGGTTGTGTGGCCCAGGGAGTGTTGTACCGACACTGCAGTTGTGATTTATTTCTATGCAAACATGTTTTATCATAACATTTAGTGTGGCGTTGAACACAATTAAGCAGTTCTTCAAGATATACAAGTGGGGAGGAAGATATAATTTGTGTTGTATCTAACAAGAGGGTCATCTAGTAGTGACATGTGAAAAAAAATCCAAATGGTTACAATTTGGGTGGGGGTTCCATGTAGACATGAACTTATCAAAGTTGTTCAGTTGCCTTAATAGTTACAGTATTTGCCCAACCTATTGCATCAACTTTAAGAGCATTTTCAAGCCACAATAAACCTTGGACATGTGTAGAGCCTTTATGTTTCCATTCATACCTGCGAGATGAGGGAACAAAAATACAAGATATGTAGTTTGAAACAAACTTGAAAATATGTAGATTGTAATACATGTACCAAAAGTCTATTACTCCAAGTTCCTTCTGCAATATTTCTTCACGAAAGATTGTGAATTTGTGATGCAGGAAAATTGATACATGGTGAGGGTTGGAGACAATGTTAAGGGTTATCCAATATTGTGCAGATCGAGGATTAGTAGGGCATACACCGAACATAATATTGTGGAGATCTGACCATTTGGTGTCTGCAACACTTAGAGTGAAGAATAAAGTTGGTGTTCCTAATTGTTTTACCATATAAGAAACATCACTTCTACTTTTAGTCCAAAATGATTGTATCCCTCGAAGGCTTGAACCAAACTGCATTAAATTTCCTGAGAGGTTGTCTTTGGGGAATTCCAATAGTTATTTCTGCGTATCTCCAATTGTTAGAGGGATTCCAGATTCAATGTTTTGTTTCATAAAAAATGTTGTTGTAGACTGAATTTTATGTCTCAATATGAGGTTTATAAGGAATTAGTGAAATATGGGTGGGAACCAAAACGACCATCATGGTAGCACATCAAATGTAGAGTGTATTCATGCATTGGAATTTCTTTCAAGCGGGGTTGTTGAAACATTATTTTCCCTGCTGGAAACAAAGTTGCGAAATCCATGGAGGAAAGGCCCTCTGTATTGTATTCATTTATTAGCGAAAGCCCAAGCTCAGACCATGGCATAGCAAATGGAGTGTTACCACCATGGGTAAGAAAGAACTATTCAATTTCCTCTTCTTTCATTCATGTATTGTGAATTATTGGTATAAAAGACGATGAGTGTGCAAATTTTTTACCAGAGTCAATGGAAGAATCAAAACCATGATCTGTAAAAGTGTTTTGCATTTGGGAAAATTCTATTGTGTTTGAGTTAAGAGAGGAAGCAACATTTGACGATTCAGATGGTAGAGAGGAAAGGGCATCACTGTCGATTAAGACATATTTATAATATGGATCGTGGGAGATTTGATATTGCAAGGCCACCCAAACACGAGGTCTATTAACGTATAAATCGTACTTTGTTAAATTAGCTCCTTTCCTTTGTACAAGTACTATGTCCAAATCTCCAAGGAGGTATGGTAGGTATTTTTCTATTGAAGAAATGTTTTGTGGGAAACTTAAGGTGTGTCCCGAGTATTTGTATTTTCTACCACGTGCTTGGGTGACTTGCAAGATCGGGTTAACTCATGTGATTAACATCTCCTCAATTTAGGTTAAAGACGTAAGAGCAAAAGGATGATTTTCACGGTCCATGTTGTTCCATGAAGAGAAGCGATGACCATGTTTTTCAGATTTACATATGTTACTAGAAGGTAAGCCTTCAAACAAACTTGTTTTAATTCCAGGGTAATTTTCCAAACAAATTGAGCAAGTTTGGATGTTCGCCAACAAATCTATTCTTTTGTGAAACTAGTGTTGGGCTTTAATAGTTTGTGACAAGGGCGGGAATATGGGAAAGTTCAGTGTATGGGAAGGGGTGGGGTGTTCTATTTGAGTGGATGGTTCATGAAAAGGTGGAAAACAATTATAAGGAGAGGAGTTAAAGGTTGTTCATGTACGAGGAACCCAATCAAGGTTGGTAGTTGGGAGAAATTCATGTGGCAATTCAAATAAATGGTAACAGGTTGTAGTAGTAAACAAAGATGAGTTAGCACATGGTTCGGTGGATATGGGTGGAAGGTTTCCTGTTCCGAGGGCTGGAGTGGAAGAGGAGGGGTGGAAAGAATGGGTATGCTCGTGCAAATTAGTTTCCATACAAGTTACATGTGGAATGTTGACAAAAAATCCTTCATTGGTTGAAATTGATGGTAAGAAAGGCAAGTCAGGAAATGGTAGGTTTTTGGTTATTGTAATTTGACAGACACTGGAGATTACCTTGTTTTTATGGTTTAGGTGATAACGGTGTTTCTCAGCAGAATCGTGGACTCTATTTTCAGCATAGTTATCTCTCCTTCGTGCTCATTGTTTAGGATTCGACATGATTGAGAGGTGAAACACTTATTGAGCAACACCTGTGTTAAAAATTCCATACAAGTGAGTGAGGAACAATACATTGTTTGATAATATACACATGCATAAATATCCAAAATCAATAAACTATATACATTTTATGACATTTATGTGTAAGTAATCTTGTTAATCGTGTTTACACGAGGCATAATATCTATATGTAATAGAAATACACGACTTTTAATGGAATTCACGCTTAAGAGCTAAAATGGTGAGAAACACAAACTGTATATGTTGCAAAAGGAAAGGAGTCTCAGTAATATGAAACAATATAGCACTTGCACATTGTTGACAAGGATGCAAATATGTTTAAAACAAAAGAGCAAGTAATATTCATTTATATACTTTACAATTCTTGTAGTCCACATAGTCGTAGAGGAGGAAGGAAACACGACAAGTGAGTCTAGAACGATGAAAAAAGACCCAAACATTTCGCAAGTGTTAATGGACGATTGTGGTAGAGGTTTTAGGCAAGGAAGATATGAAATAACTAACATAGCGTAGATAATACAAAGTATAGAAAAGGATGGGGGAGGGTGTAAATTTTGAAGGGATGGGTGAGTTAGAAAAATTCATGTACAAAAAAGGTTATAGAGGAGATGCACAACTATCTACTTTCTTTGAATTAAGGATGACACATTTCAATTGCTTGTTACCGCAGTATGTCTCTTTTTTCAGGGAAAGTGTGAAATAGTACTGATTACCAATGGAATTGCTTGTAATTTCACTAGTCACATCTTCATCTGTGAGTGGAGGCCATTATCTGAGACACCCATGATTGATTCGGTTGTCTCATCAAAAGTTGTAACTGATTTAAGTTCCCTTGTAGGATCCTTTAGATCTATCCTGAGTGCATATCTATAATCATAGTTCTCAACATCTTCCTTGCAACTTGAACATAACCATAAACCCTTTTCTTGCTCTCACACTTTTTTCATGCATTGTTTGTCACCTTTTAAAAGAGGACATGCCATGTAAAAAAAATTGCATGTTGATATTTTTAATTTCAATTGTAACCATGGCCCATTCATTTTTTTCCAATGTTCCCCATTTGTAGGACCTGCGAAATTGTTTGTTGGAGGGCCCATAAATTGGCTTGTGATAGAGGGTGTTGAATGAGAGTAATCAGTAGAAGTAACCCACCGATGAAGTGTAGTAGTTTATGAAATTAGAGGGTTAACATAACATTTGGTACTTGAAACAATGTCAATTGAGGTCCCATTGAAATTGGAGACGCAAGCAACTTTCAAGTCAAGGATTGGAAGACGTGGAATAGAAATAATGTCTTCAAGTTCATTGCTCAACTAATTTAAATATTTTCCCCACAAAGTGACAGAAACAGTGAATCCTAACATGTCCTTTAATTGAAGAGTTATTTTCTTTGTTTCAAATTGGTCATGCCTATGAATAGTTGAACATGGTGACATGACAAGAACAATGCCAATCAAATCAATAGAAGATTCGACAACGCTTCCAGGTATGTCCTTGATTTTTTTGAAGTGAAAGTGATGTGAGGGCATTGTATTCTCATTTTTTATGAGAGGAGTTATGGTTGAGGAAAGTTGCAAAAAAATATCCAAATAATTGTTAAGTGGTTGTAACATGGTTTTGCATCACCAATCCTCCCATTGGCAATTGTATATTTCTTATCATTTTCAATCTGACCATAAAATGTTTCAGAAGCCTCATTGAAACAAGTGATATGGATTTCCCCTCCTTCCCGGTCCACAAAATCAAACCCAAAGAAGGAACCATCTTCCTTTGCATTGTGATATTCACAGAGGGTTATTTTTTCTCGGTAATGACCCTCTACAAATCACAAACACATTGATGTATTCAATCCACTTATTTAAGTTGGTGTAGTTGAAAATATGCGTGAACATGCTTTGCACTTGGAGGTGTTTGCGGAAATTGGATATTGTGGAGAGCATTTGTTGTTAAAAAGGATTTTTGCTTGCCATGGGCAACATGGTTTGGTAGTCGGATTGGAGCACCAATTAACATATGTGTTTCTACAACACTATCTATTTCAATGATAATAATATTCTTACAATGAAAAAAAAATGGAATAAAATTATAATTAGTATAGGGTAAGTATATACATTGGTAATAGAGCAAGGGTTGAAGCTTACAATTCATGTTTGATCATTCTAATGAGGGATTTGTGTAAGCACACAATGGAACCTTCTTGTATTGATTTGTCTGTTACACAGCTTGCAAATTTGGAGGGTAGAAGTGATGTTTGAAAATATAACCCATCTAAAAGGTCAATACGATGTTGGGCCCCCGTGTTTAGAACAGGTCATAAGGAGGAAAAGTGCAGTAACTGAAATGTAGGCTCAATATTGGAGCAGCCCTCAATTAGTTGAGAAATGCCTTTGTGTGTCAAAGTTCTTTCCATGGCAAGGAAAATTTGTTGGAGAAAGTGAGAGTTCTACAAATATATGCTAAATATGTAAACATGATGCAAAGTCAAACACGAAATGATGTTTGCATTTGTGGAATGATTTTGCACATACACAAACAAAGGGTGCACATAATAGAAAAGACTATGTACTTTCGAGTGAATGAAACACATAACTAAAAAAGAAACTATTTCCTTTTTTTGTTGATTTGAATGACAACAACCCAAAAAAAAATTCCAAACTAAACTTCATAAGATATAGATGAAAAAAAATATCTATAGATCCAAAAAAAAGACAACCTTGTAACAAAGCCAAAATAATTGTGATTTTTTTCTTGTTTGCAAGCTAGTACATTTTTTGGTGTTATCTTAAAAAATAGAATGGAAAACAATAAGAATAAAATGTAGACTTGAACTAACAAAACTTCCATTTCGATATATCTATACATATCTATTTCCACAATACAAGTAAGGGTCTAACAAAAAAGAGAGTTGCATATTGCAAATTAGAGACAACATAAAATGTGACCTTGTATATAATGTAAGTAAATATACAAGCATTTGTAAAGAATGTGAAGCTGTAAAGTTCGTTTCCTTGTTCATTTATATATTTTTGTAAGTGCAAACATAAAGTCAAACACCTAAAACAATTATATATGCAAAAATGAGATATCATGTACAAAACTTTGGCTAAATGCATCTATAAGTTTTATATTTTTTGGACATTGTAAAGCTATAGTTATTTGTATGCAGATATATTTAAAAAGGCAATTAGAAATTTGTTTTTGTTGGTTCACATATAAAAGCATGCAATAGTAACAAAAAAAAAATGAACATGTATTTACAAAAGTTTGATTCCCTATCCCATATGTCTTGCCATAATATATACACGAATTTATGTAAACTGAGTTACAATTTCCAATCTAAAAACAAGTTACAACATGAAAAGTACAAGCTATTTTTTGTATCATTTTTTTTTTTGCCTATGCGTGTTAATTTTTTAAACGTTTCTTGTTATTTTTTCCAGTTGCATATGTCTCAATCGTTATTCCCATTTTTTTCAATTTGTGGGGAGGTTCATATTTCAATGCATCTTTACTAGAATTGTAAGCCAAGCAAAAACCTCGTGAATGTGATCCAATTGTGTGGAATTTGGAGAGATAAAGTGGGGACGTTGGCAACAAGTGCAGGTGATTTCTGACCAACTCATCTATCAATGTTTTATATGGTTTTGGTTGCCTGCAATGCAAAACATTCACAACACATTGAAAACGTTTAAACTCTTCCTCCCTTTGCACGTGTGGTGTAGTTAGTGTCAAGCCCACCGAATGAAGGGGAATAGCATTTCTAGTTTGCATCATATAGACCTAGAGAGGGAAACAAAAAAGTTTGTTAGTCCAAGAAGATATTCTCATATATGAAGGGAAGCTTTAAAATCCTTGTCGTTGATCAGTCTAACGCCCAACTTGGGGCATTCTGAAATGGCCTCATAGGGGAACTAGCCCATCAACACATAACAAATCTTGTCAATAACGAAGGCACATGCCCCCACATGTCACTTTGGAAAAGGGATTGGAGCAAATTGTAAATCTAGTGTATTTGTAGTGTCTTTAAAGGAAACTGTTAAAAACAAAAATTGAAATGCAATCATAATTGAATGTATGATAAGGATGGTGATTAAGTAAAACAAGCACACAATTATCACAAAAAATAAAGATTTGCATTCAAAACAATGAATCAATGTACATTAATTCTTTAGTTCATAACATGCATAAAAATTTTATAATCTTCACAAAAAAACCCAATTAGTTTATTTTAAGCAAAACATAACATATTAGATTTCATTTCAAAATAACAAGTAAATAATACAATTTGGAATGCAAAGAAAAGAAATCAGTTATGAATTGCAAGCACACTATACATTTAAAACTATATGTAGGATTCAAAATAGCAAATGAAAAAAAACATACTTGAGCTACAAAGTCTTTGATTATTCGGTAAAAAATATATCCTGGGCAATGGAGAGTTCTTTTGGTTGTTCGTCCAAAGCCCTTCTCTCCTGTATAGAAAATTAAAAAAATACATCAGGTTAGAATTATGCACCATGATTGGTAAATTTAAAATTTAAACAATTGTTGCAATAACAAAAATGTTGATATCATATAGGCAAATACAAGCACAAAATAGTCAAATTGTAGAGATTGAAAAACATAAAAAATGCATATTCAGCAGAAGGTCTATTACTTGTGCATAGAGCTCTAAATTTTTCTGCTGTTCTATGAACGATATCTACAAAAAACAATGTCTCCCATGACATAATTAGAAAAGTTTTCCATATGAAAAAAATAGCTTTGTCATCCATGTACAATTCAAACAAAAATTATGAAAGAGTTAATGTTGAAGTTCCCCGGGCATTTTAATAGGAACACATAGAAAGTGGTTTGCATTTTTTTTTCAAAAATGCAGAAAAACAATTCAAATTAAAGAGTTTATGGTGTGATGTCACTGTGAAACTCTTGCTAAGAATGCTTTTGGGTACGGCATTGGATACGGCTGTACCAAAAATTAAAAAGATATAAATTCCAACCTAATAAATAAGATTAGACAACATATGCAACAAAATAAGCTAAATAACCACAACAAAACAGGCCTGCAAAGCACTTTACGTAACAAATAATTCAACATGACAAGATGCAATAAAACATCCCGCCCAAATGATAAGTACAAACATTGGTCAGAATATATATATATATATATATATATATATATATATATATATATAGTGGAAAAACTATTTGTAAAAAACACCCTGGTTGCTGCTACAGTAGACAAAAAAGCCGTGTATAATGTTGTAGTTTACAAATAATTCAACATATCAAGATGCAATAATACATCCCGCGCAAATGGTAAGCATGAACCTTGATACATGAACGTATCCGGGTGTACCTGGCCATTCCCGAGCACATTTCCGGGATGCTGTAAAAAAAAAATTAAAAAAAATTCCAGTGTAATAAATAAGAATTAACCACATATGCAACAAACTAAGGTCAATAACCACAAAAAATAAAGAACAACTCATAATATGATTGATCCAAGGCTCCAAGCAGTACCACAATGCATTGTAACATGTCAACAATATTATTAAAATTATTTGTTCAACATTACGTCAAAGAAGACTAAGCGCTGGTAATTTTCTTCCAGACAGTAGTTACATGTAGTTTAACTTGGCCAATCCTGGAAGTATATTTATATGTTCTGACATTTAAGGGCATATTTGATGCACATAATTCATTGTTTTTGGGCAACCCAAGTATTAGACGTCAATATAAAAATGAGAATACTGATTCCAACAATCAGAATAAAAACCAATTGAGGTTTGTTTTATGAGCACGGAATATTTGATGCACATGATTGTTTTTGGGCCACCCAAGGATTTAATATAAATATAAAAATGAGAAGACCAATTCCCAATGTAGAGAATAAACTCGAAAGTAAAGAAAAATAGGTGCTCAGCCATAAATTAATACAATTTCTAACTGTGGTCTCCTACATTGAACATGATATTTATCTCAAAAAAAACTCAAAGTAAATAAAATGCTAGATCAACAATATTTTCAGAATGTCTGGGGCCCAGTAAAACCCTATTATCTTTACAAATCAAAGATAAATAAAAAGTTATACCAACCCAATCAAGCATGCTTTCAAGATATTGCAGGTAATGATACCATTTTTTAAATGCATCACATCACCAACTAGCCAATTGCCTCCTTCTAAGTGATAACAAATAACCATGGTGATTATTAGTAACAACCATTAGAGGCACTTCGACTTTTGTGTAATTTTTTTTTCATTTTTGGTAGCTAACCAACAATAGTTGCTAGTGTACGTAAGGGACTCCCTAGTTACGGATGGGTACGCTTCTAGGCATACCCGACCATATCTGGGGGGTCCTGGCCATACCTTGCCCGTGCCCAGGCACATTTCTAGGGACTTGTTTTTGAAAAATAATGTATTCAACCCTTCTAAGTTTCTAACGTAGACCTTGACCTTGACACTTTTTCACTTGAGTTATGGGCCACTTTATTGTGGCAAGGGCATTTGCAACTGAGACTATTTTTTAAAAATTAAAAAAATATATAAATTTCAACTTAATAAATAAGAATTAGCCACATATGCAACAAAAATAAGCTAAATAACCACAACAAAACAGGTCTGCAGAGCACTTTACCTAACAAATAATTCAACATGACAAGATGCAATTATATATATATATAGAGTGGGTAGAGTGGGAAAAAAATTGTAAAAAACATCTTGATATCTGCTACAGTACACAAAACATCCCTGCTTGCGCTTCAGGTGACAAATAATTCAAATACAAATTACGCAAACAATATTTTCATAATATCTGGGGCCCAATAAAACCCCATTATCTTTACAAAGCAAAGATAAATAAAATGTTATACTAACCCAATTAAGCATGCTTTCAAGATATCTCAAGTAATGATACCATATTTAAAATGCATGGCCTCACCAACTAGTCAATTTCCTCCTTATAATTGGTAACAGTGATAACAAATAACCATGGCGATTATTAGTAACAGCCATTAGAGGAAATTCGACTTTTGCGTAAAAAGAATGTTTCATTTTGGTAGCTACCCAACAATAATTGGCAACCAAATCAGAGAATGGAAGAAATTCCTACATGATATTATAAGATTCAAAGGCATATCAACATAAGTCATCTTAAATGTCAGAACATATGAATATAATTCTAGGGCTGGCCAATTTAAAATGCATGTGAGTACTGTCTAGAAGAAAATTACTAGCTCTTAGTCTGCTGTGAAGAAATGTTGAACAAATCATTGTAATGATACATCTCGGAAATGTGCTTGAGAGTTGCCAGTGTATGTACGAGACTCCTTATGTATGGATGGGTACGCTTGTAGGCATACCTGACCGTATTCGGGGTTCTTGGCCATACCTTGCTAGCTCCTAGGCACGTTTCTGGGATCATTTTTCAAAAAATAATTTATTCCACCCTTCTAACGTAGACCATGACCTCGACACTTTTTCACTTGAGTTATGGGCCACTTTATTATAAAATTCTTCCATATGAAAAAAATAGCTTCGTCATCCATATACAGTGTAAACAAAAAGTATGAAAGAGTACATGTTGAAATTCCCCAAGCATTTTAATAGGAACACATAGAAAGTGGTTTGCATTTTTTTTTCAAAAATGCAGAAAAACAATTCAAATTAAAGAGTTTATGGTGTGATGTCACTGTGAAACTCTTGCTAACAATGCTTCTGGATACAACATTGGATACGGCTGTACCAAAAATTAAAAAGATATAAATTCCAACCTAATAAATAAGATTAGACAACATATGCAACAAAATAAGCTAAATAACCACAACAAAACAGGCCTGCACTTTACGTAACAAATAATTCAACATGACAAGATGCAATAAAACAACCCTCCCAAATGATAAATACAAACATTGGTCAGAATATATATATATATATATATATAGGGTGGAAAAAACTATTTGTAAAAAACATTCGGGTTGCTGCTACAGTAGACAAAAAAGCCTTGCATAATGTTGTAGCTTACAAATAATTCAACATGTCAAGATGCAATAATACATCCCGCACAAATGGCAAGCATGAACCTTGATACGTGAACGTATCCGGGGGTACCTGGCCATTCCCGAGCACATTTCCGGGATGCTGTAAAAAAAAAATTAAAAAAAATTCCAGTGTAATAAATAAGAATTAACCACATATGCGACAAAATCAGGTCAAAAATAACCATAAAAAAGTTAAAAACAACTCATAATATGATTGATCCAAGGCTCCAAGCAGTACCACAATGCATTGTAACATGTCAACAATATTATTAAAATTATTTGTTCAACATTACGTCAAAGAAGACTAAGCGCTGGTAATTTTCTTCCAGACAGTACTTACATGTAGGTTAACTTGGCGAGTCTTGGAAGGATATTTATATGTTCTGACATTTAGGGGCATATTTGATGCACATAATTCATTGTTTCTGGGCCACCCAAGTATTAGACTTCAATATAAAAATGAGAAGATCGATTCCAACAATCAAAATAAAAACCAATTGAGGTCTGTTTTATGAGCAGGGGATATTTGATGCACATAATTGATTGTTTTTGGGCCACCCAAGGATTTAACATAAATATAAAAATGAGAAGATTGATTCCCAATGTAGAGAATAAACTCGAAAGTAAAGAAAAATAGGTGCTCAGCCATAAATTAATACAATTTCTAACTGTGGTCTCCTACATTGAACATGAGATGCTCAAATCTTGGTGGAACTTGACACGGCTAAAAACCTCCCAGCAACCATTGATCTTAGGGTGCAAAACAGAACTTGGTCACAACCTTTAGATTACGAGGGCCTTCCATTTCGATGCAGAAAGTGTTTCTGTTTAGATCATACCTCTATTGCTTGTGGGTTGGCAAAGGGCCAGCATGAGAAACGCAGTTGGTGGAAGGATGCCCTCCCGGAACATTTGGTTTTCGATGCAAAAGAGGACCTTGATTCAAATTCAAATGCTAAGGATGAATCTGGGTTTGTCCCTGAAATTCCTTTATTGGAAAATCCTATTTCCAACAGCAAGGAAATTGCAACAAATTTATCTCATTTATCCGAAACTCAGATTGTTAGAAACATGGAAAATTCACAAGCTGCTGAGGGCAGCATGGAAAATGAAAAATATATCTCTCAGGAGAACAACTTGGCTGTTCCAAATGGGACATTTGCGACTAAGGAAAATACTCCTCCTTTGTCTTCTTCTCCAACCGCGAAGACTCCATCAGGGTGGGTAACGGTCAGCAAAAAGAAAAAATCTACCACTCTGAAGGGTAACGCTTCGCCTGGGTAAGGGTAACAGTCGCAGAGCTTCTGTTTGTTGTTTCTCTGCGGTTGGTTTGCTGTTTTTTTGCTGTTGTTTTGCTGTTATGTCTCGTTTGTGTAGCTGTTTCTGAGCTACTTTGAGCTTCATTGTAACACTTGGATCTTGATCCATTCTCTTTGTTTCTCACTCTTATTCCGGCTCTCAGGCCTTCTTTTGTATTCAAGGGTATAGTCCCTTTCAAAAAACTATTTGCCAATAATTAAAAAAAACATTTAATCCAAGGGTTCTTTCTGAACTTTTGGCGAACTACTGTTGGAGTAGTTTCTTGTTTGGGTATTTTGCTGGTTTTTTGGGGTCATGTTTCTTTTCTGTAAGAGTTAAGCCTGTTTAACTCACTTTTGAAACTTCTCAGTTTCTTCTCATGCTCGTCCTTTCCTGTTAAATCTTTTGTAATGGCCCTTGGGAGCCGATCCCTATTTTTTGCCTTATCTAATAAAAAAACATTTCTTCAACACAGACTAAGCGCTGGTAATTTTCTTCCAGACAATACTCACATGTAGTTTAACTTGGCCAGCCCTGGGATTATATTCATATGTTCTAAACATTGAAGATGACTTTTTACAAACCACTATTGCTAGCATTTACCATTTAGTTTACCCACTTGACTTCTTTGAAATCCCTGATTTCTGCTATAGTACACTGAACAGACCTGCAGAGCACTTTAGCTAAAAAATAATTCAACTAAACAAGATGCAATAATAAAAAAATGCATCTTCTTTAGGATGAAGATTGAAGAGTAATGTATAATTGACGAGTTTATAGTTGCAATCTTTCTTCAAAGCAGACTAAGACAAATAGTTCAACCGTTAGCATTTATTGAAAGGTCCCAAATAATATTCTTTGCCCTAAATCAGATTTTAGTGACTTGCAAATGAAGAAATAGGATTGTTGAAACCCTTGACCAACAAACTAGGGAAAAATTTAATTTTTCCTAGCCAAAGCGACTAGGGTTTTTGATGGATCTCCACACAAACCACACTCAAAAATTATTATTTTTTATTCCAGGTGATAGCAAATAATTTTAGAGCTCAGATTATTTAAAAAACAATATTAATTGCAGCCAGTTGGAAAGAACCAGATCTGAAACTGAACATAAGTTGCCTAGAAACCCTCTTAAATTGACTTGGGAAAATTAGGAAAATACAACCCTTTCCTTCATAAATATTTGGAGATGTCTGACAATAATTTTTAGAAGGAAATACCTCTATAATGATGCCAAAACAGTCCCACCATGAGTCAACCCAACTGCTGCAATAAATCTTTGAAAATACCTCCAAAAAGCACTGCTGAAATTAATTAGAACCCTGATTTTAACCACTGGAAATTTCTGAGTGAAATCCCCTCTCAATCCCACGAGGTTTTCGTCCGCAAGAGATAAATCCACAAAGGTTTTCGTCCTTGGAATTTCTTACAAAGCTGGAAACTCCTTGCAATGAAAATTTGATAATAAAATTTTGGATATCCCCCAAGCAAGTCGACTTGCTCATATAAAAGAAAAACAGCCCAAAAACACCTCCAAAATCAGCCAATGATATCATTTTATCCTCCCTAGGCTGGTCGCATTTTTCCTTATGGGCCTATTGTCACACTTCCCGATTTTTTGATCCCACAAGCAAGTCGCATTTTTCCCCCTAATACAATTAAAATTAATTGTATTTTAACATTGACATTTTATTTTAATAATAAGCTTTATTATTTATTATATGTGCAACTTATAATGTTATTTTAAAAATATTTGCACAATATAATAAAATAATAAAACTTAGTCACCATGGATACTTCCTTTGGCCGTCAGGTAGACAAAATTGGGCCAAAGGTCTTCATCAAGATCTATTCAAAAAGAGGGACATTACATTTATCAAGCAGTACCATAATGCATTGCAACGTGTCAACAATATCATTTAAATGATTTGTTCAACATTTCTTCAAAGCAAACTAAGACCTGGTAATTTTCTTCCAGATAGTACTCACATGTAGTTTAACTTGGCCAGCCCTGGAATTATATTCATATGTTCTGACATTTAAGATGACTTTTACAAAGCACTATTGTTACAATACAAAAAACAGCCTTGCAAAGCACTTTAGCTGACAAATAATTCAACTAAACAAGATGAAATAATAAAAAAATGCATCTTCTTTAGGATGAAGATTGAAGAGTAATTTATAATTGATGAGTTTACTGGTGCAATCTTCATATTTAGAGAGACATAGAGCATTGACCTAACAGTAGGTTCTCCTTTCTCGAATGATGATATGAAATGCCCTTGTTTGGAGATAATTTTGACAGAAAAAAATATTGCATACCTCACAATTAGGATGTTAATCAATTATAGTCAGAAATCATTGTAAGAAATTGAACAAGAGCTCACAAACCACATAGCCTGTCCTAAAACGTCCACGGCTAGCAGCTCGCATGTACGTTGACGACCACATTTTATGCATCCATCGCCATCCGAAACACTGGCAGGTGACGATCGGGAGAGCTCTTTCTGACAGAGCATACGCCTTTTGGCGTAGTAAAATAACTAGCAGTTGCTCCGTTTTTTAGGGGAGCAAATATACGACGTGTAGGATGGCAGGGAAGTCTGTATTCCTGAAATTGGCTCCTCCAACGTGGGAGGCGTCTGATCCGTGTTATGCCTAATGGCATGGCCTTATCTGCATTTGTTTTTCCTAAAATTGGGTTTGTTAGTTGGGTGCATGATTCTACAAACAATTAGACGGCATGAAAATGATCTTTTAATCGATTAAAGAAATTTGTCAAATAGTTAGAGAGCAACTACGTTTGAAGGTTGAATTACAGGAGGATTGTGAAAATGAAGAGATGGCTATCGTACAAGAATGATTTGCAAAATTCTAAATGAAGATAAACTCTGGATTGGTTTACAACAGCGATGCTAGTACTAAATTTCCAAGCTTGATTTCTGTAGATGCATTTTGGAAACTTGGAAGTGTAACGCGCGTAAATATGGTTACCCATTTAGTTCAAATTGGATTTCTTATCCTCATTGAGAGCTTGTAGGAACTCTTGTACAAAATGCTTTATCAAAAATGTCTTGATAAAACTGATTTTTATGAACTATCACATTTCATGTTTAGTGTATAATGTTAGTTCAGTGGGTAGCTACAAAAAAACTGTAGGTACATCCTTGTCAATATGATTTCTTCTTTACTTGTTTTAGCAGAGATGTTGTTATCTCCAAGTCGTATGTTTGTAATGCTGAGGAAAATGGTGGGGAAATGCTCACGTAAGTATTGGATAGATGGAGAGAAAAACAAGTGGAGTAAGAATTCTGTTTGGGGCAAAGAATATGAGAAACATGTAATTTGCAATGTATTTAATTTACAATAAGTACAGCGCAGAGAAAATGTTGTTTTTACAGCCATTATAAGGTTCAGCCATTAGTTGATAGTTAAAGGATTGTTATCCTGCGATAAGAAATGTAGTATCGTCACTGTAAAGGCTTTGCAAGAACCGCTGTAATCATATCGAGTACTACAAGGAAACAAATAGAACACAGTTAATACAGAAAGTAGGTAATAGTCTGTGGTTTTGAAATAGTATTCCAACATCCTATAATCAGTGCTTAGCCATGTCAGGGAAGAATTTCCCTAAGTTGCCGAATATGGAAAACAGATTTGGGGTTCTCAAAAGAAACCCGAATCGGGTAACTATGAGCGGTATGGAAAAAGTATCAATTCTTTACTTGTGAAGAGTCTGGCGACGTGACCAAAAACAGTGGGAATTTGCACTCTAGGGAGCGGCCAGAGGGCTACGGAAGACAGTATCATTTCATTGACATAACAAATGTACATAATCTGTACTCCGAGCTCAGCTGCAGGTGAGTGCTTGAAGCTTCTGTCCTGCTCCCATATAGCAAAAAAGGCACATTCTTTCTGAAGACAAATGTAATCTTTTCTTACTCGTATTGGACGTGTGATGTGAAATATCGTATTTACATGGCATTTCTATAGGAAAATGCTTTTTTGGGAAAGCTTCTATTTGGTGAAGAAAACACAAGCTCAAACTCGACTCTTAGAATTGCCTGTTCGTGGGAAACAAAAAAAATACTTAGACAGATGTAGGAACTTTAGCATATATTTCAACTTTTGATTTTAGCCATAACTTTCATTCTTTGGCTCCGTTTTGAACTAAGTGTCGTTTTCTATGGTCAGGAAAACTATTAGTAATATATGTTATTGTTTCGAGTTTTAATGCAAGTAAACCTACAGTTATGTAATATAACTGTTTGAAATATTGTTAGCAAATTATAATTCATATTCTTTGCCACCTTTTTGGAACTCAAGCAACTTCAGATTGCCAGTGGAACATCTTCTGAAAGAATACATGTAAGCTTTGATCGCCTAGTCTTATCATATTAGTAAGCTGATCTGAAAATACGATAAAATTTATATGCGAGTAAATTCCTTTCTATGGTATGCATACAACTATATACAGTATACTATCCCAAAGCATTGTATACATTTATCTAAAATACATTAAGCTAAATCCTAAACCTGCAAAGATTAAGGGTTCCAAGGTTATCCCAAATGTCCTTGGACATGACACTATACAATTTCAATTGATTATTCGTTTTGTAGTATAATTGTATATTATTATACGGATTTATAGTTAGAGGGCAGTAAATCTATTTCCATTCTTGTCCGACATATTTATGCTTGTTTTTCATATACATAATATGTGGTTTAAAATTAAATTCCTATTTATTCGAACTCACATACTTTTTTTTGGGAACTTATATCCATTTTTGAACCTAAACCGAATCTTATTCTCATCAAACATCTTTTGTACTGCCGTATCCGGGGTCCAATGACAAGAAAAGCTCCTCTCCGTTATCCAACGTATCGGCTACCCTGATGTCCCGCTCCCGTGAGGGTGTAAAACGTTTCGGCTACTTAGATTTTTCCATAAAGCTATTGCAAATGAAGTTAATCATTGTGCACACGGGTGTGCTAATCCCTACTAAGATCAGCTAGATTGGTTGAGGGCCTGTATAACTTTCTTGCCGGGCCTCTAGCCTCGGTATCCTATGAATGTTGGTGAGAATATGTGTGTGAGTCTAATCAAGTTGTGGCTCTGTGTGTGAATTAAAAAAGTTAACTATTTCGCATCTGTATTAGGATGCCTTACAAGTGTTCGTACCAACATTTGAAAGCTCCTGTCACCTATCTTCTAAATTTTAATTGGCTCATTTATAAATATATTTTTATTGGATCAATTTCATGGATGGTACTGTAACTGGAGGGTATTGCCACCCCTGACCTTCTTGCTCGGACTTTCCCGCTAAGTCCATGTGCTTTCACGTGCAGTAATAAAACCAGTGTATGGTTCTTTACATTGAATTCGAAATTCAGATGCATCTACAATGCTTTTTGATGACATTTTTAATGTCCTTCAGACCAAATGATTTGTAAGAGCTATCAAAGTGCACATTTATGGAAATAAAGAATTGCTTCTACGATTGTTGAGCTTTATCAAAAAACCTCCAAGCTTCTGTTTGATTGTCTTGATTTGCAGGAATTTGTCTACCAATGCATAAATTTATGATTACAAATGTCTCTGTGAATTGAATTTGGAGTTTTTTGTGTCTCAGGAAGGATAAAGTTTTGAAATAATCATAACCAAATTGAGTGATGGCAGTTACTGAGCTATAGAATAATATCCCTTTTTACTCCCCAATAGCTAGAATTACACCATTCTCGACTGACATCAGTTTCTAATGCATCAGAAGGCACCTTCAAACATTTCAAGGATTCAATATACAGTGTACTAGTACTTCATTTTAATTTATAATTGCAGGTCGAAGGCCAAGGTATTATGAAATCAGGGAAGGAACAAGTTTTACAGCTTTTACGGGATGGCTGTTAAAAGGCAATTGCAAGGTGATTTGTTTTTCTGGTTTAGTGTCGAGGGTTTATATGAGAATACACAGCTTTTCATTTTAACCAACATTTACTGTCAACCCACAATAATTACATAATGCTAGAAAGACTTCAGGAATAGTTTTTCTAATAGTTTAGCAAGTAAGACCATATCATCAGCATACAAGGGTATGATCAGATTGGTACCTTGAGATTGTCCTGCACCTATTAAAGCTCCTCTGTTCTAATAGCATAATATAGCCAAATTACCAGAAATTATTTACATATTTGAAGATTCATGTAAACTGTCCAAAATTTACGGACATTATCATGCGCTACACCAGAAGACGTCATGCAGTGCACCAGCACCCACGCTTATGGTATACCTTAGTTTAAAATGCTTTGATTAGCATGAGGAACACAACATCAAGCTAAGATCGCCATTCAACATATGCCACTGGATCTAATCTTGTGCAACCATCATTATACCAATGGCTCACCCCAGCCTTACCCATAAGCTAGATATTCCAATGAATTGGCAATTTGGAGCGAAATATTATTTCAAAAAAACAAGTTGCTTGGTAAATCTTAGTTGAGGTTAAGTTATGTAGCAAATTTATTTTTAGCAGTGATAGGGTAATCTAGGTCACGTTTTTAATAATTGTAAACATGGGTTAAATTTGAATCTTACCACTGCTACGAATGCTCCCCATTAGCATTACACCATAACCCCTTGATTGGCCACTTTAACCCAACCCATTACCCTCGTTTTGGAGATCTACTTTAGAGGATTTTCTTTTAAATCGCTAATGTTCACTGTGAGGCTAGCAATCAATCATACCGTATAATGCAAGGCCGAAGAAGACTTCTGCAAATAGCTTGCCATGAATAGATTATTTAAAACCCCTGGAATTAGCTCCTCTGGTCACAGAATGCACCACCCAAAACATGTCGCCTCTCGAGAACAGTCACCTGAATGCCTGATTCACAAATTCAGGTCGGTTTACATTTCCCGTCTAAGAAAGCGGTCCCTTTGTCCTTGGCACCAGTGATCCCTGAAGCAGAACATGGCTTTAGATAAATGGCCGCCTGGTCAAAAAAAACATCATTCAATGGCATGTGATGGTATTGTGATCCGCCCAAGTGAGACGGGGTCTGCAGTGTTTGTAGCTGCAGCAGGTGGAGGGAACAGCTAAGGAGCCACATACCAGTTTCCACTTGCATGTAGCGTGCCTTCCCAGCAAACCTCAAACCACCGTCTACGGAGCCAATCACCGCCGAAAGGAAAACCAGGGTAAAATGGCACGGCACAGACGATCGTGCTGGCAATGAAACGGCGTTCCCCAAGCTCGACAACGAAAACGGCGCGAGTGCCTCCCGCTGTGAGTAAACGCCTATGGTGTAATAATTTTACTTCTAAAAATTAGTAAAGCCAAAACCAAACCAAACTGTGACAGCTCAACAATGTTGGTGTTTCTATTTTTTAAATAATTGCAAGTGCAGATATTAGCACTCCAAGAAAGTAACGGGATTTGAAGACTTGTTAGTAATCTCTAACCATTATGTGATATGTTTTAATCATTTTTCTTATGCAAACTTTATGATTATAATAGGGAATCTAGGTGGCAGATCAGATACACATAAATTATTGAAGGTATCACCGATAGCCCACTTCATGTGATTTTTCACCCCTAGCCACCAAGGAAGTCCAGCTACCAGAATTCAACAACAGGCTTTGGCAATTAACCTGACCAGGGGATGGTTTAATTTGCAAAATGTCCTTGGTATTTCATGACCACAAACAACACAATCCACACGAACCAATAAATTTTGCATATATAAAAAAAAATTAGCCCAGACAAAAAACCATAAACAGGTAGGAGTATTCAAGAATGAAGATAAGTTCTCATCAAGTAGTCATATCCAAGCATTGACTTGATTGTGAGCCCTTATCTCAGATTTCTTGTTGTCTGACCAGCTTTCCGTTTCCTCCAAGCTTTGTTCTCTATCTTCATTTCTCATTCATCTGCCTCTTCAAGCTTTTCAGTCCAGAGATGTACACGTTATGTGTAAAACAGTTCAATCTTATGACTCATTGTATCATAGAACTGTGCATCAACATATACCCCATCAGTATATCTAGGTGGTGATGCATCAACATATATCCCATCAGTATATGAGGGCAGTGATGCATACTGTAAAATACCATTCCATCAAGTCGAAACCACAACCCAGCTCTGGAGACACTGAGAAACAACATTTTTTTCAGAAACTGAAACCATAACCTGACTTCTCTTTTACCACTGCAAGTCTGACACCATGCCTTGTCATAGTGCGAGTTTGTTTTTATAACTTGCTTCACTTCACATCACCAATAATCTCCACAAGAGCATTGCCCATGTTTGAAATGATGGAAACGGTTCGCATCTCTCACAACAATTTCTCTGGCAACAATCTGAGAGATAAATTTGGTTGCAGTATGGCAGTCCCCACATACTCGAAGGTTCTTGACAACCCTAATAGTTGTTCCAGGGGGTGTGTTTAACAACCCAAATGCAATAGCCAATTTCTCACTATGGTGGCAGAGGAGAAATTCCTTCTCCTCCTTCTCCAAGTCATTCAGTATGGGTTTTGTATCTGGCATATACCCTACTGCCTTCATCTCCCAAGATAATTTCTCCAACTCTGCGTAGATCTCGTGTGTTTGTGGGTGTAATCTGTCTCCTACACAAAAAGCATGCACCGATTTATGGACTTCAATCCAACTACATCCAGGTACCTTTCTAATTCCTCTATCTTTCATCAATTTCCTTAGCTTTTGAGCATCACCCCACCTGCCCGCTTCTGCATAAATGTTTGACAGGAGAACATAAGGTGCAACATTTTTAGAATCCAACTCAAAAAGGAGTGTTGCCACAAATTCTCCCAACTCCATATTCTTCTGTGATCTACAAGCACCAAGCAAACACATCCACACAACCATATCAGGTTTTATTGGCATTTTAATGATTAAGGTCAGGGTTTCCTCAAGGTAGCCAGCACGGCCAAGAAGGTCAACCATGCATACATAATGATCCACTGATGGCATAATGGAATAAGAGACACTCATGCAATTGAAGTATTCACAACCTTGATGCACTATACCTGCATGGCTGCATGCAAATAAAACACAAAGGAAGCTTACACTATCAGGGTTGGTTCCCGAGTGCTTCATTAGTTCAAAGAGTTGGAGGGCATCCTCAATATAGCCATGCATTGCATATCCTTCAATCATTGCATTCCAGGAAACTACATCTGAATGACACATTCTGTCAAACAATTGGAGTGCCTTCTTAATGTTTCCACATTTTGCATACATGTATATCAGAGCATTCGTAACCACGTCTGACAAAAAACTGCTTTTTATTATTTTTTGATGGAACTCCATACCCTGTTGCAAGGCTCCAAGTTTGGCACAAGCTGGGAGGATGCTGGCAAAGGTTGCTTCGTCTGGCTTTACACCTGCCAATCGCATTTGTTTAAAAAACTCCACAGCTTTATTAACAAGCCCATTTTGTGCATATCCTACAACCATTGTATTCCACGAAACCACATTTCGCTGAGGCATTTTGTCAAACAGTCTCTGTGCCTTCCGTAAGCTTCCACATTTTGAATACAGGTCTACCAGGGCAGTCATCACTACAACATCTTCAGAAAAGCCACCTTCGACAATCTTTTGATGAATCTCAGCACCCTGTTCCAAAACTCCAAGTTTGGCACAAGCGGGGAGGATACTGGCAAATGTTGATTCATCTGGCTTTACACATGCCGATTGCATTTGCTGAAAAAATTCCAAGGATTTTTCAGCAAACCCATTCTGTGCATATCCAGCAATGATTGCAGTCCATGAGACCACGTTTGGCTGAGACATTTCATCGAAAAGTCTTAAAGCCTCATCAAGAAAGCCATTCTGTGCATATCCTGTAATCATAGCAGTCCATGAGACCACGCTTGCATTCTGCATATTGTTAAACGTTTTGCGTGCTTTCTGTATGCTTCCACATTTTACATACATGTCTATCAGGGTATTCATCAAAACAACGTCAGATTGAAATCCACATCTAACGATTTTTCCATGGATTTGCAAACCATGTTTTAAAGATGCCAGTTTGGCACATACAGGGAGAATACCAGAGAGAGTGAACTGATCGGGTTGAACAGATGTTCGTCGCATTAGACTAAACAGTGTCAATGCCTGTTGAGGAAGTTCATGCTTTCTGTAAGCTGCAAGAATCATATTCCATGAGACTCCATCTGGTTCGTTCATTAGGTTAAAAACATTGCGAGCATCCACAACACTTCCGCACTTGTCATACATGTTGATAACTTTATTTTTTAGAAATGTGTGCTCTGCAAATGCGGGTCCTCTGCCATCGATGTGAGAGTGAATTTGCTTGCCCTCTGAAAGGGCTTTCTTGGCAATGCAAGCCTGCAGTAGATGAAGATATGTAGAAGTGTCTACAGGAGGGTTGTTTGTAGCAAGCAGGATGTGCAATGCGTCTTTCAAGCGACCTTGCGTGGAGAGTACTCTGAGATTGAGATTGAGTTGGGCAATGGAGGACATTGTATAAATGTAAGCTGGTATTCATATTAACCCAATAAAATATTGCCATCATCGTTGTTGTGTGAGTGTACACAAACCCATTCCTTTTCTTCTGTGAATACAAATAAAGATCAGCACGGTTAACTATGATAACTCTTCCAGGCTTGTTTGTGGGCTTGAATGTTAGCTTCTGTTAAAAACAGCAACACACTTTTAAGTATAACGGACGAGTTCTCTTCGGCAGGGATTCCATGGGGGGCTGCTGCTATTATTTTTAAAGAAAAATCCACAAACAGAAATCTGTAAAAACTCTCTCTAAAAATAATGGACGGCGAGTTTTGTTTGATTGAAAAGCATATTTTTGATAATTAAAAAAAAGGGTGAAAAGAATAAGTCATATCAAGTTAAAACAAAAAACCGTTAGAATCTAGATTACATTATCAATATAACACCTAAGTAAACATAATAAAATTGGAGTTCAATCAATAAAAGAGTGATAAAATCAAGGGCCACAAAAAAAAAAAAAGGCACTTAACAACGACAAACATGGTGGTTGAAGGGGGTGAATGAAAGGGCATATCAAGCTTGCCCCCCTAGCTAATGGCACCAAGAGGGTCCATTGTATCAGGGATAAGATCCCACCTGTCATTCTAATTTCTTTCGTTAGTTTCGTTTCCCTATTAAGCAAGAGAAGTGGCGAAAGCCAAGTGTAGAAATTTGTCTTGGGGAGAAGCATCCTCGCTGCTGCCATAAATTGCCTCTAAGACAATCAAATCACATCGAGGGGTGATGAGATTGGGGTGAAGGCTATAAGGAGAAAGGAGAGAAACTTTGCCTACTCCTATAATAGTGATGATAGAAATTGTGACCATAACCCCTAAGAGGGAGAATAATGGAAGGGAGAATCTGAGGCACCCAACTAACAACACACATAGTGCTTCCCTAGTAGTCCAAAAGAGTCTAGAGGTGATTCACGTCTAAGCGCACATTCTCCACCTAGACTTGGATATGAAGCAAAGCATTGGAGATAATAATAATTTTATCTGCTACAAGAAATTTTTTTTCCATAACTACATTGTCGAAAATAACATGATTTCTAGCTTTCCAAGTATGAAAAAGAATATCAACACAAAAGATTTTCAAAAAACATTGTATTTTATAGGTAACATGGCTGAGTCCCCCAAAAGAACCATTTTATAGGTAAGGAAATCTAGAAGAAAATATTGAAAAAGGCTATGAATCCATTTCTAGGTGTAGGGACAAAACCAAAAAAGGTGTTTAAAGGTTTTGTCTTGATGACAAGCAAGACAAGTGGATATGAGATCCCCATGTGCTTGAGTCTATCTCCAACTAGTAGACCCTGATAGAGATACACCAAAGAAAATGAGTTGTTTTGGGCTCAATGTGGGATTTCTAAAGATTAACAAACCTTCTATCCCATATAGCATCTAGGGACCTCAATTTCCAATGGTGGTTGAGGGTTTCACCCTGAATATGTTGAGGGGAAAGATGTTGATGTTCATAATCCAAGGTTTGTACCAGTAGAAGGGAGTAAGATTAGGCTAATGCCCATCACCATACAACACTAGAAAAGACAACAATCTTGTGAAGACACTAATCAGGGATGGAGGTTTGAATTTCTAAACTATACTTTGCATCCTCATTCTTATGCTAGAATTTATCTTTAAGCATATCCCATAAGAGCCACCTGTGATAAATCTTGTTGAAAATGTCACCAATGGACTTGATTCCCTTTTTAAAAAATCCTAAGACTCTCAATCTAGGAGATCACGTCAAAGGGGACATTATGAAAATTAAGATTGGGAGACCACCATAGAGTGAGAATTAAGAGAAAGTCCATTTATGAAACCATCTCCAATCCAAATGAGGTTGTTTTTGAGTAATCCCTAAATTTCCATATAGTATTAACCACAAAAGTACCATAAATTTTAATCGACACCTAAGAAATAAAATGACTGCAAATCAAGCCCACTCCACACCTTTCTTCCTAGAGGAGTTCCTTAAGTGATGCAATGTGGCAACAAAATATTCCAATCCTAAACTCCTAAGATTTTCATGATCCATTTGACACTTAGGGCATGACCTTTATGTTTGATATAAATGAGGTCAAGGCCCTCTTCTTCTTTAAGTCTGAAACAAATATCCAGGGTATCATGTGGAAACCCTTATGGGATTTGGAATATTCTCAAAGAAAATATCTTGATAACTTCTCCAATTTAGCATAACACAAATTTGGAAGGATCCCAACGAGAGGAATAATAGACATGAGTTGAAACCAACTCTTTAAAACACCCTTGGAACTTCCCTTCTAAAGGAAGAGGCTTCGTGATCCAACATGCAATCATTTTCTTGACCCTTTAGAAAACATATGATCAAAGCCAAGAAATTTAAATTTCACACTTGGTTGAATCCATTGTCATTGAAAGCCATCCAGCAAAATAGGTTTGGGGACTAAAGACTGTTATAGAGACCTAAATTTTGCACAAAGCATTATTATATAAAAAATTAAAAAAAAAAACACAGATATGAGTGCTAAGCAATGAAATAATAGTTTAGAGGCACAAATCCTTGTTTGGTCTTTTTTTTGTCTTGATGGACTTTTTTTTGTTATCTTAGTGTGGCCTTTCACACTTTATTATGTCATGCCATATAGATTTTTAGATTTTTATTTTTAATGTCTGAGTGTTTCAAGGCCTAGTACAGAACCACCAGTTTTAAATGAAACCATCAATCAATTTAATCCAAAATTAATGGTTTTGTTCCCTTATACTGTTGGGTCCTTTTTGACCATTGGGATTTGTTGTTAATCTTGTTTTATTTGACCTATTATGTTTTGATTCAACATTAGATGCAACTATAATTTAATTTCAAAGAGAAAGAATTTTATATATACAAGTTTGCTAAGAGCATTTATCATTTAGCTACTACCTAGAAATCATATATAAGAACAAAAATTTATCATTAGCATATATCATGAGCATGTTACCAGGGGGAAATTATTGATTTTCAAACATATAAGTTTTTCATACAAGGGTTTCTATTGGGAAACTATTCTTCTAGTTAGCTCGTTAGCGATGTTGAGGCACGAGGTAAAGCGTAGGACAAGGGAACTAGTTTGCATACACAAATGCACTGCGTGATAGGAGAGCTACATGAAGTTTGAAATTTAGTGCAACACTCCATCAAAATAAGCAGGTTTGACCACTGAGGTCAATCCAAAACAATCACCTAACCTTTTTTTATATCTAATGTTTGATTGAGCATGGTTGCATGAAGCTAGGGTATCGTAAATATAGGCATAGATGCAAGTGGCATAGAGCATCTAAACATACCAATAGGTCGTGCAAATGAAGGCGAAGTAACCCACAAATAATTGGAAGTACACTAACAACTCGTACACCACTAGTTATGTGTGAAACCACCAAATGGTCCATGTTTAAAGGTTTAGTCTTGAGGCACACATAACTACAATGACTACCTAAGCACTTTCTTTGACTTCCATGCTTCCCATAGCAACTTAGGACACTTCCATATTATATTCTAAACCATCTAAATGACCCCTGCAACCATAATTGCATCTTTATTTATCTATTGGATGCTTATGTTTGTAAACTCTAGTTTCCAATTCTATAAATCAATGTACACAATTTGATTTTTTATTTATTCATGCAATACCAATATCGTAAATCGATATATATATATATATATATATATATATATATATATATATATATATTCATTAATGTTAGGGTGTAGTCATTTGGTGAACCCATTTATTTTATCGAACCCTTCACCTACTTTTGTTTAGGTTGCCTATAGTAACTAGACCTTTTGGTGTCAAACTTGAGCTTCCCTAGGGTTTCCATTTACTTCTAGTTATATGTTGTTTTCCCTTTGGGTTGAGTAGAACCCACTATGCCTATGTAATAACACTCCAAATAGGCATCAAACCCCTTAGTTCTCCACCTGTATGTGTGTAATATGTATATCATAATGTGTTTGGAAATGAAGACCCTAATTAGGCCCTTAGACACTTGGCAATGATCTTTGGTGTGTGAGGTGTAGGTTTATAAAATGGCCTAGGGAAACCTTGTAAGATGCGTGTAAACTTATATCTCATTGAATACGTCTGAGATATTGATATAACAATTGGGTGTTTTGTTGTGATCTCTTAGGAAGCCCAAATATGTAAGAGATGAGGCCCTTACATGGGTTAAGTGAATGTATGTTTAAAGGTGATTATTGCAACAAGATTTCATGTTCAAATTACACAAAATGGACTAGGGTAACTTGTGTATTTGAAAACATGATAATTAGAGATTTAGAAAATGAAGTAATTGGCTTAAGAAAAAAATTAGGTGAATTTTTCTTTCATGGACAACTTCATATGAGGGCATTACACAATACAAACTATTTGTTGGATATGGTAGCCAAATGTCTAAATGTGTTTTGTATTCTAAGAATTAGTTTTTGACTAGTTGGTAATGGATAACAAGTGTAACCTTAAAGCAAAAAAGTGCTAGTTGAGAAAGGGATTTTTAGGAATTATTCAATTTAGTGCACAATGATTTATGGGTTGAAAATTCCAAGGATTAATTAAAAAATGTCATAAACACATATTTAGGTATTAACATTTGCCCTTATTTTAATAGAGTTATTAGAAATTACTTGATTAAAATATAAATGAAACACAAACCTCCCATGAGAAAAAGACATACACAAGATTCTAATTTATGTGTTCCCTTCTCCTTCATGTGTATAGTTGTATATGTAAGCATGTTTTATAGATACAAAAATGTGTGTTAAAATCAAATCAAGATGTTTATGTAATTGTTAAAAAATAAAGTAAATTGAAAAATAAAAGCATGAAATGTGTAGACCTATTTCCCCCCAATGTTGTAGTGAGGGAAGAGCAATTTGAAAAGTGAAAATCCATAACAAAAAATATTTGCACCTATTTCTCTTAGTTTTATATGTGAGTGAAGACTAAACCAAACATTAATAGAAAAATAGTAATTGGGTTTATTATGTGAATCCATGCAAACCATCTAAAACAATTGGGATTGATGAGTGAATTCATGCGAATGTCATGATGTAATAGTTGTGTAAATTTTTTGGTGTATAATTGGGTGCATATCATCATACAATGTCATATAAAGCACTATATCTAAAATCTGCATTAATGTTTTAGAAAGCCCCATAATATGGCCCTCTTTTGAAATAAGGGATATTTAAAAGGATAATTTAGCTCAAAAGAGAAAGTGTTAGTTGTGTAGCAATATAATTAATGATAAAAACTATATTTAGTTTATCAACTAACATAGTAGAATGTGTTTAAGTCATAAGATAAAATCATCTATTAGCATAAGTATTGTATATAATTCGTAAGATAAAGAAATGTGATATACATTAATATGAATAATCATAGGAGTAAACATGTCATGATATTTTTTGTGATAGATTTAACATTCAAACACAAACAATGTGTAGAGGTCGCATGGTAATAACAATGTAAGATGAATAATGTGTATGCATCATCAAAAGAATGCAAATTATCATGAAAGTATTCTAGCAAGATTTAATAAGATAACATAACAATGATATGATGAGAAGTATGATAACAACATGACTTAACACCTAATGGATCCATAGTAAGTGAAGACATGACATGATGCAACATGACACAAAAAACCCACCATAAAGAGACATGATTGACAATATGAGACTAACTTAACGAACATTATTAGCGTTAATTCGTGTACATAAGAACAAACATGCAACAAGTAGTGATATAAAGTGAGTGTGTAATAAGAAATGATAAACATTTTGTTGTAAGAAATGAAATAAATAACCAATGTGTAATGAGAAATGTCAAAATTTTGAAACATAGAAATCAATGTGCATGGTGAAATATGTAGCAAATAACGTCACAGTCATGAAATATAGCAAATAATGTACACACAACAATGCACAAAGTAATAATCTAATTCATAGCATGTAAAAAACCAAAATTGTATGAGAAATTTGTAATAAAAATTGATCTATTAGTCAATATGCTAAAATTTAGTATGTAAGAAGTGATGTCAACAAGAAATAGTCGTAGTGTAACCAATCATAGATCCTAGAACTAGAAATACAATCACATAATGGGTTTCAAGAAAATATGTGAATAACATATGTGTGCCAATCAATCTCTACAATATGTAATGTTTAGCAAAGAAATGTATATAATAAAATAAAGATTTCATAACAATGTGTGTCTAGTAACGATAAATCAAATGAGAAATATGTCATATTATGTTTGGTCCATTGATTAACATAATAAGTAACATGATCCATGGATGTTTGTTCTGATCTAAGGATATAAATAGTGTGTATCATAGGAATTAGGAGGGATAGTATGACCCCAATGTGAATGAGCATAAAATAAACAAGAAATGGAAATCACATAAAAACATCAATAATATATGACCAAACAAATCATAAAACATATAAAGGTACCAAATAAACACAACATGGAGAGCACAAGTGTATAAAGAAAACAAGGTATATAACATACAAGAAAGAGAAAACATAATAGATAGAATAAACTACATGAAGAATACAATTCAATTAATTTAAGGAACTAACTGGGGATGAAAGTAAGTATTGAAGTGTGAGAAAGAAATAATCTAAGAAAGTAGTATCATGTAAGAAACCAATCACCTAAAAAATTAGTGTAGTGTGAGAAATCAATCTTGTAAGCAAGTAGTGTTGTGTGAGAAATTAGTTGTGTAAGAAAGTAGTGTCGTATGTAAGAATTCAAGGATAGCCAAAATAGGATCCCAAGGCCAATAATAGTGAACTAGTAAAAGTATTCAATGTCTAAAAGAAAGCAATGTGACTATTTAATAGAGCATAGTAAACATGTGTTGTAAGTAGTAAACTATGTTACATGAAATGGACTAGTTTCAAGATGATTAAGCAAATATTGAAATAAATAGATAGCTAATACTAATTACAATGTAGCAGTAAATAAATAAGCAATGAAATATAGAATTGACCCAAAAAAAGTAAACTAGTAAGTATGAAACCCTAGTTGTAAAGAGGATGAGAGAAGACTTAGCTATTTTGCAATTAATCATGGTCTGTGCTGAAGTGCTGACCTGATGAACAAAGAGGGAGAGATGTCACACATAGACTCAAAAAAATGTACGACGGTAAGATCTACCTAGACTGGGGCACTTGGAAAGGTACAGGGGCATCTACGGGCACCCAAGATCTGCTTTGGGTTCCTATGATTGCTCAAACCCTCAGGAAACCTCCTTCACAGGGTCATGAGATGTTTGTTGTCCTTTGCCTTTGGTAACTAGTATGTCACACAATGATTTCCGATGTCACTGATAACCTGCAATGAAAGTTTGGCCTATAAAACCTTCAAGAGTGCATCAAATCCCAAAAAGAAAAGAATGTAAATGAGGGGTCAGATTGTCCTCAGTTGTCAAATATGTGAACTTATGACTGAGTGTTGCACTGCATTTTAGACCCAATGTAGCTTTAGGTGTGTGTGTGTGTGTGTGGAATTTTTCCCTAGGCGAATCTTGTGCGCATTACATTTGATAGTGAGAAAATACCTAGATGTAAGAAAATGTAGTATATGTGTATATGGAATTGAATAAAATTCCCCTCCTATGAAGTGTATGCAGAATAATGTGGCCCCTTTCCCTTGAAATGATGCTACAATGGATGCTTGAATGCTCTTGAATAGCCTTTGGATGCAACCTTAGGTGGTGATATCTAATGTTTAGTGCTTGGTCGTTTATTATGATCACATAAATTTATATTTATATGATTACCTTGCTTGAATTTTGTAATTAACCTTGAAAAGGTTGATTACCAAAAAGATAAGATGCTCAAACAGATAGAAAGGACTTGAAGATGTGAGTAAAGTATAAAGAGGTTAGGGGCACCCAGAGGGAATGGGGGCGCCTGACGCTGGTGTTTCTGGCTGGGCGCTAGTGTCCAGACTTAGAGAAACTAAAAGGTTGGAGGTCAGACTAAGAAAGAAGGTGTGCAAGACCAAAAGTGGCAACAGAATGAAAGAAAATATGACTAAAGACATGTGTTAATTATTACTTTTCTTACTTCGGAATCATATGAATAATAATATGCAATCAGGACTAGATAATTACCTAAAGTGTGTGTTTTTATGTCTACATTTTCCCCTACTTTATGTTGTTGAGCGAAAGCTCGATAACAAAAAGTAGATAAGAGATGTGTACCTGATAACCATGTAGATCAATGACGAAAGAGTGTTGAGAGATAAGGAAAAAGCATGGAGTGATAAAAATGTGAAGCATGGAAACTAGAGAGGAGAAAGTGTAAAAAGTGATGATGATGATGACCCTAGGGCAGAAACACATGAGTAGAGGTCATCGTTGTACTTATTGTTGATGTCGATTGTTTTCGTTGTACTGTTGTGATTGAAGTTGTTGATGTTGTTGATGTAGGATGATGTTGATTACCACTTCCCATAAGGACGGACCTACAAAAGAGAAGAACGATCAAGTAGTCAAATATGCATGTATATGATCAAAATGTGTAAAAAGTATGTAATAAAGAATGTAAAATGTTAAAATGTGAAAAAAGGAACATGTGCACCTGATTCGTGATTAGAAAAGAGTGTAGAAATGATATTGTAGATGATGTAGAAGACCAATTTTTTTGGGCGATCTCACGCCAGTTGTGTTGGTTGCAAGTTTTTCGGGTGATCTCATGCCAAGAACTAGAATAAGTGTAGGGAGAAAAGCCAGGTTTCATCCTCCAACCTTTAATTACTTCCTAATGTATGGAATAGTAGTGTAGATGTTGTGTAAAAATTAGATACGGTTCGACCATTTTCGATCCAATGTAGAAAAATAAAATGATGTATGTTGTGTGTTAAGGATTATATGTCCTATAAAATTCGTTGTGTGAAGTGTTGTAGACTCTGTTGCACAGAAGAATATAGTGTAATTGCCCCATGGTCACAGGTATCTAGGAAGGGTCAGGGGCACCTAAGGCACTAATGTCCTAGTCTGGGCACTAGTGTCTATGTTGTAATAAGGAACCAAGTCATATTCTGAGCCCTATTTGAGACTGATGATTGTTTTGTATCGGTACTGAAATATGTTATGTGATGATTGTAGACTATTGTATGGGGTGACTGATTCACCCAAATGATTCCCCCCTTGTTTGGGGTGTATGTGATGTCAGAATGTGGCCCAAAGGAGGACCGAATGGTGTGCTAAAACTAATGCCCTATAGGGGGAGGGAGTGTTCTTGGTAAAAAAAAAGGCACATGTAAAAAAAGTGGCTAGGAAACAAGTGTTAGTGCAAGCAAAGATAAAGATGCATGGAGAAGACATGAAGTAAGAAAATAAGGGGAAAAAATGTGCAAGCTAAGACGAAAGAAGACAATGTAGACCGTGAAAATCAAGTTTCAAATATGGGACATCACTCACGATGTCACAAGACAATCAAGGTCGACTAGGCCAAAAGAAGACAAGTGTGCACACAAGACAAAGGGTAAAGCCTGTAAATAGTGGCAAACAACGAAAAACAATGAAAATCAATGTAACAGACAACCATGGAAGAAAATAGACTTGCAATACAAATGTTGCACATGAAACACCCGTTAGCATGTTAGAAAGATAAAATTTATGTCAAGGCATGTATAATCTGATAAAGTAATGTGCTATGAAAAATGAAATAATAGAACTTGTAGTGTATGAAATTTGAAGCCCCCAGGAGCCGTTGTGGGATTAGTAATAGGGATTGTGCCAAGCATCCATATTGCATGTATAAATCTGTAGAATGTGTGATCACAACTAGAAAAAAAATGAACATACGTGTGTGTATGGAAAGATAATAATATACAAGATATTTATCTAGCATGTGTAATAAAGTGCACATGTAAGCATAAGAAAACAAGAGTAAATGCGACCAAGATATGTAGTATGTTGTGGATGAGATGGAATGGAATGCATAGTGAATCATAGGAGTAGCATGCCCCCTGAGTGGATGTGTATGTATGAGATAAGGGTCATTTATACATGCCCCCCAACGATCAAGAATGAATCATATAACAAGAGTGCATCATCAAGAAATGGTTTGAACTTGTGTGCTAGAAAGATGTGAGCGAAAAAGTGTAAAGCATAGTGAGTGAGTGAGTGAATGAACACGTGAGTGTTGTAAGTGAACATGTGAGTATGGTGAGGTCCATTTGAGATTTAAACCCTCAAAAATCGAGTATAGAAGGTGGAACTAGAGTGTGTCATAGGGTAATGAGCACAGTGTATAGAAGTAGATGCAAGAAAGATATATCGTGAATGCGTAGAGTAGATGCTGCATAGAGGTGAATGCATGATATGTGAAGTGTGCAATGTGTAATGTGTAATTTGTAGTGTGTAGTGTGTAGTGTGTGAGGTTCATGTGTATAATATGCCCTCAACATTCAAGTGTGAACCATATCACGAGAGTGTGTCATTGTAGTTACAAAATCACGTACTTACTACTATAATTATATCGCCAAGTATGTTGTTTTATATATGGATCTTGCGTATGAAAATTATTCACTACTGACCCATCCCCTAGTCCTTTCATTTTTCTAGTTGGTTGTTGTCATTGTTTTTCTTGCACAATTGTCACTTACTTGCACAGTACTAGTCATTTCTCGGGGAGTCTTAGTTTTCATTATTCACTCAGTTGTCATCTCTAGTCTCTGACTAGGGCGTTTAGGAAGGGATTAGGGTGCCTCAGGTGCCCTGGTCCTCATTTTTAGGTGCCCTGGTCCCTGTCACACTTGGTTCTCATTCATATGTTCAAGTTCAGTCTTTATGATTCCCTTCCATTCCCCTAGGTACTAGTCAACATGTCAGGTCATAAGTGTCAAAATTTGAGTAAGAGATCCCTATATAAGCACAACATACATACTATCTTATGGGTGGACTATTTTCTAAAAAGGGATAGCTATGTACATAGAACACATGATTGCATTTGGGCACTATTCTGCATCACATACTCCATAGGCAAGGAAATTCTATTATATTCCATCCACCATTTTACATTCTATCTAGCTATTTCCCGATATCTCTGTTCATTGATGCCAGGGAATCCTTTGTACATTATTACACACACAATCACATAAAACTACATTGGGTCTAATATGTAGTGTAACATTTAGTTGTAAGAACACCATTGTGGCTGCTAAGGACAATTTGGCTAATTCATATGCATCTTTCCTTTTTTAGGGTTTGATGCTTTGTGTGGGGTTTTACAGGTGATTCTTCATTGCAGGTTTACGACGTCATCAGCAAAGCAAGTGTGACATTAACTCGACAAAAGGTGAATTATTGCAAAGACCTAATAACCCTCCTAGGATCATATTTTGGGCTATTCCATAAACCAGGGCATCCATATTTCAGACCAAGGCATCCCAGTATGGCTAGTTCTTCCTCTCCTGTAATTGTCTTAAGTCTGTCACGCCACTCTATTCTACCTGTTCATCATTCCGATCAGTCCTAGATCACCACGAGGTAAGCCATTTTTAGGTTAGTATCTTGCACCTCTTATTTTATTTCATTTAGAATATCAATTAAATTATTTAACATTTATATTTCAGTATATTTTAGTTATTACATTGTTGTACTTCTTAGATTAATTCTAAAATATATGATTTTAATTAATCATTTTGGTGAACCCGTAGCTTAGAACATTTTTCCCTAGGATCTAGTACAAACCCTAGTGTCTAAACATAACTCCTCTCCTTCTCGGCCCATCATGTCTCATGTTAGTGTCAAAGAAATTTATGACGAGGTCATTATTGTTGAGCTCACGGCTCTCTATAGTAATGTTACTATGCAAGATAATATTCAACAACAACTCTTAGATAGTGAACGATATGTACCTACTAGTTTTGAAAACTCTCCCATCGGCATTAGTATTGTTTCGAATCCGATAGCCTTTACTCATTTTACACCTTGCTATATGGCTACTACTGATCCTCCTAATGATCTTTCTAAGGAAAATCTAGATGATTCTCTTATCGATTACATGTTGGGTCTTGACACTAGTCAAACCACTACTATAGTTCCATCTCAGGATTCTCCTATTTTTGATATGGCTTCTCATACTCCATCGCATACTAGTTCTCATACTCCATATTATGTTGATGATTCTATTGATAGTACGCTCAGTGACATTCTTATATATGAGTCTCTATTTGATTTCGATACGATAATTGATAGCCATGATTCCCCTACTTTTCATATTGTCGAGTGTGAATCTTCATTTCCACTTTCTCCCGAGGTTGTGTTTAGCATAGTTCCTGAGTATCTCCATCTATTAGTTCTTCTTCTCCTACCATTTCATCTCCTCCTATCACTTCTTCTACATATGTTAGTTCATCTTCCTCTATCGCTATATCTTCATCGGTCACTTAACCTCCTAGGGATGTTTCCGATACTAGTTCTACCATTGCTATGGATGTTCATCTCTTTCGTCTACTATCACTTCTTTGACACCTACATATAACATGCTTTTAGCATTGGAATTTTCTTTATCTTCTCTTGATATTCTTATGATCAGTCACAATGGAAAGCTACAACCACTTAATACATTATTGCCATCTTCTACTATTCCTTCGTAAGACATCATGACTCTCATGCATGTCGTAGGTCAATTACAATCTCATGTTCAGTCACTCACTTTAGAAAGTAGGGCTTACTATGCTTTTATTGATAACAACTCATTACATGGTAACCCTATTCCTGAGAAGATTCATAAATCTGCATTTCCTAAGGAATTTTAATGCCTAAATTAACATGTTTTGATGGTACCAATGACCCTCATTCACATCTCCAACATTACCGCATGGCCATGGCCTCCTATTCTAATGATATATTGTTGCTTAAGGTCTTTTGACATAGTCTTATCAATGAGGATTTACAATGGCATACTCATCTTCCTTTCGGGTCTATTAGTATTTATTATGACATGGAGGTCACTTTTCTTTATTGTTTTATCATCAATAATGGCCTTAGAGTTACTTATGAACATCTACCTACTTTACATCAAGGCACATCATAACCTATCACAGATTATATTTTATGGTTTAATGCTTGCACGCATAAACTATTATTCCAACCTATTGATCTAGAGAAGCAATTCATTTTCTGTCATGGTTTGATTCCCACACTCAAGTAAAGATTGCAATATGATACATGCGAGTCATTCATTATTTTGTGCTATAAATTCTTTGAATTAGAACAATATCTTCTTGCGACACATTTCATTGATCCTCCACTTGTCCCTACTACTAGTGTATCTTCTAGTCCTCCTCCATTACCATCAGTTGAGTGTCCTACACAATCTCCATCTCAGCCTAGAAAGCAAGCTCAACCTACTACATCATAGAAGTATATTTCTTCTCCTCCTCTGTGATAGGCTACTTCTCCTTCTACTATGTCTGTGTTGCATGAGACATTAAACTTCTCTCATCACACCTGACCACCTGATTTGTTGCATAATGTACTCGACAAATGTCTAATTCACTTACCCTCCAACCAACATCATCCACACCATCGAATACAATGTCAGATTGATTAACTTTATTGTAATTATCATCGTATAAATGGCCATAGGGACAATGATTACTTCTTCCTTCATGATAGGTTGAACAAATAAGAGGATAAGGGAATCATTTCCTTTGGTGCTTGTTCACATAAGCAGTCTATCTCTCCTCTACCTCATCAACAAGCTTCTACTAGACTTGAGTTGTCTCCTCTGTTTAGTGCTCAGATCATTGTTCATCCACCGCCGTAGTTTATTACTCCTGCGTGCTCTCCACCGCATCCATACATCACTGCATCATCACATCCATCACATCCAATTCATCCATCTCATTCACTACATCACATTGGCTTCCACAACCCTCATCATTCACCCATCTCATTGTTTCTCCACATGATATTCAGTTTGGTTCATATGCTCACACTACTTCTATGCCACATGCTTCCACCACTTCACGCCACCTTGGTCTCTGATAGGCGGTTGTTATCACCTTACCCCCGAATGATGCACTCATGTTCTTATAGTTCTAACATGATTGTTGAGGGTTTTCTATAAGAACCTTTCATCATGAACTTTATTGATTCATTTAGCGTACTCAATAATTTCTTGACGACACACTCTTGCTCTACATATTTCATTCTTGACTGCTAAGGGGTTTTAACTAAATGAACCTCATCATCCATACATTGGGGGGAATCACTAATCTTCTTCCCCCCATACTCACCACACTAACATATTATGATCACATCACATTATCACATCAACAAACATCCATCATGACATGACATTTTACAAATCATACAATATTTATCTTCACATACATTCTAATATCATCATTACACTAACTACACATTAGAAATCCATTCAACAAATAGGAACATCTCTTAACTCATTAATCATCATATCTGGAAACAACAATTACATTACATACAACAATCATTGTAAACACTACATCATCATTACATCACACATTTGTCTGTCATCATTTACATCATAGTATAAGTCTACATCAACAAACATGACTGATATCCAACACATTACATATAATCGTACATCATCAATCTCATAATGATATCAATACAAATCAAAAGAAATCATCATATACCAATATATATAGATATATATATCAGTTATAATCATCATTACAAAAATGTTTCACCACTAGGGGGAAACTCCCCTACATCATATACAACAATACAAATCAAATCTCATTATCGCTATTGATCTCTGGTACTACGAGATCTCTCAAACTCAATGCCTCACCACTAACTCTACATCATTGGTCATGACCTTGACACTACTCAACCTTCCTCCACAGTAGTGTAACCTCAGTAGAATGCTCTGCAAAATGACGTTGTAACTTAACATAGTGTGAAAAAACATTTTGCACTAACAGACCACTACTTGCCACCTCTCTGGCTTGTCAAGTCTCCTCGCATGCTTCGTCTCTCTCACTCAGAAGCATAATACATGTCACTACTGTTATGGCCATTGGCTCAAACAAATGGGCATGCTCACCCGCAATGTCATCCACATGCTCTAACATCCCTCTACACGTCACCTACAACACATAGAACACCACATTAGATAATCATTACTATCACATAAGAAAAAAAACAAGACACATTACATAACGATGTAAATACTCATGCTCTGCTATAGTTGCTGCCACATTTTCAGGGGCATGTGCTTCTGCCTCTCCCTCTCCTCCCTGTGGTAATCCCGCTACATCTGGGAACAATGGAAACAAGAATACCCATTGATGTGATGCCCACCATGCATGACACTCCTCTGTACACCTCACATTATCTGATTCTATCAGCTCTATCGATGCGTCTGCCTCATTTGGCCCAAGATGTACTAGTTTCTCTCCCATGGGCCCTAGTTTAGCTTCAACCCTCCTCGGTGCTCTAATCACTTACAACCATATATATGGCTCTAAGGGCACATCCTGAGCCATGTCAAACTATTGTGATACCCTCTCTACCTGGAATAACTTATACACACCTAGGAATTGATCCTCTAACCACATGGTCCTCTGTATGCACTGCATATCTATAACATCCTTTGGTCAACCACCATAGTCTCGGTATGGCCTCCATATCACCACCTCAGCTCCCATCCTATCTATCAGTGCCTTGTAGGTATCAGTGTCCATCTTACACCCACGCACACCAACCCATCTCCTTGCATATGTATATGTGTATACATACATACATTCATACATACATACATACATACATACATACATACATATATATATGTCCTAGCCCACTCTTCTCGTGGACCTCCAACTAGTCTCAACAATGTTATATGATCATAGACCCATACATGCAATAGTGTAGTAGCTCCTATCCCACCGCCATTCTCCTCTTGAGTAAATATGTATAAATATCTATACAGGTGAGCCAACACACATTTTTCCCACACATAGTTGGTATTATCCTCCTCTATAAAACAATAAATATCATGCATCTTATACAAGATGTACCACACCTCCTCTCGCCACTATGATAGATGAAGCAATAACCACAACTATAAACTTCCACAAGCATGGAACCCTAGACCTCAAAATAACATCCAAACTAATATGGGCCTCGAAAGATACTCGAGTCCCCACAAAAGACTATCTAGCGTCTTACATTTTTCTCTCCATATCCTCCAATGACATGACCTGTACTCTCTCCCTAACAACTAGTAATCATAGTATGTGATACACTTGCTCCAACGTGACTATCATCTCACCTGTAGGCAACCAAAAATTACAAGAATTTACACACTGCCTCTCACATAAGGCTATCAACATAGGAATATTATGGGGCACATCCCCCATCCATGTTATGTGTTGCGGGCCAGCATAATCCATAACCTCTCAATCATTTTCTGACAAACCTAACCTAAGCAAAGTACTCAAATGATGATCCATGTGGAACTCCATTGAGTGAATATCCCTTTGCACAACATAAAATGACAAAAAACCCATCGTTAGAACACTATATAAATCCATACACACATGCTTATCACATTACTACACAATAGATATCTCATTTACACCATTCTATACTAAATACACACCATCTGGACTAGGGCACCTAGAAGCAAGACCGAGGCACATAGGAGTAGGGCACTAGTGCCTAGGTCTGGGTGATCCTGTCTCAAAGGCCACTAGTGCCTTCACCACTCTTGTCCAGGTCTAAAATTCCAAGAAAATTCAAAATCACAATTTTGCAAAATTCACTAAAAATGACTACCATACACACATTATTTGAAAAAAGAACACACTTACCAACTCCACCATCGCACGTGATGCTACGATGGTCGCTACCATATCAAATCGGCTAGGACGTGTTACTATCACTTGTGACATCTTTCCACACTCAAAGCTCAATCTCACTTACACAAAAGACAAATGCAGTGACTAATTAATTTTTCACCTTACTATTTATAGTTAGTTTTACCTACCCATTTTACTACAGTCATTATTTTGTGATCATTTCCTCAACTAATACACACCATACAATTGTTTCTATATATTATATGTTTCTACTCTGATTTACAGGCATGATTAAGAAAATATTGAAATAAATAGATGCCTAATACCAATTGGAATGTAGCAGTAAATAAATAAGAAATGAAATATAGAATTGACCCAAATAAAGTAAGCTAGTAAGTATGAAACCCTAGTTACAAAGAGGAGGAGAGAAGACTTAGTTATTTCAAAATTAATCCTAGGCTATGCCAAAGCGCTGATCTGATGAATAGAGAGGGAGATATGTCGCATAGAGACTCAGAAAAATGTGTGACCAGAAGATCTTCTTGGAATGGGATGTCTAGAAAAGGGTATGGACACCTGTGGGTGCCCTAGACCTGATCTAGGCACTTGAGATTGCTCAAAACCTCAGGAAACCTTCTTCGCAGGGTCAAGAGATGTTTGTTGTCCTTCGCTCTTGTTCGTTAGTATGTCACAATATGATCACTGATGTTGCTGATAACCTGCAATGAAATATTGACCTGTAAAAACCTCAAGAATGCATCAAATCCCAAAAAGAAAAGAATGCAAATGAGGGTTTGTACTGTCCTCAGTTATCAAACATGTGAACTTACGACTAAGCACTAGACTACATTTCAGACCCAATGTAGTTTTAGGTGTGTGTGTGCAGAATCATGCCCTAGGTGGTTTTTGTGCGCGTCTCACTTGTAGTAGATGTGTGCATGGAATATAATGAAGTTACCCTCCTATGAAGTGTATGCAAAATAACGCAGTCCCTTTCCCTTGATAGGATGTTTGAATGCTCTTGAATAAGCTTTGGATACAACCTAAGGTGGTGATAGCTAATGCTTAGTGCTTGATCCTTTATTATGATGTAGTCTTTTATTTTCACTCAGATTCCTAGGTGTGCTAACACTTCATCTAGATAGATCTGAATGCTCACCCAAAGTGCGCAAAGCTACCAGGTCCCTCCTTTGTGAAAGGTTTTCAAGATGTTAGCATGCATGTTCATCTTAACCATTAAAAATTCATAATCTCAAGTGTAAATCATAACATTCATCATATGGAAACACATGTAATAAGGAAAATTAAGAGCTCAAACCATTACTAAGATCAAATTAACCATGTAACCACCATGATCAAAGAAATCTATTACCAGAATCTAACCATAATTTTCCATTAGTAACCAAAATATTACAGAACAGAAGTTGAGTTCATAATCATAGTCACTAGTGAGTCATGCACGCTAAAATATCATAGTAACATAACTCTATTACACCATGGATCATCAAAACAATGAAATACACCTAGTATATATAGGGGTGGGGACTTTCCCTTCACCATATATGCATTCCCAAAAATATCCTACATTCTTAGAATAGTCATGCATACATAAAAAAGTAACTTAGAACACAACATCCTAGCCTATTAATAGATTAAGCCTATAAATAAACTCTGCTTTTAATTCTATTAATAGCTCGAATTATGCATAACCTTTGATCTTCATCTCATATGTGATTTATCCAAAAATATATGTTCCTTCATCTCCAAGTATTCATGCTTTCTTCTGAATTTGGACCGTTGCTTGAATGCCACTCAATCTCGGCATTGTTTATTTTTAGCCCGTGGCTCCAAAATTGGCTAAGTCCTGAATGTTTCCTCTTGGGCACAAGCCTTCATGCATTATCTATTTTGTCTTATGTGTGAACCTTCATGCATGCCTCAATCACTCCTTAAACACTTGCACATGGTATATAATTGGTGTAATTCTACCATGCAAAATTACCGTACACTAATTATATTTTCGTCCCTACTAATGGTTCGATCAAATTGTGCTAAAAAATAATGTATAAATAGTAGGAAAAGAACTAAGAATTTAATGGCCAAAAATATTCATCATACCCAATAAAAAATTAACTCAGGCCATAGTTGGTTGGAAGATTTCTGGCATTTATGCATCTATCTTACTCATTGCTTTCTTCCATTCATCCAATTCTGCCATAGCCTTCCCAGGTGTCACCTCTACAATCCATGGTGTTAGGTTGTGGAACTGAATTGCTTCAAAGATAACATGTTTTACATGTTACTGGTTCTGACAGTAACTGGCGGCGGTCAGGGTCAACCGGTGTCGGTCAGTCCAGGTCAGGAAGTAACTGGCACCGTTCAAGCAGTAACCGATGCCGGTCAGGCAGTAACCGGAGATGGTTACCTGTGCGACACAATTTTTGTTTTTTTGACGAAAATTAAAATAAATCTATTATTTTAAAGATGATTTATTGATTGTAAAAGCAAAGTTAAGTTACCTAAAATAGATATATATGCATGCATGCATTACATGAGGGTAAGTAAGAGAATTAAGAGAAGGATTGAATTAGATCCTTGATTCTCCTAGATTGAGAGTATGAAGAAGAAGGAGAAAGAAAAAACAAGTTACATGAAGACAAAGTCTTCAATGGAGAGAAGTTGGACAGAAGGAAATAATAGGTACATCTGAATGGTGAGAAGAGGGTAACGTCTTCTATTGTATTTCCTTTGTATAGTTATTATCTCATTGTATTGGCTTGAATAATATGCAAAGAAAATAGAGTTTCTTCTTATAGATGCACATATTGGTGAGATCTTTTATTATATATCTATGTAGATCTAGTCTTATATTGTTAGATCTAAAATTTATTGTGAGATCTTGTATTGTAGATCCATGAGATCATATTGTATTGTTGATCTATGTAGATCTAGATATTTTAGAGGAGGTTGTCTTCATGTAATTGCACAAGTTATGCAATGATGGAGAGATAGAATTACTTCTTAGTGCACAATCATGGTTGCACATTGGTAGACCCATGTGAGAGGTCTTGTCACAGATCTATAGGGAACTTGGTAGTAGTTCAGAGATGTAGAAGTTCTTGGGTTATGTGAGATCTATTGGTGGTGTTTGGGGGCACGGTTGTAGTGCACTTACTGGATATTTGTTTAGAGATATGGAGGAGAGGAGATACTCTTAAAGAGATGTATTGCACTCTTGTATTAAAGAATTGGTTTGTACTCTTGTTATATTATATATATGAGATCTCTATCTTTGGTAGACATAGCCCACATTGGGTGAACCACGGTACATGTTGTGTTATGTGTGTGTACCTTGTTTTGATTTGGATTATTCTAGTTTGTGCTTCCCCTACTATAGATTTTGGGGAATTCTTTAGATCCATTTTACATGATTTTTTTTGTTATTAAATCATAGAACTATTCTGTAGTCCCAAATTCCCAAAAACTGGTATCAGAGCCACGTTTTTTATCTTATATGATGAGAGCCTGTTGGTTATTTCATAGCAATATTTTTCTTCAGTATATTGTTAGTGGTTTACGAAAAGGTGTATGAGAGAAGGGTTTATTTTTCTTGATGTGAAAATTACAGGAAGAGATTTAAATATCAAGTGGGAATAGAAGATTAAGGTTCCTGGAAATTATAGTGAGGTTTAAGTGGAAACACATTGGTAGGGTGACCGTGGTCGGTTACAGGATGACCATGGTTGGTTACAGGGTGACCGAGGTCGGTTATTGGTAAACCTAGTTTTAAACAGAAAATTACAGATATGAATAATTGAGAAGATGCATGGAATGTGTGTCTTGTTTGTTGAGGGGTACCAAGTTCTTTGGAGGCACAAGCATGTTGGTCATATTAGCAGATCCAGGTTATAAATGTATGGTTTAATCTTGGTATTACAATTCTTGTATGTATTTCTGGTTGCACATGCATGGTTTGGGATTGTAGATAGATCTGACTATGAGATAGAGGAGCAGTTATGCATCCTTTGGTGTAGTTAGATGCATGGGATTTGTTAGAGAAGAAAAATTATAGTAACAGATAATGAAAACATGGTTTCCATCAAAGAAGCATGTTGTTCAGTTGAAAATGCGATTGAGTATCTTGGTGCTGGTAAGGTAATGTACTTCATCTTGGTACAATTTTATTGCATGTACTATTGTTGTTAAATTTTTGTGAAAGGTTGTGTGCTTATTGAAATGACTGGCTCAACACAACTATTGGCTTTGGTCGAAGTAGGCACCTGGTGTGGTGTTTTATGCCAATTTGTGGTATTATGTTAGTTCCAGCAGCATCGACATCAGTCAGGGAACTAACATCAGTCATAGAGGGTAACTGGTACCAGTCAGTGAATCGTGGTCAGTCTCTATGACAAAAAAAAATTACACAGGGTTTCTTAAAGTAGAAGAGGGCATGGATGGTTCAATGTCATATTTTGGAGGATTGGGTTTCTTGCATAGTGTGTACAGGTGGAAATAGTGTAGATCACTTCAATTTTTGGATCAGAAAGAGGATGGATTTGACTTAGTTATTCTAGTGAGACTTTGAGTCAAGTATCCATATATGATTCATGTTTTGTTTCTTTCAGTTGGAGCAACTCATATTATGTTTGGATTATGTTCATAAATAAAATTTGCACCGTGGATATTTTGGGTGAGCTTTAATTTTATTTCCGGGATATCTCAGAATCTTGAGGACAAGGATATCTAGTCTAATGATTGGATCTTCAATGAAAATCATGTTTAGACACAGTTGCAGGTAATGAGATATGTTGAGTAAACATGGATGGGAAGAAGTTGATTCACCTACTTCAGAAGAAGTCCAAGCTTCTGTGATGTAGAAGTATTTTTAGAGAAGAAAAGGAATCAATTTTATAGTTCTTTCATGTGGTCTAATTTCTGACTGACGTATTAGCTTTGAGGCTCGATGTTAGAGGCAGTGATTGGGATTTCATGTTTAGTGAGAGCAAGCCATAGTTGTTGGTGTTGCAGGATTGGATAGATGATGCACATGCGGAGTGAGAGGAGAATGCTACTATTCAAAGTGATAGGAGGCACACGTTTTTTTGGAGGACATTTATAGGATTATAGGTATTTTAATTTTATTGCTTTGTGATGTCACTTCTAGTTTATTTTTTGGTTCCTGGATATTCCTTAGGGAAGGAAGTTGAAGATTGATTCAGTTTGTTTTAGATGGTAAAGCAATTTTTAGAGTTTAAAGGGTGAAATGGATAAAATATGATAGTTATAGAGACCAGTGTCAGATTAGGGTCAACTGTGGTCAGTCAAGTAGTGACTAGGGTCAGCTAGGAAACCGTGGTCGGTTTGGTCACAGGTTTGACAATAATGTGTTACTTACCATTCTTTTTTATGGTGCCCTTGTTTTTCTTTCATCTTGGTTGATTGTGTAGAGTATGTTGATGACATGTTTCCTAGTATTTACACTTGGTATTAGTGGCATGGTTTAGCATGGATGTTTTTTATTGACATTGATGAGCACGAGATTCATATATGGCTTTAGAGCTAGTAAGTGAGAGACTTAGAGCCTCTTAAGAGCCTATGATATGGATGGATGTATATGGTAATTTTATACATGTGGATAGATTCTATTTTATGAGTCTATGATGATACAAATTTTTGATTTACACATGGATGACTTGAGCATGAGTAGTGGATGTTCTTACTTCCTCTTGATTACTATGTAACTTCATAAGATGTATGTTATCTATAGATGATTGTCTTGGACTTGGTAGTTGTTTATGCAAGGTTGGATTTGCAAATTGTAGTGTTTGGATTTATTTCAGTTATGTAGGTGTTTGTTGATTTATCACCCACTATTACATGTAGAACTAATTTAGGGTTGTTTTTACCAGGGATATAATTTTTCTTTTGCATATTCCAGTATTCACGTGTATTTGGACAGTTATGTTTTTTGTTGTGTGAAGACATAGATAGATGGTTGAAGAACATGGTTTGTTTTATAGTTATGGCTACAAATGCGATTAAGGATCATTACTTTAGTTTCAGTGGGGCCTATTAAAATTGTGTTAGTCATGGTGGATTAGGTGCATGAGAGGCTTGCATTTATGATTCAGTGGGAGCTTTATTATGGTTATCTTGGGTATCATAGATCAGTAGTAGCTTCATGCTAGTTTGGTAAGTCATGATTTGATCTTCTTGGTTTTAGAAGATGGTTTGATCTTCCTGGTTTCAATTTTTGAGAGAATTGTTGAAGGAAAGAATAGATGTTCTTCACAGTGTGTATAGAATGGTGATGTACATGTATAGGTACAAAGGTTCAACCATTTATCTCTAAGTGGGAGATTGTTAGGATGCGGAGCTAAATAGCTTCACTAGAGCATGTATCAAAAAGTGACTCGGTTACAAAGTGACCGACATCGGTCATGAAGTGACCAAAATCGGTCACCTATGACCAAAATTAGCCATAAGAAAGTAGGAACTGTTATTGGTTAGGGCTAACCAACATCAGTTACCTGTGCATGAGTGTTTTATTTAACTCATGAGAATTAGATCAAAATTTAGTATTAAAGCAGATATATTGATTATAATTACATGGCTAAGTGCCCTAAGTTTTTATATGTCTATATAAACATGAAAGCTATGGTTAGAAGGTGAATTAAGAAAAGGATTGAGTTAGATCCTTGATTCTCCTAGACTGAGAGTTTTGGTGCTCGATTTGGTCTCACCCCATTTTTCATTGAAGATTCTTCAATTTGTGGGATCTAGACGTGTTTTATATCTCCCCGTATTGATGCATGAAAATCTCTATCCTCCATTTGGTTTCCATGATCAGTCCCTTCCTTGGTTGAGGATCACTTAAAGTCTAGATTTTTTTTTCGTTCCTCTGTCCATGTGAAAGATTTGTAACTTGGGTGTAAAATTCTTGTTTTTTCCTTTCCTTCCATTTTCAACATTCACGTTTTGTTGTCCCTATCATTCTTGTCCTAGATATCTGTGGAAACATGATTGGATATGGCTCAAAATATCATATTTGGGTCTTATATGATTTCCAAATTCTCTTTCTTGAAAGAAAGATTCATTTCTAGGCTCAAATGGTGATTTTTCTACATTTTTACGGTTTGACGGGTGTGTTTTTCCCCATTGGAGAGAAATAACATCTCAGTATTTTTGGAAATGCGGCCCATTTTGGTTGGATGTGGCTTGGCGAGGAACTTTGAAAAATCTAAGGCTCGCTTCAACTCTATAATTTTTTCCACGTGGATGGTCAGGGTCCTACCTTAGTAATTGTGACAGGGAGAAATGTGGAGGCTTCTGCCGGCCCTGCTTTATACTTAAAATTTTCAAAGAAATTTTGAAAGGCCTAAGACACATGGAGGGACAACACCTATTTAGGGACTGGACCCTAAATTTTATTTTGAAGAAGCACCAGGAGAAAACTTGGAGGCTTCTGCTCACTTCTACCCTTGCTTGAAATTAAATTCCAAGGCTGAGGAAAATTGTCATATGGCGCCTTATGTTGATCCTGTTAGCATTTTTAACAATGCTACCAGACATGAGACACAAGGTGAGCTTGCGCTTGTTTGGGGTCTCTTCAAATGTAGGGCACCATCTCAAAGTGCACCATTGAGACATGTGGAGGCTTTTGCTGGCTCATTTTTTAGTGAGACTTTTTCAAAGGCCAAAAGGCTATTTTTCTTAGGTCACATGGTGCGTGGAAGGCCCGTGCTTGTTTGGAAACTTGCCCCTGTACTTCTCCTTTGTAGTTCCACCAAAGAAACACATGGATGGCTATAAAATAAAGTAAAGAAGCGGAAAAATCAAATACTGTAGTGCAAGATTACTAAGTTTTTCCACCATGTTTTCTCCAAGACTCCTAGAGATGCGAATACATACTATTTTTCATCATTTTTTGATGAAATTACTTGTCATTTTTGTCTATAAAGTGCCATTGAATGGATTCATAACTTAATTTTTGAGTCTAAGGATTGTTAAGGTCACTATTTTGAAGTTTTTATTACTTGAAGCACTTGCAAACCAGCAATGGGAATTACTAGAGAAGATGGATGCAGGGAAAAATTACAGAGGAAAAGAGATGGAAAAGAATGAAATGATGGAGGTTTGTAGGTGCAAAAGGATGAAAAAGGTGTTTCTTTGAGGGTGAAAAGGATTATCTGTCAGATCCAGTTGTGTAGAGCCTCTGGGAAATGATTAGAAAGGGAATTTCTTGTGATGAAAGAATAAGAATGATTAGAAGGACTATCAAAAATTTGTGGCATGACATTCTAGTCATTAGTGGAGGGCCCAGGAAACATGATCAATTCATAATTGGTCCACTTTGCAGCTTTCGGATCTGAATTTGTTAAACATTTCTTTTCGAGATAAATTGGTAACAGAGCAAAGGTCCCTTGAATATTCTTCTTTTTTTGGGGGAAAATTTGGGATGAGCTTACTGAGCAAGTGAAATGTATAAATGCAATGAGAATACTCTTGCAAAGGGTCGGGGGTTAAATTATTAAGAGAAATTTTGAGAAAACTATCTTCCTGAGAGACTAATCTGATATACCTAGTTAATTCCTTCTGTGTTATATTTTCTATCATGTCAAGTTAGTTGCAGATGTATAGCCATTGACGAGCACTGATATTTCTCTAGAAGATTTCCCCTGTTGATGAATCTAATTAATTTTGAAATTACTTTGTGTTCAATCTCTGAGCAATTTGTGGCATCTACTTTGTCTCAGAATGTCTGCAAATGGTTTCTTTTGTTCCTATTGTAATATTACATTGAAATCTTTGTGAAATCACACAGGATCTCATCCCTATGAAAATTTAGTGGAATTTGTAATTTCATTCGAGGAAGAGCCTTCATCATGTGATGAGATAAACAAATTTAAAATCACTCCACTGTTAGTTGTTGATAAATATTGTTTGTAAGTCTTTGTGTGTACCTCTAGGTGTGATTGATCAAAGATTTTGGTTTTTAATTGAGTCTTTTAACTCAAGCCTTCGTGCTAGATTAATCAAAGATTGTGTGATGAACATGTTGATCTGGGCCTCCATTGAAGCACACATTCTTGTTGAAGGAATGTCTTAACTATTATGAAGATTTATATTGTGGAGTTGTCCATTGTGGTGAAGTCCCTCAAAGATATGGTATAATCAAATTTATCATGCTTAATCTCCCACCAAAATTCATTAAAAAACCATGAATCCATCCTAAACTACCCCTGTTTGCCCTGTCCTATCCACAAATGAAAAAAATCTATTTACTAAAATATGCAGACCAATCAGTATTTCTTAATGTCCGGGTCTGCCTGTAGTAACGTCATTTACCTTGGTGTTGAAAGTATCTCCATCCTTTTAGAAGTGATAGAGTTAAATTATGGAGTACTTGACCGTATTTTAGCCAAGGTTTTCTTCATAAAATTTGTGCAGAAGAAGGATATCTCCATATCCTTCATCAAAAAGAGGTTACACTAAGGGTCCTCTCACCCTGGTTGAAGAGGCACATCCTAAAGTAGTGAGGAAAGGTCCAAATCCTCTTGAAGGTGTTGTCCAATATCTGTTGTTACTCTCCTTGAAAAAGAGAAAAAGTTTGGATACCAACATAGAGGATGAAGAAGAAGAGAAAGAAAGAACTTGTTACCTGGCCTGAAGACAAAGCTTCAATGGAGAGAAGCTGGATAGAAGAAAATAGTAGGAACATATGAATGGTGAGAAGAGGGTAACATCTTCTGATGTATTTCCTTTGTGTATTTATTATCTCATTGTAATGGCTTTCATAGTAGGCAAAGAACATAGAGTTTCTTCTTGTATATCCACATGTTGGTGAGATCTAGTCTCATATTGTTAGACCCACAAGTTGTTGTGAGATCTTGTATTGTAGATCTATGAAATAATATTGTATTGTTTATCCATGTAGATCTAGATATTATATAAGAGGTATGTTCTTCATGTTTGCACATGTTATGCAGTGATGGAGAGACATAATTATTTCTTGGTGCATAGTCATGGTTGCACATTGGTAGACCCATGCGACAGGTCTTGTCGCAGATCCATAGAGTAACTTGGTAGTAGTTCAGAGATGTAGTAGTTCCTGGGTTATGTGAGATATGTTAGTAGTGTTTGGAGGTATGGTTGTAGTGCACTTATGTAGACCCATTTAGAGATATGGAGGAGAGGAGATACTATTAGAGAGATGCATTTTAATCTTGTATTAAAGAGTTTGTTTATACTCTTGTTATATTATATATATGAGATAAATATTTTTGGTAGACATAGCCCGCATTGGGTGAACCACAGTACATGTTGTGTTATGTGTGTGTACTTTGTTTTGATTTGTATTATTCTTGTGTATATTTCCACTGTTGTAGATTTTGGGGAATTTTTTAGATCATGTGTTCATGATTTTGTTTGTTATTAAATCATAGCACTATTCCGCAGTCCTGAATTCCTAACACTTGGCACTTGGTCAAACACCAACTCCTCAACCCTGATCTTGAGTTCCTAAATGACCACTTTCATTTCCATACATACCCCCTCTATCACGTTCATGTGGTCAAGTACTGTATTCTGAAATTTTCCTACTTGGAGCTCTGACTTGTCCTTTCTATCCTTAATCACTTCCTTCTGTTTGGCTACCTTAGTCATAGCTAAGGTGTGCTCAATTATATTTATAGGTGTATTCTCATGAATAGTTGTGATAATTTATTCCTCATCAACCAAACGTGCATGAAGAATAGGCTCACACTTATAACATATTTTTAAGGCCACATCAACCTTGCCACTTGCTTCCTTGAGTTTTGCAAACAAAATTTCCAGCTCTAAAATCCTTGCCTCCACAACAACCTTGTTAGACACTATTTATTTTGAAATTTCTTCCTCAGTTGGCCTTATGCCACTCTTTATATTTTCTAAAACTATACCTACCAATTCCTCCAAATGCTCCATTTCATCATTATAGTCACATCAGGCTTGGCTTACCAAAGTTGGGCACTATCCCAAAATCTATTTAACCAAAGCGCTGACCCTGTCATATGCTTCCTTAGTTCTCTTTTGTTCACCCTAGAGGTCCTTATTCAACCCTTCTACCTCGTGCTCTTTTTCATTCTTATCAGCCACCAAAAATTTCATAGTGGCGTCTGCATAAAGGTTTCTACTCCATACCTCCATGAATAATTTATTTAAGGTTTTGCATGCATGTTCATATATCAAATGATTGGGGTTGAATGCCTTGTAATTTTTCCCTGGCCCATTTTTCAACGTAATAACATGGATGGAGTTATCAATCACCTCAAAATCAGGATCCTCAACATGATTGTGTAGGTTCCAACTCAACATCTTTCTTGTGCACGATAATCCTCCATCCTTATCTATCAACTCCCATGCATATAATTTATCATTCAGTGGTCTACTCTGAAAATGTACCCTTAAGACCTTTTTAGGGTCATCTAAAAAATACATGTGCAGTGATCAGGGTGTCCATCTCTTCCTTTATGCCTTCATCTTCATTCTCTACTTGTTTGGGGTAGAGGTACATGCACTTATACCCACTCCTACATTGTTTTCTTCCTTGATGACATAAGTGTCATCAGTTTCTTTCTATCATTTACCTCCTCTTATGCATGTGTTTTTTCCTTAAGTGGACTCTTATTCCCCTCTCACACAGTTTCACACAATTTTTGTTCTGCAACATTCTTCTATGCCAACTATTTTTCTCATTCTTGCTCAAGTTCTTCACGCAGGTATTCTCTCTTCTTTTCTAATTCAAACTCCTCACCTATATCTAAACTGGAGACAACTATTGATCCTCTATAATTTACTTTCTCTTCCTCTACACTACCCTACTGTGATGTTTTGATGCCACTATTGTTTCTCCTTGTATAATAGATCTTCTTGCACCGTGATAATCAAGCTTTCCTTCTTCTTATTCTCCTTTTTCCTTAGGAGAGTCTTCGCGTGTTCTCTTTAATGGTGGCACCACTGGTATTCTAGGATGAGGAAGGGTAGAATATGTAATCTCTATCTCGAGCCCCCTTGTGTTTTCAATCTGAATTGCACAAATATCCAACATATCAATACCCTCATGGTTACATTCAATTGTGGTCTTAAATCCAGTGTATCAGGCTCTAACATTTCCTAGTACACATGCCTCCCATCATACCTATACATCATGCATAAAATTTACAAATCTGAATCAATCTTATCAATATCCAAGGTCAACCTCTGTGCATCTTTGATTATGTTCACCGCACACTTGAAATACTAAGCAGTAAAAACAAAGGGAAGCTTGCACCAAGAACTCATCTCCCCATCCTTCATTATAAAGCATGCAAGGATATAGTGTTGTATTACTGCAAACTTCACATGTTCCCCTACTTTTGTGGGTAATTCATGTTGAATAGGCCATTCATTTTTGAAAGCTTCACACAACCTGTTATACCATTTTTTGATTAGAGCCTTATAGGTAAATGTAATTGTGCTTTCATAAGTATACCTAGTGAATTGAACTGTGGGATATTTTTTTACAGGTGGGTAAATCCACATATCATCATCTAGCCCATATGGTACTCCAATCTCCCAGAAACCAATAAGGAGAAGGATCGAACCCTAGGTTATCTTTTCCCCTTCTTCATTTTGCAGCCTCGCCTCTTCAATAATTCCCTTAACAACATACTGTGCAATGGTATAGTGTGTTTTGTTTTACATCTTGTGCGCAATGTATAGAAATATCTTACTTACATCTCTCCACCTCTATGAGGTTCCCAATTTGTAACTAACCAGTCTAGCTACAGTCCTAGTTGTAGGATCCGTGAGGTTATCAATAATCATTTCCCTTCCTCTCTTTTCATAGTTCAACGTTGCAGCCAATTAATCTATCTTTACATTAGAGAAAAGATCCAACCCCATGTCCTCTCCCTTGCTCCTTAATCCTGTGACATGCTCAATAAGTTGAACTATAATCCACATTCTCTGGCCTACAAAGTAGAAAAAATATTCATATACCCTGGACATGAGTCAATGGTACAAATGTGTGGGTTTCACAAAGAAGGGGAGTTCAAACAATTGTAAGACTCCAAATTTATCCAAAATCCTTTGCACGAAGTCGTTAACCATCACATGCCCTTCCTTGTTCATCAATAGTAGTTCTCACTACAAATATGCCTTCAAATGCTTCTCATGATCAACAACTCTATGGTTATACTCGCTAATATTGCACTTCGGAAGTTGGGACTTCCAAGTCTGAACCCTAAATACTCTAGGTGGATATTGCATCTCTGAATAAATGTCTTTCAAGGGTTCCTTAACTTCAACCTCAACCCTATTTTTTTAGTGTTTCCTTCCTTTAGGTGTCATTTGGAAAAATATGTGGCCTAGGTACTCTGTTACTATGCACCTTCTTTTAGTATTCGAGTGATGCGAACCTTTGTTGTTCCAATTCACCCACAAACCCTACTCTCTGTGCCCTAACAGCTAGCTCAAAATCATCTTTAACACAAGGAACCACACATAACTTTGCATGTTTCTCTAGTTTACTTCTTCTCTTTTCTCTCTCTGTCGCACAAGAATGCTCAATAGCTCAATCGATCTCAGTTTTCTTCGAATGCAAGGTAGAAAATAACTTTGACTTTCCCCTTTTTTATACTTTATCATACCCTACCAATCTAATTTTTCCACTTGAAACATTTTTTTTCCCACTTTGAAAATTTTAAGTCACTTTCTTGATAAAATTATTATTCTAATTTTTATTTTCTTTTGCGACTTCCTTTCACACATTGTAACCATAACCTTCTAGTGCACCCACTGTTTCTCAGCCACAAACCTCCTTACACCCACCTCCATGCAATGAAGTACATACTCCTCTATGCCTCATACTAACTAGTTTCCCATGCTACTACCTACCTCATGTTACACTATGCGATCATTCTTCACACGTGGTCTTCAACTTGAGAAATTTTCTTAAGAGCACCTTCATTCATAGTCATTGATAGCACCTATAACACCTTTTTCTCTCACGCAAACCTTTCAAAGAATATCCTCAAACCTTCCAACTTATATCTAATCTTATGCCAACCATTTTTCTTATACCTACTCCACCCTACATTAAAAGTACGTGCGATCCTCTGCGCATGAACTCAAAAGATAACAATAAGCTTTCTACGCGCAAGCACACTTATAACAAAAAAACACTGAACTAAGTTGACAAAGCATTGAAACGATGAAAAGAAACACATAAAAGGGAAATATAATCTAACTAGTAATGTTTCCTTATTAAAAACACCAAGAAGCCTTACTTATAGTAGGGATTCAACCTACTCCCATTGAAGTAACTTGGAAATAAATTCCCATCCAATGCCTGCAACTAACAAGCACATGATTCAATTATCTTTGTTATAAAAAAGGTCCCAACCAATGTAATTTCAATTTCCCTCGGTGGTGCACAAACTTAGAATCATACAGAAAAACCATCTTTCCTACTTCAAATGTTTTGTTCCTTATGTGCCTATCATGCCAAGCCTTCTATCTCGCCTTTTTCGTTTTCTGGCTCCAACGTGCAATGGCACACTACTCGTCTAACTGCATCAGTTTTTCAACGTGCTCTTCAAAATCTTGTTCATCATATTGTCCTCCTGTGGGCATGATACACATGGATGGTAACATAAATTCAACAGGCAATACAACCTCTACACCAAACACCAACTGAAAGGGTGTTGCCTTATTCAACTGTTTATAAGTGGTTCTATATGCCCAAAGTACAAAAGATACTTTATCATCCCAGTATTTACTTCTAACATCATAGATTTTTTTCAATGTCTGTCCTAGAATCTTATTGAAAGGTTTAACAGTACCATTAGCTTTGGGGTGATAGGGTGTAGTCTTATGGTGTGCTACCATAAATGTTGCCGATAAAATCATGATTGTCTCATTAAGGAAATGAGTTCCTCTATCACTATTAATCTTAATGGACATCCATAACTATTGATAATGTTTTTCCATAGGAATCTTGCTGTTGTAGCTGATGTGTAATCCTTTATAGGGGCTGCTTCTACCCAACTTTTCAGATAATCTGTATAAGTTATAAAATAGTGTGCTCCAGTCTGACATGTGGGTGGTGAAATAGGACCTAAAAATTCAATATCCCATTTCTCAAAAGGTTTAGCACTTGTAATAAGCCTCAAAGGTATCTCATCTCTTTCATTAGGATTCCCAAGGCGCTGAAATTGATCACATGCCTTGACATATTCTTTAATATCCTTGTACAAAGTTTCCCACCAAATCCTAACCATAAGAATATTGTGCACGGTAGTATCCCCAGCATAATGACCTCCTGCAATTCCACCATGAGCTTCTTCTATAATAACCTCACATTCATGCTCCAAAACACACCAACACAAAATTTCATCACGACCTAGCTTTTATAAATATCCACTAATAAATTGGTAAGGTACCACGTGTATTACAAGTTACTTATTTTCTAATGTCTTCATTCCCTCAGGGTCCTATCTAGTGCACAACAAGACTACAACATCCTCTTAATTTGTAGGTGCAAGGTTTAATATGAAAATATGTGCATCTGGAATTGTATCCTCAATGATTTGTGCATCCTCACCAGGATTGATCCTAGACAAATGATTAGGCAATGAATTACTCTTTCCCGTTTTTACAAAAAATGTAAACTCAAACTCCTGAAATAGTAGTATCCACTTGTAAATGCGCCCATGCAAAACATGCTTGTTGACTAAATATTGAGCACCATATGGTCTTTAAAGAAGATAAATGGTGTTGCCAACAAGTATTATTTGAACTTGTGCAACTCATAAATAATGGAAAAAGCCTCGCTCTTAGTAGTGGTATAATTTTGTTCCACTGGCATCAACTTCCTGCTTGTAAATCAAGTGGGGTGGTCTATGATTCCTTCTCCTGGTTGTGCCAATACTGTGCCAATATCCATGCCTTAAGCATCAACATGAACATGAAAGAGTAAGCTTTTCCTTGAATGTTTTAAACACTTGATGTTGCACGTCACCCCATTAGAATTTTCCTTTAATTTTTAACAATTCCTCCAAGGGCACAAAAATCTTTGCATAACCTTTTATTAATTTCTTGTAGTTACTTGTATGTTTTATAAATCCGCACACTTTTCTCTGATTGTTAGGTTCTTGCAAACCCAAGATTACAACTATCTTGGCTGGGTCCACCAAAAAGCCTTCCTGACAAATTATATGCCCAAGTAAAGTGCCAAAAGGTGTTACAAATATGCACTTCTTAATGTTAAGAGAGATGGACAACTACCTGCACCTCTCAAACATGAGCCTTAGATTTTCATAATGATCCTTGACTAAGCTATATACCATCCAATCATCCAAATACACCTACAATAACTTATGAATAAAATCCTCAAAGGCTTGCACAATAATGCACGAGAACAGTAATGACACATTTTTCAATCCAAAGGGCATAACTATGTATGAGAAACTTCCCCACTAAGTGGTGAAAGTTGTCTTTTTTTATCTTCCTTTGCAATGTGAACTTGATGATAACCTGAAAACCCATATGCAAAAGAATATATATCACACCCAGGAAATCCCTCAAGAATTTATTTTGTGAAAGGGGAAGGTAAAGGATCAATAACACATGAAGCATTAAGTTCCCTATAGTCCACACAAATCCTTATCCTCCCATCCTTCGTAATGCTTATGCCCATGGGGCTAATCCATTCAGACTCTTAAATAGCTCAATTATACCATAATTGAGCATTTTGTCAATTTATTTCTTTACCTTCATGCGCATATTAGGATTCATCTTGTAAGGCCTCTTCCTAACCGGGCACACACCTTTTTTCAGCTTGATTTTCATCTCACCTAAATAAGGGTGTACCCCCTTTAATTCATGATATCCCCATGGAAATAAGTCTTGGAAGTCATAAAAGAGTTTAATAATCTTAGCCACTTCCTTCTCTGACTAGTAATCACCAATAATGGCCTCCTTCGTCTTTGCATTTGTTCCAATGTTAACCTTCTTTGTCTCCATAGGGCCATGATACATGTGTGCCTTTTCATCTACTATGTCCATCACCTCACACATACCTTCAGTATAGTTAACATCTAGGTCATTACCTTGATCATCATCATGTATCATAGGAACTAGTTTACCCTTTTCCTTGTCTTCCCAGGTGCAGACCATCTCTTCTCCTCTATCTCTTCAAGATTAAAGCATAATTCTAGATAAAGTTCTCTAAATATTTCTAGCAGAAGTTCCTCAGCTTTCACGCTATCTCCCAAAGTAAGGCATTTCATAATCTGCAGTGCTTCATTAACCAGAGGCTTAGTAGAAAAATAATCAAAGTTATGAATCATACTTGAGGTCATCTCCTGCCAATTCACTATTTCTCATGTTAACTCTGCATGAACATACTATGCACATGCGTAGCTGGTTAAGGTGGAGTAGAACTTATGTACCTAGAGTGATGGTGGCAAGGCCTCCTGCCCTTCCATCTAAAGTCTCTCAAAATTTTGGACGTGGTGCAAGGCAGGGGACTTCACATGAAATTCACATTTATGAGAAGGTAAATTTCTCTTAGAAACCTAGTAGAAAAGGTGATTCTTACTTCTCTCCATTCCAGTAAGTTTCCTCTATGTGTTGCCCATCACGAGTGTTATCTCCTTCATTTATTCACTGGGCTTTATCAGGGTTTCCGCACAAAACTTATAGTAGAATATTTCTTCGAGTGTCCCCCATTTATTCCACTGGGCTTCCATGGCACGTAGGTATACATCAAGGTTTCCCTCACCAGTGTACCTAGGTACTTGATTGTAATTCAAGTTCCTAACCATGCGCAACCTGATCATTTGAGTAATTGTTTTCTTTATTTCTCACCCAACCACTTCATACGTTACATGCACCCAATTATCACAAGAAAAACTTGTGGTGTCACTAATTGACTTAGAATCATCCCATTGTATCACTCCTTCCTTAGATGGCTCAGTTACCTCAGGGTTTCTGATTAGGCACACATATATCATGTTCAAGTCCTCTTCGCTCGAGGGCTCTACATACGGAGCAGCCTTGACATCAATCAAAGGTATAATGATGTGCTCTTCCTTGTTCTCAAAGCTAATGCACCCCTTGTTAAAACAAAGATGAACATTATTGGAATAACACCAGGGTCACCCAAGTGGCGCTGGGAAGTTATCTACTTAAGAAATCTCTAATACTTCAAATTCCCTAGTAAAATTGGCTCCCTAAATTGTAATAGTTGCATCCATTATTACTTTAATAGGCATAACTCTAGTTGTGATCTACATATATAGGAAATTCGAAGAAGGATGCAATGGTGGCCTTCTCATCTAATTCCATGTATCCAATACGAGTACATGAACCTTCACACCTGTATCTATCAAAAATTTTCTTAGAAGCCATTCATTTATGACTGTATTTAGTGTTATTTCTTTGTCAAATTTATGATTATGTGGGGGCAGATTTTCATGGAGTTTTTTCCTATCATGCTCAGACCCTATGCATGGTACCTTTTCTCGTAACCATTATCCTAAAAAATGGATGATTTTCTCTTGTTAAAACATTAGACATACCTCCTTCAAGTCATTTACATCCTTATGTGGGAGTTCAACCTTTTTTCTTGATCCATGACACATGCATGCTCCTTCAGGCTCTGAATTTTTCCCTGCTGATCCATGATGACATCCATTGTCTCATCGTAATCTTCTTTCTATTGTGAAACATACAGATAATTGGAATTTATCACTTCTTTATTTGTTATAGGTGGCTTATACTTTGGAGGTTCACACGAACATGCAAAATTAACATGTGTAGTAATTAAAATAGGTTGTAATTCAGGATTAGGTTTTATCTTTGGCATCCATTGGTCTTGAATTGCACATTGTACCTTCTTAATCATCCACATACCATTGTATTACTTCCGATGCTTTCTCATGTGCTCATATAAGTTAGGACATTCTTAGAAATTGTGTTGGTTCCCACATCATGAGTAAACCACATTCAGAGGGCACTCACGCTGATAACAATCAGAAGATCCACAAGTATAATAAGTTCCATCAGGAAATCCTCCTCTGCTACTACCACGACCTCGGCCTCTATTCCTATTTTCCTCATTAGTGCACCCTTCATTATGTTGTTTTCCATGTTCCTTAGATCTACTTGCTACACCAGTCTAGCACACACCAGCCTTAATGGCTTCATGAATATGATCAATCATTCTACAGTCAATGGTGTCACAAGTATGGGTTTTGGAAATAGTATAATACAGAGACACATTATTTCAGATATTACACTGTAAGAGATGACATTTACTCACATCATGTTCTAAATGGAAGATCTCACAATCCAACAACATGGTGTGCACTGAATTACGAGGGAGTATATCCTTAATATGTCCTTTAACCTCACAATCTATACACCATTTCCCATTACACGTCTCATGAGATGAATTAGCAGAGAGTTTCTCTAACTAATTTTCCATGGCTATAATCTGCACCTCTAAGAACATAATTAATCCATTTTCCACACTTCCAATTGCCTCAACATGCAGAGCTACTTCCAAGGAATCACACAGATCGACAAAATTCTTATGAGACAGTGCCCTTATGAAAGAAGTCAACAATCCACCAACCAACCACTGGGCATAATGAATGGGATGTTTTTCATGAGAAATATTTGACAACAAAGTTTTAAAACACATGTCATATTCTCACACGCTCTCTGATAATCTCTGCTTAATGTCCTTAAGTGTGCTAATAAATTTTTGCTCAAACTGTAGAATATGGAACTCAAATAGAAACGTAGAGCGTAAAGCATTATAATCTGTCATAGTCTAATGTGGGTCATAATTTTTGTACAAGCTATGCGTGTGCCCTTGAATATTAGTAGAAAACTAACTTAATTTCCTATTTAATGGAGTAATCCCTTTAGCATGCCATAGAAGCTCACACTTGTGCACATTCTCTGTTGCATCCTCAATGCCCCTATATTATGTAAAGTTGAGAGACATCTTGTAGTAAACTTGTTGGGGTTGAGGGGGGTGTGGAACCTATCCAACAGATCCAGAACAAGATCCCCCACCAGTTTTTCCTCCACTTTTAGAACCGCCTGATCTACTTGATCCTGATCCTCCTAATACACTTGATCCTCTTGATGCTCCTATAACAGGCATCAGACCAGAGGATGTGCTTCCTTGTTTCCTAATTGTGGTGCTAAACTGAACTCCCATAGTCTATGAAGTTGTAGTACTTCTAGATGAATTCCCAATATTCTACACACCCACACTCTATCCTGATGAAGTGGCTAAAAATATTCCTCCGATTGGACCCCCAAATAAAGATGTCATCTATGTTGCCATAGGTGTACGTGTTGTTTGATGCACTTCTATATTCAAAGGAAAATGATATCTACTTGAAACTACTAGATTACCTATACTCGCCTTCTTATCAATGATTAATTTTGGGATTGGAACACCAAGTGCAAGGGCTAGGTCTCCGAGTGGGATCATATGTGTGCCCACGGTCTTCAATATTTCCTCCTATGACATGCTCTCATCCGAAGCCAAAGGGGACTCTCTACCACACTTTCCTAAGGTTTAGAGAACCTGATGCTCTGCCTCCATGTCTTCCACGTGAGCTACAAATCCTTTGTGATCCATCCACCTCCACAACTCCGTAAGCTCCTCAACATTGTGCTTCTTTGCTAATTCCCTATCATGTGCTTTATTATAATTTATCTACCTTTCTACCGCCAGGTATGCCATCTTTCACCACACCTGCTCCTTTCCCTACACATGGCAGGGATTTAGATAGCCATTGGTATTTTCTCCAAACTTAGCAACATCGTCAAGATCTTAATTTCCAAAGGAATAGCACATATGTAAGACCCTCTAGGTTTGCGCAAGAATTCAAAATCAGTAACTTCCAGACAAGAATACGTGGAAATAGCATACTCCAAAGTATAACTGCCTACTACACTAGCCCACCAATTATCTACAACACAAGTCCAAGCTTTATCTACATCAAATAAATTTTGATAATCTTCATGCATCCAAACCCTTAGCCTATATTCCCATATTTTCTTTGATGTGTATGCTAATAACCACTCATACAATTCTATTGGAAAAAGGATGAAACAAATCTCATAAAGATCATGATATAGATGTTCTTCCACCCACTTACGCACATTGAAATTAGGTCTAGAACCATATCTCTATGCAAAATAATCTTATCTATTATTTACCCAACTTTCAATTCTCACAAGAGTCAATTTATACACCATTGGCATGCACCATCCTGAAAGAGAGTTTGAAAAGAGGTGCTAATAATAGAACCAAAATGTAGTATTTTATTTTCACTCAGATGCCTATGTGCACTGGAACTTCATCCAGATAGATCTGAACGCTCACTCAAAGCATGCAAAGCTACCAGGTCCCTCCTTTGTGAAAGTTTGTCAAGATGTTAATATGCACGTTTATATTAACCATTAACAGTTCATACTCTTAAGTGCAAATCATAAAATTCATAATACGGAAACACATGTAATAATGAAGACTAACATATCAAACCATTACTAAGATCAAATTCACCATGCAACCACCATGATCAAAGACATCTATTACTAGAATCTAACCACAATTTTCCATTGGTAATCAAAAGATTACATAACAAAAGATGGGTAAATAATCACAATCACTAGTGAGTCATGCGCACTATAATATCAAAGCAACATAACTCTATTACAGCATAGATCATAAAAATAATGAACTACAACTAGTATATATAGGGGTGGGGACTTTCCCTTACCGCCTATGCATTCCCAAAAATATCTTGCATGCTCAGAATAACAATGCGAACATAAAAAGTAACTTAGAATGCATACATGCTAGCCTATTAATAGATTAAACCTATAAATAAAATCTACTTTTAATCATATTAATAGCTCAAACTATGCATGACCTTTGATCTTTATCTCCTATGTGCTTTATCCTTGTAAACAAAAAAGAGGTGTTAGTATGTAAATGCAAACTAAGAAATTATCTAAACTAATTTCTAAACTAACATTTCTAATTGTTACCTCAGATAGAGCAAGATGGAAAGGAAGGATAATATAATACCTACACTTACCTAAAATATTGCACAACTCCTTTGATGTGGTGGATTTTCTCTTGGATTACTTGTTGGATGCTTCAGATTTTTGGAGACACTTGGGCAGCACCTCCCCTTGATTTTCCTTTGATTTTCTTGATGATTTCTCAATGAAAGATGAATTTGATTGGAATAAATTGAAGATGGATTTTGGATGAATAAAAGAGCATAATTTTATTATGGATTCTTGAGATGTTATTCCAAGATTACTCATATAGAGGATGATAATTCAATTTATAGTTTGTGGGTGGAGGATTCAATGTCTAAGGTGAAGCCATGTTGGATTGAGATCAAGGGTGGAGGATTCATGCGAGGATGGAGGATTATATAATTTCAAAGAAGATTCAACTGAGGGTGAGAGGTTTATTTGGATTTGTAAATGGAGGGAAGTTTAGAGAGGCTTCTATAAATAGAAGCCTTTAGATTTAGAGGTGTGAGGATGTGATTAGATTAAGATTAGATTAGGTTAAATAAATATGATTAGGGATGTGATTTGATGGAAATGCTAGGTGTAAGGATGTATAGAGTAGGTGGTGGGTGAGATGTAGGAGTATTAAATTTGTATAAATTGTTTGAAAGATTCTGATGATAATAGTAAATTAAATTGAATAATGATAAAATGGGATATAATAATGGATTGTGATTAATTAAAAGTGTGAAATTTATTCTAATTCTATAGTTAATCTAATATTAATAACAACAATAAATAATATATATAAGCCTAAAGAAAATGACCCAAGCAACTAAGTAAATAAAAATGTGAAACCCTAATTAACAAGTAGGGTTGGGAAGAAATCAACTGATTCAACGAGCTTGCTAGACTATTTCGTAGAGGTGGCTAGAGAAATAGAAGGAGGAAATGACTGTGCCAAAGTCTGGAAAAGTACAGATCTGAGAAATTTGAGTGAACTGGGGCACCTAGGAGAGGATTAGGGTGCTTGTTGGCACTCTAGTTTGAGTTCTGGGCACCTTGGTCTGTGTAAGAGGTATAAAAACCATATTTACAAGGTTGTAAGGTGATGCAAATCCTTCATTGCATGTCATGTGTATTTCACTGCAATGTATCAAATGTATTTGGTAATCAAATATGAAGAGAAGACATGTAAACCCCAAAACGAGAATCAATCCCTAAAAAATAAAGATACAAATGAAGGGGTTGGACTATCCTCAGTGGCCATAATGGTGGAATTACTAACTAAGCCTTGCAGTACATCTCACACCTAATGTAGTTCTATGTGTGTGTGTGTGAAAGCATTCCCTAGGTGCTCTTTTTCTAGTCACACTTTGTGATAGTAATGAGAAATAAATATGTGTAGAAATATAATAAAATGGTGGATGGAATAGAATAAACTTCCCTCCTATGCAGTGTGATGCAGATGAACTAGTCTTGTGCTTTGTGATGGAGCTAGATGGATGCAAATGAGATCTATATGCCTTTGATGGATGCAAATCTAGGTGGATGATAGTAGTTAGTGCTTGATCCCTCATTATGGTATCATAATTTTATATTTATATGGTTCTCTTGTTCTAATTTTGTAATTAACCTCGAAAAGACCAACCACTAAAAATATGGACAAGCCTAAATGGATAGAAAGTTGCCAAAAGATGGAAGTAAAATCAAAAAAGGATTAGGGTGCCCCAACTTGGACCAGGGCACCTATGGGCACCCCAATACTGGTCTGGGTGCCCCAGTCAAGGATAAAATGACGTAAAATGACAAAACAAATTGGGCATGTATGTGTAGGAGGTCGACAGTGATGATAAAAAGAAAATTAAAATGACCAAAAGATGGGGTTAATTAGTAATTTATTTACTCAAAAACTATATGAATAATAGTATGAGACCGAGACTAAATAATACCCAAAGTGCATGATTTAGTGTCTACATTTCCCCCCGCTTTATGTTGGTGAGTAGAATGCTTGGTAACATAAAGTAGATAGAGATGCGTACCTGATGTCCATGTAGAGTGATGTAGGAAATGTGTCGAAGGACTAGGAAAAGCATGGAGTGAAAAAAGGATGGAGTGTGGAAAATAAAGATGCAAAAGAGCAAAAAGTGATGAGAGTGAACCTAAGGCTAAAATGCATGTGTAGTTGCCGATGTGTGTAATGTACCTGCATGATATTATGGTGTGTGTGTTACCGTAAGATGTTGTTGTTGATGCTATTTTATGTTGTTTTTGTTTACTCCATTGTTGTTGTTGACCGCTTGCTTCTCATATGGTCAGACCTATAAGGAGAAGATGATCAAGTAGTCAAATACACATGTATATATGTCAAAAACGTATGTAAATATGCATATATATAGTAAAAATCATGTAATGGAAATGAAAATGTAAAAGGAACATGTGCATCTGATCCATGATGAGAGAAAGAGTGTAGACAAGATATCCTGTACTGTGAGTTTTTTGGGCGATCTCACGCCACCCTGGCTGAAGAAGTGAAGGGAGAAAGTTGCATTATTCTCCAACCTATAACTACTTCCCTAAAGTATGTTTGCGAAGAGATCTTTATACTACCTAGTTTTTTGGGTGATCTAACGCTATTGGCTAAAGTAGTGCAGAGAGAAATACGATGTATCCTCTAGCTTGTAACTACTCCATAGAATGCTAAGGATAACCATGTCCTGTAAAATCCACTATGTACAGGGTTCGTACACTGGCCTGAACCCACTTGCTGTATAAGCCACAATGTCATAGACAAAACTAAACTAAATTGTACCAATAGAAAGCATCGTGTAGTGTGTAAAATCCCAAATGATTCCCCCTCTTTAGGGGTGCATGCAATGTCACTGATAGGAGAATGCGGCCCCAAAAGAGGACGAACCACATAAAATTTTCCCTACAGGGGAAGGGAATGCACTTGGTAGAAACTAAGGTACACACAAACAAGTGGATAGAAACAAGTGTTAGTACAAAAAAACATGCATGTAAAATACAAATGTACGTTACATAAATAATGTGTAAGCTAGAATGCAAGTAAACATGCAATAAGGTAATATAGACTGCAAAAGCGGTTTGAAAACATGGGACACTACTCACGATGTCAAAAAACACGTCAGGTCATAATGGTTGTTATAGTGCCCACATTTTTATAGCCTCATTTATTTGATGTTCCTTCTTCTCATAGACATGTTTCGGTAGTGATTTGATATATTTTGGACAATACATTAGGATATTTGATATTATTATACATGTATGGAAATTCGGTGTATAGCACCAATTTAGCTTGATTATTATGTTGTCCCCTTATCTTATGATGTCATGGATAATAACTGATATGATGTTGTTCAGACCTCATTTATATTTGATGGATACTCAGTTTGATTGCATGTTTGGATTCTATGGATGAATATCATTTTATCTTTATGGCTAACTCATGGTGGATTATGTATAATTATGCATGTTGTCAAATTTTTCAATTCAAGAATGATGATATGCTAGCATAGAAATTATTTGAATTCTTATTGATTAATTGATTCACATTTTATCAGACATGTGCGTTTAATGTGTGCAATGAGTGTGTAGGTGACAGGTCATAGGAGAACATGGGATTCAGGTCAGCTACACAATTTTACACAAGCAACCCATGGGGATAATTCATAGTCGTGTTTATTGTATGAGGCCTTAGTATTAGAGTTTATTGTTTTGGGCACCATGAGTGACCTTACTTTGTAATGTAATATGTCTTGTATTATTAATTTAGTTTAGGTTGTGTAGTTTGTGTTGTAAACTTGTTTTGGGGACTTAATGGCCCCACTTGCATTAAGTTTTTAGTTTGATTAATTTGGTATTTAATTAAAAGAGGATTAGGGTCATATGTGAACCCTCGGGTGGGCCCCACACCCTCTACCCTTGTTTCCAAATATGCCAAACGCGAAATTGGGCTATTTTGGGCATTTTAAGTGACCCCTTTTTAGTTTGGGAGTTCACTTAGCATGAAAATGGGCCCTTGGACCTTACCTAATAAGTAGGGGGGGATTAATTCCAAGGCATAGAGGGAGTTTCCCTCCTATTTTACCTCCCTTTGGTCACATCCATGTAAAGGGGATGGGGATGTGTGTTTTGTTAAAAGTTGCACAAGTTTGTTTTGTTTATCATTTTGGGTAATTTGAGAGAAGAGGGTTAAAAGCTATTTTATCCTTTCTCTCTTTTATCTTGGGAATCTTTGACCTTGAGGGAAGAGAGAGGTGACACATGTCACCCCCTCATTTGTGAGGATTTTTGTTGGCTCCTCTTCAAATTCTCCCTCATGGGGAAAGAAGAGAACTTTTTTTGGGGAGATTTTTCTTGGAGGCTTGTGGATTTTGGAGCTAGAGCTTGCTTGGGTCAAGAAGTGGAAAAGTTAGAAGTTGGAGAGCTTTTGGAGGTGTGCTCCTTGAGCTCATTTGTGTGTTTTTATCATGTTAGATATTAGTCTTGGTTATTTAAAATGTGTGTTGTTACATGTTGATTTTAATTATTGTTTTACTTAATTTTTCTCCATCCATCATATGGCATGATGGAGTTTTGGAGTTTGTGGGGGAAGAGAGAGGGATTTTTCCCTCTCAATCCTCATGGCTTGATGGGAAAGCCTTGTAGGATTTTAGTTACTCCCCTCAAATAGTTTGAGGTGGGGAAGGTGGTTCATATGGCTTGAACCTACTTCCCCATTCTTGGTGAGGAAACCCCTTTGGGGTTTGAAAATCCTTCTAAGAAGTATTTGGTGAAAGGATGGAGAAATAAGGAGGGTTTGAATGACCCTGGAGGAATAAGGAGGGTGTGGAGATCTTGGTTTTGTGTAACCAATACTGGTTACCACTTTTGGCATTTGGAGAACTCATTTCTTCTCTTCCCCATTTTAGAGGTAGAATATGGTTTCTCCTCTTTTTCTTCTTCGCAAAATTGGTGATTTGTTTTAATATTTGTTTTGCCTTCTGTGAATGTAATGTTGATTCTTATCCCTTACTCTTGTGTAAAGTTGTGGATAGTAGTCCTCTTTCCCATGGGCTTGGGGGAGGCTAGCATGCATTCCAACCTTGGAAAGGCATGTAATGATGCCTAAAGGTTGGGTGGTTAACAAGCCATGTTCTCTTGGAGTTGGATTCATGTAAGAGTATTCGAGTTTGGAGCTCAAGTTGGTGATAGTTGGAGTTTCCTTGTCCTCTTGGTTCTCTTTGGATTCTATCATCCTTTTATGGACTCTTTTGTTATTGTATCTTGAAGAGTAGGGTTATGTGAAAGTATTCATTTCTTGTAAAAATTCTCCTCTTTATATTTAGCATTATTTGTAAACGTGAGTAATGAGTGCTTGAGCAATCTCTCTCTTCAATATTGCAAAGAAACTTGTAATAAGGTTATTGAGTATTTCATATAGATTGTAACATGTTGGATTAGTTGTGCTTAATCCATTGGAAAATAAACCTTGTAAAAGAGTTATTGATTTGAATATGTATTGATTTGTAAACTCCTTTTTGGAAGGAAAAGTTGTTTATTGGAAATATGTCTCTTCAAAAGAAAATATATTACTTATTGGAGATATTACTTATGTGTAAATATGAAACCTTAAATTTTTCTTTGCATTTGAAAGAAAGTTAGTTCAATATGGAGTTTGTAGGTTCATTGTGTGAGAATGTTAGTCTTCTTGCTCTATCACTCCTTATAAATTGTTAGACTTTTGTTTTAGCTTCTCCTCTTGTATCAACATAACTTTACCATATGCATTTCTCTTCACATAATGGAATGAATCCTTTTGATTTAATATTGTCAACAATAAAATACATATAATATTTGCATAGTCCACTAGTTTGAAGACCAGATTTTATTATTCATATAGTTCATATAGTTTTCAAACCAAATTTTTATTATTCCAACTTGAGGTAAATAGTTTAATATTTTAAATAGTACAAATATATAAAACAAAAAAATAATAATAATAATAATAATAAATAATAAAAATAAAATTTATATTAGTCATATTTTATTTGTATATTATTATAACTAAGTATTGTAGATTAATATCTTGAAATATATTATGAAACATTATATATATATATATATATATATATGTATGTATAACAATTTATATATATACGTATTAAAATTAAAAAAAAATTACAAAAAACAAAAAAAAGGGAAACAAGATTGGGGAGGTCTGAACCCCTCCCCACTCCCTACGTGGCCACCACCCACTATTCCCCCCCTGTGCTCTCCCCACTGCCGCTGTCGCTGCCCGGCCACCCACTCCCCACACTACTGCTGTCGCTGCCATCACCCACTCCCCACTACCGTGAAAAAATCTCCCCCTCTCCATGCCACTGCCACCTGCACAACACACCTACCACCATCCTCCTCTCCCATCCCCACATGGCGCCGACCGCTCCCCTTCCCCGCATCTGCGTACCTTACACCATACCCTTCGACCTCCCTTCCATGCAGGTCACCCCCAAAACCGCCGCCGCTTTCACCCTCTACCGTTGCCTCTCTCCAAATACGCGGCCAAACATACCCTAAAAATGTTTACATTTCATTCATGGGTGTTGCTATAGATTGCATAACCAAAGATCATGGAGATCAGGTCCTTTCAAAACAAGAATAAAGCTTCCACAATTCCTCAACCTGCACAAAAAGAAACCAGAAAATAAAATGAGAGAAAATGATATGGAAAAGAAAAGATAAAGATGATTAGGGCATCCTTAGGGAAAGTTCAAAATCAAAGGTCAATATTTGTTTCATCCTAGGGCTCACAAAATACCCAACACCCTTTAAGTCATAATCATTTTATGGGAATGGGAAAATAACAATTGTGGTGTGTGTGGGAAAACTATTAAATAAAAGGGAAAATTAATAAATATTAAAAGGGGTCTAGTAACTTTTATAAGTGACCTTAGTAAGCTCAACAGGAATGAATAATTAGATTACTAGGGGCAAGTGAGTTATTTAATTTTTGAGTAAATTAATTTAGTTAAAATAAATAATAATGGAGATCGGTTTAGGGTTCGTATTAATTACTTTCAAAAAAAATTTACCCAAAATTTTAGTTGCATTTTTGTGTGGTTTCCGGTGTCCTGAGGTGGGGCATTACAGTTGTATACAAAAAAAATGTGCACACCAAACAAAGGGCAAGGCCCGTATACAATAGTAATTATAAAAAACAAGTACAAACAACAAATAACCATGGAAGTAAATAATCTTGCAAAACAAATATTGCACATGAAGCACCCATTATCATGTTAGAAAGATAACACATATGTAAAAAAGTGTGTATAAGCAAGTAATGTAGAGGGCTAAGTACAAAATGAAACAATATCATTTCGAAGAGACGAATGTGGATGCCCCCAATGACCATTGTAGGAGTGGTAGAAGGAGAGCATCCATGTTTCATGTAATAGATCTATATCTATGATCACAACTAGAGAAAGGTGTAAACACACATGTGTGTATGGTAAAGATAATGACAGACAAGAATACTATCTAGCATGCGTAATAAGATGACCATATACAAGAAAATTCAAGCAAGAGTAAAAAACCAAGATATGCAATATGTTGTGGATGGATGAAATGGAATGAAAGATAACTGATGGAAGCCACATGCTCCTTGAGTGAATTGAAGTGTTTACAGTGAGGTTCATTTATTTTCCCCCCCTCAGTAGTCAAGAATGAACCATAAACAAAAGTGCATCATCGGGATGGTAGGGTGATAAGAGACACCTACCAAAGATCAAGTTTTTATGAAGCAGTGGAAGCATGGTAGGCAAGAGTAATAGTAGGACTATGCGGTGGTGGAATTCACAATGTGTCTTGACCAACAGTAGAAGGGGTAGCTGCTTTGAAAAAAATGATTGGCTTATGAAGTGGTGTAGGATGAGGAGGTATTTTGAATGGTGGTAGCTTTTGTGGTGTTGATGACGCTGTCAAAGGCTTGATATGACACTAAGTTGCACTGAATTTTAAAGGAGGTTGATTAGATTGACTTGTTAATGCTGTAGATGCCTTGAGAGGAGGGGGAGTGAGACTAATTTTAAGAGGTGGTTGCTTGACTTGAGTAGATTACATAGGTTGCACTTGAGTGACGGAAGACGAAACATTAGAAGTGATGAATGCATGTTCAGTAGACATGGTTAAATCAGATTGAGGAACCCATTGAGGCAGATTATTTGTAGACAGGCATACAAGATAATGTTGTACAGTGAATGTGATAAAGCCTTGATACTCAAGATGTTTGATATGTCATTGTAAAGCATGGAAATCATTGTCATTATGTCCATTGATTCTATGATAGTGGAAATATTGACACCCTTGATATTTTTCTAATTCATAAGGAGGATAACAATGTGTAGGAAGTAAAGTGATCAAGTGGTGGCTAAGGATCTCAATAAGAAGGTCATGGTGTTGAGTATTACAATCAAGGATGAGAGGATATGGTAATGGTATGTCTTGAGGCTCACTAGTATGAGTACTTATAGTATACATAGAATGAGAATGAGATGTAGAAGGAGAATAAACATGCACTTGAGAAGCATCCTTAAGTTTTTGAACTTACAATTTGAGAAATGTAATTATGGATTCCATGAACTTAAATTTATCTTGAAATAAAAGAATGTAGAACTTGAATTGAGTCCAATAGGGGTTTATTAAATGGAGGATTACTAGGCTCATCAAATAGACGAGTGATGTGGAATTTATTTTAATTATATAGTTAGTCTTATATTAAGAAAAACAATAAATAAAAATATAAGACTAAAGAAAATGACCCAATCAATTAAGTAAATAAAAATGTGAAACCCCAATTAACAAGTAGGGTTAGAAAGAACTTAGCTGATTTGATGAGCTTGTTGGATTGTGTTTCAGAAATGGATGGAGAAACAAGAGGAGGAAACGATTGTGCTGAAGTCTAGAAAAGTGTAGATCTGAGCAATCTGAGTGGACTGAAGCACCTTGGAGAGGATCAAGGTGCCTGTGGGCAACCTAGTCTGAGTTCTGGGCACCTTGTTCTGTGTAGGAGGTCCACAAACTAGATTTTCATCGTTGTAAGGTGATGCGAAGCCTTCACTTCCTATCATATGTATTTTGTTGCACTGTGCCAGATGTCACTGGTAATCAAATATGAAGAGAAGACCTGTAAAACCACAAAATGAGCATCAAAAATTAAAAAAGGGATGCAAATGAAGGGTTCAGACTACACTTAGTGGCCAAAATGGTGGAATTACTAACTGAGCGCTACGCTATATCTCAGGCCCGATGTAGTTCTCTGTGTGTGTGTGTGTGTGTGTGTGTGTGTGTGTGTGTGTGTGTGTGTGTGAAATCATGCCCTAGGTGCTCTTGTGCCAGTCATACTTTGTTAAAGTAGCATGCAATAACTATGCGTAGAAATCTAATAAAATGATGGATGCAAATGAGCTTTAGATGCCTTTGATGGATGCAACTCTAGGTGGATGATAGTAGTGACTAGTGTTTGGTCCCTCATGACGGTATCATAACTTTATATTTATATGGTTCTCTTGTTTTAATTTTGTAATTAACATCGAAAAGGCCGACCAGTAAAAATATGGAAATGCAAAATGGCTAAAAAGTCCATAAAAGATGGAAGTAAAGTGGAAAAATGATCAGGGTGCCTCGAATAGGACCAGGACACCTACAGGCACCCTAGCACTAGCCCGGGTGCCCCAATCAAGGCTAAAATGATGAAAAATGACAAAAATAGACAGGGCATGTATGTGTGGGAGGTCAGTAGTGCCGATAAAAAGAAAAGTAAAATGGCCAAAAGATAGGGGTTAATTAGTCCTTTCTTCACTCAAAAACCATATTAAGAGTAGTATGAGATCAGGACTAAAAAATACCCAAGTGCTTGATTTAGTATCTGCAGATTTAAAGGTCTAATGATGAAATGATAAGATTAATGATAAATGATAAAGGATAAATATGATAAAATAAATTATTATTAATAATTAATATTGCGATTAATTATTATATGGGTGATCTTGGGATATTTTTGGGACATGTTAATCGTAATTACCCATGTCGACATTTTATATGTCTACATTTTCCCCCTCTTTGAATGGTTATTGTGTAGCTACAAGAGTTTAAAGAAAAAGAAGAGAAAATGTTAGGATGGTGATATGATGCCCCCTTGAGGGGTTAGGTGGGTAGGAACAAGTTGGGTAACCGCTCGAAAAGAAGGTCAGGAGTAGGAAGCCTAAGTTAGTAGATGAGAGATGATTAGAGAATAAGACTATTTGAGGATTAGAAGATTAGGATTAGAGGATTGTAAGATATGAGGATTCAGAGGATGAGGATTAGAAGATGAGGATTAGCATATTAGAATATTTGAGGATTTTGGAGTAGAGGGTTAGGAGAGAGGATTATATGAGTAGAAGAGTATAAGATTAGGGGATATTGGATGTTGGAGTAGAAGATGCCTCAGTCAACAATGTATGACAAGGGTGAAGATTTAGGATGTTGGATTAGAGGATTCCTTAGTCAAGGGGTTAGGTGTTGAGGATTTTAGATTTGAGTATGATGAATTTCGAAAATGTTAGATTTTGAGATGCCCCAGTCAAGGGGGTAGGATTTGAATTGTTGAGGATGTTAGATTGGAAGATGTTAGATTTTGAGATGCATCAATCAAGGGGGATGGATTTGAATAGTTGAGGATGTTGGATTGGAATATGTTAATAAGGATTGGGTTTCATGATCATGTTTGACTGATGAGAGGATGTTATAATATTCCCTAGCCAAGCAGTAAGGATTTTGGATGTTGGATGCGAGATGATAAGATTTAGATGTGGATATTGATTGATTGATAAGGGATTGATTAGATATGAGGATGAGGAGGTTAGATAGTTAGTTAGATGATGATGAGGATTAGGTGTGGTGATGATAAGGTTAAAAGATGATGATATAAGGGGGTGTGCTACCATAAAGTTCCCACTGTTATCATCATTATCAATGTTATGAATGTGACATAGAGCAATATGCATTAAGGTATAAAGAGCATGATGATTAAATTGTCAAATTCCCTTGTTCTCATATCATTAGATAGATTAATATAAAAATATGGTCTTCATATCATTGGACCAGAAAAAGTGGCCTCGCATCATCAGTCATGCAAAATAAAAAAGAAACAAAAGGGACCTCATATCATCGGCCCAAATGTAAATGTAGATAAGAAAACAAACAAAAACAAAAACAAACATTACAATTTTGTATTTTTATTGTTTTATTTTGTGAATTTTTTGATTTTTAGATGTTTGAATTTTTTAGATTGTTGGGTTTTGGATGTTTAGATTATTTGATGGAGGATGTTGAGATGTTGGATTTGGGATGGGGGGAATGGTTGAATATAGGAAAGATGAAAGGATTCGGAATGTGATAACTCATGGGGGATGGGAAGGGATGTGAATTTCTCCTATAAGTCCCAAAGTGTGTTTGGGTAGGATGAAAGGGAAGGATTGAGAGAATTTGGATAGGTTGGATAAGATAGTAACTAGTCGATAGATTAGGATTAGATGGGATGTGGTATGGGAGATAAATAGGATGAGGGATGTGGTAGAGGATAAGATGGGGGATATGGAAGATGATAAGATATGCTCCCATGTATAGGGCATGGATTGAGGGATAAATGTGGTGTGCCTCCAAGTGTAAAGTAGGGTGGCTTGATGGATGGATGGGTTCAATTTTTTCCTAGGTGTAGGGTAGGATGCAAAGTGAGGGGTATATAAAATGGATGATTCCCCTAACAGATGATAGTAAGGCTTCCCCTAGTCATGATGATGATAGTTGAAAAGAGACATGTAAAGGATTTGGTGAAAAATAAAAAATCATTATCTTCCCACGGATGTTCAATCCAAGGGAAAAAGGATGTGGATGTGATGGATGGAATAATATAAGCGATGAATAAAAGATGAGCCTAAAGACACATGTTGTAAGACAAAATTTAGAGTAAAACAAAAGTGTGACCAAGGTTTAAACACTACTTGAAAAAATGCAAGCCCTATGTCTCTTCGAGATCGAAGTGTGTGTGATTGTGATGGTTAATTACCACTTGAAGTGAATACATAATGGGTAGTATGTGAAGAAAAACTAGCCAATGTATAGGAAGTGATTAAGTCAAATAGGTTTATGTAAGGTGAATGAAAGGCTAAGTCGTGCATTTCTTTGCTACCAGCCAGGTGTCCATAGTCCCGACGGAGATACATCCGATTATTTCCACAACATTAATCTACTGCCAGCTAGGTGTCCATAGCCCCAGTAGAGTTGCTGGAAAAATCCCTAGAGAGAGTCTTGAGGTGGGTTTCATTTGATTTTTTAAAAATATATAGATATAATGATATGCCATATATTTTACTTTTTGATATATACTTTTTATATATGGAGATATTGTGGCATTCCACTCTCTCAAGAAATATCAAGGGGTTAAGAATCACCATTGGCTTGATGGGGGGATGGAAATGAGTGTGGTGATGACATTGGCTAGAGTGTCAAAAGATTCACCCAAGGGTCTTAACCACAAGTTGATTAAGTGTGTGGATCTCTAGGAGGAAAATTGTGCTTGAATACTGGAATGAATGATATACCAAGATCACACAATTGTAGTAGGTACTATTGTCTTACAACATGTGTGAGAAAGTTGAACAAGTGTTCAAATTAATGGATTGAGAAGAGGAGACTAAATGTATGTGGTCATAAAAGGGATGAGATGCAAAGGTATTTGGATGTTGGATGGAAGGAGGATGAGTGGAGGGAAATAAAATCGCATGTGCACAGTGACCGAATTATGTGCTCAGTCCATTTTTAGGTGTTTGGTATTTGTATGGGAATTAACCATGATTTATTGGGTTGAGTGGTTGGGATGGTAGTATCAAAAAGAAGAGTGGTAGAAATGGGTTGTGGAGTAGTGAGAGGGATGTTGGTAATGTTATGTTTATAACCTAAGATAAAATGACTTGGATTTTGATTAAGGGAGACGGGTTTGCGAACACATTATTCATGGATGCCTAGTACTTTGCCTCGGTGTTTCATATTAGAGAACATATTTTTGGATATAGGATATGAAGTTGATGGGGAGAAAGAGGCCATTGGTACATCTTGAAGACTGGTCAAGGGGTTGTAAATCATCTCAATTGGCCTATGGGATGGAATTAACAAAATGAGTGGGATGTGAGATATGATTGGATTTGTGGTCAAATGATGCACCCAAGGGACTTCATCCACAAGTTGATTAGGTGTGTTAATGTGTAGATTTGGATGTTGTGCTTTAATGTCTGGATGTAATGATAGACCAAGTATCACATAATTGTAGTAGGTATCTATTGGCTTACAACATGTGTGAGAAAGATCTGATCAAGTGTTCAAATTAATGGATTCGAAGAGGATATAAATGGATGTGATGATAAGAAGGGATGAGATGCAAAGGGATTTGGATGTTGGATGGAAGGAGGATGGGTTGGAAGGAAAGAACATCTATGCGTAGGTGACGAATTATGTGCTCAATCCATTTTTAGGTGTTTGGTATTTGTAGGGGGATTAAATGATTTGTGATTGGGTTGAGTGGTTGGGATGGTAGGATCAACAAAAAGGAGTGGTAGAAATGGGTTGTGATGGAGTAGTGGGAGGGACATTATTAATGTTAGGTTTATAACCAAAGAGTAAATGACCTGGATTTCGATGAAGGGAGTTGGGTTCACGAATGCCATTGTTCATGGATGCCTAATCCTTTGCCTCAATGTTTCATATTAGCGAACATATTTTTGGCTATAGGATATGAAGTGGATGGGGAAGATGATGTCATGTGGTTATCATGAGACTGGGGGGTTGTAATTTTGTCATCTGCTAAGAGGTTGGACTTAAGAAAGGATGGGAGGTGAGATTTGTTTTGGTTTTTGGTTGGTGAGGGATGTTTGGATGTACAATGAGATTTAGAGGGCTGAATATGTTTGGATGTCAAGTTGGGTTTGGATGATGGAGGATTGTTAGGTATAGGATTGGGATTGAATGGTGGTGGATAGAGAGGTACAAGGATAATAATTCCTTGTTTAATGAGGTTTTGGACATAAGACCTAAATTTCATGCAATGATTGGTCGAATGTCCATGGGTGCGATGGAAGTCACAATAATAATGTTCCCAATACCAAGATGGTTTGGGAATATTTTGATTGTGTGATTTTATTGGGGGATGGATGATCATGTTGAAGGTTTTTAGACGATGGAAGATGGTGGTCAAGGATTCTCCTAAAGGAGTGAAGTGGTTTAGTGTAAATGGTTTTGGGGGAGTAGGAAGTAAAGGTGCAGGATTGGGTGGATAATGAGATGTGTTGGTTGATTTGGATTTATGAGTGTACTATATTGTTGTGGCTTAGAAGATGAAGGGGATGGATTAGGCTTGGGGGACCGAAGTGGATGTTTTGGGCTTGGAGGCCAAAGTAGATTTGGTTGATTTTGGATTGGTTGGAGTATGTGGTTTTGAGGTAGATGGTTTTGGCTTAGGATTAGATTGTTTGAAATTAGTAGATGTAGATGAAGGGGATGGGTTGGATTTAGATGAAGGGAATGGGTGTGATATGGGGGTCACATTAGATTTGGGTGATGTTGAGGATAAAGGATATTTGGGAGATGGGTGTGGTATAGTAGCCTCATTAGAGTTGGTCAATTTAGGGGATGGAGGTAGATGAAGTTGGCATAAGAGCCTCATTAGATTAGGATAGGAGATGTGTTATGGGGAGGGGATTGGGATTAAAATTGGTTAGGTATTAGGAGTTGGTAACTGTAGGAGTCACATTAGATGTTTTAGGAGTGGGGGGGTGGTGGAAGATGAAATAGGAATTAGAGGATAAGATAGTATTAGGCTTAGATGATGAAGTGAGTTAAGATAAGATTATATGTGGATGAAGAGGATGAGGGTGGCATATGAGCCACATAAGATGGTTTAGGACTAGGGGTAGAAGGGGATGAGGGTGACTTAAGAGTCATGGTGGATGAGATAGTTTTAACAGGATTTTGTTTAGGTCATGGAGGGGATAAAATAGGCTTCAGAGGCCGAATTTGATGGTGGGTTAGGGGATGTGGGACTATCTAGGAGAATTTTTGTAGGATTGGATTGGGGTGATGTAGATGACGAGGATGGATGAATAAGATGAGATGTGGGGGATGATTGATTTTAGGATGAAGTTGTTGGGATTGTTTTGGATATGTGAATGGGACTCGATTATAGGTTTTCTGACGGTTGGATTTAGGAGTTGAGATTTTGGATGGTGATGGATTATTTGCATGAGTTTTGATAGAAGGAAGGTGTAGGTCATGATGATTGATAGTGGATTTGGAGGTTGGGGTTTGCAGGATGGTGGTGCGGGTTTGGGATTGGATGGACTAGATTAACAAGGACACAAAGGAGGTCCTCTTGGTCTAGGTCAAAGCTAGACAAGGTTGTCAAAGTTGATGTAATTGGGTTGTGGGGATAAAGGTTTACGTTGATTAGGTTGGAGGTTTGGATTGAGATGATTCTGGTTTCCTCAAAGAGGAATTCAATGGGGTGAGGGGTAGGGATCTTAGGAAGGGGAAGATTGTGGATGGACATTGGTTGGGAGATGATGGTTTAGGAGGTGATTGGTTGATTGACATAATTTCAGATCGGATATTTGCTGATTAAGTTGTTGGATGGTTTTTAGGAGGTTAGGATCAACATGGGATGGTTGGTTTAGATGGCGGGGAGAAGATTAGTTAAGGTAGGAGGTTAGGTTTGAGATTTCTTTTTTAAGGTGTTATATGGTGTGTGGGACTTCATGGTCAAAGTGAGATGGTTGAATTTTGATGCAGCCTAGAATTTACTAGATAACACCCTAGTCATGCTGGCACATCAGTCAACCTAGAGTGAGCGCTCACCTAAAGCACGACAAAGGTACCAGGTCCCTCTTTAGGGTTGCTGTTGTAGGATGTTAGTGTGATGAAAGAATAATCATATATGATCCATAACTAATCCACCATTCTACCATGCATGCTACATTCAAACCTATGAAGGAACAAGCTTAAACAGTAATCATGATTGAATAAATAACATGCACTACTTAATTACACATAGGAATGACACTTAGATTTAGCCAATATCTTCCATCTATTAATAAATATAGAAGCTCCTTAAAATAATGTCAATATATACCAATGTGTGCATGAATACGATACAATAATCCAGTCATATATCTCTCTATATTCCTATCTATGTATCCATCTCTCCCTATGTATATCTCTATGTCTATATGTGTCTGTATCTATCTATCTGTGTATGTCCTACTATGTGCTTCACATCATATATATAGTGTGCGGTACTTTCCCTTCACCACTCATCTATTCTAGAAATAGGCTGCATGCTATTAATAGCCATGCATGTTGCTTATATGAACATAGCCACACATGCAAGTGTGTTATCTATAGACCTCTTGTAGTTAGACTGAAGTGACAATCCTATTCTTAGATCGTCATCCATACAAAAAAATGATTCGATATAATCCTCTAAAGATAGACAATGAGTGGCATGCACGTCCCTGCAACGTTGGTGTGTTTTGCACACCATCTTCTAAAAATAGGTCTTCATGCTCAAAATAGGCTAAGTCCTGAATGCTAAACTTGACCTCTACGCATGTGCTCTTCTTGTCCATCCGCGCCCTTGATCTTTGGCTTCTCTCCCACGTGGACTTCTTGTGTGAGTTCTGTCAAATGTTCTTTGATAAACATTACCCCACACTAATTGCATTGTCACCCCGATAATGGGTATTTACAAAAATTATAGTAAAGAATATTGAATGGAAATAATAAGAAAGAATGTAGATGAATAAAGAATGTTTTAAGAGGAAACATCCTCTATATCAGTTTGAAGGAGCAACTCTGGATACTCCTCTTTTATTCTGGCCTCCAAGGTATGCCATTCAGTGAGTGCTTGTTCTACTTTCTCTGGAATGTCCATAGCAATGGATTCCAACTCATCCCTTGCAATCTCTCCTTTTTCATTCTACAGAACCAATACAACACTAGACATTGATGTCATTCTTCCTTCTAGAAGATCCATATTCTTCTTTCCTTTTTGCTTCTATTTAACTGCAACAATCTTTCATTGGGTGACATCATTTTTACCTTTATTCAATCCTTTGTAGATTCTTCTTTGGTCGTTCAAATTCTGTAATGTGCCATTAAGATCTGAAAACCTAGTTTGATTCAGCATGCAACTAGGTGAAATTATGTGCCCCTAACTCATCTCTGTCACCTCACTTCTCTCAAACCCTTCACCACCAGGGACACAAGCTTCTTCTGCGCACAGATATCTTCGTCACGACTGGTTACACACCTCTCACACCTTAAAAATGATCACTCGGCTCTTCGCACTTGGCTTCTTTCAAATACTCTTAATCACAATGGTAAAAATGAATTCACATCCCATCCTTATATATATTTTTCAAATTTTGATGCATTTATTTCTCCTTCACCTACCAAATATCCTCTCATTCATTGCACAAAATTCGTTCATTCTACATGGTACATCTTCGCGCCCCAACTTTAAGCTTCTAGCGTGCCTCCCTACCCTCTGGTCATAGAATTCTCTTTAGCGCATGCCCTTGCACCTGAGTACCTCGTCACTATACCTTCTCCTAGTAGTTATCATGGCCTCTGCTTACCCCGCGTTATACTATCCTTTCATTCATCTCCATCCTTGGTCACTTTTGAGAAGCAATCTTCTTTTGACTTAAAGCACACCTGTAGCAACTTATTCCTTTCACCTTTCAATTCTCACAGTCTTTTACTTGGATAACTACAACCACCCCACTCTAAGGTATCTATAGTCCCCTACACATAAACATTTTTCATATAGTAATTAGCTTCATGCGCACAAGCGTGCTTATTACAAAAGAACAACAACTAAATTGACAAAGCATAACGACAATGAAGGAAATACATTAAGGAAATACAAAATTGAAAACCTAATCTAAATGGAAATACTGCCTTATTACAAACACCAAGAAGACTTATTTATAGTAAGGCTTCAACCTACTCTCATTAAAGTAACTGGGTAGCCATGTTCCATCAAGTGCTTCTAACTAGAAAGCACTTGATTCAAGTATGTAAGTGATGACATACGACCCCAACCAATGTACTTTGAGCTTGCCTGGATGGCGCAAGAACTTTGAGTCATAAAGAAGTACCATTTGTCCAATCTCAAACTTCTTATCCCTTATGTTTCTGTCATGCCATGCTTTCTACCTAGATTTTTCCTATTTCTGACTCCATCGTGCTATGGCTCATTGCTCATCTAGTTGAATCATCTTCTCAATACACTCTTCTAAATCCTTCTCATCAGCTAGACCTCCAGCACACGCAATGCACAAATAAGGTAACATAAATTCTATAGGGAGAATGACTTCTGTGCTAAACACCAACTGAAACAGTGTGGCTTTGTTCAATCTCTTATAAGTTGTTCTATATGCCCAAAGAACAACTGACACTTTATCATCCCAATCCTTTCTTCCAACATCACAATTTTTTTTCAAATTTTGGCTTAACATTTTGTTAAAATCCTCATCAATTCCATTTTCCTGAGGATGATTGGGTATAGTTTTATGGTGTATAACCATAAACTCATCTAATAGGATTTTGATTGTCTCATTCAAAAAGTGTGTAACCCTATCACTTGTCAAGATTAAAGGACATCCATATCTTGTAAGAACATTCTCCCATAGAAACCTAGCTGTTGTAGCTGCTGTACAGTTCTTCGTAGGTGTTGCTTCTGCCCACCGTGTGAGATAATCTATGCAAGTAATGATATAGCATGATCCAGTCCTGTGCGTGGCTGGAGAAATAAGTCCTACAAAGTCAATGACCCATTTCTCAAATAGTTCAACACTAGTAATTGGTCTCAAACACATCTCATCTCTTTTCCTTGGTTTACCTAGGCGCTGACAATGATCACATGCCTTACAATATTCTTTACAGTATTTATACAATGTCTCCCACCATAATCCAATGAGTAGGATCTTTTGGGAAGTTGTATCACCTGCATAGTGGCCACCTGTAATACCACCATGGGCTTCTTCCATAATATCCTTACGCTCATGCTCTAATACACAATGTTGTAATACTTCATCTCTACCTAACTTGTAGAGGTCACCACTAATTAACATAAATGGTGCCACACGTATAACAAGCTATTTCTTTTCTAATGCCTTCATTCCTTCTGGTGCCATACTAGTCTGTAGAAAGACAACAATGTCTTCTAATTTTGATGGAAAACATTGTAACCTATATAATTGTGCATTTGACATGGTTTCTTCAATTGTCTGTGCTTCTTCTCTTGAGTGAATTCTAGACAAGTGGTCTGGTCCAGAATTACTTTTCCCTGGCTTCACCACAACTGTGAAGTCAAACTCTTGAAATAGGAGTACCCATCTGCATATGCACCCTTGCAAGACCAGTTTGTTCACCAAATACTTTAATTCCATGTGATCTATATAAAACAAAAATGGTGTTGCTAATAAGTAGTGTCGAAACTTGTGTAGTGCATAGATCATTGACAAAGTTTCACGCTCTCTAGTTGTATATTTCCTTTTAGTAGGAGTCAGCTTCCTACTAGCAAAACAATATTGGATGATCTATAATACCTTCACCAGGTTGAGCTAACATGGCACCAATGGCCATGCCAAAAGCATCCACATGCACATGAAATGGTTTATCCCATGAGGGAAAACAAAAAATGGTGCACGGTAGTAAGTTTCTCCTTTAATATTTCAAACACACATTGTTGCGGTTCTCCCCAATAAAATGTACCTTTCCCTTTTAGTAATTCTTCCAAGGGTGTAGAAATTTTGGCATACTCTTTGATGAACTTTCGATAATAACCTATATGAACCAAAAATCCACGTACCTCACTTTGACTGGTAGGCACTTCCAGGCCTAAAATGACTCCAACCTTAGTTGGATCAACTAACAACCCTTCCTTGTAGATTATATGTCCTAAAAGTATTCCAAAAGGTGTAGAAAATATGCACTTCTTGATGTTTAAAGAGATACTCAATTTTCTACATCGTTCAAACATTAAGCACAAATTGTCACAATGATCTTTCACAAGCCCATATACTATCCAATCATCTAGATAAACCTATAAAAAGTTGTGAATAAAATCTTTGAATGCCTGAACAACTATACATGAGAATACAACAGGCACATTTTTCAATCCAAAAGGCATCACAGATATAGGAAAAGTTGGCCCCATTTAATAGTAAATGTAGTCTTTTCCTAGTCCTCCTGAGCAATCCTAACCTGATGATACTTGGAAAACCCATCTGTGAAGGAATATATTTCACACCCTGTAACTCCCTCTAGTATTTCCTCCATAAATGGCGTAGGGAATGGGTCTGTTACACATGTAGCATTTAGCTCCCTATAGTCCACACATATTCTAATTTTTCCATCCTTCTTGATACTTATCACCATTGACTAACCCATTCTGACTCATCAAAGGGCTTAATAATTCCAGATTTCAACATTTTATCAATTTCTTCTTTTACCTTTTCACGCAAATTAGGATTCATTTTGTAAGGTCTCTTTCTCATTGGGCATGCACCTTCCTTAATCTTTATCTTCATTTCCCCAAGTGATTCATGCACACCTTTAAGTTCATGATACCCTCGAGGGAATAAGTCCTGATAATCCCTGAGTAACTCAATGATCTTTGCCACCTTTGAGTTTGACCAGTAGTCTCTAATTATGACCTCCTTAGGCTCAGCCTCCGATCCTATATTGACCTTTTTTGTCTTCATTGGTTCATGGTATGCGCGTGTATCCTTATTTACACTATCCAAGACCTCGCGTGCCCCCTGTGAATGGTCAATATCCAAATTTTCAACTTCCTCATCATCCACGATGTACACCATCTTACCTTTCTCTTTCTTAAGACAAGCACGATCAAGCAATATGGAGTCTTCTCCTTCTTCTTCAAAACACGCACCTAATTCTATCTCACCCATTAATTCCTGTATGAGTTCCTTAGCCTTTGCACTATCTCCCATGGTTAACCACTTGAAAATTTTTAATGCCTCTTCTATTGGAGGTTGGGAAGAAAAATAGTCAAAGGCCTAGATCATTTCTGTAGTCAAATTTTTCCAATTCCCAGTCTCTCTATGTAGTTCTGTATATACATACCAGGCACATGTGCATCCTTGTAGAGTAGAGTACAGTCTATGCACCCAGAGTGAAGGTGGTAATGCTTCCTGTCCTGCTATCCAGAGTCTCTCACACTACTGAATGTGATGTTGAATAAGTTGATCACCATGATAAGTGCAGATATCTACGTAGGTGTATTTTTCCTTACAAACCTAATAGATAAGGTGACTCCAATCTCTTCCCATTCTATAAGATTATCTCTGTGGACTACCCACCAGTGCGATGCTATCCCGTGCAAGGTATATACTAACATATCTCTTCTCTTAATTTGATATATCCACTGTGTTTCCATGGCTTTCAAAAATACAGGAAGATCTTCTGCCCCTGTATACCAAGGTACTGTGCTACCTATCCATCGAATAGAATGAAGTCCATTCTTGCACGCAACCACTTTTTCACCTTGTGTCCTACTAGTTCATATGTACCATGATCCCAATTGTCACAAGCAATACTCATAGTATCACTAATAGAATGAGAATCCTCCCACTGTAGGATGCCTTCTTTTGATGGGTCATTGACCTCTGGGTCCTGAATAGCACGTACATAAATTCTGTTTAAGTCCTCCTCACTTAGAGGCTCAACATATGGTGTAGACTTCCCATCTATTAGAGGTATCACAACTCTTTCCTCCTTGTTCTCAAAGCTGATATACCCCTTATTGAATCTCAAGTTCATCATTATTTGCATAACACCAAGGGCGTCTAAGCAAGGCAAGAAAACTGTCTACTTCTGCAAGTGCTAATACCTCAAAATCCCTAGTGAACTTGGCCCCTTGTATAGTTATAGATGCATCCTTCAAAACTCCAGTTTGCCATAAACAACACATTAGATGATGGCTGCAATGGAGGCCTCCCCATTTGTACCCATGCATCTAATGTAAGCACATTTACTTCCACACTTGTATCAATCAATATGTTACTCAACAGCCATCCATCCACAACAACATTCAGAGTAATTTCTTTGTCATAGTCAATGCTATCAGGGGGAATATTTGCATGCAGGATCTACCATCCTATCTCAATACTTGCGTGTAAATTGTTCCCTTTTAACCAACTTCCTAATAGTGGGATGATGTTCTTCTAGCGTAACATTTTACATACTTATCTCAGATCATCGATATCAGTTTGGACTATCTCTGATGCTTTCTTCTACTCCTTTAAGTACTATATTTCACCCTAAAGATTCCTTAGGACTTCCATGGTATCCTGATAAACCTCCTTCTAATGAATCGGATCTGGGTACCTTGCATGCAAAACCTTCTCCTTGGTGATCGTAGGCTTCTAGTGCAATGCCTCTCTTACGTGCACCGCTTCAGCTCATGTAGTAATATTCACTGTCAATGCCTCAATTACTTCTACTATCTTGGGCATCCACTGATCTTCTACCACGCGCTAGATTCTAACCATCCCAGTGCCTTTGTTTTCTTGCTTATGTTGCTTACTCAGATGCTCATATAAGTCTGGGAACTCTTCATAGCTATGGTTCTTTCCATAGAAAGAACATGTAATGTTCTGAGGAAATTCATACTATAGTGGCTCAGGAGATCCGCATGTATAACATGTCCATGAGGGAACTCACCTCTTCCTCCACCGTGGCCTCTGTCCTCCATATCCACCATGATATCCATGTCCCCTTCCATGACCTCCTTTAAAATGCCCCTCATTCCTGTCATAGCGTGTTTGATTATGATCCCAATCCTGGTGCTCATTCTTACCCTTAGAATTATCTGTTACACTTGTCTGTCATACCCCAATGTCTATAGCATCCTGGATCTGACCAATCAACTGAAAATCCTTTAGTATCATGGGTCGTGGAGTGGCAAATTTTGCAAAAGTAGGATACATTCTTCCTTATCGTGTGCTGTAATAAAGGATAGTGGCTAGCATCATGATTCAAATTATAGATCTCACAATCCAACAGTAATGAGCATATAGATCTGCGAGGACAACTATCCTTGGTGTGACCTTCTACTTCACAATCTGTACACCAAATCCCTAAGCATGTTTCATGGGCTGAATTTGCTGATAGCTTCTCTAACTATTTGCCATAACTACAATATGTGCCTCTAAGAATGGACTAACACCAGTGTCAATGCTCCCAACTACCTCAGCACACAAAGTTGCTTCCAGTGCTTCATGTGGATCAGTGTATGTCTTATGTGACAACGCCCTTCTAAATGGTGTAATCAATCCTCCAACAAACCATTGTGCATGCTAGCTTATGTGAATATTGTAAGATAGCTTAGATAAAAGTGTCTTAAAATGGGTATCATACTCACGTAAATCTCAGTGGTGTCTTGCTTGATATCTTTGAGCGCACTGATACTTTTTTGCTCAAATTCTGGGATATAGAACTCTTTTAAGAAATCATCCTTCAACGCTGCATAATCCATGCAAGTTTGATCAGGGTCAAACTTCCTATACCAGCTGTGTGCTTGTCCCTACAAGGTAGTAGCGAATTGACTTGCCTTGTGCTTAGCAGCCGTGATCCCTTTAGCGTGCCATAAGATTTCACACATATGCACATGTTCAACAACATCCTCTATACCTCTATACTCCGGGAGACGAAGAGACATCTCCATGTAAATATTCTGTGGTTGCTACGGACCTTGACCACCTGATCTAGAACCTCCTGTGTTCCCTCTACCTCCAGAACCACCAGATCCACTAGAACTAGAACCACCTATACCTCCTGATCCTCCACCTGTAGCTGAGAATAGGACCTGTAGATGTACTCCCCTATGCTCCGATAGTAGTACTATACTGAACCCCTACAAGTCTGTGAGGTAGTTCCACTTCCAGAGGTGAATCCAACATTCTGCGCACTCACGTTCTGTGTGGATGATGCACCCAAGAATGTTCCTCCAAATATCATTGAAGCCATCTGTTCTCCTGCCATTGATGTACTTGCTCCCTGACTTACTCCTGCTCTCCTACTTCCCAAGTTAGCTTGTTGGTTACTTGTCATACTAGATACTGGAAAACCAAGCGCAAGGGCTAGGTCACTAGGTGGATTAAGATGCGCGCCCGCAGCCCAGGTAGTCTTTACTGGCGCACTTCTGTGTGAGGCCAAGGGGGGATCTCTGTCATGTTTTCCAAGATGGGGGAGTTCCTGATGCTCTGGCTCCATGTCTTCTACGTGAGCTGTAAATCCTTCATGAGCCATCTCTCTCCTCAACGCCATACTTTTTGCAACAGGATGCTGCTTCTCTATCTCCCTCTCACATGCCTCATTATACTTAAGATCGCCTTTCCTCTCTCTTTTCTGCCACTAGGTCTACCATCTTTCACCAAACCTGTTCCTGCCCTCATGCGTGGTGAAGTTTAGTTAGCCATTAGTTTACTCTCCAGGTTCAAAGTTACCATCAAGATCTTGATCACCAATGGAATACCTTGCAGATATACTCCTCTTGGATACCGTAAAAACTGGAATTCAGCTACCTCTAGGAAAGAATACGTCAAAATTAAATATTCCAGAATATAACTGTTTAGAACACCATGAAACCATGTATCCACAACGCGAGTCCAGATCAGATCAACATCATAAAGGGCCTAAAATTCTTCCTATGTCCAGACAAGTGCGCGATACCTCTAATTCCACTGAGATGCATAAGCAGTAAGCCACTCGTATAGTTCTACTGGAAAGATAACAAAAAATCTCATATAAGTTGTCATATAGGTTCTGTTCTACCCAAGTGCATGCGTTAAACTCAGATCCACTACTGAACCGTCATGCATATTCTTCCTCCAGATCGTGTATCCATTCCTCAATACTTGCTAGAGTTAACCGGTACATCTTCATCATGAACCATCCTGAAAACAACTGAAAAAGAGGTCCTGGCAATGGAACCAATGATGTAACCTAGAATTTACCAGATAACACCCTAGTCGTGCTGGCACATCACTCAGCCTAGACTGAGTGCTCACCCGAAGCACGCAAAGGTACCAAGTCCCTCTTTAGGGTTGTTGTAGCAGGATGTTAGCGTGATGAAGGAAGAAACATATAGATCCATAACTAATCCATCATTCTATAATGCATGCTACATTCAAATCTATGAAAGAACAAGTTTAAACAGTAATCATGATTGAATCAAGAACATGCACTACTCAATTACACATAGGAATGACACTTAGATTCAGCCAATATCTTCCATCTATTAATAAACAAAGAAGCTCCTTACAATAATGGAAATCTGTACCGATGCGCACATGGATCCGATGTAGTAATCGAATCATATGCGCATACCTCTATACCTTCATACATCCATCTCTCTGTGTATATTCTACTATGTTCTTCATATCATATATATAGGGTGGGGACTTTCCCTTCACCGCTTATCTATTCCAGAAATAGGCCGCATGCTATTAATAGCCACACGCCATTTATAGACATAGCCACACATGCAAGTGTGCTATCTATAGACCTCTTATAGTTAACTGAAGTGACAATCCTATTCTTAGCTCGTCTCCATGCAAAATGCTTGATCCGATCCTCTAAAGATAGATAATGTGTGGCACGCATGTCCTTGCATCGTTGGTGTGTTCCGCACACGATATTCTAAAAATAGGTCTTCATGCTCAAAATAGGCTAAGTCCCAAATGCTGAACTTTCCCTCCGCGTGTGTATTCTTCCTGTCCTTCCGTACCCTTGATCTTGGCCTTCTCTCCCACACAGTCTTCTTGTGTGAGTTTTGTCAAGTATTCTCTGATCAACAAATTTGAAGGGTGGGGGATGATGGGATAACTTGGTTGATGTATTTAGAAAAGAGATAGGGGTTTGGATGTTGGTTTAGAGAGGATAGAGATTGAGGATTAAAGGCCATGGTTAGATAGGATGTGTGGGTGATTAGATTTGGATTATGACTATGGATTAAGGATGGTGATGGTATTAAGATTTAGATGGTATGATTAATTATGATTGTATTTGATTGATTAAAATGTTAAATTAATGGGATGGTTAAGGGTGTTCACAAAAAAAAAAACATGCAACACACACCCTAACTTGTCAAGTGGGATTGCAATCAAGCTATAACCATCTTTCAATACCAAACACCGAATATGGTGCCATGATTGGATCTCCACCTATGTGTGAATGTGGGGTCAGAGATCGAGTGATCTTGGGGAGTGTGGCCTCCTTGCATTATAACTCAATATGCGGCCAAAAGGTTGCCTAGTCTAGGATACACGAGCTCACTAGGGGAGTCCCTCATATACCTTGTGGTACATGGGGCCCAAGTCTAAGTTGTAAGGATGTTGTTTGAGGCCTGGGTGTTAGGACATGGAAGCCCCTCACTTCACGCCACTCTTAAAATATCAAGCACTTAGCCAATAACGAAAGTTGTCCAAGAAGTTGTATACCCCACTAGAACATAGAGTGTGTCTACGTGCATTGAGATGAAGCCTATGGTCATAAGACCCCTAGGACTATAGAAAGTGTTTGGATATCACTTCCACATCATGCTTCCCCTACAAAATAAAAATGGGAAGTCTAACTGCTTTTGATCCTCAAGATCATCCTAGGACGTGAGAGGAGAACATACATAATTTTTCCCTTGGGATAAACAAACAAAAAAGGAGAACACACAAAAAGGATGATAAATGCAAGATGTTAGATGATAAAAATGAAGTGATAAAACTTACTAGTTTTATGATTGGGTCTTCAAGAGGAGGCCATACAAAACAAAGGTTAGTAGTTTGATGTTTTATACCCCAATGTCTTAGACTAAACAAGCTACAAAAAAAAATGATTAGTAGTTTTAGATTGATTTTTAAATATTTGGTAAACATAGAAAGCTACACACAAAGTGTTAGTAGTTTGGACCAAGAAAATATAACTCAATGTGTAGTTAAAATGACAAGATTTAGGAAAATGAAAACCATGAATAAATTATACTATAAAATTCTAAATTAAAACTTTCATTGCATATATCTTTTCGATACCTTTCCGGGAAAAAAAAGGAGTTGTTTTGAGTTTGGGATCAAAAGTTGTGACATACCGTTGGGATTTGAAATATCAACCAAAATTATCCAAATTTGAACAACTTGTTTGTGACATGAAATGCTACTAAAATAAATTAAAATTTAGGGGGGTAAGCCCCACGGTGGGCACCAAAATGTAAACAAAAAAGAGGTGTTAGTATGCAAATGTAAAATAAGAAATTAAACAAACTAATTCCTAAACTAACATTTCTAATTTCTACCTCAGATAGAGAAAGAGGGAAAGGAAGGAGAATACAATACCTGTACTTACCTACAAGATTGCACAACTTCTTTGATGTGGTGGATTTTCTCTTGGATTGCTTGTTGGATGCTTCAGATTTTTGGAGACACTTGGGCAACACCTACCCTTGATTTTCCTTTGATTTTATTGATGAAGATAAAGGATTGGATTTGATATTTGCTTGATGATTTCTCAATTAAAGATGGATTTTATTGGAGTAAATTGAAGATGTATTTATAGAGTGGATGGATTGCTTAGATGAATAAAATAGAAGAATTTTATTATGGATTTTTGAGATGTTATTCCAAGCTTACTCTCATGGAGGATGAGAGTTCAATTCATAGTTTGTGGGTGGAGGGTATAATGGCTAAGATGAATCCGTGTTGGATAGAGATCAATGGTGGAGGATTCATGTGAGGATGGAGGATTCTAGAGTTCGAGAATTATAGAATTTGAAAGAATATTCAATGGAGGGTGAGAGGTTTATTTGAATTTTTAAATGGAGGGAAGTTTAGAGAGGCTTATAGAAATAGAAGCCTCTAGATTTAGAAGTGTGAGGATCTGATTATATTAATATTAGATTAGGTCAAATAAATATGATTAGGGATGTGATTTGATGGAAAGGCTAGGTTTAGGGATGTGTAGAGTAGGTGGTAGGTTAGATGTAGGAATATTAAATTTGTATAAAATGTTAATGAAGGATAATGATGATAATAAGAAATTAAAGTGATTAATGATAAAATGGGATATAATAATGGATTTAAAGGATAAATATGATAAAATGGATTAATATTAATAATTAATCTTGTGATTAATTAATTGATGGGTGATGTTGGGATATTTGTGGGACATGTTAATCGTAATTGACCATGTCGACATTTTAGATGTCTACGATCCCAAAATATACATTCCTTCATCTCCAAGTCTCCATACTTTCTTCTAAATCTAGAACATTGCTTGAATGCCACTCAATCTCGACATTGCCTATTTTAAACCAATGGCTCAAAAATTGGCTAAGTCCCAAATGTTTCCTATTTGGGCACGAGCTTTTGGGCGTTGTCTATTCTGTCTTATGCACAAACCTTCGTGCTTACCTCACACGTGCCTTAAATATTTGTGCATGGTATATACTTAGGGAAATTCTACCATGTAATATATGATCACATAACTTTATATTTATATGATTCCCTTGCTTGAATATCATAATTAACCCTGAAAAGGCTGACTACCTAAAATATAAGATGATCAAACCACTAGAAAGGACCCATACGATGTGAGTAAAGTACAAAGAGGTAAGGGGTACCTGGTGCTGGCGTCCTGGTTGGTGTCCAAACTTAGAGAAACTGAAGGGTCGTAGGTCAGGCCGAGCAAGACCAAAAGTGGCAATAAAAAGAAAGAAAATATGGCCAAAGACATGTGTTAATTATTAATTTTCTTACTTAGGAATCATATTAATAGTAGTATGCAATTAGGACTAGATAATTACCCAAACTACATGATTTTGTGTCTACACAAGATATATGATCGTGATAAAATCATTTTAGATGTCCCTAGAATACGTATGGCCCTAATGTGGTAGGAATTCATCAAGATATAAGTCTATGATATGTCCTAAGGTGTTAGAGATGTGATTGAAGTAAGATTGATATGAAATATGTTTGTTACACTTTGCATAAAGGGAGAATAGAACCATTATTCCAAAAAATTTGGGCATATAAATTTACGTTTTCATGTACCAAGAGAGATCCTCAGTAGCTAATACCTTGGTTAATGAATCTGCTACATTCACATCAATTTCCACCTTTTCTATCCATATCCTATTTTCCTCCACCATTTCCTTTCAAAATGATATTGCAATTCAATGTAATGTGTGTAAAATTGATACTGAGGGTTATTTTTTTAGATAGGTTAGACTCTAGAATCACAATATATCCTCACTATATTTTATTTGAACCCAATTATGGAACATAATACCTAAATCAAAATGCTACCTTTCTTGTGTGATTAGCTTCCATATACTCTTCTTTAATAATGGATATCACGAAACTTAATTGATAATTAATCATCCAACTTACCACTCCACTGAATAAGCTAAAAACACACCCACCTATAGATCTTGACATATTTAGATGTATGCCCTATTCATATTGGACAAAACCATATAAAATCACTTCCTTACTTTCACCATGACTTCTTTGATAGTAAATTACATTATCATATACTCTACAAAAATATTTTAAGATCCTCTTCACTTCAACCCAATGCTCCTTCCCTATAATGGATATGCATCTTCTAACAAATCCCCTTACATATGCAATGTTAGGTATTGTATAAATCACCATGCACATGAGGCTTCACACCAAAATGACATATGAAACTTGAAATATTTCCTTAGAATCCTCTTATGATTTCATAATTGATGTAGATGAGAGTCTTTTACTAATAAGGAAAGGCGTGCTCGTAGGTTTTCTGTCACGCATCTTAAAAATTTACAATACCGCCTCAACATACTTCCTTTGTTTAACTAGAGATATTTTTTGGCGAAATATAACATATAATTTCCATGCCCAAAATAAAAATTTTAGCACCAAAACATTTCATATAAAACTACACAAACAATTGAATCTTAATGTACTTGATCATTAGCTTATAATTTCCAGTAAGTATCATGTCATCCACATAGAAAACTATGATGAAAAGTATGTTTCCCTTCTTTGAAGTAAACACAAGGATCCATCTAAAGTATAGGTACACTACATAAAAACCTCTTCTAACACCAAATCATGCATTAGAAGTCACGAAATCACTTGATCTATCATCAAATCAACAAATTGAAATCTTGCTCAAGAAGGCTACTTTTTGCTCAAATGGAAAAAATGGGCTAAATCACTGTATCAAAGGCTAAAGTCAATTCAAACATGCTTAGAAACACCAAATAAAATTTCTCAAATCACCAATTTAGTTTCATCTCTTCTTTTTCATACTTTTCCTTTTATACCTCAATTTTGGCTAGTAACCCTCAAAATAAGGTTTCTCTAGAAAACATCACAAAACACACACCTTCATACTTGAATTGTAAGTGTTTTCAATACCCATTTAGCACATTTAGATGTCTAATTTTTTTCAAGACTTAACTCTTCACCCATTCACTTTTATTCCATTTTAGTGTTTTTCTAGCCTTCCAATTAACCCTCCTAGAACACAAAGCTCCGTGTCAGGAAAAAATATAAACCACCAATCCAAGATGAATATAGTTTTAGATACCAATTATTTATATTGTGATATCTACCAATGTTTAGATCTCAACCCCTTATACATTTCTTGCAACACCAAAATTACTCTTTTTTGTTTGTTTCCACTAGGCTTGGTAGGGTTTATAGAAAATTATTAGGTTTTATAGTTTTTTATCTATTTCAACAACTTAAAAACCTTCAATCACCAATATTAATATTGTTTAAGGTATTCTACATGTTTCATTACCCCTGTTTCATCATTCTTTCTATATTTCATGTTGTGAGGCTTCTTAGCCTTCATGACTTGTTCTTGGTTCTACATTTCTCCATTCAACTTTGTCTTGGTTTTTTTTTGGATTCTTTTCCAAGTCATTATATTTATCTTAAAACCATCTCTTATTTTCCTTATCCACTGATTCAAACCATTAAACTCCTATTATTTATAACATTTCAAACAAAAACTCACTCCTTCAAGTTTACTTAGTTAGACTGTACTAGGGAAGTAATCGATTCATCAAGTTAAATGCTTGAAATGGACTCACCACACCTTTTCCTACCTATCCCAATAAACCTTACATGAATACCTTTCCCTTATAACCTTGTTTCTTAAGGCTTTTTTTACATGATTAGTTAAGACATAAAACTGAGATTTGCACATATAAATAAGAAAAGTATGTCATGAATAACTAACTATCTATAAAATTTTCAAATAATTAAATCCTTTTAAAAAAATTGAAAAATTTCCCCGTTCTTCTACCCTCAAAATTTCAAAACCCATTTCCTCAAAAAAACAAGTTATGCTTATTTTACCAGGTCTGAGCATGATTTTCATATTCTCATAACAAGGTCTGGACTAAGTTTTTGATTTTTTCCTATCAAATCAACCCAAAACTTCGTGAAATTTTTTACACATATAAAACATACATGTCAGTATTCCTCTCCAAAATTTAGAAATTTACCATGTATATTTTAATTTTTTTCCCTCATTCAAAACCCTAGGTCAGGGTACAGGACATCAAAGGTGTATTTTCTGATTTATTTAACTTTTTTTGATTCATTAAGATTTTTTACATCATCAATGTTCTCTCAATCTTCATACATTTATTTAAACCTCTATATAACCATGAAAGTATAAGAAACACCATGCTGATAGTTATCATGTATGTTCTTACCTCTTAACACAGTCTTCTTATTACTCAAAATTCTTCATCAAACTCACTTCATCAAGGAATCTTTCTTACCCTTCACATTATGCATACAATTTAATACCTGTATGAAACATTCATCACCATCACATTTCAATGAGATCAAGCTGATTTCATCAATACACAATGCATAATATCACAATACACATTCAAAACACAGTTTTACACTAAAGAGGAAGCTTGGATTAGATATAAACAATGAACTTCATAATCTCCTTGAGCACTAGGCTCAATTACAGAGATATTCCAACTTCTTCCAACCTCTACCAACTTCTTCAACTCATTTATTTGAATTCCTTAGAATAGTTATGAATATTGGAAGGTAGTTAGGTTTCCATCACCTAACTCATACACGGTTATGCTAAATATATTGAGTTTACACCTTGGTAGGGGTCAAGTAGGTGAGTTAATTACATGTTCACCCTATAACATTAATGTAAATCCTATACTAACCCTTGGTTGACTAAGATACTAACTCATAGGTCTACTAACTTAGCACATGATAATCCAATTATTTAAATGAGCCATTTTGGAGGGAAAACTCCTCATGTACTCTTATTACAAATACACAAGTCCAAATGGACTAAAAAACCTTCTAAACATCCTAAGAAACCTTGTGAACTTTGATCAAACCAAAATTGACTTTGTAAAAGATGCTCTTGTATCATACTCTCCATGTGGAGAGAATTGAACTATATACAAAAGGTCTTTTTATTTATTCTTTTCCAATTATTTTCCACTTGTAAAATCCTCGTCTTCACTTCTACATTCTTCTTATCTTCATCAGATTCATACTTTTTTTGGTCTTCATCATATGTCTTCACCTTCTTCTTCTATTCTTGGTCCTTAAGAATGAGGATGTCTTCATCCTGCCTCTTCATTTGAGCTCTTGTATGAGTTGATTTATCAATGAACTTTAACTCTTCTTCAATCAAACCTGCACATTCAAAAATACACAAAACCTTAGTTGAAAAAGAGTGAGACTTCCGAGTCTCTTTATATGTTTCCTCTTCACTTTTAGTATTCTCTTCCATCATCTCAATTTTATATTCATCATACTTCACTTCTTCACTATTCTAGGCACATTCAAGTGTTAGTAATTGACCATCCAATTGTTCTTGAATCATATACAAAAAATGAAAGTCAGTTTTCACACATTCTTCTTCAATTTCTCCTTCACAAAGGAACTCTTCTTTCATTGTCTCTTTGATTTTTCCCTCTTATTTCTTGCTTGCCTTATTTTCCATCATCCTTAGCTTTCTTTCTTCCTCTCTTATCCTCTTCCTCAGCTGCATTTTATTTTCTCTCTCCATGAGTGACCTTATAGGCCACTTAACCACTTTCTTCATCACTATCTCTAGACCTTATTTTTTCATTTCTCTTTCTCTCTTCATCAAGACTTCCAACTACTCTATATCTTCTCTTAATTTTCTTATTTCTTGATCCATCCACACTCTTCTCTTTTCCTCTAACTCTCTCTCTTTATCTTCATTTATTTTCTTATCTCTCATCTCTTTCTATTTCCTCTCATTTCCTATGAACTCAAGAAACTTCTTCACTAACTTCACTTTATCTTCATTTGTTTCTCTTCAAACAAGTATATTTCACCTTGTTTCCAAGTCTCACCTAAGTCTTGTTTCACACTTAGTCTTTTGACTTCTCTTTCTCTTTTCTATCTCTTCTCTACTTTCTTCACTTTTATCACTCTTACTTCTTCTCTTTCACTTATCTCAAGGATCAACTTATCTTTCCACACACACACAACTCACAAGAATTAAATTCATCAGATTAAAAACTTCAAATAACTCATATTAGTTCATCCACATTCACCTTAAAACAACTATATACAAATTCTTCTTAGCAAAAACAAATTCACCTCCAAATTGATAACTTCAAAGTTATTTGTTTTCCTGATTTGATATCAAATGATGTAGATGTACCCTCTGTACAAACCTCTTACAACACCAAATCATGCATTAGAAGTTAGGAACTCACTTGATCTATCATCAAAATCAACAAATTGAAATCTTACTCAAGAAGACTATTTTTTGCTCAAATTGGCTAACTCACTATATTAAAGGCTAAAATCACTTCAAACATGCTTAGCAACACCAAATTTTTTTTCTCAAATCACCAATTTAGTTTCATCTCTTCATTTTTCATACTTTTCCTTTTATACCTCCATTTTGGCTAGTAGCACTCAAAAATAGGTTTTTTGTAGAAAAATCACAAAACAAACACCTTCATACATGACTGATATACCCATTTTTCCCATTTATATTTTTCTGAAAATTTTCAAGACTTAACTTTTCACCCATTCAATTTTATTCCCCTTTTTAGTGTTTTTCTAGCCTTCCAAATAGCCTTCCTAGAACACAAAGCTCTGTGTTAGGAAAAAAATAAAAACCACCAATCTAATAGGGTTACATTTTTAGATACATATTATTTATCTTGTGATATCTACCAATTTTTAGATCTCAACTCCTTCTACATTTCTCACAACACCAAAATTGCTCTCTTTGCTTGTTCCCACTAGGCTTGCTAGGGTTTATAGAAAATTCTCGGGTTTATTGTTTCAAAACTATTTAAAAAAATTAAACACATTCAATCACCTATATTAAAAAATTTTAAGGTCTTCTAAATTTTTCATTACCCATGTTTCATCATTCTTACTATATTTCATGTTTTGAGGCTTCTTAGTCTTCATGACTTGTTCTTGGTTCTACAATTCTCCACTCAACTTTTTCTTGATATTTCTTGGATTATTATCAAAGTCATTATATGTATATTCACACTATATATTAATTTACTTATCTACCAATTTAAACCATTAAAATTATCTTATTTATCACATTTCAAACAAAAAACTCACTCCCTCAAGTTTACTTAGTTAGGCTGTACCAGAACAGTCGTAGATTCATCACGTTAAATGCTTGAAATGGAATCACCACCTTATCAAGGATCATATGCACACTACCTATCCCAATAAACATTAAATGAATACCTTTCCATTATAACCTTGTTTTCTGGGATAGGTAGTGTGCATTTTAATAAGATTAATCCTAGTTCCTCAATACACATTCAAAACATAGTTTTACACCAAAGAGGAGGCTTGCATTAGATATAAATAATGAACTTCATAAGCTCATTGATCCCTAGGATTAGTTACAGAGATATTCCACCTTCTTCCAACCTATACCAACTTCTTCAACCCCTTCATTTTAATTCCTTATCATAGTTATGAATATTATAAGGTAGTTAGGTTTCCATCACTTGAGTCATACATGGTTAAGCCAACTATATTGAATTTACACCTTGGTAGGGGTCAAGTAGGTGAGTTCATTACATGTTCACCCTCTGAAATTAATGTAAATCCTATAATAACACTTGGTTTACTAACATACTAACTCCTAGGCCTACTAATTTATCACATGACAATTCAAATATTTAAATGAACCATTTTGGAGGGAAAAATCCTCATGTGCTCTTATTTCAAATAAACGAGTCAAAATGGACTAAAAAACCTTCTAAACATCCTAAGATACCCTATGAACTCTGATCAAACTAAAATTAACTTTGTACAATATGCTCCTGCATCACCAAATCACTATGAACAAGACCCAATTTGTAGACATAGCTATCAAAATTTTAATTTCACATCATTGGTGATTGCTTTAAGCCATACAAGGACTACTTCATATAGTAGACTAATTCCTTTTTCCTTTTGAATATGAAAATATTATTTTGTAACATGCATGTGTATTCTTCAATATTACCATATAGAAACATTATTTTAACATTCACTTGACTTATTTCCATATCACACGTGACTGAAATAGATAAGAGAAATGCAATCAAGGTAAATTTTACAATAGGAGGGAATGCATCACCAATTCCTTCTATATGAGAGAATACTTTTGTAACCAAGATATCCTTATAATATTTCTCCAATTTACCTTATGCATTGCACCTCTTCTTAAAAAATCACTTACGACTCAAACATTTTATTCTAAGAGGTAAGTTAAAATATATCAGTTCTCATTATTATCTAGAGATTCAATCTACTTCATGAATTTATTTTGAAAAATTACCTTCTTGGATATGAGCTTTACATGCATTTTCATGAGATCACCACCATATGTTAATGAAATTAAAATACATAACAAAATTCATTTGGTCTAAACTTTATGGTGGAATTAAAAATCATTTTTCTATTATTGGAATGAGGGTTTCATTTTATTCTTCCTCCTCTGATTCCTCTTAATTATGACTGACATCATACTTAAATATGGTCTTTAGACTTTAAGACAACCCATGCCATTTTTGTATCTTATTTTGGTTTTTCCTTTGGATGTTTAACTTAGCTTCACCACTACACATATCCTTCAACATAATATTCCTCTTCAATTCTCTTAAGACCGCATTTTAATTGTAGACCACCTTCTCTATTTTAGGATTTCAAAGTCTATAACCTTTCACACCATTCCTATATCTAATGAAGAAACACTTCTCAGACTTATTGTCAATAATTTTAATTTTTTCCTTTGGACCATGAACATATGCATCACATCTAAAAATTATCATTTTTTTTAGGGATGGTTTCTTACCATTATGAGATTCTTACATAGTATTCTTATCTTCAATATTTGATGATGGTGAATGATTCACCAATTTAGAAGTAGTAATCAATTTTTAGACCAAGAATTATGCTTTAAATGTACACTATTTTAAAAATCAAGGATATATCCATTTGTGTATTCTATTTTAATAAAGTTTATATGAAGTTTTCCTTTTTCTCTCAATTTTGAATTACTTGCATAATTCCTCAAATTACTTTGAGAACAATTCACCCTTATTATATGTGTGAAATAATTTGATCTTCTTATCTTTTAGGTTTTCCATAATAGATTTGAAATCCTTGAATATATTGAAATATTTATATTTCTTCCAGAGAAATTATATCCAGGTGTTCTTAGAAAATTCATATAGTACACACATTTACTAAGTGTCGGGGCTTTCACTAGCTTGAACACATCACTATATATAACTTGAAATATCCATTTTATGTGTGTAATACTTATGATTAAATTGTCTCTTCCCTACTTTCCATACACATAATAATAAATTTAAATTCTAAGGGAATATCATCAATCGCTTGTTCCATACATTGTGTTGCAGTTTGTGTAACCCTTTCTTTCTAATCATGTACCTCACTAGACTTAGAAACAATAGTCTTGTTGTAAGTACCAATAACAATATTCACATCTATTTTGAGAAAGATTTCATTGCATACTCTCTTGATAATACCATCACTATGTGTACCCTTTTGTAGTCATCCTTTATGAGTGAAACCTACACTCAAACATCACATATCTTACTAACCAAACCTAGATTTCTCACAAGACTTAGTATACATAGAACTCCAGGGAAATTTTTGATCATCCCTTACCAGAACATTAATTTCAATTTTCTTTAACACAAAAATGGTGAGACGAATCATCTCCTAAATATAAATCACCATCATGATAATCATATTTATTGAAATGACCCCAATGAGAATATATTTTTGATGATTCATGGATGGGTGAAAAGATGAGAACATTTCCCTTCCCTCAATTCTTCCCATTGATGAATTTATTACTTATGGGGATGAGGATATGACTTCCCCAAAGGAGTACATACAAATAATTTTAAGAATAAATAATGGGATGTTAGACCCCTGCCTCAATATTGAATTCTTACCACTTCATTGAAGATATGAAAAGGAAGTTCGAGAAACTTGAGAGACTCCAGAGAAAGAAAGAGAACAACAAGTTGACAAAAGTAATCTATGAAGATCCTCCAAAATTTGAACAATTTATTCCTAAGAAATACCTCGATACCTATAGTGGATACATTATTTTTTTGACCTCATGATGCCTTTTGAAATGACATCACTGAAAAATAATGAAGAGAATAAGGAAATGGAGTTGTCATCCATGATTTTATCTCAACTTGAGATAGAGATTCTTAAAGAAGTGGCTTGCGAGGAATGTGAATACCTTTGTCTCAAGATAAGTGATATGATTCTTGTTGATTTTTTATCATCATGAAGATATGCCAAAGGAATCATTTCTTCAAATGAATTCTTCCACTATATCATAAGCCCTTCAAGAAAGTGAAGTCAATATAATTGTGAGTGAATTTATTGTAGCTTTGATCTCCTGTATGATGTGCATATTTTTGAAATTGGTCAAGAGAAAAATGAATAATTCAACATTCCTTTTGATACATCTATTGATAAGAAAAGAGTCCATACTCATAAAAATATTGTGGATGAATCTTCTTGAAAATTGTTCTTTGTCTCAACATAAAGAGATTATGGAAAAGAATATGTGGAAACTTTTGAAATCATTGACTATCATGAAGTTTTTTCTTCAACACATCCTATTGAATGTAGATGATATGATGTTAATGTTGTTGATTGTTACTTATTTGGTTTCATTTTTGCTGAATTCTCTATTGATTCTAAATTTGAATCAACCACACATATTTTGTATAGAAATCATGATCCAACAAAATCTGAAAGTGAAGAGATTGGTTTTGTAATGATAAAAGGATGGATTCCAATAATCACCATAGGTGAGATGAAAAGTGTAAAATTAAAAGATATGGAAGATGATGACAATGAGTCATTTAATGATCAATTTTTTTTCTCTATGACAAACATTATAGATTATCCCATTACGTTAAAGAATCAAACATTTTTATTATCTATCGAGATGATGAAATATAGCTCAAGTATAAAAGCACATAAGGATTGGGCATGTGGTAACAGGGCATGCAGGAGAGTGCATATGTATAGAAGAATAAGGCATTCCCAAGAACAATTTGAAATAAGGACTTGGCCATTTACAGATTGGAGATAATTTTAGACTTGGAGTGTGGAACACATTTTTAAGGAGACTTGTAGATCACACAAGGCTATTTTGGATAAGTAGAAGATCAAGCACCATGCATAGCTTTGTAGCTATTAATAGGATTAAAAACCATTTATTCTAGTAGAGAATCTATTATTAGCACTTACATGCTTTTGTATTCTCATGTAAGGGAGCACAACTATTATTAGCATGTAGCTTATTTTTGGAAGGTGGATGGGCGGTGAAGGGAAAGTCCCCACTCCTATAAATATGTATTAATTTGCATAGTGTAGGCAGTTCATCATTATTGTAGAGTTATGCTGCGAGTTTATTAGCGCACATGACTATGGAGACTATTTTATGTATATATGAAGATTTTTTTTTTACAGTTGTTGTCGTGCAAATGTGTAACAAGGAAATCGACAATTTATGAGCATGAAAACTATACCATTGTGTCAAAATTTTTAAGTCCTATCATTTCCAGGCACCCCAAGTCTGTCTAGTCAGTCCAGTAACCTCCTGATTGATTTTAATTCATTCCCCTAGGTGATTTAAGAAATTCAAATCAACCCCCCTATGTGATTTTAGGAGTCCATCAAAAGATGTTATCTTCTAACAGTATTGGGAAGGGCTATCACTGGCCTTCCCAGGACTGGATCAACCCCTTGGAGCAGAACAAAAGGGAAAAATTCAACATGGACGTGAATTGAATACCTTAGAAAATCATGGAAATGATTTTGGAAGGTTTGGAGTAGTTTTGAAATACTTGGAGCAGTCTGAGTAAAAACAGGGTTCATAAGCCTAGGCAATACACAAGCCTAAAGTAGCTACTAAGCTTCAAAAGAAGATTTCGGGAGCTCTTGATGGAGTTAGAAGTAAAAAAAACATCTCCGGAAAGAGGATTCCAAGACCTACATTATGGTGAAATCATATTTTTCACAACACCTTAGCACATAGGATTTTTAGGAAGTTTTTATCAGGCACAAGTGGAGTCTCAAATCAAAAATCCACTGTTTTAGGGATACGATGAATCAATAAATGCAATCCCCACCATTGGATTCAAAATTTCATTTCCAATCAAGATCATAGGTTCTCAAGTTATCATTGTTCCAAGTTACCCTCTCAAAGGTAGTTCAAGACTTAGTCATTTTTCGGGAGGACACGTGTCAACACCTGGAGCCTGGCAGGATTTCATGTCCCTAACATTAATGAGGTCAGGTAAACCAACCATTGAAAAATTCACCCAGCCCCCATGTGACCTCAGGGACCCTCATGTGACCTCCAAACTTGACAGTTCAGCCCCCAGGTGCATTTTTGGAGCATCCATTCCCTGCCGTCGAATCAAGTGCCACGTGTTAGCTCCAGGACCACTGTGGAAAATAATGTCCATCATGTCCCTGAGGTCAGGGACATAAAGCATTGAAAAATGTGCCCAGCCCCTATGGGAAGTCTTTTGGTCACCCACATGACTGAATATCAGCCCCCAAGTGCATTTTTGGAGCATCCATTCCCTGTCGTTGGATCAAGTGCCACGTGTCAGCCCCAGGATTACCATGGAAACTGATGTCCCTCATGTCCCTGAGGTGAGGGAAAGAACACATGGATAAATGTGCCCTCCCCTCTAAGAGAGTGTTTTGGTCACCCATATGACCAATTTACAGCCCCTCGGTGCTTTAAAGTTGATTTTGGAGCATTCATTCCCTGCTGTCGGATCACTGCCACATGTCAACATCTTAATTATTATGGAAATTGATGTCCCTCATGTCCCTAAGGTCAGGGACATCAAGTATAAATAATTTCTCCCAAATCCAACTCAAAAAATTGAATTTTTTTTTCTAACTGTTGGCTACTTTTTGTTGCTTCTAACATTCATTTGCACAAACATCTCCATCTCCTCCTCTATAAATCCTCACCATCATTACTCCATTTCTGAAACTCAAACCAGAGCTTCCATAGAGGTACTTCCCTTCACTCCATGAAAGTATGCAGGTCCTAGAATGAAAATTGGAGCAAACACAGAATGAGAAGCACATAACAAAGAAGGAGAAACATAGAGAAAAATTTATGGCGTTGAAGAAATCTCCCAAATGGATGCATGTAACAACAAGATATATATTTATTTTCATTCCTCTACCCAAGGCCATAAAGAATACACCTTCAAACTCTCCTCTCATGCAATAAAGCATCCACAACGAAGAAATCTGACTTCTGGCTCAACGAAGAAAAAATCTAGTTTCCTGTCAAACTGTTGGGTGAAATGAAGTAGAATTGCACGTGAAGCATCAGAAGAAAAAACCTATCACAATGGAATTTATTTTGTTGCAAATGGAGGAGAAAACAAAACCTATAATTTTGAGGTCCATTAATGGCTGCCACGTCTAGAAGCACTGCTAGGTTTGAAATTTGAAAGTATAAAATCTCCTGGATTGTTAAGCGGGTGGGTCTAAAATTTCAGAGGGGTGATATTGGGAAAAAACCCATATCAAAAAACTTTTTTCCACATTAATCGGACCTACAGAAGCCCACTTTCTAAAAATAGTAGGTCTTTTACATAGGGACTGCTATTTCGGGAAAGTCAGCAACAAAATAACTTGCAAAGGAGACAAAGACATTAGAGATGCACGATAACTAATAATTCATTAGAACAGACATTTTTGACACTTACTAAAAATAGTATGTGGTCCCACAGACACTATACGACGGAAAAGTGACAAGCAAGCATGGGAATCTACAAGTAACTCTTCCTCGCACCCAACCTCCCGAGGTCGTGCCAAGACAGCCGGTGGGGATGGAATACGTGTGGGATGCAGACAAACTAGTTAGGAAATCTAATGTCTTCAACACGCACTAGTGGAATTTGTGAATCTAAGGCAAAGAAGGCCCTCCTAACCTGAACTGGCGTGATAGATCGATCGACAAGGATGACTGCTCGAAGGCTCCAATCAATATCAAGCTCTGGCATTATTCGATCTATGGGTTGTGGGATACGTGGAAGATGACATGGGATAGTTTCGTGTATGTCTCTAGACAAGGTCATAGGGTGGATGGTAAATGTAGTTGACTCTACGGGAGATTCTCTAGCCTGGTCAAGAAATTCTTATCTTTGTTAGCTGCTATGTCTAACAAGGATAATTGTTCGATGATGATAGGTGGAAGTGGAGTAGATCTGAATACTAGTGTGTGCAGGCCAACATCTATGTCTGATTCACCTATGGGTTCGTTGGGCTATGGGATTTGTGGGTCATAACTGTAGGTTTGTGTTTTTTGTGGTCTTACTATGGTCATGTGTGGATTTAGTCCCTAATCCCTAATATCCAGTAATCATATGCTTTCTTAGCCTCTATATTCAGAATTAATAGTTGTGCGATTTTCTCAGAGTATCTCACCGGTGTTTGCACAACCTGAATTCTTAGGCTAGTATCTATGTCTTTGAGGGTATCTCCTGCTTCTGGTTGTGGGACCAAAGGATCACAACTGAACGTTTTCTCTCTTTCAATCCCTTCTACAGTCATGCGAACATTTATCTAGGGTAATCTGTAGTTTGGTTGATTTGACCAAAATGTATGCGCTTGGTCGTCTTCTATGTTTAACCCTCTCAACTGAGAGTTGATCTGTTGTTGTTTGAAAGATTCGGATTCTAAGATTCTGGTCTATGTCAACTATTGCTGTATTAAGATTGGGTTGGGGCACGATTGGCTCAAATACATATTCTCTGGGCTCTCTAGGTCCCATGATTGTCATATAAAAGGAGATTATACAAATCTAACTAATGACAGAATAATCTAACTATGAAAGATATATCTATGTATGTTCCTAAATCTGATAATTATGAATAAACTATTGAATGGAATTTAAAGAGAAATTATCTAATATAACTAAAATGATAACTAAACTAATAATGTAATTTAAAACAAACAAAGCAACTGAGTATGGCTATTTGTCTGTGCAGTTTGTGGATTTATTCTAAATAATGAAATAACTGATCTAATCTATTTGAAAGACCCTCGATCCTACCTCAGAAGTGAGGAATGAATCATAGTTTCTCAGAAACTATCAATCCCCACAGCTTCCTCAGTAATATCGAAAGTGAAATTAACTGAAATGAAATATTTGATTACTCTATTTGATATGCTTCTAACTAGAACTTTGAAAGCTAGAACCTGGGTTCTGCAGAATAGTGGCAAATCCGATGGTGTGTGTGGCTTTGTCCCCTCAGTGTGATCTCCTCGTTCCTTCATGCTCACATGGATCCATAGAAGTGTGTAATGCTAGCATCAATAGAAGTAGATATTGGAATAAAAGTAGCTTTAGGATACAGACTGAATATAATGTGAGTAGGAGAGGGATAGCGCAAGAGTACATAGCTTGGCTTATGTAATTCCTAGCGGGATTTATTGCGAGTCATGCAGCATAAAATGTCCAGAACCTGAAACTATCCTGTTTGAAGAACAAAACCTGCAACTTTAATGGCTTCCTATTGATAAAAAGACTATCTTACTCCAATGGATTGGATGAAATAACAACAGTGCTTGCACAAGATGGATATGTGGCTTCCTAACAACAAAAAAATGCTAACTAAGCATGCAATGAACTAAACTATGGATCTTGAGCAAAATAAAAGACTGAACTACTGAAATGAGAAAATGAGAGGAAAATTTGAGGGGCCATTTTCTTGAGCACAAGCCATCTATTTATAGCATTTGCATTTACCCAAGGTAAAAACCAAATTGAACTCTTAAACTATAAACAATGGCAAAACACTATTCCAGGGAACCAGAATCATTAATGCAAGCCAAAGGCGGTGAAAAAAAGCTGGTAAACATTGAAATTACGTGAGTCGCGTTAAAAAGAGCATTCTGGAAAATGTGTGAAGGACCGCTGCCCAGAGCAGGGCGGCGGTTTCGTAACTGAAAAGAAAAAAGCAAAGAAAAGAGGGGAAAAGAGAAAAACAAAGGACGCAGGGGCTAAGTGGGGCATGCGGGATGTCAACGCATATTTAGAGAGATTTTTTGGATCCCGAACACCTTGCAAGGAGACTTGTATCATCATTGGGGCACGTGTTACGCTGTTCCGGTAGTGCAGTACCCTCCAATTTTGAGTATGTACATATTGCCCCCTCGGAGAAGCGTTTTAGCCATGAAGAGGCGTAAAACGATGGGTCCGAGTATGACGGTCCCGAAATGGGAAGTTAGAAGTTATACCTGATACGTTCGTGTGTCGAAATGATGCCATCCAAAATTCCTGCCACTTGCAAAATGAAAAGAGGAATCAAGTGCAGATAGACAAAACAGATCAGAAAATAAATGCTAAAATAATGGGAAATGAGGATGTACCATTTGTGCGGGGGTAAGAACTTACCTCCGTCGATGCTCCAAACCTGCGAAAAAGGGCATTCAAAACAAGTCAGGTTGCTATATATGTAAAAGTGAGCCCATTTTCCTATTCATTTGGGCATGTTGATTTGGTTGGTTTTGAGCTCTGGGACCCACAGTGACGGTTTCTTGCGAGAGTAGAGTCAAAATTTTCACGACGAGATAGCAATCATGCCTCTGTGAGCGGATCATCAACCCGCGAGATCACAGGTTAGTTTTCCTCAATTTATCACTTTCAACCCCTCAATTTTAATGCTAAAATATTTGTCGTGGGGGGGTAATTTTTGAAAATGTTAGGTTCAAAAGGTCTATCTAGGGGGGGCGCCTACTGGGTAGGCTTCGTTCTAGTTAAAATGGTCCTTTTTTGCATTTTTTGGGATTTTTAGGGTATAAAACCTGCGTGGGTTTTTGGGACATGACCGTCGCCCTATTCAGGGCGGTGATTACAAGACCGCCACCTTTAAGGCGGCGGTTACGAAACCGCCGCCCTGCTCAGGGCGGCAGTTCCTAACAGAATGCCAAAGGAACACTTGTTTGAAGTTGTTTTTGTATTTTTAGTATTTCTAAGTGTTTTCATGATTTTTCTAATGTCACTTGGATGCTAACTTGCTCTGTTTTGTGTGTTTTTGGGTGTATGCAGGCAAGGGAGGAGTACATTTGGTGGAGTCGAGAGAGAGAGTGTGACTATCTCCCAATAGTACTAGATGCCCTTTCACAGGATGAGGAGGATACTCTTCAAAGGGCTGGGATACTACGTATATCACGCGTCCCACATGTTGCACTGTCCAGTCACATTCTTTGTGACTTATTTTCCCATTGGGATGCTAATCGGAATACCTTCCGATTACTAGGGGTCCGCGGTGAGTGGACCATTGCTTTGGAGGATGTTTACTGTATCCTGGGGGTCTCGATCATCGGGAGACGACTTACCCTTGAGACAACAGGTTCATGGACCTAGATAGCACAGTGGGCCTCTTACATGGGAGATGTAGTTATCTCCATGGGTTCGAAGAAGGGGGTCAGAGTTCGGTCTATTCCTAGCTTTCCCATCCCCTTGATTCATCAGGCTATTATGGGGATCCTTGCCTCGAGATTGATCGGGGACAAGGGAGGAGACACACTACTATATTACTGGTCCCCCATCATTACACAGATCGAGGGACATGGCCGGATTTATGCCTGGGGAGCAGATATACTTGGGACTACCTACCACAACTTATACAGGGTAGTCCATTTACAGGGGCAGTCCTTGAGCCACCCGACCCTAGTTATGAGATGGGTCTATGAGTGCTTCATTCCCTATGGCAGAGGTGTAGAGGTGGCAGATCCCGAAGTTGTGAGGGCAGCTAGATGGACAGATATGTCGGTGCTCAGAGCACCTCACCAGCCAGTTGCTTCGCTTACTACTAATGACATGGAGGCCACACTGTATCAGGGCATGACAGGTTTATGGGGTGAGGAGGCTCTTACTTTGATTTCCTACTCCACCATAGGGTAGCTTGTTAACAGAGTAGGGAGGGTGGAGATGCATCCTTTTAGCCGAGTTCCTCAACAGTTTGGCCTGCCTTATATGGGTATGCTCCCCCGGGAGTGCCAGTATACAGGTCAGTTCGAGAGGCCAGAGGGGGTCCCAGAGGCCGGGGTTAGATAGTGATGACACCTGGCATTCCTATTGCGGCTAGGCGGGTGGTGCGAGCTCGAGGGAGAGCCGGTGCTCCTCAGGCACCTTTACTTCAGATTGCTGTGGGTCCTGCCCATAGCAACAATGACCCCATCGATATAGACTCTGAGTCTGAGGGGTTCACAGGGGGAGAGACAGAGGAGGAGACCGAGGCTGAGGCCAGCGAGTCAGAGGGAGAAGAGGACAGTGATCCTGAGTGGCATGACACTCAGGATATCATGCAGGCAGAGTGGGCAGAGCAGAGTGTAGAGAAGGTGACTCTGGTTTCAAAGGAGCCACTCTCCCAGGGCCATGGTGGGGACGATGAGTCCATTTTGGGATGCTACATTTCTCCAGCCATGGGAGGAGCACCTCAGTCAGTAGCGACATCTGTGGCGGGTGCTGACCCTAGAGATCCATCCTAGAGGCATGGTGACCCGAGTATGTTATCTTCCCTTTGATTTGAGTGAGGATTGCTTTAATTGCCATCTCTCCTTTTGTTTACACTTGTGTTTTATCTCTTGTTTCATTTTCTAATTTGTTTGTAGAGACCGCCGATGAGTGGCGAGACCTGATTCACAGGGTATGCATCGATACCCTGATGATCCCTATGGAGAAGACCCGTGCAGAGTTGTCTGTAGATGCAGGGGAGCCTTCAGCAGCTGGTAGACATACCAACATCTTTGACCCTATTTGGCATGTGGCCAGGATGGTATCTACCCTTTGTACGGAGCTGGCTGGGTATAGGACAACAGAGCGCCCAATGAGGAGTCATTTTCGTGGCGAGACTGCAGCTGCCCCTTGGGATCGTGAGCCCTCCGTGTACTCAGAGCGCCGGTGTAGCTGGAGTTCTAGACGTGGGCGCGCACCTTCAGAGGGATCACATAGGGATTGAGAAGCCACTTGGCTCTCCTAGACTAGTTTTATGATGTATTTGTACTTCCCGGGCTCTTTGAGCATTTTGACCATGCTTAGCGCATGATGGCATTGTACAGGAAACTTGATCATTTATATATATATATACTCTTTTCTTAGGTTAGGCTCTTTGCATCTATGACTTTGCTTCCATTTCCATTCCCATATGTAAACTATGATGTTATGCTTATATGTTTTTTAGAATGTATGCAATGGAGAACAAATGATACAAATGTTTACTTTCTTTTTGTGTTTCATGATGCTGATATATGATAATGTAAAAAACAATGTGATTTTGAATTTGTAGTTTCTTCAAGCAATTTTGATACTTCATATCTGTTTTGGCAACATGGTGAAGATAAGCCGGTATGATGAGCAGATAAACTTGCCCCACTCCTAACTCCATGCAACTAGTGAGATGCGAGGGCTCATCACTGAGAGCTAGAAAGGGCACAAGTTATAAAACGTGTTGAAATGGTAGTGATGAGAGATAGACAAAACTTTGATGGAACCAAATTAGGATGCTACAAGCCTATTCTACCCGAGTGACTCCATAGTTTGGGATGCAACTTGCTTTGTAGTTTATCTAGACTTAGATCCATAGATGGCCACATGGTAGACAAAATCTGGGTTTTAGGATTTTTAACTCTCTTGGAATTTTGGACATCTGATTCATTTGTTTTTTACTAAAGATTTCAAGATTTGAATTGTTTGTTTATGACCTTTAATGTTTGTTTGTCAAGTGGACCCCCTACACCTTGCCCCATGCTACTAGTAAGAAGCGTGGGTTTATCACCATGGGAAAGGCATAGGCGAGTAAGGGAATTTCCATCTTTTTCCAACCCTACGTCACTAGTAAGAGACAAAAGCTCATCACTGAAGGTTGGTAGGGCAAGGAAATGTGTAAAAATAAAATTTTCTGTTTAATTCATATTTGACTTGTTTATTTGAGTAAAATGTCAGCATGCTCTTATTTCCAAAGAGATATACATACGGGATACATGTGACATGGTGAAGCTTCTAGAATAGACCATAGGAAAGACACCTATCCTAAGAAGAAACCAAAAGTGAGAACAAGCGTGCAGATCTTGGTATGGTTACTAGTAAGACTGTGTCATTTCTAGATTTATTTGATGAAATGATTCCAAAGTAGGTGATGATGTTATGAAGAAGCATGATTAGATTGTTTATGCCAATACCATCAGAAGTTTGTAGTGAATTGCTTTAAGAATAAATTCCTTAATCGCAAGACTTATACAAAACACGCAGACAAAATGAACCTAACTATATGAAGATGCAATGTAGATATAATTATACAAATAATGCTGGTTGCTTACGCTTAGAATTGTTTAAGGTGTAGGGAATTGATTGTTTCACCAAATTCCTCACCTTCCAGTGTACACAAGAGATATGCACCATTTCCATAGTCTCTCGTGACTCGGTATGGGCCCAACCATTTGGGCCAAAATTTCCTTCCTTCGCCGGTCTTTTTATCGATCCGGATGTCTAGCCTTAGAACTAGATCACCTTCATATATGTCGCATTCATAGACCTTCTTGTTATACTGCTGGCACATCCGGTTAACATAAAATCTATGCCACTATTCAGCATCTAACCTAGCTTCATATAGGCTTTTTAGTTGGGAGAGACGTGCTTCTCTATAAGCGTCTTCATCTAGAATCCCTTGTAATGAAATACGAAGACTGGGTTTTCAACCTCAAGTGGGAGGACTGCTTCTGCCCCGAATACTATCAAGAAAGGAGTCACTCCCATTGGTGTTCTTATTGAGGTTCGGTGGGCCCATAAGGCCGGATATAACTTCAAATTCCAATCTCGTTTGTTTTCTTTCATCGTTTTAAGAAGAATGGATTTTAGTGTTTTATTTTTCGCTTCAGCCTATCCGTTGGCTTGAGGGTAATACAAGGAGGCTATATGATGGCTTATTTTGAACTTATTACACAATTCGTGAACTTCGTAATTCTTAAAAGAGGTCCCATTATCTGAGATAATGATTTGCGAGACACCGTACCTACAAATGATTTGGTTCAAAATGAACTTGGTGATTACAGAACTCGGTACAGTAGTAAGAGGCATAGCTGTAGACACTTAAAATTGGTTATCCAATTTAGTGTCCCTCACATTCGTTTTACCTGCTTAGGTAACCTGGGGCACGTTTACGTCACCAACTATCCCCTTGGGATAGTTTTCCAATTTGTGATTTAATCACTTACTCTAAATTTAATTCATCACATCACATCTTACCCATGAGTAATTAAATATTAAATATTTAATTTCACTTCTTCCCATGCATCTTAATCACTTATCCACCCCAAATTTATTCTACCCATGTATCACATCTATTTTTAATCTTCCCTAAGCGGGATATTTTCCCGTAGTCGGGATAAGTCTTTTTTTTCTCGAATCAATCAACTTTAGGCACCTCGGGGGTCTTTTCCGCGATCTGCGCCGACCCATATGGTCGGCGCAAATTTTCTAGGAGCGGCGCCGATTATAAAAGCAAGCCCAGAACTCAGTTCTAAGGACCGAAGAGAGCGAAGAGACCGAAAAAGAAACTAACGAGTGAAAGAAAGCACTTACACACGAACAGAGAGTGAGAAAGATTCAGGTTGCAAGAAGAGGAGAGATCTTTTTTTAGCATCAATTGTCTTAGTTAGGGCAGATCCTGTCTTAATCAATCCCTGAGAGGAACACTGTTACTCTGCCCGTAACATATCAACATCATACACCACCATCTATCATCTAGTGACTCTGTTCCAGCGTCTCTCCATCTTCAGCACATCTTGTAGACTACATTCACCTTCCAATCCACGAATCTCATCGCACAGTCCCTGATTGGTCAGTCTGTCTTCAGTTAACACTGATCCTATCCAGTCGACGCCGATCAGTCCCAGTCAACGCCGATCACATCAGTCGCCGCTGATTATACCCAGTCGACGCCGATTTCACTGCAGACAGGTAAAAGGTCACAGGTAACACAAATCCAGCATCATTTCGCAGTTCCCTGTTTTCTGTACTTTCTGTCTGCTGTTCAGTTTTTGTTTTATTACTGCAATCAGAAAATCCAGCCTTTATTTACATCTTTTATCATGTATGCTTCTTTTCTTAATTGAAAACGTGGACTGACATCCACCGAGGAAGCTTATCGCTTCTCGGACCCGCTCCTCGAGCAGTCCACCTATATATCTTCTAACGCCATCTTTTTCTGTCAAGCACCGGTGTTTTGCAGGTTACTCAGAATCTATTGTGCGAGTTGCTCGTGTGCGCCCCGTCTTGTCTACGTCGGCTTCCTCATCCGTCTACATCTTCATCAGGTATCTATTTCATTGGAGGTTTTTTCAGGGTTTTTGTGCTTAGTTTGGTGCATTAACTTGCACAGGTAACAAGCGCGAAATTCTTGATCTACATTCTGGCACGCCCAGTGGGACCCAACCAAAGTCCCTTATTGGTAAGTTCATTTCCTTTGTAGTTTTTCAACTTTATTCCTTTTCTTCACTGATTTCTATCAGACCTATTTGAACATTTCTGTTCGTCATATCAATCTTACTTTTTTTAGGCGAAATCATTATCTTGAAATTTTTTCAATTTCCTTAAAATAGAAATTTTTCGTTTCCCCATTATCTGGATATATCTTTCCGGGTCTTGTTTGCTGTTTGCTTGATCTTTTCTTGCGGAACACTTTTGCTTTTTCGTGGGATTGTTCGAGGGGAAGAGCTCAACAACGCGCTTTTTGAAGTCCACACACCTTGGAGAGCTAAATCTACAGGTATTCCTCTATTACGGTGTTTTCTCCTTTTTTAGGATTTCTTTGTTGGTTGTCTATCACATCCAAACACTTCAGTTTTTGGTGCTTAAAAGGAACTTAATCGCATTTGGGAAAGAACTTGTTTGAATTGTCTTCATTGAAATCAAACACTTCGTTTTTAAGTGCTTAAAAAGAACCTTTTTCTTTGTCATTGCTGCATGCTTTTTCATCTAGTTTTAATTAGGTTGGAGAATTGATCAAAATCGGTAGTGACACTATTTGATTTTTATTTTTCACCCTTGCACACAAAGCCAAAATCACTAGGTATAAAGCATTTAAACAAAACTCCTTCCCTGGCCTCGCCTACTTGGAAGTGATAGCCAAGAGGAAAAGCCTACGCGGTACTCGGGCCGCGCTATAAATTCACGGAAGATTTTGGTATATATTGGCAAAGCACCCGACTCCCTTATCGCAGCGGTGTGTGAAGTGTGGGGGTAGGCCCCTATATCAAGCCACGTACCGGTCTTTTACTGAAGTGCCTTCGGGACTCCTCACCAAACATTACCCAAACCATCATTAGTTTGGCTATCTGAGTAGTTCCTGTTCTAAAAAGCCTTCCCTAACATTTTTCTTTTCTTAAAAGCATCAAAATTTAAAGGAGAATAATCACTTGCGCTGCTTGAATTGTTTGTGCATTAGTTAGGACAATCTTCCTTCTTGCTTGTTTATGACGGTCATCACCCAGTCACAATCTAGGAAAATGGCCCAACAGGTTCCTTCTTCCTCCGAAATCACCACCAGCGTGGATGTTTTCGGCACCCCTCCCATCTTCCTCGGGACCACTGTTAGTTGGTTCCCCCTCATGGTCGTATAATCCTTTCCATCAAGCCAAAACAATCCCATCACGTCTAGCTTCTCCTAGTCCCTCCGAGATATCATCTGGCTCAGAGTATGTTCCTCGCGGGGGATCCTGAATTTTAGGCTCTCCTCGATCGCAATCCAATAGCCCTCATGGACTACCTAGTACACAAGTCGATCCAAATATCTGACCAAGGACCCACCAATCCGACAAGTGTTACGATTATCCTCATGGATCCATCCCAGGCCTTTTTAGAGCAGTTTGCATCCATCTCTCTTGCCTCGAGCCATGGAGAAGTGCGAGGCCCCTATGCCTCCCTTTTCTCTTCCACCTACCATGTCGACTATTTCTCAATTAGTCTTACCTATCCCTAACACCACAGTTACCTTGAATATTCCACAACCCACCTTCTGAGAGGTCTTCTGCCCTTGGCTATGGTAACGAGTGCGTCTGTGCACCCGCATATCGCCGTCAATTCGTCTATGCCGTCCATCGTTTCCCAAGGTCAATACCTATTCATGAGCCAACCCCATCCGAATAGTCAGTTGGCTCCTACTTCTCGTCCACTAGGGGAATCTTTCTTCCAATATTCCAGCGACTGTGACCTTCGCCCATCCTCTAGTATCGGCACCCTTGGTACCTAATCCGGCAGTAGAAGGCCCCCTTTCAGGTTTTGTTCCCCAACATGTCCCATCCAAGTCAACACCCATATCCCTCAATCTGTCCCGATCCAATCAACAAACATAGGAGTCCACCAATCACAGGCTCCATCCGTCTTCCAACCCTCATTTGCCCAATCCACTTATTATCTCACAGCCTACCTATACGCAAGCTGCCTCACAGCAAATACCTCACCAGGCGTCACCCAAAACACCTGGTTATTCCTCTTATCATCCTATCCAATCAACAGATGAATCCCCCATCGACACCTCAACAACACCCATCACTTGCCTCCTTATGTAGGACATACCAATGTGCCTACTCCTCAATATGATGTGGTTCAACTTCTCTTCAAGAAAATCGCAAACTTGGAAGCCTCCACCAAAGGAGCTCGTCCTTTATATTCCTTTGAAGAGGTGTGTAATGAACCAATTCATCCTTCGGTGGCTTTTAAGCCTTATCCTCCCCAATGGGAACTTCCCAAATTCTCAAAATTTCATAGTCGAGAAGACCCCCAACAACATCTGCGAGCATTCAAACATGCTTGCTACCTCATCATCCAAGATCAGGAGCTCATGCTCCGTACCTTTCCTATGTCTCTAGCGGGTCCCGCTTTGGACTGGTACAATAATATTCCTCAACATTCTTTGTTTTCCTTCTCTCAATTGGCCCAGATGTTTTTTGAAAACTTCTCAATAAATATCGCGCATAAGATCTCAATCACAGACCTTTATAACATTCGCCAATTCGACGATGAGTCTATTGCAGACTTTGTCGCTCGTTGGAGAGGGATAATCAACCAATTGTCTTTCTCCCTTCCTCAATCCCAACAGATCGAGTTGTTCACCCAATCTTGTGCTAATCACATTTCTTCCACTCTAAGGATCCAAACTTTTCATACCTTTGAAGAGGCCTTTACGATGGCACGCAAACTTGAATCTCGAGCCATTGAACAAGGGAAGCTAAAACTTCGCTCCAAATCTAAACCAGATTTCTCTCACTTCACCAAACCAAATTCTTCCCCCTCTAAAGATAAGAATCAAGGGTCCACCAATGCTATCGTGTTAAAAACATCGAGAACCGATAGTACTCCTAATCAACCACCACGAAGAGATTCCTTCATCTGCTCGAAAAGGGGCTTCATCATCTCGATCCTTCGCTCCATTGGGGGAATCATATGCCTCTATCTTAGAAAAAATGTTGGAGGTTCGAATGATCGAGCTTCCCCCCATTAGGAACATCGATGAAAGCCTAGAACGTCCATTTCTGGTATAGGGAAAACGATTTTTGCCACTATCATAGAACCAAGGGTCATGACATCGAACGATGCCAGACTTTCAAAAACCTTGTCCAGAAATTCATTGATAAAGGCGAGCTTATTCTGGACAACCCAAATGCTCCCCAAAATCAGGCGCTTGATGTTTTCAAACAACCCTTTCCCAATCATGCCCCAAATCATAATTCTTCAGAATCTCAAAAACCAAACACCCATACTATCAACTTCATTTCTACTGAAGAATCCGCTTCTGAAACCACATCATCTACAAACGCAGCAACCGAATCAGAACCTCTCTCCCCCTTCACCAATCACTGGAATTCCAATCCATCTTCAGATAACCCACCTGTTGAATATTCGTACATTGCTAAGCACAGAGTCATCTCTCTCCGCTCCTTTGTCCGATCTCCCATCCATACCCGAGACAGTGTCATCCTCATCTGTCTCATCATCAAACATTCTTTCAATGCTCGAGGCAATCACATCCCTCCGAGTTCCCCACTATGGACACATCTACTTCCGTTTCTTCCATTCCCGCCGCAACTATGCCTTTGGTGAATGTACCCATAATTGTGCCGAATTCGATGGAAGTGTCTTCGATCTTAACCCTTCCTATCTCTTTTCCTACTACATCAGAATTTCTCCCTCCGCAAGGCACTCCTTCTTCATCACTCCCCTTCTTCCATCACCATAGTGTTACTTCACCTATTCAGGAAAAATCAAAAGAAGTAACACCAACACCTGCACACTCGATTCCTCAACCTAAATTGCGACAACCAAAATCTAACACTACACCATCAGTACCATCCCCACTTGCTTCCCTCCAAAAAGGTTACAGTCACCTTATGCCGTGGAAGTTGTCACCATCCCTGAAAAGGGGAAAACCCATATTTCGAACCATCAAGACCCTTGGTGCTCTTCCACAAAAATCTCTCTCCACGCCTCATAAATGATTGGATTTGCCCGTTGAGAAGGTGTCTTCTTCTACACATCCATCAAAGCCATCATCTTCTTCCACAACACATTCTTCATCAATACCCCTAAAAGTAGACTTACCTACTAAACAGACGGCACCTCTTCTATCAAGATCCTCATCTTCGTTACCAACAACCAAAGCACCCTATATTCCTCCTATTACACCTACCTTGAGGACTTCTTCCTCATCTAAATCAACATTATCTAAATCATCCGTAAATCCGACTAAGCAATCCCCTTTGTCTCCAAAGACCACAAAATCTGTCACATCTCCATCCTCCTCAAAATCTATCTTAGGGGCTCCCCCTCCACCAAAGTCAATCATGTCTCATTTACTCCCATCCCAAGCACCCAAGACTGCTCTTCCCAATGTCCAAACAAATAAGAGGATCCCTAGTAAGACTGTTAAACCTAACATGCAAGTTCTTTTACCTCGGCAGTCGGTTAATGTAAAAGAACCATCTTCATCATCTCCATCCTCATCGTCGTCTACCGGATTCTACACCGGAATCCTTCATCAACTTATCCAATCTTCATCTATAACCCTTCCTCTGATTAAACCATATAACCCGAAAGGAGTGAAACCTGCTTGGTTTAACTCTGATTTGATTTGTGCCTACCACCGTACTCTGGGTCATGATACTGAGGGGTGTAAAGCTCTTCAAGCCGTTATCAAGAACCTTCTGGAATAAAGTGACCTTTTGCTGGAGGAGGAGGAACAAGCACCTCCTGTCACCCTAGCCTCATCCGAACCTCAACCATCCACTCAGACCTCTAGTGGTTCCACGCGCGCCGTGATCTTCCACCTCCCCAAATTGACACAATCCATATCGCTACTAGAACCCAACACTATGATAACCCATCTTCGTCTTCAGCATCTCGCCCACGAGTGGTCATTTCTGCAGCCCTTGAAGGTGTTTCTCCTTCCTCATCAGCCCCATGACCCAGGGTCTCCATTCGTGCTGCACCTCGGGCTCAAGTCCCCGTATCCGTTGAGGAGAGTGTTATGAAACAACTCACCCAAGCTCCGGTCAAAATGTCTCTTTTTGACCTCATCCAATCCTCCCCACAACATCGCCAGGCTCTAATCGATAATCTGCGTCGCATCGCAGTAAATTCTGATGAGCCCCAGCCCTTCGAGTTGGTTGTTGGGCTGAACAGTCCATCGACCGCCATTTCTTTTGAGGATTCAGAAATTCCTCATCTTCCTTCAGAGGATTTGGAGGCTCCCCTTTTCATCACAGTCCAAATCAATAACACTACCCTAAAACGTGTCATGATCGATAGTGGAGCTGCTCTCAACGTCATCTCCTCCCACACATTCGAACAACTTAAGATTACCTAAGAATGTGGTGTCACCTCCGCCTTTCACCCTTCGATCATTTAACGATTAGCTAGCAGTCACTCTGGGAACTGTGGTCTTACCCATCCGAGTAGGTAAGAAGCTGCTCCATGAACTCTTCTATATTGTCGAAGGAAAATTCCACTATAACATGATCCTCAGACGCTCCTGGATTCACGCAATGTATTGTGTCCCATTCACCCTCCATCGATGCCTAAAATATCAATATGAGGGAAAAATATATACTCATCCAAGAGATCCTTTTCCTTCCGCACAATGCGACATGACCATTAAGGTCCGCCCCTTTAAAATAAAATACATCTTCTCCAGATGGGGCCTCATCTTCTTCCATACCTGCAACCAAACTATCGGATTTACAAAATCTGGAAGAGACATTGCAGCGTTTCTCACTAGGAGAGCTTCCTCTCTTTTCTTTCGATGCCCATCTCAAACCTAATGAGTATGGTAGACCGGACAAACAACCTGAATATCAACCAGGTCTCGGTCGCATCGTCACCATTGGTCTACCCAATCAACAGACCAATTTCATCTATGGTGGTCTTGATACGCCTCATCATCGCCCGGATTCTCCCTCCTAGAGCCAAACCTTACCTAACAGGGTTTGATTATCTACAGAATCTCACGTTTGCAAAGACTTATCTACATCGATGCGCGTGGAAAGGTTTTGGCCTTGGAAAATATGAACAAGGTATACATGATCTCAAATCCATTCCTACTCTCATGCCACATCAAAAATTTGGGTTAGGATTCAAACCCCTTTCAGAGGCCACCGTCACTATTCTTGATGAACCTCTTCCTACTGAAGGAACCATCTTCTCCCACTAAATCAGAAGCATCACTTGATGTGGATGACAACATTTCCATCTCTCCTAACTTTTTTTTTTGATCAATACCATTTCCTTAGGGCCATTGGTCTATGAGACTAACAATCGATCCGCTTCTATACCATTAATCTTCCCTGAAATAGTTGGGAGACAACTCTCCTACTATCAATACTATCCACTGTGCGGATGATGATTCTGTCCTCACCTATCTAGGGGCAGAGGATTCATATCTTCCCAAGACTATTCCTTCTGACACATCTACCCTTCTTAACGAAGCCACTATCGACCTTAATATAGGGACTTCTGAAGACCCTCGCATCATCAAGGTTGGCCAATCCCTTAATCCACAGGAATTAGGGGACTTTACCGCTTTTCTCTCCAAAAATCGTCAAGCCTTTGCTTGGTCATATGAGGATATGCCAGGACTCGATCCCGATATTGTGGTCCACAATATCGTTACCCTTCCCAACATCAAACCAGTCAAGCAAAAATTGCATAAAATGCACCCTAGAGTAGCCCTTCTTGTTAAAGAAGAATTACAGCGCTTGCTCTCGGCTACCTTCATCCAACCCATCGATTATCCGCAATGGGTGTCTAATGTAGTACCAGTAACTAAGGCTACTGGGAAGATTCGAATTTGTACCGACTTCCGGGATCTTAATTTTGCCTATCCAAAGGATGATTTTCCTCTTCCTAATATCAACCAACTCGTAGATTTAACTGTGGGTCATGAAATGCTTTCTCTTATGGATGGTTTCTCTGGATATAATCAAATCCTCATCGCACCAGAAGACCAACATAAGACTTCCTTCATAACTCCTTGGGGGACCTTTTACTATCGTGTCATGCCTTTTGGCCTTAAGAACGCAGGAGCAACCTATCAACGAGCAATGACATACATCTTCCATGACCTCTTACACAAAACTGTAGAGGATTATGTTGACGACCTCCTCGGCAAGTCCAAATGCTGTCAGGATCATCTTTTCATCCTTACACCTCTCTTTGAGAGGCTTATCCGCTTTTGTCTTCGTCTAAATCCAGCTAAGTGCGTGTTTCGCGTTCTCACTGGTAAACTTTTAGGTTTTATCATTTCCATCAGGGGCATTGAAGTTGACCCCGCAAAAATAAAAGCTATTCTTGAGATGCCTCCCCCGTCTAACTTAAAGCAACTCCGCAGTCTCCAAGGACGTCTTCAGTCAGTGCGTCGTTTTATCTCCCAATTGTCGGACCGTTGTCAACCTTTTCACCATCTTCTCCGTAAGAATGTTCATTTTGAGTGGGATGAACATTGCCAAAAGGCCTTTGATGATCTCAAAGCTTATCTTCTTTCTCCACCTGTGCTTACACCTCCACGCGAGGGGGAGCCTTTCTATCTTTATATCTCTGTGACTGACCATGCTCTGGGAGCCATGATCTCGCATCGGGACACTTGTGGTAAAGAACAAGCTGTCTATTACATCAGTCGCACCCTCCATGAGTATGAGAAACGTTACTCCGAAGCTGAAAAACTATGTTGCACTCTCTTCTTTGCAACTTCTAAGCTTCGTCACTATCTCCTTAATCATAAAACTTACATTGTCACAAGTGTCAATCCACTTAAGACAATCCATGCAAAACCTTATCACAATGATCGTATCACTCGTTGGCTTATGCTCATGACAGAGTTTGACCTCGAGTTTATCCCGCAAAAGGCTATCAAGGGTCAGGTTATTGCAGATCAATTAGCTGATGCTCCTCTTCCGGAAACTCGTGACCCCCTTGCTCAATTCCCTGATGAGTACATCCAACAAATCGATTTTGGTCTATCTCCATTTAAAGTAAAACTCTTCTTTGATGGATCCAAATGCCAGCAAGGGGGAGGTGCGGGTTTCGTGATGATTCCTCCTTGGGGTACGCCTATCCTAGTCGCACACAAATTGAACTTTGAGTGCACCAATAATATGGCTGAGTACGAAGCTCTTGTCTTAGGTCTTCAAAATGCCATTAATCTCGGTGCTCGTCATATTGACATCTTTGGTGATTCTGAACTCATCGTTAACCAAGTCACGGGTGTCTATCAATGCAAGAATGATATCCTTCAAAAATATCGCGACATCGTTCTTGCCCAACTCCAATCTTTCGATAACTTCACTATCCAAGCCATTCCTTGTACTGCAAATCGATTCGCAGATACCATGGCCTCTTTAGCCTCCCTTATCCCGCATTTTACCGAAGACTCGCGTCTTTATGTAGCTGTGCAACGATTGGATCAACCATCTCATCTTGGGCAACTAACGTCAATCAATGCTGTCACAACCCATACTCAGGATGAGTGGTATCAACAGATAGTTGATTATCTATCTCATTCGGTCCTTCCTCCAGATCTGACTCCCAATGGTAGGAGGTCTTTTGTCCAACGCGCCCACCGCTATACTATTCTAGGCGGCCTTCTTTACAAACGAGGCTTTGATGGTATTTTGCTTCGATGCCTCAAAACCCATGAATCATCTAAAGCTATTCAGGAGGTCCATGACGGTATTTGTGGTGGACATTTTAGTGGTTTAGCTGTAGCCAAGCGCATCTTACGTCTGGGATATTATTGGCCTTCTCTTAATCGAGATTGTTGTGAATACACCAAGAATTGCGTCAAGTGTCAGCAACATTCCAATCTCACGCACATCCCTAGTCAGGCTTTGCAACCTGCGGCGGATTTGTGGCCTTTTTCGCAGTGGGGTCTTGATCTTATTGGTCTCATCAATCCTCGTTCTTCACAACATCATCATTCTATCATTACCGCCACTGAGTACTTTACTAAGTGGGTAGAAGCTATCCCCCATTCTTCAACAAAGGCTAAGCCCATAGTTGATTTCGTCTATCAACACATCATTTGTCGCTTTGGCGTTCCACACAAGCTAATCACAGATAATGGTAAGTCTTTCAAAAATGCTGATTTGCAGAATCTCTGCAATGCTTTCAATATCAAGCTCGGTTTTTCTTCTCCATACTATCCTCAAGCTAATGGTCAAGCCGAAGCTTCCAATTAAACTTTGCGTAATATCCTCGCAAAGGTAACTAGTCGAGCTGGTAGGGATTGGCATCTACATATCCCTTTTGCTCTCTGGGCTTATCGGACTAGCATTCATACTCCTACTGGTGCTACTACCTTCTCTCTCGTCTATGGGTCTGAGGCTGTCCTTCCTTTAGAAGTCCAAATCCCATCTCTCCGTGTGTATCTCAGAGAGTTTGTCTCCGATGAGGATTATCGTCAAAATCGTCTAGCACAACTTGAACTATTAGATGAGCGGCGTCTTAATGCTCTTGAGCATCATCAAGTCTATCTCAAGCGTGTCAAACGTGCTTATAACAAGCACTTGCAAAATCGTGACTTCAAAATTGGTGATCTTGTTCTTAAGGAAAATCAAAATGTCACCACACTCGAAAGGAGTCAACGTGGTAAGTTTGCTCCCAATTGGATGGGCCCCTACATTATCACTCATAAATATGGATCTGGGGCTTATCGTTTATCTTCCATGGATGGTATCCCTGAAGTGGAACCTCTTAATGCTTTGCATTTACGGCCCTTCTATTGTTAAAATCTATCTTACACAAATCTAGTCGCAACTCAAATCTTCCATCCGTCCTAATAACCAGTCATCTACTTTCGTGGTGATTTGAAATTGTGTGGTTCTCCACCTATTGCCTCGCTTACCTTAAATATGAGTATCACGGCTCTACTCATTGCACGTTTCTTTTGGATATGTTCCTCCTCATGGTAGGAATACCTTAATCACCACTTCATCTGTCCCAAGTACTTATCTTAATCGGATCTACTCGGGGCATGAGTGCATGTTCTTCTATATTCTCTTCCCCTCCATCTGATCTATCTAGGTCTAAACTCAGCTTCTTCCAAAAAAAAAAAAGAAAAAAAAAAGAAAAAGAAAAAGATGCTATCCAAAAAGATAGACTGATCCCTCGAAGGACAGCTATCCATACATTATCAAGTGAATCAAAAGGAAAATAGACCATACCCTCGAAGGATGGCTATCATTAAAATTCAAAATACAGACCGCTCCCTTGAAGGACGGCTGTTTCTCAAAGATACATTCAAGGCTTCTTGTAATCAATCAGCCTTCCAATCAGTTTATACACTCTTTAGCATCACTGAAAGACTTCCCGCATCGATCAGTCTTTCCATATCAAGCAAACTTCCCGCATTGATCAGTTTGCCTATCTGTCAAAGTCATGAAGCTGAGTTTTAGGACCTTTTGTCGATCATATGGAGAATCCTATTTCCCCACTATGGACATGTATTCTGTCCCTTGTAATTTCCGACAAGATACTTACTTACTTTTCTTTCCGTTTCTATCCTAGATCTGGTTTGCGACTAGTTAGTGTTAGATTTATTTTAATCTTATATAGGGCCTTGTATGTTTGGTTTTTTGGTTCCCTTTCTGGATTTTATCTATGGTCGGTTGGAAGTCCAACTTATCATTTTTCTTCTTCTCCGAGTATCTTCTCTTCTAAGTCACGGTTGTTTCCACTTTCATCTTTGGCTCTTGTAAGGAGTATTCCCCATTTCTTTGTCTTGCAACCCTGTTAAATTGGCATTTCACATGTTAATTCAATCAAAATTTATCTTCTATCAAAATTCATCTTATCTATCAAAATTCCTATCTGTATTCATTTCTCATTATAATTACATCCATATATCCAACACATTTATCTATCTATCCATCAAAATATCGAAAAATACGTCCATCTAAGGTACATGACATCTATTTATATCTAATTCATACATCAAGTACATCTGTATATCTATCCATCAAAATATTTAAAAGCTATGTCCATCCAAGATACATCACATCTATCTATCAAAATTAAATCAATCTATCTAATCACATCCATCTATCATCTATCTGTCTATATCTATCCAATCACATCTATTTTATCCACATTTCAATCTATCTAATCACATCTATTTCTATCATCCATCAGTCCATATCTCTCTAATCACATCTATTTTTCTATATCCATCTATCCATGTATATCAAAATCAAAAAGGCATGAAGTACAATCATATGACCAATAACATGATGAATCTATATATATACATGTGTGTTTTTACAAAAAAATGGGTGACTTCCAATCGAGCCATCTATACAATGCCTTCCAATCGAGGCTACATCACTATACAAATACACAATCTATCAAAACTCTATATGGTAAAATTGGAAGCGTGGAGGACACTATCTCGTCCACCCTCCTCTGCACCCGGCTGTCTCTCCTGACCGCCGCCTATCGAGCTCGAAGAACCTGCTGCTGGAGGTCTCGGCCCACCTCGGTCTCTCCCAGTGCTCCCTCCGCCTGAGGCTCCGCTCGCTGTAGCTGTCCCTGCTCTCCTCCTCGCCCCATACCGAGGCACATCTGGGGCATGCTGCGCTAGAGCATCCTCATAATATCTCACCTCAGCAAGGAGAGACTGGTATGTGCTCAGGCTCACCATACCTGGTGCTCGTAAAGGTGCTGCTGGTGCTGCTGACACTGCTGGTGGTGCCCCACCTAGAGCCGTGCCCTGTGTCCCAGACTCTGATGTGGCACTAGTCTCTCCATATTTGGCCCTAAGGGCCTCCCTGTGCCGAAGATAGCGATCCCTCTGCTGAATCGCTGTATCTCGCTCCTGGCGAGCGGTGTCTCTCTCCACAATCAGGGAATCTCTCTCCTCTGTCAAGGCCCTGATCTCCTCCAGAGCTACCTGATGTGTCTGTATCAGTGTGGCATGCTCTCCCTCTAGCCTGTCTAGCATAGCAGCTATGTCCTCCTCATCAGCATCTATAGAGGGCGGGAGATGTCGTGGCAACTCTGTATCGTACCATGTGGCGTAGCCCTCCTCCACCCCCGCATCATCATCGCTGTCCATGGAGGGTGGAGCCTCTCTCAATGGGTCTGCCGGGATCAAAATCGGAAAATCTGTCTCTCTGCTATCCCGCCTATATGGCGTGTATGTGGCCGGCACTGTCTGTACTAGACCAAACTGCCTTAGTATCCGCATGAATGGGACTCGCTCCCACATATCTGGTCTGCGACCTCTGACCACTCGGCTCCATCTCAATGCTACCAAGTGGGAATCCTGACCAACCCATATCGAAAATGCCCGATATGGTCTCCAGATAACCTGATCTGGTGTAAGCATCCTGAAACGCTCTGAGTACCACTCAGCTGATCTACCTGTGTCTCCTGCGGCCATGTCAGCCCGCCATCTCCGAAATCCATAGTCAACCCCCCCACTGCTGCTGGCATCCACGGAAGCCCGGATGGCCTAATCACTGCTATGTGCTCATACGCCGAGCAATGGAGCACAAAGCTAACGTCAATCCCTGTCCTCCGACAAGTAGTGTACATCCATAGCTCATAGTAAATCTGAGCTATCAGGGCATCGGCAAAGGCAAAAACCTGTCTGTACTGCAAGATGTCGCACACGCAGTCTAGCAGTAGCAATGGGAATCTCCCACCTCCTGAGTCTGGCAAGGCAAAATAAGATATAGCCATCTGAATCAGGGATATCCGCCTGCTCCGAGGGCTATCCTGTCTGTACTTTGAGGCTATCCTCACTGCCCCAGATACTATCTCCGAGTCATCTGATCTGTCTCTGTACAATCGCACCAGGGCCCTCTGCTGCTGCTCTCGGGGTGTGATCTCAATCGGGTCCCCCGTAATCGGTAATCGGAGGATCCTGTATACATCCTCATAGGTGATAGTCATCTCACCCGTCCTAAACCAAAATGTGCACGTGTGGATGTCCCACTGTCGTACTAATGCCCGCATGAGCTCCACATCCCGTGGCACTCGTCTGTAATATCTAAAACCCCCGAGCCCGGCTAGCTCTAAATGCTGCCAGTCTGCATCGGTCACATCAGGAAGGATCGTCTCCAATAACTCAGGGATGGCATCCCTCATATGAAGAGTCTCTCGTGCCTGCATCCACGACATCAAAAGTATAATCAGTCTCTCTGTTTCATAAATCACATCTTCTAAAACAATAACATCCAAAACAAGAAGGAAATGCTAAACATCTTTCAATCGGCGTCGATTTGGTCAAATCGGCGTCGTTCATTCTAGTCGGCGCCGATTACTACCAATCGACGCCGATCCCAACCAATCGACGCCGATCCAAACCAATCGGCGCCGACTACCTGGCCGGATGTGAACCACACCCTGGCCTCCCATATGCATCAAAAAAAAAAAAAAAACAAAGGTAGGTTCGAAAATGATCACTTACCCCAGGTCGTGTCCTCCTGCGCTTCTGTCCGCTCCCGGAGGCTTCCATTGTGTTCAAATCACAAATTCTGGCTCTGGCTGAATCAATCGTCACGTTGCAAATAAATCGTTTACGTTTTCCGTTCGCATATTTATATGCGTCTGGATTGGTCGGCGCCAATTTTTTTGGGTCGACGCCGATTGTCTTGGTCGGCGCCGATTAGTTTGATTGCCGCCGATTTTTTTCATGTCTGTTTGCCATAGTGTTGATACTTGGCTTTCTCATCTATCTGATCATTGTTGTGTGCTGAATCTTGCCTTTTGGCACATCTTTTCGATGTCATTGTCTATTTCGGGTTTGTTCCCTTTGCGTGGGACACTCGTATCTTTCGGCAGCTTAGAGTTAAACGGGTCTGTAGGCACTAAAGTCGTCTCATGAGGAGACCGTCTAGTTGTCCCTACCAATGTGTCTCTCTTTAGATGCTGGTTTTTTTGCAGTTCTCCTTGCACTCATGGGTTTATAGGCACTAACGTCGTCTCATCAGGAGACCGGCTAGTTTTCCCTACCAATGTGAGTTCCTTAGGTTGCTGCCTTTTTATGCGTCCTCAATGATCAGATCTACTCCAGCTATCCGACTGAGGCATCCTGAATTTTTTATCTACCTCTTTCAAACTTGGGATCGTCTGTTCTATCATCTATCCCATCCCTAGTTTGAGGGGGATCACATCATCACTCGTTCTTCCTTTCTTCCATCTCCTTTTTTTTGTCTCATAACCTTGCTTATCGCAAGTTACTTGACAAAAAGGGGAAAAATGTAGACACTTAAAATTTGTTATCCAATTTAGTGTCCCTCACATTCGTTTTACCTGCTTAGGTAACCTGGGGCACGTTTACGTCACCAACTATCCCCTTGCGATAGTTTTCCAATTTGTGATTTAATCACTTACTCTAAATTTAATTCATCACATCACATCTTGTCCATGAGTGATTAAATATTAAATATTTAATTACGCTTCTCCCCATGCATCTTAATCACTTATCCACCCCAAATTTATTCTATCTATGCATCGCATCCACTTTTAATCTTCCCTAAGCGGGATATTTCCCGTGGTCGGGATAAGTCTTGTCTTTCTCGAATCGATCATTTTTAGCCATCTCGGGAGTCTTCTCCGCGATCGGCGCCGACCCATATGGTCGGCGCCGATTTTCTAGGAGCGGCGCCGATTATAAAAGCAGGTCCATAGCTGAGTTCGAAGGACCGAAAAAGAGACTAACGAGCGAAAGAAAGCACTTACGCACGAACAGAGAGCGAGAAAGATACAGGTTGCAAGAAGGAGAGATATTTTTAGCATCATTTGTCTCAGTTAGGGCAGATCCTGTCCTAATCAATCCCTGAGAGGAGCACCGTTACTCTGCCCGTATCATATCAACATCATACACCACCATCTACCATCTGGTGACTCTGTTCCAGCGTCTCTCCATCTTCGGCACATCCTGCAGACTACATTCACCGTCCAATCCCCGAATCTCATTGCATAGTCCCTGATTGGTCAGTCTGCCTTCAGTTGATACTGATCTTATCCAGTCGACGCCGATCAGTCCCAGTCAATGCCGATCGCATCAGTCGCCGCCGATTCTACCCAGTCGACGTCGATTTTCCTGCAGACAGGTAAAAGGTCACAGGTAACACAAATCCAGCATTATTTTCCAGTTCCCTGTTTTCTGTACTTTCTGTCTGCTGTTCAGTTTCTATTTTATTACTGTAATCAGAAAATCTAGTCTTTATTTACATATTTTATCATGTATGCTTCTTTTCTTTATTGAAAACGTGGACTGACATCCGCCAAGGAAGCTTATCGCTTCCCGGACCCTCTTCTCGGGCAGTCCACCCAAATATCTTCTAACGCCATCTTTTTCTGTCAAGCACCGGTGTTTTGCAGGTTACTTGGATCTATTGTGCAAATTGCTCGTGTGCGCCCGTCTTGTCTACATCAGCTTCCTCATCTGTCTACATCTTCATCAGGTATCGATTTCATTGGAGTTTTTCAGGGTTTTTGTGTTTAGTTTGGTACATTAACTTGGACAGGTAACAAGCGCAAAATTCTTGATCTACAATAGCCTTTACCCACTTGGTAAAATACTCGGTGGCCATGATTATGAAATTATGGCCGTTTGTAGATGAGGGAGATAATTTCCCTATCAAATTGAGGCCCCATGTAGAAAAGGGCCATGGAGTAGCGATTGGTTGTAGAGCTTGTGCCGACATGTGGATCTCATGGGAGAATTCTTGGCACTTATGACACCTTCGTACAAACTCTACTGCGTCGTGTTCTAGAGTAGGCCAGAAATAGCCCATCCGATGTATTTTACGAGCGGTGGCATGGCCACCGAAGTGGTCTCCACACATTCCACTGTGAGATTCATGGATAATCTTCTTGGATTCTTCTATGTCGACACATCTTAGAAGCATTCCATCGAATGCTTTTCGATAGAGCACTTGCTCTATAATGACGTATTTGGCTACAATAATGCGTAACCACCTTCTTTGTTGCAGTGTGGAACCTTCTGGATACGTATGATCCATGATATAATTAAAAATATTAGTATACCAAGGACACTCAGAGATAGGAGGTCTGGTTTCAATGTAGTATACACATTCATCAGGAAAGTCTAGATCTACTAGATTACCTCCGTCTAGTGGGTTATCAGCTAACCAATCTGTGATAATTTGTCCCTTAACGGAATTTTGATTTACAAATGTTAATTTGAATTCACCCATTAAGGTTATAAAGTGTCGAACCTTTTTAGACAAGGACCCTTGTGTGAGGAAAGTTCGTAAATGGTCAGTTTTTACAATGACCCTTATTTCTTGATTTAGCATATAATGTCTTAAGCATTTGGTTGCAAAGATTATGGCAAGGCATTCTCATTCTGCCTATGTATAATGTGTTTCATAGTCGAGTAACGTTTGGCTAATGAAATAGATCGTGCGCTCTCTCTTGTCATCATCTTCTTGAGCCAACATACAGGCTAGTGAGACATTGGTGGCTCGCGAATATAAAATTAATGGGCAGTCTGGATTAGGTGGCATTAGCGTAGGTGGTGATAACAGGAAATGCTTAACTGCGTCGAAATCCTTATTGCAGTCTTCGGTCCAATCAATACTATAATATTTCTTGAGTAGATTGTTGATTGGATGAATGGCAAAGCTTAACTCCGAGATGAATCTCCAGATTGCACCAAGCTTTCCGAGAAATGACCTGATTCCAGATTCACCGAAGGTGGGACCATTTCGAGAACAACCTGAATTTTGGTTGGATCAACATCGATTCCTCGTGACGATATAAAGTAACCTAGGAGTTTTCCTCTTGTCACACCAAAGATGCATTTTTCTGGATTTAGCGTGACCCCGTATTCTATTAGACGTGAAAGAATGACCGAAGCACTTCCGGATGGTCACAACGCTTTTTGGCCTTGTCCAACAGGTCATCTACGTAGGATTCCACAATTTTATGAATAAGATCGTGAAATATATATGTCATAGCTCGCTGGTATGTAGTGCCAGTGTTCTTGAGACCGAATGGCATAACAACATAGCAATAGGTTCCCTAAGGAGTTATAAACGTGGTTTTAGCTTGATCTTTCTCGGATATTCTAATTTGATTATATCCTGAGAATCCATCCATGAGAGACAAAAGCTCAAATCTAGCTGTTGCGTCAACAATGACGTCTATGGATGGTAATGGGAAGTCTTCCTTGGGACATGCCTTATTAATGTCTCGAAAGTCTATGCAGATGCGTATCTTCCCATTCTTTTTTAGAACAGGAACGATATTAGATATCCACTGAGAGTAATCGACTGGTTTGATGAATCCTACTTGGAGGAGTTTTATTACCTCCTCTTTCACCATGAGAGCTACCTTAGGTTTCATTGGTCTCGACTTTTGTTTAATCAGCTTTGCATCTGATTTAGTGACAAGGTTATGTACCGCAATGTGGTGCAACCCCTGTCATTTCTTTATAACTAAATGCAAAAGCCTTTTGATGTTCCTTGAGGATTCGAGTGTGTATTTCTACTTCTGATGGAGTTAATGAGGATCCTAACTTCAATATCCTTGGTTCATCCTCTGTTCCGATGTTAATATCAATTATTTCTTCGATTAAAGAGGCATTACCTTCTTCAAACTCAGGCGGGGCTGGAGGTAATTCCAAATCGTCCCCATTTTCTACTGTGTATTTACTGAGTTCCTTTTGTGGGGGAAGTTCTATCATGGGATTCCCGAAGTAAGAAGATGAATGTGGGATTAAAGACAAATCTATCACGTGATGGGTAAGATGTAATGCCGCATAGGCGTTTAAATAGTCAAGAGTGGCCATATCACTATCAATGTGGTCTAAGATAGTAGATTTTTTCTCATCCTTGTTCGTTAACAGAGAATTTGGTAATTTTTTTACCAATGGTTCGGTACAAAGGGATACCGTGAAACGAGTATCTTGGAATTCATTGTTTGGAGTGAAGCGTGATGCCGAGGTTGCTATTGAATCGGTGAGAAGGTTTTGCTCCCGTGGGATTGCTTCAATTGATATGAAGTCAAACTCTTTGCTTAAATCTAATACAGCTATTTTATAAAGTTGTAAGTGCTCAGCTTTGGTTTCATATACCTTGGAGAATTGGTTTGCTAGTAATTGTGAGTCTCCTAACACCCTGATGTTATTAACACCGATCCTCTTGGCTAAAATGAGGCCAAGGAGGAGGACTTCGTACTTATCGCCATTGTTTGTACATTCAAATTTTAGTTTAAAGGAAAATGGTAGGAATTTTCCCTCGGGGGAAGTAAAGATTACACCTGCCCTAGCTCCATAATGACATTTAGCTCCATTGAAATGGAGAGTCCAATACTTAGCTTGGAATATGGGCGTTGGGATATTTTTGTGTTCACATCTTCTACCTCTACCATGCAGAGATCTTCTGTTGGAAGAGAACCAACACCTATGGTATATCCCATGCCTGTAGAATCAAATGGTAGGAACATTGGTAGATCCTATTCTAGTAATTCAACAATTTTTGTAGTAGTTCCTAATGATACTGTTTCTACAATTTTAGCCTCATCCTTGAGGGCTGGGATTATCTTAACTAGGCTCATAGTCTCAAGATCTGTTGTAGGTACCAAATTTTCCTCCAGTTTTGCATCGATGGGTTTATTAAGTTGGTTTTTCGGGAGTTCAAACTCTGAGTGCATGCCTTGTCTTTTCTTTAAGTCAGCCAAGTGTATATCGAATGGTTTTAGATCACCTTTGGCTACGAATATCTTTCCTAAGTGTAAAAACCTTACTTCTTGAAATAACGTAGAAGGGATTGCCTTCATGCGGTGTATCCATGGTTGGCTGAGGATCATATTATAGTTAGTTTCCCGATCTATAATATAAAACTCAGTCAGGATGGTTTTTGGTCCTAAGGTGACCGGTAGTATTATAGTTCCAATCGAGGTGGCTTTAAGGCTATCATAGCCCCTTAGTGTATTTCGATTCGTGGAACAATTTGTTTCTCCATACCCTAGCTTTTAAAGGAAAGAGAAGGGGACTATGTTAATTGCTGCCCCATCGTCAACCATCACACACTTTACATAATTGTTATAAACCCATACTTGCAAATGTAAGGCTGGATCACCTCAGCGTGAAATTTCAACATCTGTTGGCATTTTGTTTATTTCGAATATGAATTTGACATCCCTATCTGGCTGCCCCGGAGGGTGAATATCAAAGTCTATAGGATTTACATGTGTTTCAGGAGGTGGAGTGATGTTAATTAAATGACCTAAACCTAATGTCTCTAAAAGAGCAGCCCTGTGGATAGGAGAGTTCTTCAGTAAGTCCAAAAATGAAATATGTGAGAAGGTTTTTGTTAGATCACTAATTAAATCGTAGGCACCCACGGGTTTTAATACTATTTGTTGGATGTTATCTATCTCTGGAAGGTACCTTGGACTTGGCTGAGAGGAATACTCTCGTGTCCTTGTTACAGCTTCCACGGGTAGTTCGGCGTCCAACTCTACTAAACTGACTATCTTAGGTCGCGGCTGACTCCCTAATTGTGGCGCAACTGATGGATTTAGTGAAGTCAAGGCTTCATGATCATTGTTTCCTGTCATTATGCCCTTATTTGTCCCATTCGGATTTAACCTGTTGTTGTTGTGATCTGGGAGCGGATCATTAAAGATCTTGAGGGGTGCGTTTTGAGGGGAAAATACCCCTGTAAAAGTATTTGGTGCCGGTGATACAGGATCTGCCAAGAACATATCTATGAAAAGCTACCTTTGTTCCTCTGGCAAGCGTTGCATAAATTTATTGTAGTTATGGCACGTTCTAGTGTCATGGCCCCAAATTTTGTGGAAGCCACAATACGAGTTAGGATTATAATTCCTAGTTTGTTGGTTTGGTGCATATTGTGGCCCAAAACTCTGATCAAACCGTTGCCTATTAGGAGTAAAGTTCTGCATTTGTTGTTTTTGGTTTTGGTTCTAGTTTGGATAACCAGTTGATTTTTGGCTTGGACCCTGTGTAGGGTTTCACCGTTGTTGTGGATGATTAAAATCCACTACATTGATTGTTGGGGTAAAGTTGTTGTTTCGTTGATTGTTCATTGGTGTTGAAGTATTCACAACATTTACCTTTTTAGGCTAATCGGTTACCCCATCTGTTGTCACTCCGTGATTTTTATTAAGGATTTTAGGTCCTTGATTGACATTCATGGTAGTAGGATAAGTTGTAGTGTTATGGTTAGAGGTGATTAACCTCCCGTTTGTTCCATACGTCTTACGACTGCTATCTATTGCTGCTAGATCTATTCGGAGAGCGCTCTCAAGTACTTCATCGTAATTCCTTAGTGGGAACTTCTAGACTTATTCCTTTACTTCTCTATTGAGAGAATGAAGGAATAAATCACATAGTTCCATTTGGTCCATATTTGGAGCACTGGCTGAAGAATAAAGGACTGTACACCATCTCTGGATAAAATGAGCGACAAATTCATTGTGCTCTTGTTTAATGTGCAAGAACTCCCTGATTCCTATTCTTAATAGTTTTTTCATGTCAAATGCCTTAATGAAATCTGAAATGAGTTGTTTAAACAAATGGATGGAAGCCTCAGGTATTCTATAATACCAATCGAGAGCAATGCCTTCCAAAGTTTTGGGGAATATTTTAGCAACAACCCCATCCCAAGGGAGTAGTTCTCGAATGGTTGTGGCGTAAGCCTTGATATGTGCGTTCGGATCTCCCTCACCTTTATATTTGGGAAAATCAGGAAGGGTTCTTAGAAGCATGATGCTTCGTATGGTGAAATCTAAAGGCTCTTTCAAATATTCTGAATAAGTCCCTATTGCATAGGTTTCGACCATTGATGGTGCTTGCTGAGGGAGCGGCGGTGGAATGGGTTGTTGATATGGTGTAGCGTACGCATTGGTGGGGGCATAAGGAAACCCCTGTGTTTGAGAAAACATACCGGGAGAGGAGAACATATCCCCTTGTGGTGATTTGGAGTACATGTTTAAGTATGACGGGGTATTGTCCAGGAATGGATTATTTTGTACTAGACCAGGAGTGGTGTTAGAGATGGTGGGTCTAGTTGGAGTTTGTTGTGAATACTGAGGAGGCATGCCCAACGTGCCTATTCCTATGAGGAGGTCTACTTGGCTAGGATGGTGTGGAGGATTAGAATTTCCTGCCTGCATGAATTGGGAATGGTGATTTTCCTGAACAAGTTCCAACCCCCTAACTTTTTCTACTAAAGTTGAAATGACCTCATTTGGTGAAGTCACGATATTTTGCCTTAGTGGAATTTGTTGTATATCCTGACATTGTATAGGCCTATGATACCCCACTATGAACTGATCGTTGTCTTGCCAAGTTTCCCTGAGGGTATTTCCTATATGTAGTGGTATAGAGGTATTTTCTTGAAAAGAGACCTTGGGTTGTGTTTGTAGACTCCCTATGGGTGGGTACATACTCCAAGAGAATTGTTCATTCCTGGCATAACATACTGAATGTTCATCATCTAAAACTAGGTATGGGTCTAATTGTCTACTAATTTGTGGTCTAAGCAGTACCTGAGGAGACAAATCAGATTCTCCTGTGAACGTCATATTGTTCGAGCCTGACGGCTCTGTTTGTTGTGTTTGAGCGAGCTGATCTAATTCCTCTGTTTGGAAAGATGAGCCATATCTAATCCTTGGAGATGGAGTTTGTGTTGATAATTGGTTATTTGAATAGTTGTCACCCCATACTGAGAGTGAGGGCGATGACTGTCTATTCAGTTGAGCGTAGTATGACTCAAGACCTAAGAGGGGTCTGCCATACATATCGAATACTGACATATTTGGGTGGTATATGAATACCCACAAAATAATGGGAAGGAGGGAAGGTGGATGAAAGAAGACACAACACTAAAAGTCGAGAGTGAAGCAATTGTTCCAAGTTCACCAATTTTTGTTGGTGAAGCTGATGCAAAGGCTGATGAAGTATATAAGGTGAAACAGTTGTTTTTTCACGTCGGGTTCACCAATTTTGTACGACAGAAAATCGACAAGCGAGCATGGGAATCTACAAGTAACTCTTCCTCTCACCCGACCTCCTGAGGTCGTGCCGAGATAGCCGGTGGGGATGGAATATGTGTGGGATGTAGACAAACTAGTTAGGCAATCTGATGTCTTCGACACGCACTAGTGGAATTTACGAATCTAAGGCAAAGAAGGCCCTCCTAACCTGAACTGGCATGATAGATCGATCAGGAAGGATGACTGGTCGAAGGCTCCAATCAATATCAAGCTCTGGCATTATTCGATCTATGGGTTGTGGGATACGTGGAAAATGACCCGGGATAGTTTCATGTATGTCTCCAGACAGGGTCATAGGGTGGATGGTAAATGTAGTTGACTCTACGGGTGATTCTCTGGCCTAGTCCAGAAATTCTTAGCTTTGTTAGCTGCTATGTCTAACAAGGATAATTGTTCAATGATGATAGGTGAAAGTGGATTAGATCTGAATACTAGTGTGCGCAGGCCAACATATATGTCTGATTCACCTATGGGTTCGTTGGGCTATGGGATTTGTGGGTCACAACCGTAGGTTCGCGTTTGTTGTGGTCCTGCTATGGTCATGTGTGGATTCAGTCCCTAATCCCTAGTATCCAGTAATCATATGCTTTCTCAGCCTCTATATTTAGAATTAATAGTTGTGTGATTTTCTCAGAGTATCTCACAGGTGTTCGCGCAACCTGCATTCTTAGGCTAGTATCTATGTATGTGAGGGTATCTCCTGCGTCTAGTTGTGGGACCAAAGGATCATAACTGAATGTTTGTTCTCTTTCAAGCCCTTCTATAGTCATGTAAACATTTATTTAGGGTAATCTATAGTTTGGTTGATTTGACCAAAATGTATGCACTTGGTTGTCTTCTATGTTTAACCCTCTCAACTGAGAGCTGATCTGTTGTAAGTCTGTTGTTGTTTGGAAGACTCGGATTCTAAGATTCTGGTCTATGTCAACTATTGCTGTATTAAGATTGGGTTGGGGCACGATTGGCTCAAATACGTATTCTCTGGGCTCTCTAGGTCCCATGATTGTCATTTAAAAGGAGATTATACAAATCTAACTAATGAAAAAATAATCTAACTGTGAAAGATATATCTATGTATGTTCCTAAATCTGATAATTATGAATAAACTATTGAACGGAATTTAAAGAGCAATTATCTAATATAACTAAAATGATAACTAAACTAATAATGTAATTTAAAACAAACAAAGCAACCGAGTATGGCTATTTGTCTGTGCAGTTTGTGGATTTATTCTAAATAATGAAATAACTGATCTAATCTATTTAAAAGACCCTCGATCCTACCTCAGAAGTGAGGAATGAATCATAGTTTCTTAGAAACTATCAATCCCCATAGGTTCCTCAGTAATGTCGAAAGTAAAATTAACTGAAATGAAATATTTGATTACTCTATTTGATATGCTTCTAACTAGAACTTTGAAAGCTAGAACCTGGATTCTGCAGAATAGTGGCGAATTTGATGGTGTGTGTGGCTTTGTCCCCTCAGTGTGATCTCCTCATTCCTTCGTGCTCACGTGGATCCAAAAAAGTGTGTAATGCTAGCATCAACAAAATTAGATATTGGAATAAAGGCATCTTTAGGATACATACTGAATACAATGCGATTAGGAGAGGGATAGCACAAGAGTACAGAGCTTGGCTTATGCAATTCCTAGCGGGATTTATTGCGAGTCATGTAGCATAAAATGTCCAGAACTTGAAACTATCCTGTTTGAAGAACAAAACCTACAACTTTAATGGATTCCTATTGATAAACAGACTATATTACTCCAATGGATTAGATGAAATAACAACAGTGCTTGCACAAGATGGATATGTGGCTTCCTAACAGTAAAACAATGCTAACTAAGCATGCAATGAACTAAACTATGGATCCTGAGCAAAATAAAATACTGAACTACTGAAATGAGAAAATGAGAGGAAAATTTGAGGGGCCATTTTCTTGAGCACAAGCCATCTATTTATAGCATTTGCATTTACCCAAGGTAAAAACCAAATTGAACTCTTAAACTATAAACAATGGCAAAACACTATTCCAGGGAACCAGAATCATTAATGCAAGCCAAAGGCGGTGAAAAAAAGCTGGTAAACGTTGAAATTACATGAGTCGCATTAAAAAGAGAATTCTGGAAAATGCGTGAAGGACCGCCACCCTGATCAGGGCGGCGGTTTCGTAACTGAAAAGTAGAAAGCAAAGAAAAGAGGGGAAAAGAGAAAAACAAAGGACGCAGGGGCTAAGCGAGGCATGTGGGATGTCAACGCATATTTAGAGAGCTTTTCCAGATCCCAAACACCTTGCGAGGAGACCTGTATCATCATTGGGGCACATGTTACGCTGTTCTGGCGGTGTAGTACCCTCCAATTTTGGGTACGTACAGACACCTAATAAAAATAGAAAGTCACTCTGAAAGAGCATTTTTGGCACAATGTGGCATTCAGAACTTTGTCACATCAGAGCTTTCCATGAACGAGGACCATCGAACTTCATCGCGGACAACATCTCCTCCTCCTCTCTCTCTTCCCTCTCCACAAAATTTCTCTCTTTAAATTTTCTAATTCTTTGTTGGGGTTTGTACTTTTTGATACGTCTTTAAGTCACTGAAAAGTGAGTTTAGAAACATAATGTAAATTAAGTTGCCTCGATTTTATAAAAGGGACTTAAATATTTTTTAGGAATATTAATAGTCTAAAGTTAGAATTAAGGCATATGGAGGGTCATGAGGAAGATGATAAGTCACCTCTAATTCTATAAATTGTATCGCCATTCCCATTTCAAAAGGTTGTTGATTGATCTTGTAAACTCAAGAGTGAATTGTAACTAGAGAAAGCAAAGGAGATAGCCATTTTCTTCTACTTTCCTCCACTCTCAAATTTCTTCCATTCCCACACTATGTACAACTTCTGTTTAAGCATCAATACAAGAAGAAGGATTTTTTAGCCTTTTTTATGAGGATATTTTAGAAACTATGAGTTCACAGTCTTATCTCGTCTTGTTTCCATTTACAGGGTTGTTTCTTCTCATGAATGCATGTGTCAAAGTTTCTAACTAGTGTGTGCAAGAATTTGATTTCCTACCTGCAACATTAGTTCCCTTATCTCATTTCTCACTCCAATTTCTTACTTTACAGACAAAGTCCTCTCTAGCAAGAAATTTTAGCTTTTCCGTAGAGTTAGTGGAGTGCCCCTATTGGATCCCTAGTCAAAAGGACACCACATAAATCCACCTTTTAACATGCATGCATATACGGAAGCTACATTGGTTAAGTAGAGGGACTTATATTCCCAAAGCATTGGAAAGAAATCCACAAGTTTGTCCACCCAAAAAATTTTCTCGCCAATAACATTATTTAATATAATCGATCTTATTGGCTTGATCTTGTTGTTGGATGTAACTGAATATGGATCTTACATGGTAAATCTGATTATAGTACTTACTTGGTTATTCTTTCATATGGTTAAGATCTAGATCTGGTTTGTGTACTATGGAATAATTGCTTATCTATTATGGATCTGCTATATATATATATATATATATTCAATCATGCTAACATCTTGAAAAATATTCTCTAAATAGGGACTTGGTACCCTTGCATGCTTCAGGTGAGTGCTCAGTTCAGGTTGAGTGATGTGCCAGGATGCCTTAGGCTATTGGTGGTAAAAATCTAGGCTACATCATTTGTTCCATTTTCATGACCTCTTTTTCATTTGTCTTGCATGATGTTGCATGATGAAGACGTACCAATTGACCTTGGCCAGTATTGAGGAGTGGTTAGACAATATATAGGAGGAAACTGCTTACAAATTTTCCACTGGACCTGATTTTACATGCGTGTGGGTTGAATGTAATTTGTATGATGCGTTGTATGAGTGGTTAGTTGCTCACACATCAAAGAGGAATCAGAGGTTTCGCATGCTTGTTTGGACGCAAGAAGAATCTCAGGCCTTGCATGATGCAGATATAATTTGGATGCATTTCATGGATGTTTTGTTCTATGGTGCTTTGAACAACTATATTATTGAGTAAGCAGTGTTTACTTATATTTCCTAGAGGTTTTTGAGTTCTAGTTCTTGTGCGAACCCAAGGGATTGTATTTGTGTGGTATTCCCTTGGAAATTAAAATCTTGATCATAACCTTGGATTTGGAAGAGAAGCCTATGGCTAGCTAAACCCCACCACACGCGGGGGTAGGATCAGGTTTAGTAAAGATGGAAAAATTAGCAACAGAGAGATAGAGAGAAGAAATGTGGCTTAATTTTAATGAAGTGCGCAAGAGGGATCTAATGAAGCAGCGAGAGATCACAAAAATAATGATGTTGCAGAGAGAGATGGTTTGTGAAGGATTTGGAGATCACATAGAAGACATAGAACCAGAGCATCTAGACCTCACCCATTTGGGAAAGTATGACAGGGAAACCTCTTCAATTTTAGATGACGAAGCGTAGGAAGAAAGAGTGTGAACCACGTACGCGCATCTGAAACTACTTGGCAACCTAGCCCGTGCAGTTGGTTTTCCAGTTTATACGATAGTTAAAAATAAGTAAGATAGTGTGAGAAGTAGATTTGCAGTAGATAGAGTTAATTTTTAGTCAATTTTAGGAGTAAATCAGGTATTTTATTCATCTATGGGGACATAATTGCCATCTATGTTATTTAGAGGACCATTTTGAGGTATCTTTGTTGGCACATTTTCAGCACATAATGTGGGTGTACTAAATGTTGGTATAACGTCTGGAAGTAGCACAACTTCACAGATTATGGGAGTCCAGTTTAGCACAATTGTTAAAGCAAAAGGTAGTGCATCCTCTAGTCCATTACCCAATTCAAGAGGTAGAGGATCAGGAGGATTGGGTGGCTCAAGTGCTAGTGGATTTGGTGGATCTGGGGGTGGAGGAAACACAGGAGGAAATACATGTTCTGGATCTGGTGGGCACAATCCACACCATCCCTAGAATATTTATATGGAGATGTATCTTCATCTTCTAGAATAAAGAGGGATATAATATTCCAATGAACACATGCATATGTGTGAGATACTATGACGTGTGAAGGGGATTACATCTCCAGAGTGCAAGGTAAGTTAGTTTGTAACTACATTGCAGGGGCACGTGCATAGCTGGTATAGAAAGTTTGACCTAGACTAGACTTGTGTAGATTATACTACATTGCAAGATGCTTTCTTGAAAGATTTTTAAATCCTTGAATTTGAGCAGAAGAGCATCAGAGCATTAAAAGACATTAAGCAGGGCACTGCTGAGAGTGTTCGGGAATATGATCCATGGTTAAAGACCCTTCTATCAAAGTTATCTTATGAAATACATGTGAGCCATCATGCTGAGTGGTTCATTGGAGTACTGATCATACCTTTTAGAAGAGTGATTTCACATAAGACTTATAGAGATCCACGTGAGGCAATTGAAGCAACTCTGCACGTTGAGGCACTAGGAAATGTAGACACAGGAGTGAGCCCATTTTTGGAAGAATAGATTGTAACAATGGATAAATAGTTAGAGAAATTATTAGCTAATTCGGTGCATGAGACACACAATGAAACTTGGTGTACATATTGTGAAGTGGAAGGGCATACTGAGGATAGTTGTCCTTAGAAATTAGTGTGCTTCTTATTACTGGACTGTGAGATTTGTCATTTGGACTACATTTTAAGCCAGTGCCCATTATTGCAATGCTTGATAATAAAAAACATGTCCTTGTACTACAATATTTGTAGGTCATCCACTCATGATATTGAAGATTACAGGTTGATTTATCAGATTCATGATGTTATTGATATTGGCGTACGAAAGACCGGTGTTGCAAATAACTCTAAGGAGAAAGATGAGTATTAGGACCATGATCATAATGAAGGGTGCTTGATGGTGGCAATGGTAGAGTTTAAGGTTACAGAGGAGGATTCAGAGGCCAAGGTCATGGTGTTGAAGAAGTGATTTCCCTCATGGGACTTGTTATACATGCAGATCCCCTGATCATTATATGTGCGTGTGTCCACAAATTTTTTTTTGTTATCTTTGTAGAAAGAACCATAACTATGAAGAGTGCTTGGATTTATATGAACATTTGAGTAAGAAACACAAACAAGATAACAAGGGTGTAGGGATGGTTAGAGTACAACACGATGTGGAAGATCAATGGATTCCGAAGTTAGCACTGGATCCTGAGTTGGTACTTGTGAATATTAATACTCGCATTGAGGTTGCGTGCGCTGGAGAAGTTCCAAAAAAAAATCCCACTATTACAAAGGAGGAGGTGCTACATGCAAAGTATCTAGACCCTACTCATCAGAAGGAGGTTTATCAAGAAACCATGGAGGTAATTAGGAATTTGTAGGGTAAGATATAATTTTTGAAGGAACAGTCACGAAAGTTAGAACAAAAGAAGGTAGTTGAGCTCCATTAGATGAATGTTAATGATCTAAAAGAGGTTTACAAGATGCTGCACCAAGAGAACACTATTCCTTTTTTGGGGAATTGGTTAAAGGGAAACACTCCATGCACTGGTATTGAGAATGAAAGGTAGATTTTGTAAGCTAACCTCCCTCCTCATAGCCTAAATTATGAAAAGGAGATCACTATGAATTTTTTTTTGATGGATGGCTTTTGAGTAATATTTCAATTGACACAGATGCAGAAGTGAATGTGCTCAATTTGGACACATGGGTATAGATGGACATACCACCATTGCAACCATCTTCAAATGTGTTTTTTATGGTGAATTGGACTAAATCCATGCCAATTAGAGTTCTAAAATATGAATCTATTACCATCCAGGGGGCCAAGTTTACTGGGGACTTTGAGGTCTTAGTGCTTGCAGAAGAAAAAAAATTTCCAACATTACTTGGGTGCCCTTGGTGTTATTTAAACAATGCTAATCTGCGCTTCAACAAAGGGTATATAATTTTTTAGAACAAGGAAGAATGTGTTATTATTCCCTTGACAAATGGGAAATATGCACCTTATGTTGATCCCTTAAGTGAAGAAGACTTGAAAAAAATTTATGTGCACACCATTCGAGATCCATAATTTCTTGAGCCATCAAAGGAAGGAGTTTTCCAATGGGATGATACACATTCTATAAGTGATACTACAAGTGTTGCATGTGATAAATGGGAAAATGGAACTTATGAAATGATTGGGTATGAGAGAATAAGTGCAGTTACGTGTGTAAGCAGGCCGCACAGTGTCAGGTGTTTGGGTAGCAATAAGGTACCGAGGTACACTGGTGAAGAGAATCTAAAAGTATTCCTACTTGCTATAGAGGTTCAGTGGGAATGTCAAGTGGAAAGAAGGAATATGCTAGTGTATACTTTGTGTGGGATGAAATCATGCTGGCAAATGGTTCAAAGGGATAATATTTTGGAGTGGAGAGAAGTGAGAATCACTTTATCTGCTAGATTTCATTGTGCCTACTCAGATATGTGAATTTTATGGTAACGATCTTGTTCAACACCATGTTCAACAGTGTGAGAGGCTCTTGATAGAGGGGCAGAAAGATTTACCACCTTCATTGTGGATGTAAAATCTCTACATCACCTTGCAAGGCTACGCATGCACATGGTATGTTTATGTAGAGTTGAATAGAGAGATTGGAAATTGGCAAGAACTTACTGCATGTATGATTCAAACCTTTAACTATTTCTCCAATAAACCTCTGGTGAATGAGGAGTTATAAGTTATGAAGCACATAACTATGGGAGATAGTAAAAAGGCTGAGGAACTCCTTCAAGAGTTGTTAGGTGAGTCCAACCTGGGGGCATATTCTTAAGAGGAAGAGACAAATATAGAACAGTTTAGGCATGCCTTCTTAGAAAAGGAAAAAGGGTAAGATGGTCTATGTCTTTGATGATGAATAAGTAGATAACTTGGATATTTATTGCACAGAGGGTACATGTGAGGTCTTGGAAAGTGCATATGAGAATGTGCACGCCTACCATGCACTTATAAATACTAAGAAAGTAAACATTGGAATGAATGCTAAACCTAAGGAGGCTATCATTGGAGATTATTGGTATAACTCTAAAGTTGCTAAGATAATTGAGCTATTGTGTGACTTCCAGGATCTATTCCCTAGAGGCTATCATGAATGGAAAGGGGTACATGAATCTTTGGGTGAGATGAGAATCAAGCTAAAGGAAGGTGCATGCCCAGTTAGGAAGAGGCCTTACAGGATGAATCCTAACCTGCATGTCAAGGTGAAGGAAGAAATTGATAAGATGTTGAATTTGGGAATCATTAAACCCATCGAGGAATTTGAGTAGGTTAGCCCTATGGTGATCAGTATAAAAAAGGACAGAAGAATCAAAATTTGTGTGGATTATAGGGAGTTAAATGTTGCATGTGTAATTGATCCTTTCCCCACACTATTTACTAAGGAAATATTGGGAGGCGTTGTAGAGTACAAGATCTATTCCTTCACTGATCAATTCTCTGGATATCATCAGGTAAGGATAGCCAAAGAGGATCAAGATAAAACAAATTTCACCACCAAATGGGGAAGTTTTGCATACACAGTTATGCCCTTTGGATTAAAGAATGCGCTTACAGTATTTTTGGGTATTTTTGTGCAAGCATTCAAGGACTTTATTCATAAGTTCTTTCAAGTATATCTAGATGATTAGATAGTCTATGGGCTTATGAAGGATCATTGTGATAAATTAAGGCTCATGTTTGAGAGATGTTGGTAGTTGAGCATCTCTTTAAACATCAAGAAGTGCGTGTTTTCCACACCCTTTGGAATTTTTCTAGGATACATCATCTGTAAGGAAGTCTTGTTAGTAGATCCTACTAAGGTTATTGTCATTTTGGGCCTAGAGGATCCTTCTAACTAGAGAGAGGTGTGAGGATTCTTGGGACACATAGGGTATTATAGGACTTTTATTAAAGGTTAAGCCAAGATAGTTGTGCCCTTAGAAGAATTATTGAAGGGAAAAGGAAAGTTCTATTGGGGGAGGCGCAGTAGCGTGCATTTGAGACACTGAAGGAATGACCTACTACAACGCCTATTTTTCACTTTATTTCATGGACCAAGCCTTTTCGTGTTCATGTATATGCCTCTAGCATGGCCATTAGCGTAGTATTAGCCCAACCTGGAGAGGGGATTGTCAATCATCCTAATTGCTTTGCGAGTATGAAGTTAACTATGGCATAAAAAAATTACACAAATACAGAGCGCGAGGAATTGTCCATGATCTACGCATTCCATAAGTTTTGACAGTACTTTCTTCCAACACCTTTCATTTTCTATACAGATAACATGGCATTAAAATACTTAGTGAACAAGCTTGTTTTATAGGGGTGTATATGACGTTGGGTTCTGTTATTTCAGGAGTTTAACTTTACTGCGGTGGTTAAGATGACCAAGAGTAATTCTAGTCCAAACCACTTATCAAGGATTCAATCAGGAGAGGACATGCATAGCATTGAGGATACAATTCCATATGCACAACTATTTAGGTTAAACTGTGCACCCTCGAACTTAGAGGATATTGCTGTCTTTTTATGCACAGGTGTGGTGCTTAAGGGAATGAAGGATTTAGAGAAGAAACAACTTATCATGCACACTCCACCTTACATGTTGATCAAAAAATATTTATACAAACTAGGCAGAGATGAAGTTTTGTGCCAGTGTGTACTTGAGCATGAGTAGGAAGCAATTATGGAGGAGGCTTATGGCGGTATTATAGGTGGACACTATGCAGGGGATGTCACTGCATGCAAGATTTTATTAGCTAGTTAATGGTGGGTAAGGCATGTGACCACTGTCAGCACCTTGAAAAGCCCAGGCATAGAGATGAGATTCTTTTAAGGCCTATTTCTAGCGCATAACCTTTTGAAAAGTGGGAAATTGACTTTGTGGGTCATATTTCCCCACCCGCACACAAGACTGGATCATGGTATATTATAACTTGTAAAAATTATCTTACAAGGTGGGAAGAAGAAACACCCACAAAATATTACACAACAACTACAACAACAAGGTTCCTGTGGGAAAATATTATCAGCAGGTATGCATGTCCTTTAAGTTTAACAAGTGATAGGGGTACTCATTTTCTTAATGAGACCATTAGGATACTATTGGATAAATTTATGGTGGCATACTATAAAAAAACACCATATCATTCTCAAGAAAATGGAACTGATGAGGCTTTCAACAAGATATTGAGCCATACCTTGACTAAAATTTATGATGTTGGAAAGAAATACTGGGATGATAAATTTTCTATTGTACTTTGGGTAGACAGGACAACATACAAGAGGTTGAATAAAGTAACACCCTTCCAGTTAGTGTTTAGCATAGAGCCTATTTCACCAGTGGAATTCGTGTTACCTTCTCTGTGTATTGTGAGCACAATAGGTTTGGATGATGGTCAAGAAATTGAAGAAAGTATTGACAAACTAATGCAACTGGATGAAATGCGTGCTATAACAAGATGGAATTAGAAGCAAGAAAAGGCCTGGTAGAAGGCATGCCATGATAGAGATATTAAGGATAAGAAGCTTAAGGTTGGACATATGGTTCTTCTTTATGACTCAAATTCTTTATGCCACCCTGGAAAACTTAATATGCAATGGTTGGGACCGTATGTTATCACATATATACTTGATTAAGGTGCTTTCTAGTTAGAAGCACTGGATGGAACAAGGTTACATGGTTAATTCAATGGGAGTAGGCTGAAGACCTACTATAAATAAATCTTCTTGGTGTTTGTAATAAGGAAATATTTCCACTTAGATTAGATTTCCTTAATGCATTCCATTTTTATGTGTTTCATTTCTTTGTTGCTATGATTTATTAATTTAGCTCAGTGTTTTTTGTAATAAGCGTGCTTACGCAACGGAAGCTGATTACTATCTAAGTGTGTTCATGCAAAAAGGACCACACATACCCTTAGTGTGGGGTGGAAAAACAAGGTTAATTTACAAGTTTGAATATTATCTGAAGATGGGTATGCATAGGAGATAGTTATTGGGAAGGTGCAAGAAGGAAAGGTGTGGATAGAGAAAATCTTCTCTTGAATGAAGACCACATATGGATAAATAGATGCACAGTGTAACACGAGGTAGGATGCACCAATGGAAAATACTTATTAAAAAACACAGTGGTGAAGTACTTCGGCTCATGAGGGAACGCAAAAGGAGGTCCATGGCTGAGAAGTAGGATTTTTTCCAGAAGGTTATGACTATGGCGCGGAAATAAGCAACATGAAAAAATGAAGAAACGATGAATCAATGCTTGTTATGGTGGTAGGTAGAGAGTAATAAATGTCAATTTTTTTTGAAAATATATATAAGGTGGTGTTGTGAAATCATTTTCACCTTAGCGAACAAGATTATTCAAGTGATTTTTTGATGAGTGAGCTAGCAAATGAGATGTGAAGTACGGAGAGCCACAAACCAGTTGGATTTTTCATATTTACACACTAGGGTGATTTCCACTCTGTTTGGAGAAGTGTTTCAGTAGAGTAGAGGCTTGCAAGGGAGAAAATTGATAGATAGGGTTTGGGTTTTGAGGTAGGGCATGTGGTTTCAAGAAAGGGCACGTAGAGTTGGAGTTACAGATCTCGAGGAAGGTAAAAGATCCCATCTTTATTGGTATTATGGCACCAAAGAGAGCACCTAGAGTGGCCACAAGGGAGAAGAAGTAGAAGGAAGTAGAAATCAAAGTGGAGGATGCTCTGGAAAGCTTTTTCTCAGAGATGCAGTACCCTAAGAGGGTTTACATGCATCATGATTGGGACACACACATTTGTCGGAGTAAAGTAAGTGATTAAAACTACCAAATGATAGATAACAAGGATGAACTTGATAAGTTACTAGTGAAGAAGACAAACAAATGAAAAACATATGATATGACCGTTTATGACGACGTGGGTGAAAATATTTTGAAGAAGGTGGGAGTTTCACAGTTTTATGAACTTACTTATTTTGGAAAACTAGAGAATTTATACTAGTGGTTAATGAGTAGAGTCCATGAGAAATTATTCTACTTTTATGGGAAACAAGTGAGGATCACTGCACCCCTGATTGGGATCCTGACAGGATTGAGAAGTTCAGGCACAAATATTAGCAACAACTTGACAAATAAGGCAAGAATAATTTTGATAAGAAAATCACTAAGTTACCTAAAGGGAGGGTGTGGGATGGACATTGATAAGCTGAAAAAATACCCAGTTATCTAACCAACAACACATCTCTTGACAAATTTGAATAACCAAGAGTGATGGTCACAGGTAAACATATTATGGTTGCATATAACAAATAAAATGATAGAAGGGGTAACTTACAACTTGGCTGGTTTCATTGCCGAAATCATCATCAAGGAAGTGCATGGAGGTGAGAAGATTAGGTTTGGCAAATCCTTTTGTCACTTTTCTTTGTACAAATTGGAGTTCCTGATGGGCTAAAGGAAAAAATGTGGGAATACTATGGAGAGAAGAAATCTCTTGCAGATATATTTGATAAGTATACTTGTGATTGGAATATGAGTGGCCCATTTAAACAAAGGGAAGAGTTATGGTATGCATGATTTTGTGACATGTTTGAAGATGGATGGAGAATTCCTAAGGAGTTACCTTTAGTATTAGGGAAACATGTACAATTTGTAGTGTATCAACAATATTTTATTGCGTGCTTTATAATGAAGGATGATAAGTGGAGCCCTTGGTGTAAAATTCCTTATTCCTTCACCAGGATTTATTTCCAGGCATTTGTGTGCATGTTTTCAGATGCACGCCAGTTGATCTTCAATGCTAATAAGGTAGACTGCGACTACCACAATCTCAGAAAGACTTACATTTATCTAAGTAAGTCTGCATATATTGAAAGGTTAATTTATGATGATATTAACATGAAAGCCATGATTTTGGAGATTGGTGAGATTGGGGCAGCCCTTGTGCATATCCAGCTCAAGCCTAGGTTGGAAAATGGAAAATATGTAGAGAATGAGTTCAAGCTTCCTGGTCCACCCAAGGGAAATCATACAGTTAGAACTTAGGTAGATGAGGAACCAAAATCACCCCTTGTGAAGGAAGAAGGAGAGGAAGAATAGATATAGGAAGATAGTGGTGGTTTGGATCACATGGGTAGAAAATAGTCCATTGTTGAAAAGAAGAGTGTGCGTGAGGTAACCCCTCCACTATAAGAAGAAGATGAAGTGTTGGAGATAGGGCAATGGAGGTAGATCTGGACAGGACTCCTAAGGAACCTCAGTATAAGAGGGTACTCAAAAGAACAAAGACTCAAGGTGCGGGACCTTCCCAACCCGCCACTAGATTTCCCAGGACTTCACCTGTGAAGGTGGAACTTGAGAAGAAAAAGAGGTGTAGGTGCATCCCTCGGAAGGAGTAAGAAGAAGAAAAATCTGAAGACAATGCACTGAACACCCCAATTCAGACTAAGGATGCATATGAGCCTTAGGAAGAAGAGGTGAATAATGATGAAGAAGCGTTGAAGGAACAAAAAATAGACAACAGGGATGTTGGCTTGGAGATAGGTTAAGATAAGGGTGAACCATTTGGCGTGCCCTCTACAACACATGCAGATGAAGGTCCAATATTGGATTCAAGTGCCAAGGTTCCCAAAGGTAAGCGCTCCAGTAAGAATAAAGAGGAAGCAACATACGAGACTCTATCTATTGGATATATAGATGACCCAAACAAAATCATACACATGTGGTTCCAAGGTACTTTAGAACCCAAGGATCTATATGGATGGGAGATCATGGATGATGATATGGTGAACACCCATATAAGGAAGAAAATATCATGGATGATGTATACTCACACAGATGATCCCGAATTTGATGTGTACGAGGAAGCCTGCGTGTTGTGGAAGTTGAAGAAGGTACCCCATTTGTGCCATATGACTGTTAGGCCTTTGGTGGTGTCTGATGAACAAAAGAGAAATGCCCTCACTAAGGTATCTATTGAAGTTGTGCACTGGAATATTGATAAAGTGAAAAATATTAGAGCACTGTTGGAAGACAAGAAAGATGTAACTACTGAGATCAAGTGCCTAACAAAAGAGAGGGAGAAATTTGAGGTAGAAACATAGAGAGTCCTTAAAGTGGACGAGAAAATTGGAGATGAGATCATAGAGAAGAGGCCACATTTTTAGGAAAAGGTTGCAATAGATTTTATGTCCGCTTTGCATTATTTGCGCACAACAGTTCAATTGTTAATGGAGGAGGGAAATGTGCACCTGCCAACACCTAGGCATGCTGCAGAAGAGGGAAAGAGAGTCAAAGTCATTATTTCATAGAAGATCACAAGCTATGAATCCTTATTACAGGCATTGAAGGATGAATTGAAGAAAGAAGATCAGGCATTGACTATGTGTGAGGAAACAGATGGAATTATAAAGACAAGGAACATTGAAGAAGAAAATGAGGTCCTCAAAGCAATGAAGAATGAGATGCTTGGGTGCGTAGAGAGGCTTACATTGATTAAGAATAAGCGTAATGTGCTTGTAGCATCCCATGATCCACATAAGGGGAAACTAAAAGACATTGGAAAAATCATTGCATAGAAAATGGATCTCATGGAGGAAATGGTCTCTAGTATGGCTAACATTGTTAGTAAATTACAGAAATGAGAGTGAAAACATGACTCATGATGAGCTAGAAGCCATAGTTATAGACATTCCAGATAAAATGGTCAAGTGCTGAGTGATTGGAATGACTTAGAGGCATAGATTAAGGATGAATATCTAGATTTAATCCTTCATATGGAAGAGCAAAGCACCAAGTATTCTTTCATTCTTTTTGTACAGATACTTCATGTATTCTTTCATTATTTATTCATTATTCTTGGAGAGATAAGTGGTGATTTCCCATTTTCAGGGAAAAAAATGAAATTAGTGTGGGGAATGTTAAGTTGATGAAATATAGCTCAAGTATAAAAGTGTAGAAGGATTAGGTGCACAAACACAGGGTGCGCAGAAGAGCACAAAAGTATAGAAGAATAGGGCACACCCAAGAAAAATTTGAAATCGGGCCTTAGCCATTTATAGATTGGAGTTAATTTTGGACTTGGAGCGCGAAGAACGTTTTGAAGGAGACTTGCAGATCATACGATGCTATTTTCGATAAGTAGAAGATCGAGCGCCATGCATAGATTTGTAGCTATTAATAGGATTAAACAACGGTTATTCTTAGATAATCTATTATTAGAACTTACATGCTTTTGTATTCTCATGTAAGGGCACATGGCTATTATTAGCATGTAGCCTATTTTTTGAAGGTGCATGGGTGGTGAAGGGAAAGTCCCCACCCCTATAAATATGTATTGATTTGGATGGTTTAGGCAGTTCATTGTTATTGTAGAGTTATGCTGCGAGTTTATTAGCACACATGACTATGGAGACTGTGTTATGTATGTATGAAGCTTCTATGTTTTACAATATTTAATATAATGGATCTTATTGGCTAGATCTTTGTGTTAGATGTAACTAAATATGGATCTTGCATGGTAAATTTGATTATAGTAATTATTTAGTTATTATTTTATATGGTTAAGATCTAGATCTGATTTTTGCATTATGGAATACTTGATTATATGTTATGGATCTAGTATATATACATTCAATCATGCTAACATCTTGAACACGATTCTCTAAAGAGGAACCTAACACCCTTGCGCGCTTAAGGTGAGTGCTTAGTTTAGGCTGAGTGATGTGACAACACACCTTGGGCTGTTGGTGGTAAAAATATAGGCTACATCATTATCCCAACTCATAAATAGGTGCTTGGTATTCATATTTCGAATTAAGGATCTTATTCCATTCCAAAATACAATGAAAATATTCATATCTCCCCCATAGTGATCACTATAGCAGGTAAAATACGAGATAAATTAAGGATATTGGTTTTTTAAAGACAAAAGGATGGCTTCCCATAGTCACCATAGATGAGATGGAAATTATAAAATAAAAATAAGTTGAAGATGATGATAAAGAGTCATTTAATGATGAAATAGTCTTCTTTATGACAAACATTCCAACTTCTCTTGTTCTACTCATGAATCAAACTTTTTTTTCCCAACTCATAAAGAGGCACATGAAATTCATCTTTAAAATTAAGGCTCTCATGTCATCATCCAAATGAGATCTCAAAGGAATACTGATCCATGTTAGCAGTAGGAGAAATATTTATAAAAATTATATTTTTAGAAAGTCATGAAATCTATTTTTAGCAAGTTTTGACGGATTTGACATTTTGCATTTTTAAGGGTCTTCAAATAATTCATGGGATTCATATTATATGATGATACCATAGTCTATTTTCATAGATTATATTTTCAATTTCACTCTTTTATCTTTCCAATATATCCATTAGTTCACCAATTGGGTCAACGGGCTAGAAGATATGACCCCAATAAGGAATACTTAAAAATAATAATATGATATTCAGATTTTATCATCGTTTTTCCATTCAAATTCACTCCAAACGTGGATGGATGACATATCCATGAACATGAACTTTAAAATTCCATTTGGAACCCTTTGTCTTCGACATTGTTTCACTATAAATAAGATGGTTTAGAATGAAGACATAAGTTTGAAAGTGGAAAGATTTTATATAAAAAAGTTATAGGTTACCTATTTTCAAGTTTGGAGGCATATATATCTCATATAAAATTTTTCCCCATTTGTATACATCTTCATTTGTAGAGAATTTCAAGGCACACATCTCTCCTACAAAGTTTTCCCATTCCACATCCATTCTCGTTTGCAAAGAGAGTCGGCGTCCATATCTCCTATAGAGTTTTCCAACTTTGTATACATATTTAATAAAGTTATTTTACTTTTAGAGTTATATTTTTACTTCTACAATACAATTTATTACTTTTACAATTTCAGTTTTTTTAATTATTAATGTATTTCCATAATCCATTAAATTCCACCATTAATGCGTTGCCCATTGAATTCAAAAAATAATTTTCATCAGTGGTATCAGAGCGTGGAAACAAAATTTTCAATAATTTACACATTTTGAAAATGATGGGAAAAGCCAACAAGAAAATACAAGAAGAGGGCATAATTCAAGACGTGGGTCCATTTCTAGCACAAAAAAATGAGCATGAGTCAATTATTGCAAAAAAAAAAAAATGTCGAGGGAAGAGAACCAACAGTTGTAAAATAATTTGAGCACGATCATGGAGAAGATGATTAAAATGCAGAAAAATATTTCCCATTTTGGAAGCCCCATTGTGGAAGGATTTCTCTAAGAATATGCAAGATGCAATGAAGTTATACATAATTTGCATAATCAACTTAGAGAAAAGAAGTATTTTGTGAAGAAATTCAACAAGACCTTACCATCTTGTAAGGTGAATTTGAAGAGTTGAAAGAAAAGAGGAAAAGTGTTGCATATATACATCCAGAGATGGATGAAAGAATGGTATGTTTTTATTTTTTAGCACATCTTGATAATTCTCCATATGTGATTAGTAGTTTTGAAAAAAACACAAAAGGTATTATTTTCAAGTTGTTAAATAAAATGGGATATAATGGACATGGCCTTGGAAAAGATGGAAATGGAGTACATGAACCTCTCAAAGTAGCAAAAAAACCTAAGAATTTTGGTCTTAGGTACACTGGGGAATAAAATAAACCCACCATGGGTCCCACATTTATCAAAAAGAAATAATGAAACCATAATGTTCTTCTCAAAATTGGTGTGAACCTTGTATTCATGCATATAGAAGGTACTTCATTCATCACACCATTTGTAGTCATTGTGGTAGAACATGTCATGATTCTACTCGATGTTGGAATCTCCATCCTTGTGTTATTTGTGGGAAGTGCAACCCCAATATTTCTACATGTTATTTTACTAATATTTCTACACATAGGGCTACCAAAATAATAAATATGAAATTTGGGTGGGCCACCACACTCAAGTGGAAGGGGATCACTTCAACACTCAAAAAATCTTATGTACATCAAAGGTCAATCCTACAAGCATTAGGGGCCATTTCTTCTCAAGGAAGGGTGAATGATCTAGATGATCTCTTAGAGAAATACTGATCCATATTAGTAGTCAGAGAAAGGTTCATAAAAATTCTATTTTTAGAAAGTCCCAAAATCCATTTTTAATAGGTTTTGCCATATTTGACATTTTACATTTTTAAGGGTATTCAAATAATTCATGGAATTCAAATTAAATGATGATACCGTAGTCTATTTTCATAGATTATATTTTCAGTTTTACTCTCTTATCTTTCCAAAGGATCCAACGGTTCACCAATCGGGTCAACGGGCTATAAGATATGACCCCAACAAGGAACACTTAAAAATAATAATATGATATTAAGATTTTGACATCTTTTTCCCATTAAGATTCACTCCAAATGTGGATGGGTAACATCTTCGTGAACATGAAATTTCAAACTCCATTTTGAACCCTTTATCTTTGACATTGTTTCACTATAAATAAGATGGTTTCTAATGAAGACATAAGTTTTAAAGTGGAAAAATATTATATAAAAAAGTTGTAGGTTACATATTTTCAAGTTTGGAGCCATAGATATCTCATATATAAATTTTTCCTATTTTTATACATCTGAATATGCAGAAAATTGCAAGGAAAACATCTCTCAGGTACAAAGTTTTCCCATTCTGCACCCATTCTCTTTTGTAAAGAGATTCGACATACATCTCTCCTATAGAGTTCACCAACTTTGTATACATATTTAATAAAGTTATTTTAAGTTTATAGTTATAGTTTTATGTTTACAATGCAGTTCATTGATTTTACAATTTCAGTTATTTTATTATGAATGTATTTCCATAACACATTAAATGCCATTAATGTGTTTCCCACCGAATTCAAAAAATAATTCAGAACATGCCACTCTAGAATACAATGAAAATATTCATAGATCTCCCAAAGTGATCACTATAGAAGGTGAAATGCGAGAGAATTTGTGCGTGAAGAATCTACGATTCTTACATTCTACATCCATTATTGTATTCTTCGATTCATTTGTGTGTGAGAGAGGGTTTTATTTTACATTTACATTTGAGTTATCTCATAAGTTCTATGATTCTATTCAACCGTGGATTTCTCACTTCCTTCCATCCTCTCCTTTTTCTTTTTCTCAAATTTTCTTCCTTTTTGGTTGCTATTTAAAATCACCAAAAACCTAAATAACTCCATCATATGAGGGGATTTACCCTCTAAAATGTAGAGGAATTTCACCCTCCCGATAAGTTATCTTCCCTAATTGTTGCAGATTTTATACTACCTCCATTAGGCCATATCTAAAAATATAAAGTAACATAAAATCTTGTCAACATATTCAAACAACCACAAATTCTAATTAACAAATGAATAACTCATGACCTATCTCTTCACAAAATATAACATGATAAAACTAAATACATATGTTGTGTTTAAGTATAGAATATTCCATGATGCTTAAAGAGATTTGACCTTAAAGCTAGTTAAACTCTAAAATCTTACAACATGAGAATATTACTCAAGATCTCTACCTACTACAAGAAATATTTAATCATCCTACTAAATACCACTACTATAACTAACATATAAATGAAAATGATCCCTTGCGAGTTCCCCCCTTTTGGCCTTATTTGTCTTTTTTTTCATTATGTGTCTCCCTTCTCCTTGTTTCATTTTTCTTTCCTTTCCAATTTTTTTGGGGCAATGACCAATTTTACACAATACAAAACTTATAAAAAAAAATTGTGGTAGCTACATTTCTAGTCATTGTTCTCATGGGGTATTTTATCCTTTAATTTTAATACACCTAGGTTTTTATCTTCCCTTGATTTTTTATTTGTTGTGTATTATCTTAGCATCAACATATCTCTAGTTTTAATTTTAGAAGTATATAAATACAAAGGCAAAATATTTCATTTATGATAATTAGGTACACATTGAAAATATTACAAGAGTGTGTTGTAAGAGAAAAATTCTTTAGTTTCTAAAGTATTCCCATTCCAAAAAAATGAAATCAAGAATTTAGATCTTCATTATAACCTGTACTAGTTGTTATTACATGTATTAAAAGATAAGTTTTATGACACTTACATACACAAGATTGATTATTGATTTGTATCAAGCATTTCTTACAATTCTATAAAATGATAAGGGGCATAATAATAATGGAGGGATAACACATTCCCCTCTATCAAATCACAATGGGCATAATAATAATGGAGAGATAACACATTCCCCTATTAACATCCATAATTTTTATGGGTTGTGTAAGGATTTGAGGTTGGATGTGGAATGAAAGGAAGGAAATCACATCTCTGATGATTTATGGTAGAACAAAAGAAAGTAATTGAGGTTTTGTAGACTAGGGCACAAATATCACATTCACACATTCAATTTTCCCTATGCCTAGAAAATTTGTGTCTTGTAGCTTTTTTTCAAAAGCTTAGACTCCTTATTTTTGACCATGACTCATCTCCACGATTATATACATAATTTATTTATTTTTGTGCTCTTGAGAGTTGAGTCATATAATTATTTAGACTTTATTCATATTAATTGTAAATGAAAGATGCCTCCTAATTCATGTGGTCCAATATATCACACATGTAAAACCAAATTCTCTAAAATTAGATATTATTTATCATTATCTTAAAATTTCTTATTTTATACGATTCCCCTTATATCATTGTAATTATACATGGTTTACAAAAATAATATTTGAATCTAACCTAATGTATGGCTAGTTAGTACATTTTTTAAATGTAAAATCACTTTTTACACTTACACATCCAAACCATATGTACATAATCCCTTTCAAAAAATTTCTATTTTTTAAGTATTGGCCTCAAGTTATAATATTATAATATATTTAGGAAAAATTAAACCTTCATTAATTTATTTATACTTGAGTATTTTTAAAAATAATTTTAATATAAAAATTTTAAAAAGAAAAGATTGTTTATAATTTTAAATATAAAAGTTTATTTTATGATAATAATCATTTTTTAATGTTTTTCATTGATTATATAATTTTTTTTATTATTATCATAAAATAAAATTATATATATATGTGGGGTATTTTTCTAACATTGAAAGATAAATTATCTATTAGTTTTCTAAACCTTTCTCAATCCTTAATATTTCAATTTTATAATAAACCACCTAGGCTTAGATACAAATCCCTACCCACCATGTGAGATAATTCAATTTTTTTATGAATAGGATCTTATATTATATTAACAAGTAAAATGATATAAGGTAATTCACAAAAAAATAAAGCAGTGTGGAAGCACACCCACAAGCCACACGTTCAAACTAGGAAAAAAAAGTCTAGGAATACATCTGATTACAAAACATCAACAATTAGAGAAATAAAGAAATTAGGCTGCCACTTTGAATTGCTGACCAGCAGGGGTGGATCTTGATCATGCAAAATAGAACCAAGTAGGTCATTGCCACTATCTGACACATCCCAACTAGAGTCGAGTTGGATTTCTTCTTCATTATCTTCAGTTGTGGCCTGAGTAGGTGAGATGGCAAGAGATAGTCTAGGGAATTTATCATGCAGAGGCGAAAGGCTCTAACCATCGTGGGTGTGCGGCTTGAGGGTAGATGGAGAGCCCCAACCATGCTGGTTGGGTGATGGCGGGCATCCCAACCCCAATGATGGGTTAAAGGTGGAGGGGATAAGCTACTTCGTAGAGGCTGAATTCGCGGGGATCAACGAGATTGACTGAACCAACAGTGTTACGAGTGGCTCTGATGACCGCCACCTCTAGGATGACCACTGACACCACCTTACAGTAGGGAGCAGCGAGAGGAGGATGAAAACTCACAGGAAACATTGCAAGGGGTGTGGCCCCAGTGTCAAAGAAGAGTTTGGAAATGCTCCACCTTGAGTGCCACCTTGTTTGATTGAACTTGAATCTGAAGCAATACATTTATAACCATAAAATTGTTATAAATAGAGAATTATTGGCCATCTTCGACATTATCAAATAAACAAGAATTTGTTTCTTTGTAAAGCAAAAAATTATTTCCCCTCTGAAAGCATGCCAAATATGAGAAATTTTTTGAGGCATCCGTGGATTATCTCCTAGAATAATATGCTACCAAGTGAAACATTCTAGTTGGAAGGGGAGGAAGAAATAATGAATCCAATTCCAAGCCTTCTAGAATTTGCAATAGAACCAAAACAAATGAGACAAGGTTTCTAAGTGGCCATAGAAGGGGAACTTTGGGGCCAAAAACCCCAAGGTGAACTAGATGGGCACTAATTGGAAGGATTTGGTGAAGAACACACCACTAGAAAGTGAACAATTTTGGGTTTCACACAGGTGGCCCAAATAATATTGAATCTCCTTCTCCATCTTGATGGAGAGGAATCTAAACCCTACTGGGTATTAAGCTTTACAACCATGTGAAAATGAGGAGAAATCCAGGCATATCCATGGTAAGCTGAGTAGTTCAGAATTAAGTGTCCATATACCACTTCTAGTCCATCCATCAGGGACAAGATGGAAACACAAAGATTTTGTGGATCATGCAATTTGGCATGAAATAAATATTTTCATTGAAGATATCACAATTTGACAGAGCCAATTTGAATTGAGCCTTGATCTCATGCTAGGGACACCAAGATTGGGCACGTTTATGTAATCATCGTATTTACATACAATATTTTGACTTGAAGAATTCTTAAAATCCTAAATAATATAGGGTGGTTCCATTGCTTAGTCTTATTTTTAAAATGTAAGCAATAAAATCGAAATAAATCTTCTCTAAATACCCAACAAAACACTGTCTACATATTAAAAATTTTCCAACTTTATTTATATTTTTTAGGAGATTCAAACTAAAATTCAATTATTTGAAAGTATCAAAAAAATAGTCTCAATATGATTATTCCTTACCTTAATTAATATTAAACTAATTTAAATGTATAAAATGACAGACGAGTAGGAGTGAACATTTTAATTTCTAACAACAATTGATTTTTTTTCCAAATGAGGTACTCTAGTAGGAATCCGGTATTGTGTGTTGAGTTGGAGGTAGAATTGTTGTTATAAGATTCTAATCCTACAAATTTCTCATTAAAAATATAATCTTCATGTCTTGATTAAATTTCATGTGTAGGGGGCTTGAATCTTGCACAATGCACAATTAAAAAATGTTGGAAGATATATCTATCCGGTTTGGTTATTATGGTGACAAATTCAATGTTTGAATGATATATGAAAAAATAATGCTGTGATAGGAAAGAAACTTATTACGATGATTAGATGTCAAGAACAATGTGAAAATAAAATGAGGGACGATTAATTATATCATTTTTCATTGGTGGGAAAATACGTTATAAATTAGCAATGTATAACAAATATTTTGTCAAGGGTCCATATGGACTTGATCATGCTACCATGCATACATTATTAGAAAAATTTATTTTAGGGGTTTAGAATGAATGTTAGGTGGAGTTGTTGCACCTAAGTTGGTCTAACAGTGAAGAAATTATGCTCTTAAAATAGACGTCAAAAATTTGTACCTTAGTGGGGGTAGGTATTTATAACCTCTCTTGTAATGCATTTTTGCAAGGTCAAAATTCAAGGTGAAAGTATGAAAACTTTACCTAAGTGTCGAAAAATTTACCCAAATCCCCTCCCGAGTCATCCTCCGAATCATCCTACCTCCTGTGTCATACCCTTCCCATCATTTAAAAACATGATAATGTGATAAAAAACTCTCCTAAGTGTTGGAAACCTGGTCATAAGGTCATTTGATTATGTTAGTGAAGTGTCATTAAGAGGTGAAATCTTTACTAGGCCTAAAAAGGCTTTCCCATATCCTTTCTAGGATGGGTGCGTATCCTTCGGAGCTGATAAAGAGGCCTAAAGTCATATGAGGATTTCATGGAAGAGTTTGAAATGCATTGGAATAGGTTTCAAGAATTTTAGGAAAGTTTCCAAGGTTTTGGAATCAGAATAGTGAAAGTGGGTTTTGGAGGCTCGAGGAGCTTGCATTACAAAAAATCACCTGACCTTCAATTGAAGATTTAGAGAGCTCTGGGATGAGTCAAGAGGAAAACAAGATACCATAAAAAATATTAAAGGATCCTCTACATGATGAATTTTTCACATATTTCACAACACCTAAGTGCTTCTTTGTGCATACAATCTTAACAGACTCAATGTACGTCCTTGAATGAAAAGAAGATTTTTTTGGAGGAGGCAAAATCAAGTCTTGTAAACCCTCCCATTGACTTAAAAAATGGTCTTGGGAGTAAAGTTCATATAAAATTTCACCTAAAGAGACATCCTAAAACTTCAAGAAATTTTGTTTCATCGTTTCAACAATTAGTTAAATTCACAGTTTGGATGCGTGGCACATTTTGGTGTCCTAACTATCCTGAATGTCCCAAATGTCAGGGAAAGTGGGGATAGTTAGGATAGTAGGGACAAAAAAATGTGCCCTACCCCCAAATTGAATTCCCTATACCCTCATGTGACCCTATTCCTCTCTGATAAGGTGTTAAGTGATCAAACATGTAAATTGGCTAAGTTTTTAACCTTCCTAGCCTTAGGCAAATTTTTCCACCCCTACTATCCCAACTATCCGAGACAGTCAGGATATTTGGGATGGTAAAATGACCCCAAATTTCTTCTCCCATGTGCTTAAGTCTTTCTCCTTCATTCCCCATGCTCGCCAATCATTCCCCACCACTTGTCAAACCTAGGAAGGGGTGAATTTTATTTCCCCTACTATTCTAACTGTCCCAGGATAGTTAGAAAATTTGAGACATAAAAATGCACCCTACCCCCTTTGCTTTAAAAATCAAGTTTTAAAGCTTGATTTCAAAGGTTAAAAATAACACTCTTTTTAACTTTTGAAGAGCATTGCTTACCTTTTTCACTCCATTCCTTCACCAGGTCGACCCAAGAAGCCATTCAAGGCATATAGAAGCTTTAAAATACCTGAAAATTCATCAAATAAACCTACAATTCCATCCGAGGTAGGCATGAAATCCAAAACAAAGAAATTATCATATCTTCCAAACCTTTAATCTGATCCAAACACAATTTTCTTAGCACCTCCACAATCCAGGAACATTTAAGAAGTATTTATTGAAAACCTCCTCATTATCTATATTATTTATGGCATAAAACCCTCTTATCATGCCCTAGTTCATGCTTTTTTGATTTCCCATCATTTCGGTGGGTAGATTATGATGAAAATTTGAGCACGATATCTAGAGAGCATGCCTATTCCAATGAAGCTATTTTCATCTCCAACTAACAGGGATAAGTGAAACTTCTAAAAATAGTAATTCTCTAGTATTTATAATTACTATAAATATAAACAGCTTGAAAAAAGTGAACCTTCTGAAGACACTGCACATAGAATTCAATGTTGAAGACAAACTAGGCAAATTCGGTTGAAAAAGTAAAAAAACACTGTCTAAAAATAGAAATTGTCAAAGATAATCAAAATACCCCAAGAAATATGTACATGGTATGTTAGGAGTTTTGGGATATTGAAAAAGGTAGAAAAAGTAAAAAAAATTAGGGAAAAAACAACCCCCACCTCTTATTTACTAAAACTAGAAAGTGTCTGTTTTAGGTGCAAAAAGTTGTTGTCTTTCTCATTTTTTATCACCTAGTGGATTTCTACTATAGTGAAGTTCAAATTTGTTGTTTTAGATCCCATTTCAACTCTCACATCTGAGTATGAAGAAGTGGGTTGCCGCGATGTCACTCACATGGACTTAGAAGTCCTGAAAAACTAGATGCTTGGTGCACCTTGGGAGTTTGTGGAAGCTGATATATACATAAGCGGTTTGTATGTTGCATGTGGACACCCACTATCTATCTAAAGCACATAATTGGTGATGAATTGAGATCAACATTATGAACCATACGCAAGAATCATATGGGTGGATGACAGTTCAATCTTGGTAGTGCTGATCCCCAAGGGGATATAAAAAAATATGCAGATTCTAACTTGGAGCAACATGGTAGTCATCCCAAAGGAGTTTACATTGGGTGAATTATCAAAGAAAATTTCATACCTTCAAGGCCTTGTATTGGGATCTTTGTTGAAGCAGGTGAGAAATCCCTCCTGTGTGCCAAAGTCTTGGTCCATACATGAATTTCACAAAGGGTTCTCGGATGCCATCATTCTTCTAAGTAGAGTGATGAGAGAGGAAAACACCAAAGAGTTCCATGATTAGATGGAATTGTTCATCCTCACCATCGTCAAAGGAAATAAAATGATTGAATGGGGTCAAATCATTAGTGACAATATCCATTTCTAGTTGTTCCAGCTTCCAGTCACAAGATTTTTTTTTCATGAAATCTTATCTAGTGTATGTTGTTTCTAGTACGAGACCTTAAAAGCATTTAAATCTCCCACTGAAAATCTTCGAAAAATATCCCTCCTTTGAGAGATATACACATCTAATCTTGGAAGAGAGTAACCCTTACTTTTCCAGGGTGAATGATGCATTCACCATGTATGTTGTGAGATTGCTCAAAGGAAACCCCAAAATCAGGCTGTGCTCGTAGGATTCTGCATTGATTCAGAAATATGGATCCTTATTCAAATAGTTTGAAAATTTCTCATACATGAGAGTAGCCAGATTTGAATTCACTCTGTGAAAGCTTCCTCGGTACCTAAGTGATAAGATTTTTATGTTTAACATTTGTAGGAAATTGGTTCATGTCAACGGAAATCTCAAGAGAATGAATAAGAAAGGTGTGTCTTTCCCCATCTCCTTGGGAATATTTTCATGACAATATCTCATTGATGCATCAATCTTGGAAGCCTCTTTCTCTCAGATGAATCTCATTTCCTATAATTTGAGGGCTGAATTTGATATCCGAAGAACTCCCAGTATGTTTCATATCCCCGAATTACACCATGTTCCGTAAGTTGAGGACTATTGGGTGAACTGTGCTGACGATCATGATTTTAGGAGAATAGATCAGATGAGGATGAAAATAGAACAAATGAGGAAGTATGGATTTAAATGGTTTGAGGAAGGTATTGAGGATGATGAAATAGAGTTGTATGATCCAACGTACCTAGATGTGAAAGCTTCGCCTCTTTCGCAGGTTTCTTGGATCATCAAGGAATTAGGAGATATCAATTAAAGGCATAAGGAAATGATCCTATGATCAAGAGAGTGATTCAAAAATTAGAGGGAAGAATTCACCAAGGCATGATGTCTCCCCACTCTTAAGAAACAAACATCTCCTCTCTCCACTTTGAGGTAAATTGATAAAGCTTCGATTTCAGCCCATTTTGAAAGAATTCAAAATAGAAAGTCCATGTAATTTGAGCCAACACACTACAAGAGAACTCATAATAAGTACAAAGTAGATCAAGAGTGCCCAGAGGGATTGAAATAAGGTGATATTGAAATTACTCAATCACCTATCATTCAAAGAACTCAGAGCATTTCTTCTTCCGCAGTTGTGCGTATTCAACTGGTCCAAGATCCACCTTCTCAATTGGAACAAGAAATTGTCATCATGTGCAAAAATGATCATGTGACAAATGAAACATTCTCATGGGTATAGGATATGATCGGGGAGAGATGTGTATGAGCCAATAGGTGGTGATCTTAGATTTCCAGGACATATTCGTAATGGTGAAGATAAAAAAGGAAAGAAAGCACAAACCACCTCCCAATTTTTCAGTGGCACTTTAGGTAATCAATATGGGGAGGTAACTCAACCTAAAGTCATCAAACATATCAATGAGATGACACCACCATATTGTGAAATCAGAAATACTTTAATTCGACCAAGGACACATGAGGGGAATTACCATCTGTATCAGGAGTCTTCCACTCGCATTCTCATGAGAAACTAGGAATATAAAGAGAAGCTTGATCAAGCAGAAGAACATATAAGGAATCTCACTTCATACGTGAAAAAATTATTTGATCTGAATGTTACCAATTCTATCCCAGCTAAGGAAGGTACTCCCATCAGTATCTTCGACCCCGAGTCTATCAGAAAAAGACAAAGCTTCACCATGTAGGGCAGAGAAAACAAAAAATGGGCTAACATGATCCTAGAAAAGGGTAAGGTGTTGCTTCCAGAGATCTTTTCATTATTAAAGTACATGGGTACAAAGGATACAAAGATAATCATGAAATGAGAAGAGATTGACGCAGAGAAGGATCATTGGGACTAGGTTTATCCATTGGTCATTGAGATGGGAAAGTTAAATTCATCCCTCTTGGTAACAAAGGGTGTATTCTCTTCAACATCATATGACTTATCTCAAGTCTGGGCTCAGAATTTAGTTTCTCGTTATGAAATGATAAACCATGCTCTTGGAAAACTTGATTCATATGAGGAGCATGTTGTAAAGATGTAGGGGGATGTCATTGTTGAGTTACAAAATCTTGGAGTTCTAGCATTGAACGAGGATACTTCACCAAATGATACATTGAGGCCATTTATATATCTCATAAGGAAGGAGGCCAAATATCCATTCTCATTCAATAAAGACACATTAGAGTCCCTGGCTGAAATAAGAGTAGTCATATCAAACATCGTAAAGGATCATTAGTATTGGTTCACATAATGCAAAAAAATCAACGATCTCTTTGAGAATCGGTTCAATTCCTTGAGTTTTGTTCACATCCCACAAAGTTGATAAAGTTACACCCGTGACAGTGTGATATAGTAAGAAATTCAAAGGAATTGAGATTTATTTTGATGAATTTTCCAAAAGTCCATTGGCAAGCAAGTCTCCATTGGTTGAAGCATCTTCCTCAGTTTGAGAAGCTATAGTTTTTCCCTCTTCACTCCCCCTCCCTCTCCTCTTTCACACTCTAATTTTTCATTGGGAGGTTGCACTTTTCATTTTCAACTTATTCACTTTCATCTTATTCATTAATGTGACTATAGTAAAAAAAAGAATAATTTTCCCTCAATTAATAAAAAGGGGACTTAATTTCTTTCCTAAGGATTTCAAGAGTCACAAGTTGAAAAGACAAGTGAAAAGGCATTTTAGAGGGTAGGTGAAGAGTATTTTCTAAGTCTATATATTGTAACGACTTCCTTATTCTAAAGGGTTGTCAAATTTTTAAGTTCTAAGAAGATAACAACCAAGAATAAGTAAAAGATAACAAGTTCTTCTATTTCTCTCTATATGTTTTCCTCTTTCTCTTACATTATGTAACTGTGTGAGAATGTCAATAAAGAAAGAAGTTTATACTTTTATGGATGAGTGAAAAAGTGAAACTTTCTGTTCTTGGTTTTATATTGTCTTGATATTATTAGTGAATTTTTTATTCATCTCAAATTGTGTGTGTTAATATGTTCTGATTAATCTTTGCACAAATATGAGTTTTCCTTTTTGTAATATTAATCCCTCTCTTAATTTCTCACTCCCGCTTCCCCACCTACCTAGAAAATTCATCCCTTGCACAAGATTGAAAACATTTTCCATAGGTGCAGTGAAGTGTTATTTTTCGATCCTTGACCTTTAGGTAAACAAAAAAATTACTTTTTAGTTCACATACAATAATGGAGCTTCCCCATTCAAGAAGAGGGACCTAGTCACAAAGATTTGGTTAGAATCAACCAAATTTTTCTAGCAATAAATTATTTCGCTAAATTTTTTTTATGCCCACCATGGGGCCGATTTCATTGTTATTTCCCCACACTATATTCCCATAAAATACATAAAAATAAAATATCCCAGAAATAAAAAATTTGGAGTTTTAAAAGTCACCTAGCCTTATGTATTCCACCAATGGCTATTCCTGGTAACCCTCCAATTTTGAGACCCAATTTTTTTTTTGTATTCAAGTAGATATTACATTACACTTAAGGGAAACTATTTGGCATATCAGAGGGAACGTTTTCCAATACTAATTTTCCATAAGAGTGTTATATTCTAAAGAACAACATGTAATTATATGGAAATATCAAGACAATCCTGAGTTTAACAAAGGAGAGTTTAAGTCAATCAAAAAATTTCAAGCTAGATGACCGTCAATATACTAGGTCTAAGAGACAAATACGAAACCTTGATCTTATCTTTGAATAACTCCAAAGGAGATAAGAGAAAATATATAATTTTTCGTTATTTTCTACCTCATGTGAATTCTTGTATTGATGGCTCAAGTGGTGTCGAAGAGCCTAATCACACGACTCCTACCTCATCCTAGGTTTCTCCTATCTCTCTAAATCCATTGGATATAGAATTGAAAAATATTCAAGAAGACTTTTAAGACTTTGTAGAAGCAAAAGATAAAGAATAAGAAGAATAATAATAATCAGAAGAAAAGGATGAATGAGACAGACCTCCACTAATTTTTCCATGGGGAAGAAACATGGGTCTGCTCGCCTTCACTTCTCAATTCATGAATTTCCAAATGGATCTTGCAAGATTTTTCCTAAATTCAGATTAGATGGCACATAAATCCTAGAAGATCACGCAGAGGCATTCATCATAACATGTGTTGTACTAAGAGTGGAGCACAAAGATGTGTTAGTGAGGCTGTTCATGGAATATTTGTAAGATAAAGTAGCATAATGGTTATATCTCCTACCAGGTAGATCCATCACTTGTTGGGTGGAAATAAAAACCAATTTTGAGGATAGATTCAAATCTACTGAGGACTTCCAAGACCTCCTAGTGCAACTGGTGTAAATGAAGGAGGAATCTAATGAGACTATGAGGAATTTTGTAGCATGATATAATAGGTTGATTAAGAGGATACCCTTCAAAGTTATGCCCTCTGACAATAACGTAAAGAGATTCTTCATCAATGCTCATTTTCCTAAGGTAGGATTCATTCTTTGAATATCTTTACCTAGGAATCTTAAAGAAGCTCAAGACTATGCTATTGAGATAGAGGATGGTTTAATTATATCCAAAAAAGTAAAAAATCCAAGCGGAAATCAAAAGGGGAAAAGCTCCAACTCTTCCTCTACAGACCCTCTATTTCAAAAATTGGTGAATGGTGTGATTGCACTCAAGAAAAAACTTGCACAAAGTACCTTGAGAGATGCTAAAAAGAAGAAAAATTTTCCAAACAGAAAAAGGATCGGTTTACTACCTTGTAGACTTGCTCTAGAGGTACTACCAATAAACGTAGCATATGATGCAGAAGAAGAAGAAGAAGTCAAAGATTTGGAAGAAGATAATGAAGATGAAAATGTTCTTGATATTGAAGAATTTGAAGACAATGCAAAAATTGGTTTCCTTGAATATTCATCAGGAGATGATGATGAAGAAGCACTAAGTTTCTCATGTGTGGTATTTTCTCACTCCCAATCTCAAAAGGGAGCTTCTTATTCTGTGGTTGCTATGAAAAAGAAAAAGAAAGATGATCTTTAGGTGGAAAACCCATAGAATAAGATAATAAACATAGAATCTCCACTCCCACCTTCAATGGATTATGCAAAAGAGAAACTAGACCCAGTAGTGATCAAGAAGCAAGTTTATGTGCCAAGTCCTCCATTGTTTCCCCTAGCTCTAATTTTGTATCTAAGGATAATATTACAAAATATTCAAATGCTCAATAAAAATAATCCACTCATTCCTAGCCTACTACTCCATCCACTAAGAATACCCAAGGTTCCAAAGTAGCACCACCTCCACCTTGTAAAACATCCACTATTCCAGGAACACCAAGTTCATCCACATCTACTCTGTTCGATATCATTGAACATGTGAATAAGTCTAAATTTTAGATTTATGAATCTAAATTTTCGCAAACACACTTAAAGAAATTTGAAAGGATCATAAACTATATCGAGGGTGGTAACTTAAAGCCTAGTGATGTAAATTATAATTACAAGTGGTTACTGCCAACACCACCCAATCCTCTAACTCAAAACATGTTTGCGCTAATAACATCCAAAACCAGAAAGGTAGAACCATTTTAATTTTCCCTCCTGATTAAATACCATCAAATGAAAAATTGCATTATAGACTCAGGTGCCTCAAATAATGTAATGAAAATCAAAGTTCCTAATGCCCTAGGACCAACCTTGACATGAGAAACTAGATATTTCTATTCTATGGAATCTAAATAGGTCCCGCTAGTAGGAAGAATCAAATATGCTTAAGAGGCCTTGATGGAATTTCAAGAAAATAAGTTTCTACTAACCATTTTCGTGGTAGATATCCCAATATCCTTTCGCATGTTGTTGAGCAGAATATTCTACAAAGACTTGGGTGGCGAGATACAAATGGATTGGTCTTTTGTAACCATTTCAGTGAAGGGTGAAATGAAGAATTTGTTGCCTATGCAAAAGATGGAATATACTGTTCAAAATTTTGAAGATCCAAAAACTGACATCTTGTTTCAAGATAGTGGACTAGGTAACTACTTCTTTACCTCCGAAAGAGACGAGAATATTCCTCTCCACATGGAAGATGAAGAAAACCAAATGTGGATAATGGAATTTAATGGGAACCATTCTAGTGCAGGATCTGGATCCAAAATTATTGTAACTTCTCCCTCAAGTAAGTTATTTCCATTTTCTTATAAATTTTAGTTTGAAAATACCAATAATACCATAGAATGTGAGGCCCTTATTCTCAGAATGGATGTTGCTAAATCCATGGACATCAAGAAGTTAAAGTGCCTTGGTGACACGAAGGTAATTTTCAAGCAAGTGAGAAATGTGTATTAGGTCAAAAATCTGAGACTCAAGCATTATAGAAGCCAAGTATGGGATTACATTGAATATTTTGATGTTTTTTCCATCCAAGCCGTTCTTCATGAGAAAAATGAACATGATGAACTTTTTGCTGTTTCAGCTTCCTTGATGACTTTGCACTCATCCTGCAATAAGAAAAAAATGACTGTTGAAATGGTATAAATGCCAAGTTTTCTGGATAATGTAAATCATTGGAAGGTATTCAATGATGAAAGTCAACTTATCTCTTTCTTAGAACAAAGAGATAACTTCAGTAGTATTTTCTATGAGGGAAGTGATCATCCAAATTGGAAGTTTGTTGTAGATGAAGAAAAATAAGGGATAGATGAAGTTGAATCGAAAGGTGTCATCATGTTGAAAGGAAACAAGATACCAAAAGGTCTTGTGTCTCTCAAATATTTTTTTAATAAACATGACAGGTTCATCAAGAAGAAAGTTAAGTAGTCCTCTCGATGTCCTATTGATTTTGAAAAAGAAAATATTGGTACCACAGAGGAGCCAAGGATGGTAAACATTGGAAAGTGTTGTTCACCAGAGGGGAAGAGAAAGTTCATCTCGTTGTTGAGAAAATATTCTAATGTTTTAGCATACTCCTATGATGAACTCAAATCATTCCAGCCTAAAGAGATGCATCATTCAATACCACTGAAGACTGAAGCCAAGCATTTTAGGCAAAAGCAATGGCCGTATGATCCAAAAATTATGGACACAACCAAGGAGGAAGTTTTGATAATGCTGAGTGCAAGGATCAGTTTCCCTATCCACCACTCCATGCGGATAGAAAATATTGTTCCAGGGTGGAAGAAGAATGGATAAATAAGGATTTGTTTAGACTTCCACAATTTGAATCAAGCCTCATTGAAAGATAACTACCCATTTCCTATCATATATCACATCCTATAAGCAGTCACAGGATCAGAGATGCTCTTGATTTTCAATGGTTTCTCTAGGTATAACCAGATTGAGGTAGCAGAAGAGGATAGACCCAAAACAACCTTCACAACTCCTTGGGGCACTTTTTACTACAACAAAATGCCTTTCTGTCTAATCAACATAGGAGAAAATTTCAAATGGGAAATGGATCTATCCTTCAAATATCTCAAGTACTGCATCATCATCTATCTCAATAACCTCATGATATTTTCAAAGAAGTGAGGAGATCAAATAAAACATCTTGAGAAATTAATCATCAGGTTCTAGTAGCATGGAATCTCTTTAAATCCCAAGAAGTACATCTTTGGTGTTACTGAAGGGAAAATCCTTGGACATATCATGAATAAGGTGGGGGCTAGAATTGATCTAGAAAGGATAAGGGAAATACAAGAATTTTCCTTTCCAACAAGAAAGAATGGATTAAATTCATTCTTTGGAAAATTTAACTTCCTTTGGTGCTTTGTTCCAAATTTCACTGAGTTGACCAAGCATATGAATACCATGATAAAGGCTTAAGAAAGCTTCAAACAAAATAATGAAGGAAAAGAGGCATTCAAGGAAATCAAAGAAGCAATAGAAAATGATCCTACTCTAGTACATCCCAATTTTTATAAAGAATTCATCTTGTATTGATGTGCTTCAGAGCACGATTTCAGCCATCCTAGTTCAAAGGAATGAAGAAGGAATTGAAGCACCCATTGTTTTTATGAGTTATCCACTGAAGAAACATGAGTTAAGGTAAAAAAAAATGGAGAAACATGCATATATGTTGGTTGGATATTTTTTCAAACCAAAATATGGAGTTCAAACACAGTGCATGGGATTAAATCCCTCCTCAAAGACAGGTGAGGCTGCCTGTTTATTACTAATCTAAAACACAACATAAATAATATATACAGTATTCACACTAATCTAACCATTGGTGTTGGGATAGAATCCTGAAATCCATATCCACACAATTCAAAGGTATTGCTTTCGTAAATGGACTGGGTCAAAAATTATTACAATGAAAGAAGCGCAATGGAAAGGAAATGAGAGGAACGTATTTTCTTTCGGATAAATACAGAGCACGAAATAATCATACGATCTTTAGATCACAGATATAACGTTTGAAATTATTAAAAACACTAAGAAGCTAAACAAAGAATAGCTTAAGATTATGAACATAAGAACAATATCTTAAGAAAGATGTATCTCACAACACAAAGTTTGCAAAATAATATCAGTTCCTATTATTTGAATGAAAAGAAAACACAAAGTTTCACTCCTTCAAAATAGCCTCCAATGTTTCAAAAATCTCTCTCTTTGTAATGCATAAGCATCCCTTATTTATAATAAAAGAAGAAGAGAGAAAATAGGATAAATCCTAGAAAATAGTGTTCTTTAAAAAGAGTTCTATTTTGCTTGACTCTCATGCAGGAGACCAAGTCAAAATATGATTCAAAAATGTGACGAAACAGAAATGAAAAAGACATGTCAATTTCAAGATTGAAATGACATGTTGCATTGGGACTTAATCTGAAGCGTCATCCTTTGTTCCTTCACCTTTCTCTTCTTCTAGCTGAGCCTGTTTGTTCCGAAACTCTTGGAACTTCCAGATTATGCCTTGCATTTCATTTTTGTCAGGCGCAGTGGAATGATCATTCAAAACTTCACAGGTTTCATGGGTATTAATAGCACTACAGGGAAGTTTCCTCAATCTTTTGCTGAGCCTTCTCAAGGCCTCCAAAGAATGTTCGATCCTTACAAACCTGTCGATGATTTCAATACCAAACCCGTGAGTTGGTTCATGTTGAACAGATTCTTGGACTTGTTTGAAAATATCGTCAACTGATAGGATGCCCGAGTTTCCAACTGACACCTTTGGACAAATCTTCAGAAACTCTTCTTCCAGATCACTTTTGCCATCAATCAATTGATCCCTTGATTCTCTCAATTTTCCACAGGCTTTTTTGAGAATTTTTACCTTGAACCTGATGGCTTTTGTCAGCTGGAAATGCTTATCCACATGTGGGATGATGCCTTCTTCTACCAAGAGGTGTGATGGTATTTGTTTTAATACTTGGAGAGCTTCGAAATTCAAATCAAGATGTCCAATTTCTTGAGAGAAATCATCGTCCATATTTTCCCCATCACTCTAAATATTTCCCAAAGATTGATAGACTTCCACGACGTCTTGAATTACTTCCTTTCCCTGTTAGAGCAGCCTTTGGATCCATTCATCGACCACCCTTCCTTTTTTATTAATCTTCTCAATAATAGGCACCGATGAGAAATAGAATCCAACAGGGACAGAGGAAGATGGTATGGATTCAAGGGGTTGTGAGAGATTAAGCAAAACCTCTGTCAACTACTCCACCTTTCTTTTAAGCTCGTCTCTGCTGTCTTTTGTTTCCTTTAACTTCTAGCACAACACATTGGTAGCATCCCGTGCATCCTGTTGGGCCCCTTCCATTGTCACTTTTCCTAGAGCCACCCTGGTTATTTGATAATTAGATGTTGTTATGTCCTCTTTAGTTTTGTCAGTCACGGGGGTGGTGATCTCTGCAAACTTATGCCTTGAAGCGTCCACCAAAACCCTTGAAACTGTTTTGGGTTTCTTGGCTATTTTAGCAGTAGAGGCCTTGAGTGAGCTAAAATCAAAGGCTAGTATGGGTACAATCACCTTCCTCTTCCTTGGAGTTTGCTCGAGTAGCCATTGTGGCGTATCAGAGGGAGTTGCCACTGTTGTAAGAGTTGATATTATACTTTCAGGGGGAGAAGGATCCGTTAGCGGAGGGGAAACAGTTACCAATGTGGTAGCAAATTCAATAAAGAGAGGCACAGGAGGGGGCATGTTGGTGATTACCTTGGTCCCAGCAGAGAGGGGTGAGAGTCCAGAGAAAATACTGGCCATGACTGAAGAAGTAGATGGGGAAAGAGGAGGAAGAAGTGGTTGTGAAGGAGGAAGCGTAGATCCTGACTCTAAAGCCTGAGATGTAAGAGATAAGATCCCTTGAGTTGGAAAGTCAACAAATGATGGAACTAGTGGTTGGTTCACTTCTCCTTCCAAAGAAATTTCTCCTATTTCTAGTGGTTTTGGTGATTCTAGCACATTCACCGTTTCAACTGGAGAAACAATTGAAGAGATTTCTCTTTCCTTTCTCTTCTTGACAAATTTGACCTTTATAGGGCCTTTAGAAGGTCTTTTGTCTTTTCCCTTTTTGGAGGGCCCCACCTCTACAACAACCAACTTTGAAAATTTATCATCTTTAAAACTCATTCCCCAAGAGTTGAGCCAAGCTTTGGTACGTGCGAGAATCAGGGCTGACATATCTATAATGGAGGATTTTTCACTGACAGACCAATCAATAGGTGGGAAAACATATTGATCTTCATTCAGTCCATCATAGGAAGGATCCAGAACAATTTCATTGTCGCTAGTACCTTCTGGTAAGTTAGCGAGCTCAAGCATTTGAATCTCAGCAAGTGTTAATTTGCTATGATCTTTTCTCCGGACAGCAACTTCGTCACGTAGATCAATCCAGATGTCTTCTATGCTTGGCCTGTGCAGGTGCAGAGTTCTGTATGCTTTAAGGACTCCTCGAAAATCAAACCCATCTCGGGGCTTCATGTGCTTCTTCAACTTATCTTGAAGCTCATGGAAAACATTTTTAGCTTTCACCACTGTCGAACAAGTGTACCTTCCAATAGAAATTGGGAAAGATACATCAGCCTTATGTTTAATTTTTTGGAATTTGTGAAAATCCAACAATTTCCTAACCAATTCCATCAGGATTAGTTTGTCCCCTGGATACCTGGGCAAATGGAAAGGATCCGCTGGCTACATGACTACTCAAAGATATGTGAACTTCTTGAACTACAAGAAGACACAACCCCATTTTGAAACTTCAGCCCATGCCTCATCTGAGACTCTTGTTTTCCTTAATTTAGGGTTTAACCTGCAGATGTTTTCGTAAAAGAAGGCGTCATTTACCCTTCTGAATTGATCTTTGGACCCTTTCCTTGTCAGTTGAGGAAAATACTGATAAACATGGGTCACTATCTTATTTCCCTTGGTATCCAACCCAGGATAGTTCCTTATGCCGGCCGCTGCATAGGTGACATATGAGGACATATAAAACTTTCCCGTAGACAAGACTGTTGTCATTTGGGAATCTATCTCATTACTAATGAGAGTGCCCCAATCAATTCCTTATTGATTCTTCTTAATGGTGATCATGAACTGATACATCCACCCTTGGAAAACATTTGATTCGGGTAAACCAAAAACCTGACTCAACAGAGTGATGATGTCATTTATTTCCTGAATGAAATCACTTCTGGGGACAAGTCTTGGGAATCTAGAAATAGCCGGTTTGGATATGATCAGGAACTTCTTATTTACGTGCTTGATACAATCTTCCTGATCATTATCCCAAGCTTTCTGAGCTGACTTGATATCTAACTCTCCATATTCTTCAAAATTGGGTAGCTTGAGGAGGTCATCGAAGTAACCTCCGTCCAACTTGATCACAACTTCTCCCACCTGGTTTTTCATAGAACGAGAAGTAGAGTCATAACTCGAAGCGCAGGATAAGATGAATTCAGGGTACTGAGCGGACATAGGGAAACCCGCTACAAGAGGTATACCACTATCGACTATCGATTTCATCCATGGAGTTTGGGAAGAGCTCTTTACCCTACTCCAGAAATCCTCCATATCTATATTTCTGAGCTCTGTATCTCAGATGTCATAATTACAATCGATATAGGATGGAGACTCCACCTTTCTGAATTTGTATTTCATCCTTCCTGACTTTTCAGTCTTTTCTTGTGATGGACCAGGGTCCGACATGAGGGATTTTGAAGGAGGAGAGTTTCGGAGATCAGGAGATGTTGCACACTGTGAAAACCCCGACCTACTGGAGATGCCGAAAAGGTGGAAAAACCTGACACATTGAGGAGGATGTCGGGGAGTCCAGAAAACCTGACACACTGAAGATGTCAGAGGCTTGAAATAACTCGACACTTTGAAGATGTCGGATACTTGAGAAAACCCGGAACTTTGAAGATGTCGGAGACTTTGGAAACCCCGAAATGTCAAATTTTCTGATATGCTGCGATATTTTGATACTGCACAGCACCTTGCGAAACCCGAGAAGAAGGAATAGGGTTTTTTTTGAATTTAAAACATGCAAGTTCTTTTTTCATCATTTATATCCCAAACATATTTTAATTACAACAACATTCCGAGGAATAACACAAAGTGATAATTCCAAAGAGATAAACCCTAAAACATAAACCTGGTTTTAGAAAACAACCCTTAAAATGGAAAAGATAAAATCCCAAACCCTGATGAGAAACTTGGAAAAATTCCTCACATAATCAATCCATAAAAACCACAAACAAAGAATGAAGAAAAATACCTTCAACCGGGACAAGGAATGATAAAAAATGAGCAATGCAGTCGGGTACATAGGTGAATTTCAGGTTTCGAGGTCGAAGAAGCATGCGCAAAAATCCACGAGGTAAAAAGTACGTCTGGTAAAAATGACGTGGAAATCCGCATATATATATATATATATATATATATATGAAAATTTGCAATTAATACACTTCAGTCAACACGTGCCAACCACCCGAAAACTTGGCACTAATGCCATGTCAGCATGCTCAGGATATCCAAAAACCTGAAACAAAGGTTTTAGAGTAATTCGGGTTTCAGGTTGCGGGAAACAATCGACATGAAACATGATGCTTGATGGCCCCGGAAACCCGAAACAAAGGAGTAAATCAGGCTTCGGGGATCGGAAGACAGGCAACATGGAGCATGTTTTGACGAAGGCCTATTCTGATGCTTGGAAGGTCCGTAAACCTGACTTAACTAACTTGATGCGGGTTTCGGGTTTCGGGGAACACGCGACATGAAACACCAAAAAACACATGTTGTCTTGCTTATGAAACCCGAAAACCGATTAACTCTTTCTGAGAGGTGATCCTTCAGAAAATTAGCTCCAAAAATTTCTTAGGGTTATCTCAAAATTTTGGCGTAAACATAAAAATGGGATAACAATATACTATAGTCAAAGTTGTAAAAAATTTCAGATTTTACATTCTCAACTCTCATACCATGGTGATGGTCCAAGGATCTGAAATCAAGTAATTCCTAACTCAGCAAGATCTAAGAGCCAAGAGAGGCAATTGAGTGACAAGGATCCAAGAATAGGACTTGGACATCCAACCTTCAAATCTGGTGAGAGGAAATGGATTATGCTAGATGATAGATTAGGATGAATCTCTCTCGAATCAAAATGATGCAAAATAATGCTTGTGCTATGAATGTGTAAGTAAGGATTCACCCCAAGTGATTTTTGTAATTACCACCAATGAGTGGTATACTGAAATTTCATATTTTCTCACTTATGGTGATTTCCCTACTCATCTTGATTACAAGAAAAGAATAAATATCAAGCTCAAGTCATCTAGGTATGTCATATTGGATCACATGCTTTACAAATGGGGATTATATGGGTTCTTCCTAAGGTGGATGGATAAAGAGAAACAAAAAAAGTTGCTAAAATCATATCATGACTAGGATTGTTACGGGCATTTACCTCTATAATGGTGACTACTCAAAAATCCTTCATGGTAGGTACTATTAGCCTAGCTTGTTCACGAATGCTCAAGAATGGGTCTCTAAGTGTGAAACTTTCCAACAATTTGTTGGGAGACCACAACTTGTTGTTCTTCCTCTCCATTCGGTGGTGATCAAAGAACATTTTCAACAATGGGTCTTAGAATTCATTGGAGTTATCAATCCTCATTCAAGTGCATGGCATACCCATGTACTCATGAATAATGACCACTTCACAAAGTAGGTGGAGAAAATTCCAGCCAAACAAGCCAACTCTGAAATGGTATGCAATTTCATCAAAGAGAACATTATCGTCTCTCTTGGAATTATTCAGAAGATTATAGTTGATAATTCTACATATTTTTCATCCATAGAGTTGATGTAATTTTTATATAGTTAGGGAATCTCATTGTATTACCCACAAGGGAATGGTCAAGCCAAGTCAAGAAAAAAGTATCGTGACCATTTTCCACAAGGTAGTTGATGAGAATCAAAGAAACTTGAACAAGAAGCTCTACGATGCACTATGGGAAGACAATATAACTCCTAAGAAATCAATCAGTATGTCACCATTCCAGTTTCTCTACATGATCAATGGAGATATTCTAGTCACCAATGAATAGCTAGCACTCCAAATAGTCAAAGCAATTGAAGATGGCCAGTATCATGACTCCCTTGAAAAAATAATATTGTTTCTTGAAAAGCTTGATGAAGATATGTTCAAGGTGGTAGATCAGATAAAATAACATCAATTGAAGGCGAAGAAGATATTTGAAAAGAAATCAAAGGCAAGGGATTTTAAATTTGGAGATCTTCTCTTGTTATGGTACAAAAGAAGAGAATCAAAAGGAATTCACGAGAAGTTTGATTCCTTATAGCTCGGTCCATTCCAGATTCAGGAAGTCTATAGTGAGAACACTTTATATATCTCATATATAGATGGAAGATTTGGAATTTCCTCATAGCGGGAAATACTTGAAGCTGTATAAACAATGAAAGCAGGTTGTCCCCTATAAGTAACATAGGTGAATTTATCTTGTGTGTTTCCCTTTCCCATTTTGTGTGTTTCCTTTTCCCATTGTGTGTGTTTTTTCCTTTCAAGTGTGGGGTGTTTAATTTTTGTCACACATGTGTGTTATTTATTTCATCCCTTCTCTTTCTTGTAATGAGACTCTATAAATCCTAATGGATAAGGTGCAGGTCCACAATGTGTATTAAATTGAGATTCTAGAGTTCATTGTTATATTTCCTCACTTTTCTTGATCTAGAATAAGTCCCTAAGTGAGAGGTAGATATTGTCATGTGTTTAAATTAGGGTTCATTTTAATACCCCCTCCAAAATATTATTATAGAACAGGTGGCGAATTTTCTAAGTTTACTTTTGAAACAATGGTGAATATACAAAATAATGTTTTGTGGCAAAGGTGATTTAGAAGGTCATAATTTACATGGATTTCACATAGTTTGATGGGTTTTAGATGGTCATCTATTTATAGTTAAATGAGCAAGTCAGACATTTGTCTGTTTGAGGTTAGACATACTAGGTTGGATGGTTGTCTCTCCCCTATTAGACGGATAGGGTTTGACGGTCGTATCTTCCATATCAAATGGACAGTATTGGAAGTTCGTATATATACTTAGAATAGGCTAGAAAACCTATCATTTGCATTTGATGGACTATGTTAGACATTTGTCTCTTCTCTACTAGCCATACAACGTTGGACAACCATCTGTTCTCTGTCTATTTTCCATGGATATAGATGCATGTCTACCACCGTGACCGTCTCTTTGACACTTGATGGTCATATATCGTACTTAAATGGTGTTGGGTTGGATGATCACCTTCTACATATATCTCTTACATGTGCAGACGCATGTCTCGTTCATGTCCGTTAGAGGTGTAGGATGACACTCTTGGACACTCATCTATGTACTGAAAAAGGAATAAATACATATAAAATGTTGCTTTTGGGGGTGCTTCCCCCAAACCCCCATCAGGGTGCACGACCCCCAGACCACACAAGGGGGGTAACCCCCCTTATAACCCCCTAAACCATATGTATTATACCTCAGTGAATATGAGTGCACTTTGATTCAAAATGCTAGTGGTATACATGCATAAGTTTGTTTTTAATTGTAAATAGAAGGCAAATTAACCCATACAAATGACATGTAGGTCAAAAATTTAGGCGAACTAGGAGGTAGCCAATCACTAAAAAATTCACCATTTCTAATTTTCAAAACTTGTAATATTCACGAGTTTATGAAAATTAGTCACTAAAATTTCCCTGTGTGTTTTTGCAAGGTCAAAATTCAAGGTGAAAGCATGACAACTTTACCTAAGTGTCAATTTTTTTTGCCCAAATCTCCTCCTGAGTCATCCTTTGGATTATCCTACCTCGTGTATCATACCATTCCCATCATTTAAAATCCTCATAATGTGAAAAACAAAACCCTCCTAAGTGTTGTAAATCTGGTCATAAGGCCATTTGATTCAGTCAATGAAGTGTCGTTAAGAGGTGAAATCTTTACTAGGCCTAGAAAGGCTTTTCCCTAGCCTTTTTGGGATGGATTTTCATCCTATGGAGATGATAAAGAGGCCTAAAATCATTTTAGGATGTCATGGAAGAGTTTTAAATGCATTGGAACAAGTTTAGGAAAATTTGGGAAAGTTTCAGAGGTTTTGGAATCAGAACAATGAAAGTGGGTTTTGGAGGCTTGAGGAGCTTGCGTGCAAAACAACACTTGACCTTAAACTAAAGATTATGGGAGGTCTAGGATGAGTTAAGAGGAAATAAAGATATCGTTGGAAATATAAAATGATCCTCTACATAATTAAGTTTTCATATATTTCACAAAACCTAAGCGCTTCTTTGTGTAGACCAATCTCAGTAGACTCACCGTGCGGTCATGAATGAAAAAATTAGAATTTTTAGAGAAGACGGAATAATCAAGTTGTTAAAACCATCCCATTTACTGAAAAATTTCCTTGGGAGTCAAATTGATAAATTTTTCTACCTAAAATTTCCTCTTATAACTTTGGGAAAGTTCGTTTCATCATTTCAACAGTTAGTGAAATTCACAGTTTGTATGCCTAGCGCATTTTGGTATCCCAACTGTGCTACTGTTCCAATTGTCCCATGCTCGCCAATAATTCCCTGCCACTTTTCAAGCCTAGGAGGGGGGGGGAGAATTTTATTTCACCTATTATCCCAACTATCTTAGGACATTCACGATAGTTGGGACAAAAAAAATGTGCCCCACCCACTTTGATTTAAAAATCAAGTTTTAATAGCGTTCTTTCAAAGGTTAAAAATAACACTCTTTTTAAATTTAAAAGAGCACTGATTACATTTTTCACTCCATTCCTTCACTAGGTTGACCCAAGAATCCATTGAAGACATATTTAATCTTGAAAATACCTATAAATTCATTATATAAACCTAAAATTCCATCTGGGGAAGCCATAAAACTTGAAACGAAGAAATTCTCATATCTTCCAAACCATTAATGTGCTCCAAAGGAAAATTTCTTAGCAGCTCCATAATCCAAGAACCTTCAATAAATATATAATAGAAAACCCCCTCATGCTCTAGATTATTTATGGTAAAAAACTCTCTTTTCATGCCCTAGTTCACATTTTTTGATTTTCCATCATTCTGGCAGGCGGATTGCGATGAAATTTTGAGCATGTGATTTAGAGAGAAGGTCTATTCCAATGAAGCTATTTTCATCGCCAATTGACAAGGAGAATTGGAAATTATAAAAATAGTAAGTATTTGGTCTTTATACTTATTATAAATAGAAACAATCTAAAAAAATCAAACCTTCTGAAGAAAGTGCACTCAAATTTCAATGGTGAAGAAAAATTAGGCAAATTCAGTTGAAAAAGCACAAAAACATAAAAAAGAAAAAAAGCAAAAAAAAACTTTCTAAAAATATAAATCGTCAAAAATACCCCAAGGAAATTTTACATGGTATGTTAGGTGTTTTGGGATATTGAAAAAAGAAAGAAAAAATAAAAAAAGTAGAAAAAAGAAGCCCTACCTCCTACTTACTAAAAATGGAAAATGTCTATTTTAGGTGCCAAAAGTTGTTGTCTTTCTCATTTTTTATCACCTAACATATTTTTTCTACAACGAAGTTCAAATTTTATGGTTTGGAGTCCATTTCAACTCTCGCATCCAAGTATCTAGAAGTGGGTGACCGTAATGTCACTCACATGGACTTGGAAGACCTGAAAAACTAGATGTTTGGTTGACCCCAGGATCTTGTGGAAGATAAGATATACACAAGTGGTTTATATGCTATAGGTGGCCACCCACTATCCATCCAGAGCACATAATTGGTGATGACTTGTGCTTAGCACTATGAAATATACACAAGAATCATACGTGTGGATAACAATTCAATCTTGATAGTGCTCACCCCCAAGGGATATCACAAAATATGTAGATTCCAAATTGGAACAACAAGGTACTCATCCCAAAGGAGTTTGTAGTATGTGAATGGTCAAAGATAGATTGATATCTTTAAGGAATTTCATTGGGATCTGTGTTGAAGTAGGTGATAAATCCCTCCTACAAGCCAAAGTCTTGGTCCAAACATGAATTTCACGAAGGGTTATCAGATTCCATCATTTTTCTGAGTAGAGTGATGGGAGAGGAAAACACTAAAGAGTTCCATGATTGGATGGATTGTTCATCCTCACCATCATCAAAGGAAAGAAAATGATTGACTAGGGTCAAATCATCATCGATAACATACATTTCCAATTTCTCTAAACTCCAATCACAAGAAAGTTTTCTATGACATATTATCTAGTGTATGCTCTTAATAGTATGAGACCCTACAGGGGTTTGAATCTCACATTAAATGTATCCCAAAAGGAAACCACCTACAAGAGATATCCACAACTGATCTTGAAAGAGAGTAACCATCACTTTTCCAGGGTGAATGACGCATTCACCATGTATGTTGTGAGATTACTTGAAGGAAACCCAAAAATTAGGTTTTCCTCACAGGCTACCACATTGATTCATAAATATGGATCCTTCTTCACACAATTTACAACTTTCTTGTACATCAGAGTAGCCAAATTTGACTTTGATCTGTGAAATATTCCTTGGTACCTGAGTGACAAGATTGTTATGTTTGAGCTTTGCAGGAAACTGTCTCATTTCAACGAAAATCTCAAGAGTAGGAAAAAGAAAGGTGTGTCTTTCCCCATATCCTTGGGAATATTTTCTTTCAAATCTCTCATTAATGCATCAAACTTGGAAATCTCTTTCTCTCAGATGAATCTCTTTTCCTACACTTGTAGGGCTAACTTTGATATCCGGAGCACTCCTGATATGTTTCAAATCCTTGGCTTGCACCATGTGCCACAAGTTGAGGACTATTGTGTGAACTATGTTGATGATCGTGAAGTTAGGAGAAGAGATCACATGAGGATGACAATAGAAAAAATGAGGAATTTAGGATTTGAATGGTTTAAGGAAGGCATCAAGGATTATAGAACATAGTTGTATGATCCAAAGTACTCAGCTATGAAAGATTCTCCTCTACCTCAAGTTTCTTATAGCATAAGAGAATTAGGTGATATCAATGAAAGGACTGAGGAAGTGACATGAATATCAAGAGAGTGGTTCAAAAATAAGGGGGTAGAGTTCATCAAGGTAGGAGTTATCCACACCCTCAATGAATATGAATCTTCTCTCCCCGCTTCGGGAGAAGCTGAAATATCTTCAAGTTCATCCCATTATGAAAGAATTCTAAAGAGAAAGTCCATGGAACCTGAGCCAACACACTACAAGATAATTCACAAGAAGGTAAAAATAGCTCAAGATATGGTAGAGGGCTTGGAAAAAGGTGAGATTGAAATTCCTAAACCAACTATCATTCAAATAACTCAGATCATTTATTCTTCTATAGTTGTGCCTATTCAACTAGTCCAAGATTTGCCTTCTTAGTAAGAACAAGAAACTTCCATCATGCCTAACACTAAGCCTGAGATAAATGAAACATTATCATGGGTACAAGATATGATCGGGGGAGAGACGTGCATGAGCCAATAGGTGGTGATCCCATAATTCTAGGCCATATCTATAATGGTGAAGGTAAATAAAGGAAAGAAAGCACAAATTACAACCCACTTTTTCAATGACACTTCAGGTAATCAATATGTAGCGGTAGCTCAAACCAGAGTCATCAAGCCTATTAATGAGATGACACCATCTGATTATGAAATCAAAACTATTCCACTAAGATTAGTGACACATGAGAGGGATGCACATCTATTTCAGGACTCTTCCACTCACCTTCTCGTAAGAAACCAGGAATACAAAGATAATCTTGATCAAGCGAAAGACCATATAAGGACACTAACTTCATATGTGAAAACATTCTTGGATCCAAATGGTAACACTTCTCTCCCAGCTAAAAAAATTATTCTCATCAGTATCTTCGAACTTGAGTCTATCAGCAAAACACAAGGCTTCACCATGCAAGGTAGAGAAAATGAAAAATGGGTGAACATGTTCCTAGAAAATGGTAAGGTGTTGCTTCAAGAGATCCTTTCATTATTCAAGTACATGGGTGTAAAGACTACAAATATAATCATGAAATGAGAAGAGATTAAAGTAGATAAGGATCGTTGGGACTATGTTTATCCACTAGTCACTAAGATGGGAAAGGTAAATTCATCCATCTTGGTAAGCAAGGGTGTATTATCTTCAGCATCGGATGACTTATCTCAAGTCTGGGCTCATAATTTGGTTTCTCGTTATGAAATGATAAACCATGCTCTTGGAAAAATTGATTCATACGAGGAACGCGTTACAAATATGCAGGGGGATGTCAATGTTGAGGTAAAAAATCTTGGAGTGCCAGCAATAAATGAGGAAACTTCGGAGGATGATCTGTTGAGGCTATTTAAAGATATACTCAAGAAGGAGGCTAAAGATCTGTTTTCATTCAACAAAGAAACATTGCAGTCCCTAGTTGAAATAAAATCAGTCATATCAAAAACTGTAAGGGATCATTAGTCTTGGTTCATAGAATTCAAGAACATAAATGATATCTCTAAGAATTAGATCAAGTCCTTGAGTTTTGTTCACATCCCAAAAGATGAGAAAGTTGTAACTACGGTGATGCGATACAGTAAGCAATTCAAAGGCATTGATATTTATCTTGAGGAACTTTCTAAAAGTCCATCAACAAGCAAGTCTCCATAGGTGAAAGAATCTTCCTCAGTTTGAGTAGTTATATTTTTTCCCTCTTCACACCACCTCCATCTCTTCCTTCACACTCTAATTTTTCATTGGGAGGTTGCACTTTTCATTTTTGTCTTATTCATTAATGTTACTATAGTCAAAAATTCTAATAAGTTTCTGTTAGGAAAATAATGGTTACATTATATTTGTGGTGTTAGTAATTATAAATGTATAAATTTAATTACTATTGTAATAGTGAAATTGTTAATAAAAGACTCACTAATATAGGTTTGGGTGGTTAGTCGTATAGGTTAGTGGTTAAAGTGTTATACCCGTAAATATTATTATGGGTTATTTGTTATAACACCTCTCTAAATAATCAGAGGTTGTTTGGCTATTTTTTTGTCTATATAATAGCCATGTATTGTGATGGTGAGATATAATAGAAGAATGAAATATATTATTGTGTAAGTAATTAGTGTGTTATTTCCATGACAGTCTAATTTAAGCTCTAGATTTGGTATCAGAACATATTTTTCTGAGAGAAATTATACATGAGAGTCTTCTATGTCTTGTAGTCTAAATATTTGATTTGTGATAGCTATATTTTGTAATGCTCCATGTAATTTTTTGAATTGTAGACTTTAAAAATTTATTCATGGTAAGAAGATGCATTCGAACACATGAAAGGCGTATATAATATGATCTATGCATCTAAGTTTTTTCTTCCCTAACTTACACAACGTTTTGCTTCCAAATTGTTCCTTACTGCAAGACCACATTTTGGTCTATGTGCATTTTGTTTGTGCCTGACATCAAGACACTCTAAAGGGATGTGTTATCTTGAAGATAAGTGTGCAGTATTTATTTGTTGGAGTTGGTGATTGAATCTTATGACATTCACATTATCTTTGGTCTTCTAACACAGTTTGCAAATGCCTTTGTCTCGTCCCATATGAATTATTGAGTGAAGCGTTCAAATTTCTATGTTATCATTTGCATCTAGTTTTTGTACACATCTCAAATTGGTATTCACAAGTTTCTCAAATTCGTATTTACATTGAGAAAATCATTGGGTATCAATGTGGTTTCATGGTTGTGTGTTGACAGTAGTCATTGTGGCCAATACCGTAGCTGAGGTGAATTCCACATGACAACGACTCCGCTTGGGTTATTTTTAAGACTTGTTGACCTCTATTGTATTCTCCAAGATGACTTAATACCAAAGAGTCTCCTCCCCATGATAACATTAAAACTTACAACATGGATGATAGGATCTACAAGCTAAAGGTCGCTTGATTTTTACTTTGTTCTCAGTATATCATATTAGGAGTTAGTTTTTTTAATATTCATTTAATTCATTAATAGTCTTCCACTAGTCTTTCTAAAATATTTTGATGCTAGTTTTTTAAAATTGAGTTGTGGTATAGAGTCTATATTCAACACTTCAAGTCTTCAAGTCTTCGTAGAGTCACGAGCATTTATAAAAGTTTTTAGAGCAATTGTAAATGTGTTCATACTCATGTGAATGTCATTCATTAGTGTATTTGATTCAAGAGGTTAATTCCATATTTCTAGTTGTGTTAAAGTATGAAGGAGGTCATTATAGTTATTGTGTGTAAGTTCTTGAAAGTAAAGAAAGTGTTTTTATAGTTAATTTTTTTATTAAGTCTTTACATGTTATCTTGTGTTGAGATTTATAAAGTTGTGTCATAAAAATTCAAATAGTATTTATTGAGTCATTAGTCATTTTTATGTCAATAAAGTGTGTTGATTCATTTTGTCAAGAGTTAAATAAATTGTTTTTAATGGATGCATTTTTTATGGAAACCAATATCCAACTAGTTTCACATTGCGGGAGGGAAATTATACCAATAAATTTAATGTGGAATTTGTTGAGCCTCAAAGTCAATATCAGCTAAGCTAGTAGCATGTTATTGGAGGACAGAGGCATCAGAGGATGGAGGCCAATCAATAACCTCTCTTCTTCAGTCACCAACAACAGGGCCGCTTCATTGATTTGGAGACACATGTGTGAGTGGTGTGCCTTGTTTTAGCATGTAGTGTGTTTGATTTCAATTTTTTTATATTTCCTATATGGTGTGAGAAATAAGAACAAAGGTTTTTTCCTATTTACTAGTATATGTGGTATTCCCACATAATTCCCCAATGTAATAACATAGTGAAGAATAGACAACACAGTAAAATGCAACATCATGAGTATTGAAGAGGTTGATCAATCAGATGTGTTCCTGTTCATACCTAGGTTTTTGGTTACCCTCTAGAAAACCATTAAAGGATGTTCAAATGTGTTCCAGCTTGAGTTCCCACACTTCTAGGTCATATGTGTTCACTAGAGTGACTAATTTATAAACGTGTTCCCATCCTCATTAGTTAAATGTGTTTCTTAAAGTGCATGGTTGATAATAATTTTATGTGTTACTTCTTCTACCTTTAGTTCAAGTGTTGTACTAAGATCATGAGAAAGCATGGGCGGCAAGCTGCAGAGGAAGGGTGAAATTTATTTTACTACCATGTAAACATTAAGGGGGGGGAATGTTAGGAAAATAATGTTTACATTATATTTGTGGTGTTAGGAATTAAAAATGTAGAAATGTAATTACTATTGTAATAGTGAAGTTGCTAATAAAAAACTCACTAATATAGGTTTGGGTGCTTAGTCGTATAGGTTAGTGGTTGGAGTGTTATACCCATGAAAATTGTTATGGGTTATTTGTTATAACATCTCCCTAAATAATCAGTGGTTGTTTGGCTATTTGTTTGGATATTTACTATCCATGTATTGTGATGGTGAGATATAATAGAAGAATGAAATATATTATTGTATGAGTAATTAGTGTGTTATCTCCATGACAGTCTGATTTAAGCTCCAGAGTTTACTGCAATTAATAAAAAGGGGACTTAATTTCTTTCTTAGGAATGTCAAGAGTCACAATTTGAAAAGAAAAGTGAAAAGACATGTGGGGGGGTAGGTGAAGAGTCTTTTTTAAGTCTATATATTGTAAGGACTTACCGATTCCAAAGGGTTTTCAATTTTGTAAGTTCTAAGTAGATAGCTACCAAGAATAAGCAAAAGATAGAAATTTCTTATATATTTTTAGATAGTTTAATGCTTTTGAATAGAGCCTAGAACCGGGGGGTTCTTGGGTCCCATCCATTAACAATTTCCACATACTAGATATTACAAATTTCAACACAAACCCGACCATGCAAGTCAAGCAAAACCACTCGCCAAGCCACTATCTTGGACACCAACCGCCGCCAAGCCTAAGATGCCATCAATAGAGAAGAGAAACTAAACTCCACCACCAATGATTCAAATACCACCATCATCATGGAGAGCTTATGCCAAGCCAAATACAACGATGCAATCAAATCGAAGACCAACCACCAAACCACCATCCTAGCCACCAGTTGCCACTATTCGAGTCTACCACCACCAGAGAAGAGCGCCTAGTCGCAACCATCGGTGATGCAACAACTAGTCACCATCGATAAGCATCCCAAAGGGGATTGCGCCTAATAGGGTTTGAACCTAGGTAGATCCATACACAACTGAATGTCTTAACCAATCCACCCAAAACCCATTGGCAGAAAGTTCTTCTATTTCTCTCTATATGTTTTCCTCTTTCTCTTGCATTGTAAAACTTTGTGAGAATTTCAATAAAGAAAGGAGTTTCTAATTTTCTAGATGAGTGAAAAATTGAAACTTTGTGTTCATGGTTTTATCTTGTCTTGATATTATTAGCAAATTTTTTATTCTTATAAAATTTTGTGGGTTAATATGTTATGATTAATATTTACAATAATATGAGTTTTCCTACTTGCAATATTAATCCCCCTCCTAATTTTTCACTCCCGCTTCCCCACCTACCTAGCAAATTCCTCCCTTACACAAGATTGCAAGAATTTTCCATAGCTGCAGTGGAGTGTGCCTATTGAATCCCCATCCTCTAGGCCAACAACAAATTTAATTTTTATTTCACATACAATAATGGAGTTTCCTCATTCAAGTAGCGGAACCTAGTCTTAGAGCATTGGTTAAAATCAACCAATTTGTCCTAGCTAAAAATTATTTCGCCAACATCCTTTTATTAGATGAAAATATAGGTTCCTCCTCTATGTTGGGAGTAATCTTAATGATAGGAACATATTGTATTTGAAGTATAGTTAGGTTCCCCTTATGTACTAGGAGCATCATGTACTTCTATATGCTATAAGCCACCTAGAAACCCAGACATAAACCGTCTGACATTGTGTACTATTAAATCAATCATCATCATCATCATCAATATTTTTGGATGGTTAAATGATGACCTATTTAATCATATTCCTGGTAAATACTATATCATTTCTTTAACATAATTTTAATGGATAGGTATTGTGGTTTGGTTTCCTATCAATTCAAATCACTTTAAAAATTTGGTTGATCTTATCCTGATATTTTTTGGGGGATAATTTCATGTGAATTTCATTGCAACCTAAGTATACTTATCCAAATAAGAAATTTGAGGTGTCGTAATACAAAAAAAAACCATATAAATCCTAGATGAAAATGAAAGGGAAATCAGTATCAAAGGTGTGATGTGGGACATGGGCCACATTTACAAAACTCAAAGTTAATGTGAATGGAAAGGTTAGTGGTTTACAAAAGTAAGAATAAAAGAAGTGAAAGACCAGTACATGGAAGCCAAAGTTACTTCAAAATAGAAATATATGATAGGGAGATAGGTATCTAATTGTCACATCAATTTAATAGGAGAGTATTTTCAATTTAAAATGAAACCATTAATTAATTTAAAATTGATTGCATATATATAACAAGTAAAATAATAAGGAGACATCTTGGAGTTGATATGACACATTATTTAATCAACATTAATAACCTATGACATCATTTTCATATGGGAGAATAAGGAGAAAAGTCTACCATCCAATCATATATTTGAAAATTGATATTTGTATATGAAAAAAATAAAATTGTTTAAAACTATTTTCTAGACTATATGAAACTAAAATAATTGAATTTGATTGGCTAACAAAAAATTTAAGTAATAGAAAAGTGAATATCAATACTATAGTAACATTTATTTTGATAGGGAATAAAAAGAAACTAATTACATATAAATCCTAGATGAAAATGAAAGGGAAATCCATAACAAATGTATGATGTGGGACATAAGCCACCTTTACAAAACTCGACTTAAATGTGAATGGAAAGGTTAGTGGTTTATAAAAGTAAGAATAATATAAGTGAAAGACCAATACATCAAATCCACAAATGCTTCATAATACAAAGAGATGGAAGAGGGATAGATATCTAGTTGTTACAACAATTTAATAGGAGAGTATTTTCAATTTAAAATTAGATTATTAATTAATTTAAAATGGATTGAATATATATAACAAGTAAAATAATAAGGAGAGAACTTGGAGTTGACATGACACACTATTTAATGATCGTTAATAACATATGAAATTATTTTTCTATAGGAGAATACAAAGAAAAGTCTACCATTCAATCACATATTTAAAAATTAATATTTGTAAATGCAAATATATATAGCTTAACACTATTGTCTAGACTATATGAAACAAAAAATAATTGAATTTGACTAGGTAACAAATAAGTTAACACAAAAATGAGTATTATAGTAACCCCCCCGAAGGCAGGTTCTAATAGGGGACATTTTTTGAAGTACCAAAATAAGGGATAAGGTAAAATACAAGCCCCTAATTTGACAGAGAAAATACTCTTTAAAGGAGGAACTATTTATGCACCCATATCAATGAGATGATTTGGTCTTTAAAAAAGAAAAAAGAAAAAACTAAAACAAAATACTAGAAATATTCACCCTATAAGTATCAAAACGTAATGTAGTAAAGGTAATCCACACTAATTACTTATGTACTTAACTTGGGATCCACATTATATTTAAATAGTGTCACATACTTGAAATTTATTTTATAGTTGAGTTAGCATGTGTTTAGTATATTATTTTCATTTCTCATATTTATTTGGAGGGAAAGTTACATTATGAATCTATTTAAAATACTAAAATTGAAATGTACTAAAAAATAAGCTAGACTCAAACTTGTGCGTTGGATATATATAAGTTACAAATATGAGGTTTCACCATGAGATCAGTCACTTTACATAATTATTCAGTACAAGTTGTACAATGATATGCAAATTGTAGACCTACTTTTCATTTAAATTTAATCAAGTTTGGGGTATTCCATTCTCACGAGTGAAGTATTTTAGAGTCAATGTAACATATTTGACTTGGGGTGGTAAGGCATGTATTTAGAGATACAACAAGCCAACCGAACAATATAACACTTATTTTAGTAAATTTGGACATATTCTAGTCTAAGCAGCTAAAAAGTATAGCTCTTATTGGAATCCAATATTACTAATATTTTGGAGTCCAAAATGTTAAATATTGGTATTTTCTATACTCCAAAATTACATATATTGGAATTTGAAAATTGAAATATTGGAATCAAAAAATTGAAATATTGGACTCCAAAAATTGAAATATTGGAATCCAAAAATTAAAATATTGGAATATGAAAATTGAAATATTAGAATCCAAAAATAACCTTATGTAACTTAGTGGTCTATAGCCTTATGTAACTTAGTGGTCTATAGCCTTATGTAACTTAGCGAAATTGGAATCCAAAAATAGAGAAATTAGAATCCAATAATAGTGAAATTGGAATATTGGAAATAAAAAATTAAAATATTGGAACCCATTATACCTAAATCTAGGTGAAATAATTCAAAATTCCCACTTTTTCAGAAATAAAATTCCTTAGTAGCCTCCAGCATTATGTAACTATTATCCCAAATTTACCCCTGGGTTAAATTGAACATGTCACTAAAAATGGACTTAGCCAATTTTAAGGGGATGGGATGGTTAAATGACCATCAAATTTCCCTTCCCAAAAGCACTGGCGATTGGAATTTGAAAACTTGTGGGAGACTTAGATTATTCATTACCAGGTTATATTATAAAGATGCATGGCGTTCATTTGGTTGTCAAATTCAATGTCAAGCATAAAAAAGAACAAGTGGTAGAAGATCAACAGTCAAAGCAGGCCACATGGCATCATTCTGGCTCTCCTTAAAGGTTTCAGGCCTTGCAAACTTAGAGTCCATGGAATTAATTGTGTTGGATAGAGTTTTGGGTCTACAGAGGGACATACAAGTTAGCAAAGGTCAATGGGACACATGACGAAGTTGGGGGTTGACAGGTGGCAAAAGAGAAATGGTCCGGGACCAATGCGTGGTAGCATTCTGGCCAATTTCAAGTAGATGAGATTTATCAGACCTCAAGTTTGTGGAAGAAGATGGGATTTATAATTCTTCGAGTCCAAACAAGTTAGTAAGGTCAAAAGGGGCTATGTGGTAGCAATTTAAAAGTGTAAAATTTTCTAATTCTCTCAAAGTTAAAAGTTGTGATGTGAAGCCATTAGGAACATGACAAATGTGAAGTTTGAAGACATGTGGAACCTACCTATTGGTCTACCTTTCATAGTATGACATTACGAAGGGCCAAGGGCACTCTAATAATTTCTGACATTGTGAAGGTGTGGAGATTTTCTATTGGTTAATGCTTCATAGTTGTTAGTTAGGGCTTTCAAATGATCTGACATGAGAAGGGGAGTTGAGCCTCCTCATTGGAAAACATTTCGTAGTGGGAAGAAGAAGATAAAGAAAAGACAAACTTTGCAAAGTGCATGGCGATTTCTCATTGGATCAAATTTTGCAATTGTCAGATGAGACTTTCAAAGAGTCTAACAATTTGAGGGGCATGGAATGATCTCATTGGTTAATGCTTCAAAAGTGTCAAAAGGGATAATCAAAAGGACTAACATTACGAAGTGAGTGGAGCCTTATTATTGGATTATTGGATCACACTTCGCAATGGTTAGTCAAAGGGATTTTAAAGGATGAATTATGAATATGTGTGGTAATTTTCTATTGGCTCACATTTCTAAAGGAGTTGACAAGGTCAGAGGATATTCTAACACTGCAAAGGAACGTGGAATTGTCTTATTGGCTTGTATTTCATTAAGGCAGACCCACTCACCAAAGGAAAGGAAAGAAGGAAAGCAAAGGCCTGATCCCTGAGCCAATGGAGGGTGGACACATGGAAAAGATAGAACAATACACACGTAAGAAAAGGCCGGTCCCAAAACCAATCAAATGTTGCCACGTGTCACATTTCTATGTTTCCTGACATATAAATATTCAAATGCCCATATATTTTGATCCAGAGCTCTAAATCAAACAAAATTTATATTGTTATAAATATCTCCTTGAGCCCTTCAATTTGATGCAATCGTATTTGAGTTTTGATGGAATTTGGTGGGTTAAAATGGAAAAAACATATTTTTCGGGAGGAAATATTAGTCCTGAGCATGTAAACAATCAAATCAGATGGTTCAATCACCAGAATTGATAAAGTATGGATTCATTCATTCTTCAGGATGGAATAGACATAGTAATGGACTTACAGAATGCCCATGTGCTTTGCAGAAGAATTCAATGCAGATTTTTGGTGGTTTAAAGTTAAAAAAGTTGGGCCTCTCTCTCTTTTCCCTCTTCTCTTTCTTCCTTGTGGTATATATTGTAAGATATCTCATATGAAAGGGATGGATATTTTTTGTAATGACACTATATCAAAATGGTGGGTGAATTCCCACAAGTTTTCTTACCTCTAATTTGGTCTATGTAATGCATTCTCTCCTTCTGCCATGAATGTAATGGTCTGCACATATTTTAAGCTATAGAATATGTTTTGTGGCATGTTTTGTCTTCCCTAACTCAGTTTATTTACAATCTTTCCTCTCCTTTTCATATTTTGGCATGTTGTGTTTATTTCCTACTTGCAATTTCCATTTTTGTTATGTTGTACATGTGAAGCAAGGTTTAGTCTACATGGTTCTCATCTGTGAGACATTTGTTTGTCCTCTCTCCCATGTTTTCTCACTTTCATTTCCTTTGTGGAGAGCTCTCAACCTTTTTTTGGTGTTATCATCGTCTTTTAACTTAGGAATTCCATTTCATGCATACTTCTAACCCCTCTCTCTCTCCCCAGTCCCTTGGAATTGTTAGTTTAGGAATAGTTAGTCACATTTCCTTCCTTAGGGGTAGTTTTAGCATTATATTCGGTAGAGGAATCTGACCTTCTCTGGAGGTTCATCTCAAGTAGTAAGTCCCACAACTCGATAAATGGTCCCATGTTACCCAAAAATAATAATTTCTCATTCAATAATTCATGACATATCATAGGGTGTTGTTTTTTGGTGATAACAGTTTTGGCATGCTCGATGGGAAAGTTTGAAGTGCTCTATAACTTCATACCAACACGATTAATGTGTTCTTGATGGTATTCAACCTTTGGAGGAAATTATTAACACATATGGTGACTCCAATGATTCATATAGACTCATTTTCTCATATTTCAGACCTCTTCCTCCATCCCCTCATTCATTTCCATGCCCCCATGTTCTCATGGCTCTCTAGAGAGTTCTTCCATTATCACATTTTAGTTCCATCCCTCTCAATTTACAGCATTGGGATGATATTCCAAAAATAGCCTTGAAAAACTTGCCTCTCTTCCTTGGAAATGGAGATCAATCACCCACATTCAGGATATAACAAACCATTGTGTCATTCACAATATCACAAAAGAAAATGTTTACCCCAGACTTATGGTTTCATCATTCAAAGGAAAAACAAGGGATTTTTACAACATTTTGGCTCCACAATCCATTTCCACATGGAAGTAGCTAGGAGAAAAACTACACAACCGATTCAAGGAGGATGTAGATGTCATTTGCCTCATGGAACATCTCAGTAAAATATAACGGGATCCAATGGAGTTTATCTCTGATTTTAACATCATATTTACAAGGAACTGACATAGAATTCCTCAAGAATTCAGACCCCCGAAAGGTATGCCATTATTTTATTATTTAAGGTCCTTTGATGTTGATCTAGTTGTATTAATTCAATCCCTAGGGGTGAAGTCTTCCTCAAGATTTTTCCATTACATCACAAGCTGAGAAGATGCTTATTCAAGATGGAAAAATAAAACCCATCTCTATTGCTGTAATTCTTCCCTCACCACCTCAAATTATTCCCTCCCCTTGTGCAAATAAAGAAAAATCCATTATTCCTTTTCAAAAAAGGAATATCTTTTGCTTCCTTTTCCTTCATTTGATGTTCCACAATGTTTATCATGCCCAAAGCATTCCCCAAACTTTACAAAAGTCTCTGCCATCTCCACCCAAGGCATTACCCAGCTTCTCTAAACCTTGCACTAATGTTTTTAGAAGTTGTGATATTTTACATGTTGTCCTTACCTTCCACCCAAAACTCACTAAACCAAGTTATCCTACAAGGTTGGTAGAAAGGGAGGTATGCTATGTTTTTGGAGAGAAGGAGCAATCCATGAAACACTCCAAACAACAAGGCTTAAGGAAAAATCATGCATTTATTTTGGAGGAAGCAGATCAACAAAGCAGGAAGTATGTTTTGGAGGATCATTTGGCTTCTCTAATTGGTCAAATGAGGTCTCTTGAGCATCAAAAATTTCAGGCCAAACACGAAACAAATCAGTAGCCCCTTATTTATGCCTCTTATCCAACCAATTCTACCAATGAAGATAATTCCATATCTGTTGAAGATTGGTCTGATTCAAATTGGGAGGATGAGAGCATGAAAACCATCGAAAAAGAGATGTTAAATGTCAAGAAGAATCAAGAAGATGTGAAGGACAATCAGATTGGAATTGGAGAGGAGGAAAAAGTGTTTTTGAACACTATTGACATCCAAGGCCTTGAGTAATAATGTTTATTAAGTGAACAAGATGCTTTAATGGAATGCAATGATCCTCATTTCTCTGCATGTTTAGAATTTGTTGCACTATTGGAAGATTGTAGTGGTCCACCAAGAGCATCATTAGTCACTGCAATGGTCAGCCAAGAAGTGCCTCAAGTTTTTAAGGAGAATGAGTTTGAGCTCTCTAGATTCTTGTTTGAGGAAGTAGATCATTAGAACACAAGGGTGGAAACAAAGTTGTTTGCAAAAGAAGCAATATCAATTCTAGACAAGCTTGTAGACATCCACCATGAATAGGAAAGAGTCTCTACCAGCTCCACTCTTGGAGCTAATTGTAAAGAAGATGGAAAAACCAAAACAATCAGGCCTTACCCAATAAAATATTTGGCTAATCTAGAGCCAAAAAGAGAGTTTCCACCAGTCATGCTCACTTTGAAGCATGAGGAAGATATTCAAATTCCCAAGGATTAGCTTCAACATCTCCAACCAATTGCAAAAACAACTAAAGGAGGTATTTATTTTCTTTGTAGTTGATACCTTGATGAATGAGATGGAAAATTGGCTTCAAAACAATTTTCCACTCTTGTTAAAGACCATGTCTAATGTCAAATCAAATACATGGTCTAAAATTGTAAGAAAGGGAAGTTATTTATCCTTGCCTATTTTAGGATTTGTTTAACTTCTCTTTTCTTTGGTTAGAATAGGGTAGGATAAGTTTCTTTTTGTAAAACAAGTGCATTGTGCACACTTTGCATGTTTCCATTTGGGGCATGTATGATTTTTCATGTTTGTACATAGTTTTGTGGTTTTGTTGTTGTTTACATAGTTCAATTCAGTCCAGACAATGTTCATAGCTAAATTAGATGTTGGGGAAACTTTCAAAGTGCAAATTTTCAGCCCCAAGAGATCAGTTGCAGTTTAGAGTCAGTCCGTGCCTCTTCTTTGGTCAAAGTAAGATGTTTGGGTTACAATTAGTTTTTCCAAAGTAGCACATGATCAGAACTCCCAAGTCAAGGATTCAGTTTTTTAGCCCCCTTGTGCTTCTTCTTTGGTCAAAAGTGTAGTGTTTTGGGACAATTTGCAAAAGTGAATAAAATCTCCCGAGCAATCAGCTTCAAGAGTAGACTAAGGTAGCCCCAAATTAGTTTGAATAGGTTTAATGGTAGAATCAGATAGTTGGAGTAGTTTTATGGATCATTTAGAGCTCCATAGATCATACTAAGTCCATTTCGTGCTCATAACATCTCAGGGGTAAGAATTTCAATGAAAAAGATTAGTTTTTCAAAGTTTTTTGGGCTTGAATCCATGTTGAATGGATTGCATCAGGCTACTGGTCAAATTTAGCAAGTAAATTACCCTTGGAGGTTGCTAAACTGTTATCCCAAATTTACCCCCGGGGTTAATTTCGATAACTCGTTAAAAATGGACTTAGCCAAATTTTCAAGCTTAGGATGTTTAAATGCATGTCAAATTCTTCCTTCCAAAAGCATCAACTGTTGGCTTTCAAAAACCATGGGAGACTTATCCAATTTAATGGTGGTTCACTTTAAAAAGTTGGCTGATATTCATTTGGTCGTCAAATGCAATGCCAAACATCAGACAGTGGGCCACATGGCGGGATTCTGACTCTTCTCAAATATTTTGGCTTCGGCAGACTTCAAGTCCATGGAATAAGACAAGTTCAATAATTCATTGGGTCCAGGCTGGTCAGCAAGGTCAACAGGGTGACGTGGCAACATTTTTTAAGGCGAAAATTTTCATATCAAATCCAAAAACTCTCACAACTGACAAACTCGAGGCTATGTGAAGCTATTTCATTGGCCCTCCTTTTGTAATTTGACAAATGCAATGGGCTAAGGCAGGTCTGACAAGTCTAACACTATGAAGCACACGGGGCTTCCCCATTGGCTAATTTTTCATAGCGAGTAAAAGAAGATAAAGGAAATTATGACACTACGAAGTTCATGGAGCTTTCTTATTGGCTCGTACTTCACAATTGTCATTCAAGAGCTATCGATGGTCTGACATTGTGAAAGGTGTGGAATGATCTCATTAGCTGGGATTTTGCAGGGCACAAAAGAGCTAATCAAAAATATTGACACTACAAAGATCATGTAGCCTTCTCATTGGCTCACACTTCACAGTGGTCGGTCAAAGGGATTTACAAAAGTAAAATGTGAAGCTACATGGAGCATTTTCATTGGCTCAAATTTTATGGTTGTTAAAGCTTGTAAAGGATAGTCTAACACTGCGAATAAACGTGATGTTGTTTTATCAGCCCATATTTCATAAAGGCAGACCCACTCACAAAGGAAAAAGGAAAATAAAAGAGGCAAATCCCAATCTCATGACCCAACGGGAGGAAGACACATGGAAAAAGGTAAAGTAGTGCACACATTGGTAGAGGAGAATCCCTGAGCTAATCAAAGGCTACCACATGTCAAGTTCATGTGCTTCCCAACAAGAAAATCTTCAAATGGACATATCTTTCAACTCCAAGCTCCAAATCAGAAAAAATTATATCATTGGAAAGCTCTCCTCAAGCCCTTCAATTTGATATAATCAAATTTGAGATTTGATGGCATTTAGTGGGTAAAAAAGTAAAAAAATGGTTTGGGCCATTAATATGTAGAATTAGATGACTCAACCACTTGAATTAATGAAGTATGGGGCTCTTCCTTCTTCTATAAGTAAAACAAACTTGGGGGACACACTTGACATGCTGTATTACAGGGAAAAAATATATTTATTAATGATCAAAATCAAATAAGATATTTTCCCCTCTTCTCTCTCTCTTCCTTGATCTATATAATAGAATATATTTCATTTTTGTAAGGATGGCTCTTTATTATAGCGACACTATGTCAAAATGGTGGCCGACTTCCCACGAGTTCCAGACCTCTAACTTGGTCTCTGCAATGTAATATTGCCTTCTGTCATGACTGTAATGGAATTGTGCATATTTTAAGCAATATAAAATCTATTTTGTGGCACATATATCTTCCCTAGCTCATTTTATTTGAATTATTGCCTCTCTATTCTATTTTGGCATGTTGTGTGTATTTCTTGCTTGCAGTTCCAATTTTTTGATATGTTGTAAATGCAAAGAAAAGTTAGTTTGCATGGTTCTTTCCTGTGGCACGTCTGTCTACCCTCTCTCCCATGTTTTTTCACTTTCCTTCCCCTTGTGGAGAGAAATTACCCCTTTTTTGGTGCTACCACCACATTTTAGCTTAGTATTTCCATTTCATGCATCTTCTAACCCTTTCTCTCTCTCCCCGGTCCCTTGGAATGGCTAGATTTAGGATCAATTAGTTTTATTTTATTTCACATGATTATTTTTAGTAGTTAGATTAGGTAGAGGAAGATGACCTTCTCTAGAGGTCCATCTCAATTAGTTAGTGATAAAAGTAACTTAGCGACCTCTAGCTTTATGTAGCTTAGCAGTCACTAGCCTTATGTATGTTATCAATTTTTAGCCTTATGTAAGTTAATGACTGCTAGCCTTATGTAAGTTAACAGCCACTAGCCTTATGTAACATAGTAAAATCGGAATCCAAAAATAACGAAATTGGAATCAAATAATAGTGAAATTAGAATCCAAAAATAGTGAAGTTAGAACTCCATTACGTCCAATAACAACAATATTGGAATAAAAAATAGTGATATTGGAACTCCATTACATCAAATAATAATAATATTAGAATCCAATAGTACTACTAATGGAATCCAGTAATAGTAATAATGGAATCCAATAGTAATAAAAATATAATCCATTATACAAAAAAAAAGAAGAAAAATTTCTACCAAAATTTGTAATATTGGAGTTTAGATTCACTAGAACATGTCAAGATTTACTGAAATAATCATTATATAGGGCCAAATTATTAATTGAATGAAGGTTTTTTAAAGACTATTGGACCCCTAGAATATTGACCAAGTATGAAGGCACGTAGGCATGCAGGACCCTAGTTATGGAATGGCACGCAAGGCAAAAGCATGCAAGAGAGAGGTTTGAGGAAGCACATAGCATGCACGATGTGTGAAAGGAGGTTTGGGACTTAGTCAATTTGAGCGACCAGAGTAGAACACGTGAAAAGCATGATCGGGTTTGCATGGATAAGATGCCAACCTGGTGACAGGTTGGCCCAGGAATGAGCATGCCTGCGATGGAATATTCTAGAAGAACATCATGAGATAAGGTGAAAATCCCAGGCCTGGAGAAGCATGCTCACATGAAGGACCACATTTCGACACTTGGAATTAGATCTGAGGGCACTGGAGGGCGAGTTGGCAGTCTAAGAGAGCTATAAATACAGGTGCATATAGAGAAAAAGGAAGAGACAAAGAGTATAGGCGGACCATTGCTAAATTATTGCGAGGACTCTGCTAATGGATACTCATATTCAGGAGAGAATGTACTAGGCATGGAGTTGTAATTTTTCTTTTGATAGCTTACTTACATAAGTCCAGTGAAATGCATGACTACAGTCTGCTGCTCTGTGACACTCTATAATAGTTCAATGAATGTAATGAGGTTACCTTGTATGATATATACATGAAGATCAATCGCTCTAATGCATATTTCTTTCTTATGAATCCTCTTTCCTTTCATACTAAGTATGAATGCTTTTATATTTCTTTCTGTTGTAATACATGTTTTGGATTCTGCTAAGCACTCAGTCTGAAGTGACTGCAAGGATCTAGAGGCCGTTCTGAGCCCTATGGCTCTTGTATGTCCTAACTTCCCTCCTAAAAACTCTTACACTAATCATAGATGATGTTTCCCACTAAACTCAAATGAAAGAGAGACTCAGTACCCGCGTGTGCCTCGGGTGAGCACTCAGCTTTCACTAGGTGATAGGCTGGTACGCATGGGGTTCCTTTCTTTTGTGATAGGAGTAAAAAAATGACTACAAAGACATATCCAACTTGGTGTGATTATGAATGTATTTAGAGGCACTTTATCATGATGTTTTAACCATGAAGGAGTAGAGGGGAAGGCCAAGAAAGAAAACACACCCATCCCATCATACATCAACCATTATGTAAACATTATGTTAGTAAGAAAACCACTTCCACTATGACACCACACATAATGGCATAAAGATCATGATATATTGAATTTTATATGTTATCACAGACCAATCCAATGAAGAAATGTGGGATTAATTCTTTGATTGCATGAGTATTTTTAGAGTTTAAGAAGTAATAAAAAGTTACACTTATCTAACTTGTGGTGGCAATGCATGTATTTAGAGACAAATTTATAAGTTTTCCCCAGATTATTTAGTCACAAAGGAGGAGAGGGGAAGGTTGAGAAAGAAAACATACTCATCATGTAATCAATCAACCATTATGTTGATAAGTGGGAAACTTCATTTATCATGAAAAGTATTAGTACCTTTTAAGTATGAGGCCCTCTCCCTTAGATTACAACCATTTTAATTTTTATTACAATATCAAAGCACTGTATTTAATTTAAAACTATTATTTTAAAGATAGTTGAAAAAACCAACATAAAACTAAAGACCAAAATCAACTCTTCATGATTCCTACGAAATTCTCATTAGTTACAAGAGCGGTTTAGTTTTCTTTGGTGAATATCTATTTGCACTACACAAATATTGTGTACCCTTTCTATATAAGCCTAGAGATATTTAGAAATAAAAACATATGTTCTCTGAACTTTTTGATATGTAAAAATAGAGGCCATTTTGAAAATTGGTCTTGAATTTTTCAGTAAGAAATCATAATTAGTTTTTTGTTCCAAATTTTACATTAATCATTTATCATTTCACATACCTACATTTTAATCAATTTTAATTATTTATGACCTAAATAGTTTCACTGAAAAATCATTTGAATGTAGATTTTTGAGTTGTTATTTTCAAGTATATCATAGTAAGTAGAACATAAACCTTGTTGGCATAGACATCTACATTTCGTAATCATGTACTTGATAATATTGACTTGACTTAAATCCCTTAATTATGAATTGCAGACACAATTAATACTTAAATGTGTTATTTCACTATCTTATAAGACTTTCAAATACTTCATATTTTTCTATTATGTTGCTAAGAGACCTATATGATTGATCTCATTACTCATATACATCTTATATCCCCTTTCACATATCTCAAAATTTCCACTTACAAACATTGAACCTCCTTAAACACTATCATCCATGTTTAAAACAAATGTCACATGGTTTTGTTCCTATTTGACATTCTATCCACAATGACCTAATAATTATATTTTTATATTTTTATATTATTTTCGCTCCCTAGTCGACATTTTTTTGAAATAACATCTAGTGGAAAGGTATACAAGTAAATTATACACACTCATTTACTCACCTATAATTCTTAAGAGATCCTTTGAAAAATACTTATCAAGTATTTGTAATGCCATAATATTCTCTAAATAAAGAGGAGATATTAGGAATAACCTCTAAATAGGTTTCAAACACTCTAAACTAGGTTAAAAGTAGACCAATCTAAGTCATAATCAACTCAAGGAAAAATAACAAACTATAAGTATTTTCACTTTTTAGGAAACTTAAGGGGGTTTTATCTAGAAAATATAAATCTAAAATCACTTTTTTTAGCATTCACAAAGGGTACATCTCTAGCATATCTATCTATGCATACTATTGTTGTTGAAGAACATGAGAAAACATAGGGGGAGGTATGTTAGAATTGCATTTAGTCTTGCAAAGCACTATGAGAACTACATCTAAACTAGGTTAAAAGTAGACCAATCTAAGTCATAATCATCTCAAGGAAAAATAACGAACTATCAAGTATTTTTACTTTGTAGGAAACTTAAGGGGGTTTTATCTAGCAAACATAAATCTACAATCACTTTTTCACATGTTATTTCAGAAACAGGGATGGAAGCCTGTATAATTATATTAATGTGAAATCATTAACTACACAGGTGCAGGTTATAATGTGTGTGTGTGTGTGTTGCACAACCGGATACAAACAATAAAGGATGTTGCACAGGTACACCCGTGAACTAATACAAACAATAACATTGTTAAAACAATATAACAAATCATGTAGTGTTTTGAATAACAACAGTAAGATGGTTATGATTAAATATAACCATATAACATTTAATAAATAAACTAAATAATATGCAATGCATAATTAATTAAGGTAATGTTACCCAAAATGTGCCCCCTGCTCATTTTGTGGTTAACTCCTTGTGTTCTTTCCTCTCTTGTGCCTCAGTCTACATTTTTTGATTTTCAGGCACTCAAGGCTTTCTGGAAATGGCACCATCAGATAGAGCTCTCTCAGCTTTCTAGAAAGGTAAAGTTTGCCTCCTAACTCCTCATATTTTTCAAGTTATGGCTCGGTGGAGTTTTTGTGGGAAATTTTCCCATAGAAGGCCCGCAGCCAATCAGGATGTGCCACATGACATCCGGCCAGCGGAGCGTGGAATTTTTCGAAAAATTTTCCAAAGACAAAAAAGAGGTAAAATTTGAAATTTTTTCCCGTCGATCTGTTTTTGGGCCCTTTTTGCCCTAAATCTTCAAACGATCATATCTTTTGATCCAGAGCTCAGATTTGCACGTTCTTTATATCATTGGAAAGATGTTGAAATTATCTACATGATTCCATGGTAAATTTCTAATTTTGGTTAAGTTTGGAGAGATAAAATTCAAAAACGTCTCTGGTACGTGTCCATGGCCAAAAATGACATTTCAGCGACCAAATTTAATACAGAATAGGTCGCATTCTTCTCCAATTTGGTCAAAAATGATAGGGTATGGGTTTGTAAGGCCCCCCATGCTGATTTAATGCATTTGCAGTCAATGAGGAATGGGCTCCCATATTTTTTGCATTTTCTCTCTCCTGGGCTCAACCCATGCATTGTAAAAGCCAGATTTGGCTCATTTCTTCAAGGTTGAACTCTTTTTGGCATTGAAAACTTCTTCTTTCACCTCCAGCATTTGATAGTTGTAAGAATCAGACCTTTTTTACAGTTTGTAACAGGTTTATACCTCTTTGATGGTGGAATGCAAGAGATTTTACATGGAATTGATAGTGCAAACTCTGTGAATGCCTTTCAGTCCTCTGTTTGTATTGTTTCACTTCATTTTAAGACCTCTAATTACATCTATCAGCTTGTGTACGCTTTCCCTTGTTGCATTTCATGAATTTGTGTCTATTTACATGGCAAAAATGTGTTTCACCACTCCTTTTGGTGCATCACCATCTTAGTTTAGTTTCATTTTTTGCATTTTTATCCCTGTCTCCTTGCAATCTAGGGTAGAATTAGGATTAGAACCTCTGTAGTTGTGCAAAATATAGATCTAAATCTGAGGATTTTGAGGAACCAGCCTCTAATCTAGAGATTCCTCTCTCAGTTTCACAAGTCCCACACTTGGAGAGAGGTTTCCATGTTGTGCAATCACACTGGATGCTCTAGAATCAATTTAGAAACCTGATTTGCATCCAGGGGGCTGCTGATTTGCAACAACAGTTTTGGCACACCCGGTGGGACACTAGAGGTCTCATGTTTACTGCAGCAAAGTTGATGTGCATCTGCTGCAATTTTATTGCTTGAAAAAGAGCTATTATTTGCATATCTAGCGACTCCAAGGGGAAGAATCAACTGGTTTCAGCAGTGCAGACCTAAAAAATCATGAGAAGAATCACTACAAGGTCAAGAGCTGGAGAAGAAGAGGTGCTATTTGAATATCTACAGTTATCTCCAAGAGTAAGGCAAAGTGGGAGGAGAATCCAAAGGTCTCCATCTCCACCAAACAGAACTCTCTCAACTCCTCCACTTGGTAGGCCTTTCATTCAGTCAACAAGGGTTTAAGACCAATTAGAATGGTTCAAAACAACCCCTATGTCAATTTCACAGGCAACAGCCCACTTGCCCTCAATGCACAGCATCTAATTCCAATTGTAGCCTTGAAAAACATTCCATACTTCACTGGAGAGAATCAGACTACTTCAGGTGATCATGTTAAAGACATTGCCAACCTTTGTACAATTCATGAAATCAATGAGATGCAAGTGGCTGTCAAGTTGCTGGCATCTTCATTTAAGGGGAAAGCATTGCAATGGTTTAGGAGCCTTGGAGCTGGTTCTATCACAAATTGGAATCAGCTATGTATAGCACTTCATGAGCAATTTGGAGAGAAGGGAGACAACTTGTCTCTTTTGGAGCAGCTGACAACAATAAAGAGAGCTCCCAATGAGCAGCTGACTGATTTCAACTTCAGATTTCAAAAGACTTGGGAGAGAATTCTAGTGGCAGTTAGGCCAACAGCAGAAGGTGCTTTTCTCTACTATCTCAAAGCTCTAAATTCTGATATTTCTATGTTGATTCAGTCCATGGGAGGCATAACTATCCCTATGGCTTATAGCATTGCCATTAGGGCTGAAAATTATTTGATCCAAGCTGGCAAACTTGCCCCTAGACCTCCCATGCCATTGTTTCCAAGTTTAGAGAGTCCAAACACCAATCAAGCACCTAATTTGGCTCCTTCTCCCACTCCTAGAAATTAGAGTTCTAATGAAGCTTCTACTTCATCTCCAAGTGCCCCAAATGAGCTTCAAGAAGTCATGAAGCAACTGCAAAACCTAGGCAATGAGCTGGTTACTCTCAAGAGGCAACAAGCCCAAGGTTTTAGACCTACTTACCAGCCCCAAGCTCAGCCTAGCAGGCAGCCATACCAACCACAAAGACCACCTAATCTAGCTGCAAGTATGAATCAAACAAGGCCTCCTGCCAATAGACCATTTCAGCCCTATAATCCAAATGCCATATCTGCCTCTAAGGCATTGGTGCCAACACAAAACAACATTGCTCAGGAGTATGATTGGTGCTTTCCATGCAATGAACCTCATAACCAATCCATGTGCTTCAATGGTGCTTTGAATCAAGAATTAATGGTGACAACTACCAGTGTGGAGGGAGAGGGAAGTCAAGGAAACAACCAACAACAAGAAACTTTCCAACAGCAATCAGCCCCAAATGACACCACGTTGGTAAATTGGCAAGCAGAGGATTTTTGTGGCATGAATCAGGAAGTTTCTCAAGGTGTTGCAGCCAACACAAGGTCAAAAAGGAGGAATTTAGGTGAAGAACAACCATTAGCTCCAACCAATCCACGACCTTCTATGGTTCCACAAGTGGTTGGCAAACAAAATCCAATTCTAAATGTACAAGGGCAGCCAAGAACAGCTCCTAGGCCAACTCAAATACCAGTTGTTGCTACCCACATGCAAGGAGTGAATGTGTAAACCAAGGGACAACAAAGAGATCCTTCATCACCATTCAGTATCATTGATCAGATGAAGAAGACAAATGTCAATATATCAATGTGGGAATCCCTATCTATCCCAGGCCAGAGATATTTGCTACAAGCTGCCATGAAGGACTGGCCAACTTCGAATCAGCAAGTTCAGATGCAAGAGAAAGTGCTTACAAATGCTGCCCAGCCTGAGGGAAATCATGGAGGACAGCAAGGTAAAATGTTGAAGCCCCCTCCTTTCTATGTCTCGTTAATCATTGGAAATCAGCTAGTGCACAATTGCATGATAGACTCCGGGGCAAGTAGCTCAGTGATGCCTAAACAAATAGCTGATCAGCTAGGGCTTCAATACGAAACCATATCTAAAGGAGTAGTGCAGCTAGATGGGACAGCAGTAGCAACAGTTGGAGTGATTAGAAACTTGAATCTTACCTTGCATGCATGTCCAAATGTTTTCGTTTTGCAAGATGTATCAGTCATAGACCTTCCACCACTCTTTGCCCTATGCTTGTCAAGGGACTTCACAGCCAAGATTGGAGGATATTTGTCTGCTGATTGGTCACACATGCTGTTCAGAACAAGGTATGCAACCAAAGCTACAATCAGGTCTAAACCTATTGTAAGCTTCCATATTGAACCTTACACTCTAAGTCAAGTCGATGTCAATTGTTCAGCATTTGATCAAGAAGATCACCCAAGCATCGATGAAGCTGATACCAAGGTTGGATGCATCCCGGATCAAACTCTTGATGAATGGGCAAACAAGGTACATGATTTTGATCCTTATCAAGAAGTGGAAGAATCTGAGCTAGGGATCTATTGCATACACGAGGAAAATCAGCCTATTCCTAGCATCACCAAGCCAAACCACAGGGATGACAATGAGGTATGGCAGCTGTTTTTTGATGGATCAAGGAGTAGACAAGGTGCAGGAGGTGGAGCCATGCTTGTTTCACCTCAAGGAGTAAAGTACTATTCAGATTTTAGATTTCAGTTTGCATGCTCCAATAACACTGCTGAATATGAAGCCTTGGTGCAAGGGATGCATTGAGCAATCAAGAAGAAAATAAAGAACTTGCAAGTCTTTGGTGACAGTGAATTGATTGTAAATCATATCAAGGGACAACATGCTGCCAAGAATGATCTACTCAAGTGCTACAAGAATAGGGTGTGGGACCTCATGGAAGATTTTGAGGGTTTTGGCATCAAATCCATTCCTAGGAAAGAGAATCAAGCTGCTGACAGGATTGCAACAGTAGGGGCAGCCTTTGACATTGTGGAAAGCATTCAACAAGACAAGGTACAACAAAACATCCACATGATTGTGAGGCCTTCAGTGCCAGATAACAATGTCAGTTGGCAAGTGTTTGAGAATGACCAGCAAATCATTCATTTCTTGCAAGAAGAAGCTGAGTTCTCAGCCAAGAATCAAGAAAAATTGGAACACCAGTATGGTGACCAAGTGGTACAGCTGAGAACTAACAAGCTGCCCAAGGAACTTATCACTTTAGAGTCCATCTTTAATCCCAATGATCAGTTTAGAAAGGAGAAAGCAAACATTCAGGTCAAGAGAGAAGATTCAGTATCCGTCTTAGTGGAAGAGAACAAACCATTGCAAATTGGAAGGATGACAACTGAACAAGAAAGGTATGAGTTCATACAGCTGTGTCAAGAGTTCCCTGACGTGTTTGCTTGGAGCTATGAAGACTTGAAAGGTTTCAATCCCAACTTAGCTCAGCATACCATTGAATTGGATCCAAATACTAAGCCTGTTAGGCAGAAACAAAGACCAGTCAATCCGCACATGGAGCCTCTCATGAGGAAAGAATTGGACAAGCTGATTGAGTCAAGGATCATATTCCCAATCAAGCATTCTAGTTAGGTTGCCAACTTAGTTCCAGTCAGAAAGAAGAGTGGAGAGATCAGATTGTGTGTTGATTTCAGAGACTTAAATAGAGCATCTCTCAATGACCATTACCCACTCCCTTCCATGGAGAAAATCTTGCAAGTTGTGGCTGGCTCCGAGAGGTTTTCCCTACTTCATGGCTACTCAGGCTACAATCAGATTATGGTGAAGGAAGAAGACCAGTTCAAGACAACCTTCACAACCAAATGGGGAACTTATGCATATACGAAAATGTCATTTGGGTTGTCCAACGCCGGTGCTACCTTCCAAAGAGCAATGGACATGGCATTCAAAGGTTTGATTAACAACATGGTGCTGATATACCTTGATGATATCACTATTTTTTCCAAGAATGCAGCAGACCACCTCTCTCATTTGAGACAAGTCTTCACGAGGTGCAGGAGATTTGGAGTGTCTTTAAATCCTAAGAAGTGTATCTTCCTAGCACATGAAGGAAAGCTCCTTGGCCATATTGTCTCCAAGGAAGGATTAGCAATTGATACAGAGAGGGTTGAAGCCATAAGAGCACTACCATTTCCAAGCCACAAGAAGGCCCTTCAGAGTTTCTTGGGGAGAATAAACTTTGTCTAGAGGTTTGTCCTAGATTTTGCAGCCCTTGTCAAGCCCATCACCAAAATGTTAAAGAAAAGCATGGCTTTCAAGTGGACAGCAGAAGGCAAGGAGAGTTTTGAAGCAATCAAAGAAGCCATATCTCAAGCACCAACTCTCATCAACCCGGAATTCTCCAAGGATTTCATCCTCTATGCATTTGGAGGTAATGACACTATTTATGTCATTTTGGTACAGCAGAACAAGGATAATGATGAGCAGCCAATTGCTTTCTTCAGCCAGATCCTAGATGACTATGAGGTGAGGTATTCTTTTATTGAGAAGCATGTGCTAGCAGTAATCAGAAGCTTGAAGAAATTCAAACATTTAGTCTCAAACAACAAGGTCCAGTTGCTGGTCTCACACGCTGGGGTTAAGGACTTCCTCCTTAACAAAGATTTGAATGAGAAAAGGGCAGGTTGGATCACCCGTGTCATGGAGTATGACATTGAAATCAAGATCACCAAGCTGGTAAGAGGGAAAGGATTGTGTGAGCAGCTGGTTTTGGGGAAGCAAAAAGAAGTATGCAATGAAGAAGAGGCTGTTTTGACAGTCCAGGACAGCCATGAGCCAAGTGGCAATCAAGAAGAAGACAATGTTGCCCCCACTCCTTGCTGGACCCAAGGTATTATATACTTCCTAAGCACAGGCCTATGCCCTCCGGAGATGAACAAGACCCAAAGGAGACACTTCAGATTGCAGGTTGTCCCATATGCCATTGTTGATGGAGTTTTGTTCAAAAAAGATGTGAATGGAGTGCTACTGAGATGCATTAGCACAAATCAGATTCAGAGGGTGTTGGAAGAGTTCCATGGTGGACCAGCTAGTGGTCATTTTGCACCGAGCGTGACAGATCTAAAAATCATGAAGGCTGGTTATTATTGGCCTAAAATTTTCAGTGATTGCTATGCATGGATCAAGAGGTGTAAGAATTGTGCATTCTTCAAGGAAAAGAGAGACTTGTTGTCCTTCCATTGCATCCAATCTCAGTTGACCAGCCATTCATGCAATGGGGTTTGGACTTCATTGGAGTCATTAATCCCAATTCAAGCCAAGGGCACAAATGGATTTTGACAGCCACGGACTACTTCACCAAGTGGACTGAAGCAGTAGCACTCAAAGAGGCAAATGAGTCTAGCATCTTAGACTTTTATGAGGGGATAACAACTAGATTTGGTATACCTGCTACAATAATCTCAGATAATGCATTGGCATTCATTGGATCCAAGGTGACTGAGTGGGCTGTCAAGAACGGGATCTACCTAAGCACTTCATCAAACTATTACCCTCAAGGTAATGGCCAGGCCGAGTCTACAAACAAGAACTTTTTGAGGATCATTAGGAGGACTCTTGATGAGAATCAGAGGTCTTGGCATACCAAACTGAAATCAGCCTTATGGGCTGATAGGATAACTCCCAAGAGATCCACAGGTAACTCTCCATTCAAGCTTGTCTATGGAAGAGAAGCAATCTTGCCCATGTCACTTGAGTTTCCAACATTGGAACTCATGAAGCAGTTGGATTTGCTAGAGTTTGAGCCCATGGAGGTGAGGTATGTAGAGTTGATGGAGCTGCAAGAGATCAGAACCGAGGCATCCCAAGAAATGGAGAAGGATCAAGCTTTGATCAAGAAGACCTTTGATAGGAAGGCCAAGGATAGATCTTTCCAAGTTGGAGATCTAGTGTTGAAGTGGGATGCAGATAGAGCAAAATCGGGAAGGCATTCGAAATTTGATGCCATTTGGAGTGGCCCATACATGGTCATAAAGTGCAAGAACAACAATGCTTTCCAATTGGCCTCATTGGATGGTGAAGAACTGCAGATTCCAGTCAATGGAATCTATCTCAAGCGTTGCTTCTAGAGGGAAATTCACTACTTTGTAAATATTAGATTAGATTTTCATTCCTCCAAGTGCTTGTGCACATTGTTTTGCTGTAGGTTAGTTTTACTTTCCCTAAGTGCTTTGGCACAGCTTGTTGTCCATGGAGATGTTTTGCAGTCCTTGTTTCCATCAGGTGTTTCTCCATCTTTATCCTTGCAACATTATAAGTCAGTTGGGGTTCTAAATAGAATATTAGATGACTCCATGCCCAATGGACTACTTCATGCTACTGGTCTTTTCATCTAGCAGGCAGATGACCCCTCTGAGTCGCCAAAATTATTACCCAAAATGTGCCCCCTGCTCATTTTGTGGCTAACTCCTTGTGTTCTTGCCTCTCTTGTGCCTCAGTCTACATTTTTTTATTTTTAGGCACTCAAGGCTTTCTAGAAATGGCACCATCAGATAGAGCTCTCTCTCAGCTTTCCAGAAAGGTAAAGTTTACCTCCTAACTCCTCATATTTTTCAAGTTATGGCTCGGCAGAGTTTTTGTGGGAAATTTTCCCATAGAAGGCCCGCAGCCAATCAAGACGTGCCACGTGGCATCCAGCCAGCGGAGCACGGAATTTTTCAAAAAAATTTCCAAAGACAAAAAGAGGTAAAATTTGAAATTTTTTCCCACTGATCCGTTTTTGGGCGATTTTTGCCCTAAATCTTCAAACGATCATATCTTTTGATCCAGAGCTCGGATTTGCACGTTCTTTATATCATTGGAAAGCTGTTGAAATTATCTACATGATTCCATGGTCAATTTATAATTTTGGTTAATTTTGGAGAGAGAAAATTCAAAAAACGGATCTGGTACGTGTCCATGGCCAGAAATGACATTTCAGCGACCAAATTTAATATAGAATGGGTCGCATTCTTCTCCAATTTGGTCAAAAATGACAGGGTATGGGTTTGTAAGGTCCCCCATGTTGATTTAATGCATTTTTAGTCAATGAGGAATGGACTCCCACGTTTTTTGCATTTTCTCTCTCCTGGGCTCGACCCATGCATTGTAAAAGCTAGATTTGGCTCATTTCTTCAAGGTTGAACTCTTTTTGGCATTGAAAACTTCTTCTTTCACCTCCAGCAGTTGATAGTTGTAAGAATCAGACCTTTTTTACAGTTTGTAACAGGTTTATACCTCTTTGATGGTGGAATGCAAGAGATTTTACATGGAATTGACAGTGCAAACTTTGTGAATGCCTTTCAGTCCTCTGTTTGTATTGTTTCACTTCATTTTAAGACCTCTAATTACATCTATCAGCTTGTGTATGCTTTCCCTTGTTTCATTTCATGAATTTGTGTCTATTTACATGGCAAAAATGTGTTTCACCACTCCTTTTGGTGCATCACCATCTTAGTTTAGTTTCATTTTTTGCATTTTTATCCCTGTCTCCTTGCAATCTAAGGTAGAATTAGGATTAGAACCTCTGTAGTTGTGCAAAATATAGATCTAAATCATAGGAGTTTGAGGAACCAGCCTCTAATCTAGAGATTCCTCTCTCAGTTTCACAAGTCCCACACTTGGAGAGAGGTTTCCATGTTGTGCAATCACACTGGATGCTCTAGAATCAATTTAGAAACCTGATTTACATCCAGGGGTGCTGCTGATTTGCAACAACAGGTAATAATATATTTACCCTAACATTACCCCCTTTAATTTTTCATTGCCTCAAGGGATGAGGAGAGGAACTCTCTGAACCTCTTGAAGTTGTCACATGCAAGTGACTTTGTAAAGATGCCTACTCGTTATTCAGCTGTTGGAAAAACCTGAAGTTGTATATTTTGCTTCAAGACATGCTCATGTATGAAATGTGCATGCACCTTAATGTGTTTTGTTCTTTCATGAAAAAATAGATTGCGAACAAGTTTGAGAAAACCTTCATAATCAACATACATGGTGGTCATTTTATCATGTGGTATTCCAAGTCCTTCAAGTATGTGACGTAGCCAAATTGCTTCACACACAAGTTTTCTTGCAGAATGATACTTGGCTTCTGTGGAAGAATGAGAAACAAAGTGTTTTTTCTTGCTTCCCCATGATATTGGTCCAAATCCCATAAAAAACACAAAACTTGAAGTGGATTTTTTGTCATCAATATTGCATGCATGATCTAAATCCAAATATCCCGACAAGAAGAAGTTATCGTTCTTCTTGTATTCTAGATCAAGATCCACTGATCCTTTGAGATATCTCAAGATTCACCTTGCTTCTTTCCAATGACTAAATTTTGGTTCCTGCATGAACCTAGATAGATAGCTCAGTGCAAAGCTATTATATGGTCTAGTGTAGGTCAGATAAATGAGACTCCCAATCAACTGTCGATAGAGAGTGGCATTTACCTTAGGAGTTGGATCTAAATGAAATAACTGCAATTTGTTCTCTATAGGTGTAGTAATCGGTGTGCAATCCATCATCTTGAATTTCTCGAGCATCGCCTTGGTATGCTTCATCTGAGAAACAAAGATGTGATTCTCTTTCTGCCATACTTCTAATCCAAGATAATAGTGCATTAGCCCGAGATCTTTCATGTCAAATGATCGATTAAAATCTTTCTTCCTTGCATCGACCATCCTCACTGAACTGCCAGTGATGATTAGATCGTGTGCCTGTTTGAGGCCATAAAGACATTTCCTGAGTTTGCATACCTTTGCTTCTTGACCAAGTATAACATATCCCTCAGGTTGAGTCATATAGACTTCTTATTGTAAATCTTTGTTTAGGAAGGCACTTTTATACGTCCATTTGATGGAATTTCCAACCAAACGGTGTAGCTAGAGAAAATATCATCCTGATCATTTTGATCTTAGCTATGGGAGAAAATGTCTCCTCGTAGTCAATGCCTATTTTTATGCATACCCCTTTGCTACTCTTCTCACTTTTTATTCATCTACTTTCCCATATGATTTGTACTTTTTTTTTAATATCCATCTGCATCCAATGGGTTTCTTCCCTGGTGGAAGATCGACAAGCTACCAAGTGTTTTTTTTCATCACTGTATTGATACTCAGCGTCCATGGAATATTTCCAAGCTTTTGACTGTAGAAATTCCTAGACTGTAGAGGTTTCATTAGACTCATTAACTCTACTCATCAAAGAAAATTTCACTTCTTATCTTGCTTTAGTATGATTTTGTGGTCCAAGGGTGGATGTATCTAGTGGAGACATCCATTCTTACATCTCGTAATATGCTAGTATATCACACCAGGATATACGTTGAACTGTTCCCATGGGTCATGGTTCTATAAGATCATCACCATCATCCCCATCATCACTTTCATCATTTTTGGTAACATCAGCTTTAGTTCTTACAACTGGTGAAGAATCTACATCAAGTGAGTTTGGAGGAGGATACTCTACTTCCTTCTTCTCAAATAACTCAACATCTCTACTGGTGTATACTCTTCTGGTCTTCGGATCCATCAATCTGTACCCAATATTTTCTTCACTGTAGCCAATGAAAATGAGTTTCTGTGACTTTTTCTTCTTAGGTATGTGCATACTTGCTTTACACCCAAATACTCTAAGGTGTGCAACAGATGGTTTCCGCTTTGACCATGCTTCACATGTGTGCATTACTTTGTCAAGATAAAATGCGGGAACTCTGTTTAACAAATACATTGTTTTCTTTGATGCTTCTACCCAAAATATCTTTGCTAGTCTAGAGTCATCGATAATTCATCACACCATTTCCATGATAGTATGGTTTCTTCTCTCAACAACACCATTGTACTGCAGTGTGTATGGAGGAGGAATTTGTCAACGAATCCTGTGAGCTTGTAAGTAGTCTTTAAACTCATTACTAGTGAATTTCCCCCTTCAATCTGATCAGAGAGTTTTGATGTGATGACCATTTTCATTCTCAACAACTACTTTGAATTATTTTAAGGTTTCAAAAGCTTCAATTTTATTGTGAAGAAAAAATATCCACATTTTTCTGTGAATAGTCATTAACACAAAGCATGAAGTACTGAAATCTAGAATGACTCGGTTGCATCGGAACACAAATATTTGTATGATCCAGATCAAGCTTTACCATGAGCTCGATATGTACTCTTCTGGAATGAAGCTTTGTGTTATTTTCCTACTAGACAGTGAGGACACTTGTCTATATCCTTTTAAACAGATGATAACCTATGTACCATATTGGGTCAGGCAAAGTGTCTCGAGATACTTGAAACTAACATGACCAAGTATCTGATGCCACAACTGTGCTAGAGGTAGAGTTCTTAGCCACAAGTTCCTGATCATCTCTTTGAAGAAAATCAAGATGGAACATTTGCGTCCCACATTAGAGGCTTTTGTCAACTATTTTTGAGCCTCGTGATTTGTCTTGAATTAAACATCTGTTTTTTTCCAGAATGACTATCAAAGTCAACTTTTAAGTTATAATCTATGAGTTGAATGACTGAATAGCATATTCTTTAGTTAACCCAAGGACATATAAGCACATTTGATAGTCTACAGTTTTGTGAACCAAGGGGTAGAGAAATGTTCCCAATCCCCTGAAATTTATATGAAGAATCATCACCCAACAAAACATGGTTTTTAGAAGGCGTGTCCCTCATTGAAGTAAAATAGTCTTTGTGGTTGGTTATGTGTTGAGTGGCTCCCAAATCAACATACCAGACATCACTAGATGACATGGAGGGTTCACATGATCAAGCAGTGTACAAGTAGTCTTCATTATCTAAATGTTCTTCTTGCTCAGCAATATTTCCTTATTGATGGGGTCTTCTTTTCCAATTCCCCTTTTTCTACCCTTGATTGTAATTCTGTATGTCCCTTGTGATATTTTTGGTGTTGAGGTCCAAAATTACTTGATGAACCTTTCTTATATATATTATACCAACAATATTTCAACTCATGTCCTCTTTTACAGATTTTACATTTCTTCTTCTGTCATTTTTCCCCTTGATGTTGATACTTATTCTGATGTTGGGACTTTTGATAGGAATTATGTTTTCCTTTTCCTTTTCCTTTCCATTTTTGATGAGAAGAAATTTCCTTCTCCTCTTCATCATCCTTATTATGCATGGCTTCATCTTTTTGTAGTAGGTTTGCCAGCTGTGTCAAAACTAACTGTCGTATCTGAGAAGTTTAATGTTATTTACAAAAATATGGTAAGAAGAAGGGAGAGATCTCAGAACAATGGGAACAAGAGCTTCATCTGTGACCACCTCTCCCAGGGCTAGAAGTGAAGCCCTCAATATGCAAATCTTCTCAAGAAAGCTTCAATTTTCTCATTTTGTTTGAACTTCATTGTGTGTAACTGAATCTACAAATTCTGATATGACATTATTGTTTTTGGCCTCGTACATTGTGCTCAACTTATCACATGCTTCTTTGGTTGTTTTGGAATCTCGAATGTGGGGTTACACATCATTGGACACTCCAAATAAGATGATGAGTCTTGGTCTTTCTAATCTGATCTATCAAATTTTCATTGTTGTGTCGTGTCAGTAGTTGATTTGGATCATAGTACCATTAACAACAGGCCATATCTCTTCAAACTCAAGTTGTGTCTTGATTTTTGTCTTCCAGGTAGCATATTTATTTCCTCTTAGTAGTTGTGAATCTAGAAGAATTTTTTTTGGGGCATTAGTACCCATTTTACAAAAATCACTAATAGGGTTAGGCTCTTATCACTCTAAGTATAAGGTTTCCTAATCTATATACCATCAGTCTGATATAACCCAAACCTTTCTATATACGTGCCCTTCCGATATACCCAATCGGTATGTCGAAGAAGTTCACCCTTTTTATATACCCGGTGGTATGTGAAAGAGGCGTTAACATACATGAAAGAATTTAATATGTGGTACCAAGACAATACTGAAAGGGGTGTGTGCGATTATTGACACCAAATCAAAGAAATATCCTCATACGCACGCGTAACTTTGTTATATACTTGGATAATTTCTCAGTCCAGATTTATGTCGTGCAATCATTCACAGATGGATGGGATGGCTCATAGTGTGTGCACTATGACCTTATTACTCCCCTTTAATTTAAAAGGTCGATACCCAGACGACGTTATTGTAGCTATATTAGGCATTAAGTAAAGTAATAGTCACAGATGGATTTACCCATAAGTGCTTCCTAGAGGCATTGTATATACCAAACGCTACGAATGAAATCTGGGATCTCGTGAGTGTTTTAGAACCAAATTTCACTGTTTTGTATTACAATATCTCTGTCCAGTTTCTGAGAAGCTACAATTTTTTTGGTTTTCTATGGTAGCCTGCAAATTAGTATAATATACTAAAGCATACAATTACATTCAAAAAATTTGAAAAAATTGAATGCAGGATAGATTTTTTTATTTTACTAGGCCCTGGTGGCCTTCTGGAGCCCAGATACGATCCTCTATGCCAAAAATCGCAAAAAAAATCTGAAAATGCAATTTTTAGGTATACCTCCTTTAGAAAAAGTTGCTCAGAATGAAAAAATAAGAGGTCTAGGAGAAAAAGATCTTTTTCCTTAAAAAAGGGTTTTTCTCACTAAACTTTAGGGGCCTGTTTAGTTATGACTAAGTTGTTTAGTTGAGGTTTTTCTACTAAATGTACTACCAAAGTTGGTGATTTCTCCAATTTTGCCTCCAAATTCAAATTGGTTTAAAATTGAGTTGTGGGTGGGGGTCAAACCCCTACACATGCTCATCACCTAATCACTCTCTAACTATCCAACAAAGCTCGTATCAATGCACATGTAGTGTATAAATGAAAGCAATAAAACTTGTATATCAACAAATAGTCAAAATTGACTCACCTTTGAGAATATCGACTTGGAAATTGACTTGGCTGAATTGAGGAGGTCTTACATGGATGAATTGGTGAATGTCAATGTTGTAATGTTGAATGTTGGCGATTGAAGCCTTTAGGGCATTTTTTAATACGCCGAATCCAATATCTAAATGCCCTTTTTTGTTTGAACGCTGCAGTTTGTGATTATTCACACCACTTTTTTATTATTGTTGCCTCTGATTAGCAGCACTGGGAGAGGATCATTTGAGATCAAATTTCAACCATCTTTTTTTATTATTCTTGGGTATGCATGGACTGTGGATCTTGGAGGCTAGACAGTGGAGCTTGGTGTGCTATCACTACTTGTTTTTATGTTGTTCCAGGTTTGTTTGGTTGCAGGTCGCAAGGGAATAGGACCCAGTGGCAATCATCACGTCACATAGGAAACTATGTACCTATTATAGGGTCGTTCACATGACCAATGATGGCTATATAGTTTCTTTAGATAGTTTATAGGATGGTTTGACAGGTAGGATTCTTGAATGGAGTGGGTGGAGGAATTACTATGTCGATGGCTTGATCTCCTCAATGTACCCACTCGATAGTGGTATGTGACATGGGTAGCACTTTCTACGATCTCAGAGGATGAAACATATCGATCTGATTCTAACACATGCTCAATGTGTGGCTCAATTGACATCGGTACCATAGATCAACTCAGATCCTTTTCCTAAACAGTGGGGGGTAGTGCAAGACCAATATTCAACTTTTGACTCGGTTGCTTAGCAACCCCATGCAACTCAACTTGGTCATACTCTAAAATCGATGCATAGCTCATTCAACTATGCTGAGAGATCTTTTGCAACACAGCCAGGAGCTCCACATACACACATGCCTTCTAAATGTGGAGTTCAATAGATAATATTATCTATAATGATTGCAGTCCTCTCAATATTAGAGGCAAAACCCCTGTTGGGAAAAAATGATTCTGCAAAAAAAATCCTATATATGTATTTCCTAGTGCAAGGTTTCCTAGTGCACCAGTGCACCAACAAAATTTTATTTCTGTTTACCTGGAGATCGAACATGATGTTGTGGGGACTACAGGGATGGGAATGGAAAGTTGTAGAAGGCTACACTAGGCTCTCTAATTTGAAGCAAATTTCTTCTCCATAATATCCTTTATCTTCTTCTACTCTCTCTTTCCTCACCTTCTCTTCTCATAGGTGTAGATTCAACCAAATCTGGTACCAAATGTAAAACAGGTACAGAAGCCTATAGGATTTTATTAATAATCAATCAATCAATTACACAGGTGTACGGATGCCTGTATAATTATATTAATGTGAAATCATTAACTACATAGGTATAGGATATGCAATATATATGAATTGCACAACCGGATACAAACAATGAAGGATGTTGCACAGGTACACCCATGAACTAATAAAAATAATATTATTGCTAAAACATTATAACAACTCCTGTGGTGTTTTGAATAAAAAACAATAAGATGGTTATGATTAAATATAACCATATAACATTTAATAAATACAATTAATTAAGGTAATAATATATTTACCCTAACATAGCACTCATAAAGGTTACATCTCTAGCATATATATCTATGCATACTCTTGTTGTTGAGGAACATGAGAAAACGTAGGGGGAGGAATGTTAGACTTGCATTTAGTCTTGCAAAGCAGTATGAGAACTACATCTAAACTAGGTTAAAAGTAGATCAATCTAAGTCATAATCTTCTCAAAGAAAAATAACGAACTATCAATTATTTTCACTTTATAGGAAACTTAAGGGCGTTTTATCTAGCAAATATAAATTTGCAATCACTTTGTTTAGCACTCATAAAGGGTACATCTCTAACATATCTATCTATGAATACTATTGTTATTGAGGAACATAAGAAAACATAGGGGGAGGTATGTTAGACTTGCATTTAGTCTTGCAAAGAACTATGAGAACTACATAAATTTTGAGCCCCTCATTTGGGCAATGTAGTGCAAAATCTAGTTATAATCAACAAGGGGGATGGGCACCAAGGGTAAAACAACTCAACCAAACACCATTTTTTGATATATAATGTCTATGTGATTGCTAGTACTATAAAAAATTAGGATTTTGACCTTTACAGGAGCATGTGTGAATATTATAAGAGTGAAAGTGTAAGAGGAAACTAAAGATGAAGAAGAAGTTATCCAGATTAAAAAGGAACTATAAAGCAATGCCATATACTAGTGTGAAGTAGGATATAATTGTTTCACTCTAGTTTCTAGTTTAATGCTAGTGCCTAATAGGATTTTAACACCTTGTTTTAGGAAAAAGTCACATTAAGCCATGTAACAACCTATTTGACCTAGTTACTAATCCATATAAAACTGCAAAGCAATAAATAAATCCAAGTGCACTTATCTTCTTATATTTTTCTATATTTATTATGTATTCTAATTGAATGTAACTTCTCTATATCATTTTACTTATAATGTCATAATTGAATGTTGGAGCATTTATCTATTAACCTAAGTACACGTTAGTTTTTAAGATTTCAATCCTAATCAGGGTTTTAAATTCTAATTTGGGTGTAACAGAGTTGGTGCTTAATATCATTCATAAATTTTAGGTAGTCATTATGTCTATGATTTGTAACAAACATATTTCTCAAATTTTATAGCTAGCTCTAAGACCATAGATGTTAATATCTCATTCCAAAACTATATATCCTACTGTAATGGATATTTATTTATCCTCTTTTTTATTTTTAATATATATTAACCTGCATTGGAAATTCTATTTCATTGCACATATGTTTCCTATGTTAGATTTAGGATCATCATTTATTTCTTTACACATCACGTGAATCATATTAGTTGGGGTTTACAATCATGCAAAATAAGTGCATGTATATCTGATTGGGATTTATTATCATGCGGATTAAGTACTAGATGCAATTGGTTGGATTTATGATTGTTCAGACTTACTTGATGGTCCATATGTTTGTTAAAACACGTTTTATCTCCTTTATTGGTTTCCTTTAAGAAATATGTATACCTATTATTAGTTGGGGTTTCTAATCATGCATAAGAATATTAATAGTTGAGGTTTATGAATATTTAGAATTACGAGAGTCCATATCATAGTTTTAAAAATCAGACTCGACAAAATCCTTGTATCCTTAATTTTTAAATCTAATTCATGAATGGAAAAACACTTAGTAAAATACAACAAAAACCCAAAAATAAAATTAAAAATCATTAAATTTAACCAAATTAAATGCAAAATACTATTAAAAATCATAATAAATGAATTTAGAGAATACATACGTATATTTTCTATTAGTTTTAGTCTTTGCAAACAAATAAGAGTACAATGAACATCATAATATTACAACAGTTGAAAATTTATTCAAATCCAATGATGATTGCTTCATGGTAGCCAAAAATTTGTTCATATCTCCTTCAAAACAATAAAAATTAGAAAAAGGAAAATTAGAAAAAATAAAAAAATAAAAAATTGGATTGTTAAGTTTTTCCCCCATACTTGTGAGCACTTAGGAATTGTTTTGGGGAATACTCATCAAGTAATCACCATGAACTCACCCATTGAGTTCCTAGTGAGTTACTTGCCAAGGAATTTTGGCTCACCAATAATCATTGTCTCACAAGTACCTTGTGAGTTTTAAAACTATGGTCCATACATTTGAATAAAAACCTAGGGGAAAGGAACGAGCCGGTGAACATGCACGAATAGATGAGTACCTTTCGTGAGGGTGTGGTCCATTATGTGGAAAAATCTTCTTGCATTAATATAATTGAGGGGACCAAATAAATGTGCAAATTTTCACAAATTTGACATCTTAAAAAAACTTGCACATTTAATACATTATTTCATTCAAAACATGGATGATGTGACACATTGGGAACATGAACATATAATTAATAGTGTTTGAGGATTCGATTTAAGAGCCATCTTACAACATTAAAATGTCAACATCAATATCAGAAGTACAAAAGTGTACATAATCACAAGTGCACCACTTCATGTATAGGGACAAACCTGTTCACATTTCAAATATTTCACATCTATTCAAGTACCATAAGTCTACATTTATGCACATAAAAGCATAGCCTCTCAAGTTTTCTAGGTTAAATTAAAATCAATTTTATTTAAAAGAAAACAAACTTCTCCAATGTTTTGGTCATAACTTCCCTTTCTTTTTCCACCTTCACCTCATTAAATGCAACACCTACGAAAAATTTATATTAGATTTTCCATTTTTCTAAAAAATGTAGAATTAATGCAAAATATTAAATATACCTCAAATTTGAGTAATCCCTCCAGACTCAAAATTTGACTTCAAATGTGATGTAGTATTATGTATTGGATGAATAAGGTTATCAAACCATTTGTTTCAATAATTGACAAAGCACATAACTAGAAGACAACAAAGTAGACAAAGATCAAATTCAAATTTATAGGGAGCCCACATATACATGAGGTAAATGATAGTTACCTTTTTAATATTCAAAGTATTCAAAGAATGTCTAAATATGTGAAAAATGTCATAAAATGGACATAATGTTAAATACCTAAATAAATTTTGCATATGCAATGAATATGTGAATCACTTACCTTAACATCATAGGAATATCTGAATACAAATAAGTGTTGTCTTGATTTATGCAGTTAATAGTTGAATATCCATGGTTAACTTTATATTAAAAGGATGAATATACACTGGAATTACTTAGCATATATTGAATATACGACTATAACTTTGTCATGTTCTACTACACATTCACACTTTTAATGTGCACTAGATTTACTTAATATACATTGAATATATTAGAGTCATTTAAGTGCATGTTCTTATATTCAGTATATATTGAGTTGTTTCAATGCAAGTGTTATTATTAACAAAAACACTTTGGTGGACTATAATTTTGAGTTTAGTTACCATAACAACTAACAAATGTATTTTGTTAGGAACTAATATTTTTTCAACAATACACATTGAACTTATGTCCTTACAAGCATGCATGTTGAACTAATGTTTTTCAACATGTATTCACTTATTTCAATGCATTTTTTAATCCCCCATTCACCACGAACTCCACTAATACAATGTATTAAATGTCCAATAATAGGGTTTTTTCACACATGCGAATTACAATTTCAAAATAGTGTTATTATTAAATATACACTTAAATTTTCAGATATAATTTTTAGTTCAATTAATATATATCAATTGAAAAATGTGTATTGTTCTTGTCCTCATTTTTTATTAAATAATCTATAAATTGAAACTAATATCTACATAGATTCAAAAACAAATGCTAATTAAACAATGAACGATCAAGATAAGAGCTTAAAGGAAATGCTTCTTAAATGCATAAATGTAATTACATGCTAAGCTATTTCCTACTCTCTATGATTGCTAAATTAAACTATGAACCTATGAAGAACATAAGCAATCAAAGTGGATTGTTTCTTGATATCAAGGATTGAAAATGGAATCTTACCAAGAATGGCTACAAGGCCATTTTGGATCTTCTCATATTACTCAATTTTAAGTGTGTAACATGGAGAAGCTATTTCCAACAATGGAGAATGACTTAAGATCAAAATGCTTATAGTTTGCACTATTCAAAACATGGTGCAAGAAGAAAGGTAAGAAGGAGGGTTCTTTTTATAGCTTTCATGAAGAGGCAAGGCTAACAAATTGATGAATGTGGGATAAAGGTAAAACGAGATTAGGAATGGACAAGGTTGTTTTATAAAAGGTAATCTTGATTTAAAAGAGTTTAATTTGTCATTAGTAAGTCATGGGAGTTGGGTGATATTTTAATTAATCAAAGGTGATTAATTAATAGGTAGAGGTAAGCTTATAGAAGCTAATTAAAGGAAAATTAGTATGATTTGTAGGATGTAAGAGAGAAATTTGATCCAATAAATGGTAATTTATTGATTTAGAGGTCGAGTGTCATTAATTAATAATAATTAATTAACCCAAGTAGAAGTGGATATTAATTAATGAAAGGTTGTTAATTGCCATATTTAATGATTGGAAGGCTAATTAATTAATGAAAGGTCATTAATTAATGAATATGAAAGGAAATGTTAATTAATTAGCGGAAAAATGTTAATTATTACAGAAATGACAAGAAAGAGGACAATTAGTGCAATATTAGCACTAAATATTTCGTAAGTGCATTTTAGTTGTCTACATTTTCCCCTCTTTGGGGTGGCGTAAATGATGCCACTTCAAATATAGTAGAGAAGTACAAACAAATAATTTTTTTGAAGAGATAGAAGAAAAAAGTAATAGAATGAAGGATGCCCCCTTGAGTGTCGATGGGGGTGATGAAAGAGGGCGATTGACGATCGAAAAGATGAAAGAAAAGAATAGAAGAAGTAGAATAATTGATTGTTATTTCCCCAAGTTGCTTTTGAAGAAAAATGTTGATAGAAGGAGAGTGATGTGGAAGAAAAATGAAGATGGAAAGAGATGGATATAGCTATAATATTGTCGATGTAAAAACTAAATTTATTTCATCATTTTGTTTATGATTGACGTCATAGGTCATTATTAATTAGAATAAACAGAAGTGTAGTATGACATGAAAAGCCATATATGAACAAATGTCCAAAGCTAAAAATACCAACTCCATGCAACATACAAAATACAATGCAATATGATAAAGTAAAAGATTCATAACTCCCTATAACATACATAATACAATGCAATATGAGAAAGTAAACAAGATAACCTGACAGAGAAACATAATGCAATGTTTTTGTTATCAAGATTTAATTCTGACATGTGCAAGTTAACGACAAGGGTTAAAAGATGGTGCCCCGAGCAAGGATACATACAAGGGGAATAAGAGGACACTTGGGTCCTATGAAAAGTAGTGCACTATGAAACAGTACCAGGTAACTCATTGTGCCCCAGAGTACATGCATAATAAGCAAATAAAATTTGTTAATGGAGGTATATCAAGATGATCCATGAGTTGCGCATAAGAATAATCGAGAAACAAAGAGTGAGATTTTGTAGAATGATTTTTATTGTTTTTTATTTTTTTAGAAACATATTTGAATGTTTTTTGTGATTTTCTATCAGGTTTTCCGAAGCTATGCATAGGAAACTGAGAAATTTGGATGCCCCCAGTGTTAGACAGAGAATATACAAGGGAAAAATTCCACGCGCATGTGCAAGAAAGTGAATATGTGAAAATGCCTCAACAATTAGGTTGGAGTATTCAAAGATAAACTCTTCACATGTGGAAGGGTGATCAAGGCTAATATAAAATAGGTTTAATAATGAGGGAGAAAGGATGCCCCTAGCGTAAGTTGGCCAATAAACACATGAGAGAAAAAAAAGTAGAAATTTGTCTTATTAAAAGTGGACAAAAGTGCCTGTAAACATGGCAAAGAGGACATCTGATACAAATGGATGTTCTAAATGATTTTCAAAGAATAGAGGATGTTATAAAAATATTTAGAAGGAATTAGATGAAAAAGTGATTAGCATAAAGTACAAATCATGAGACATGACATGCACTAAAGCAAGAGTTTGAAAAAGGTCTGAAAATCAACACTTGGTAACATACTAATCATGTTTACTCATCAAAATCCCATTTGTGCACGTGGAAATGAAATACCTCTTGAAGGAAAGATTTGATAGATAATAAGTGAAGAAACTAGCTACTGTGTAGGAATGATTAGGTTTAAAAGGGGATTTGTAAATAGATTGTGGAAGGAGAGTCGTACATTTCTCTGTTGTCAGCCCAACATCCATAGCCCTGATGGAGATGCATTTGATTCTAATCACAACATTGCTCTAGTGCCAATCAGGCATCCATAACCCCGATAGAGATTATTGGAAATACTCCAAGAGAGTTATATATCCATTTTCTTTTGCTTTTTGATTTATTGATTTTGATTATTTTGCTTCCTAAAAATTTATGTCAGCTCTCTTGTTTAACAAGGAGTTAAGAACCACTGATGGCTTGATGGAAGGATGTGGAGGTAATTGCAATGACAATATTGGCTAGTGTCAACAAATACGTCCAAAATTTATTTGTAACAAGTTTATTAAATGTGAATTGTGATAGGATATCTAAGAGGTTATTCATTATTTAAATTACCAATGTGATAAAAGACTAGGGTCAAATAGATACTATAGAGATAAATTTCGTAAAATGTGTGTGAATAGGCTAATCACAATAACATTGCAGGGATGAAAATTGTGGATGACTTGTGTAGACACCTATAATTACGCTTGAGCAATTTAAATACTTAAATTGTGCTAATTATCTCCCTTCTTGCAAATTGGCGACATATCGTCAAAGGTGCTCATATTCCCTCTTATTGTCACTAATTAATTACAATACGCTAATTAATTAAGCTGCTTATCCAACGAATACACTAATTAACGACCTTACATTAATAAATCCGCCTTCTATATAGATTAATTAATTATTATTAATTAATTAGCTTCCTCTTTCATTTAACCAATAAATCAATATTCAATTGATTTAATCCCCTTCTATAGCCCAAATCTATCTAGACTAGATAATTATTATTAATTAATTAGCTTCCCCTTTCATTTAACAAATAAATCAATATTCAATTGGTTTAATCATATTCTATAGTCTAAATCATGCTAATATTCCTCTAAAAGCTTCTATAAACTTGCACATCTATTAATTAAATCATATTGATTAATTAATAGCCCCCCTTTATCCACATGAGTCACTAAAGGACAAACTAAACCTTACTAAAGTTAACTCAAACCCTATTTAAACCCCCCTTATCTACAACTAACTCATCATCTCTATTATACCACATGCAAAGGGATGTAGTGTTTCCTTTATCCATTGGGCTATATAAAGAGCCCTCCTCCTACCTTTACACTTACACCTAAATTCCTTAAGAAGACAAAAGCAAAGCACATAGCAAATAGACTAAAATATTTCCTTTGTCATTCTTGAGAATTCACCACTTGAAGAGTTTAAGCCTCTTTTCTAGCCAAAGTGCTTAGGTCATATGGGAGGTGTCAAAAGGGTCTTGTAGCCCAACTTTGATAAGCCCCCATTCCTAGGCTCTTGGATATCAAAAAATAACCACTTTGATTGCCATGGAGCCTACATAAGTTCATTTAATTATTTGTTGTTAATCAAAAGAATAGAGGTTTTAGACAATTAACATGTTAGTTTCAAAGTTCTAATATGATAAATGTTAGTGTCTAACCTTGTTTAATTCTTATCTTGATGGTGCTTTGGAATTTGCTTTAAAATTTGTTAATTAAGACTACTAGGTGTTAGTTTTTAATTTCATTAACTTAGTTAAGCAAACTATGCACACATTTGGCACGCTTGGTGGGAGCTAGTCCATTGGCATTTTAGTTTAAATTATATTGTTTTGGATAACTTTTGATATGCACATGTAGTAATTAATGTCTATTTTCTTGGAATTTTCACTAATAATATATGTGTAGGTTCTTATTCATAGCCATAATTTTAATGGGTTATTGCCATTTTTAAACTAACTTGCTGAAATTTTGAAGTATTGTGAGCTTTTTTGTCTTTTTTTGCTGTGTTTTGGTTACAAGAGTGGCGCAAGCACACTAACAGGAGCGCAGGTACATTTATGGTAGCGTAGGCACCTCTCAGGTGGCGCAGGTGCACTGTCGGAGCCTGAATCTCTATCTATTGACCTTGGCGTAGGCACACTAATCCTGGCGCACATACCCTAACCAGAGCGCAGGTGTGTTAACCCAAGTGTAGATGTCATTTCATATTGTACCTTCACTACAACCACAAAACCTGTCAGACCAATGCATACACCCTAACCTAGGCACACACGCTTTTCCTAGTGGCGTAGACATGTTTTTGGTGGTGTAAGCATTCCGTCAAAATATGATACCGTTTTAATCGGTGGTGGTGCACATGCTTTTCCGGTGGCGTACATGCTTTTCCGGTGGCATACACGCTTTTTTGGTGGTGCACACGCTTTTCTTGTAGCACAAGCACTTTGTATGAATCTCATATTGTTTTTATCTGAGGTAGCACATACATATTTCTAGTGGTGCACACGCCTCTTGGGCGGCGCAGGTGCACTATGAGCCAGAAAAAATGCAAAGTAGTGCATCCATCCTAACCCGTGCGTAGACGCCAAAATAGGAGCACTAGTGTCTTTTTATTTTCTTGAGATTAATATGTTAAGGTGTTAAATTTCTTGCAGGTTTTATCTAATTAAATACTTGTTTTTGCAGGGTGGTTTTACATGCTTTTACTTGATTAGATAAAATTTGCATGCTTGCTTATAAGAATAAGATCGTGTATTCTCTTCCCTCGCATCCCTTGGGGCGATCTTGGGAATCAAAAACAATTCTTAGGTCTTTTTTGATACTTTGAAATTGTTAGGAATATCTGAATTAGAATGGGTTCACTTGGTGTGTTTGAATTAAAGTGATTTTCCATTTGATATCTTCTTGGATTTTGCAAACATCATGTATGCTCTTCTCTTGCATCCTTGGACAATCTTGAGAATCAGAAATGATGTTTACTCTTTTGATGGAAAACTACTAAACTCATCGTACAAGACCAAAACACCACACTTGTCAAAAAAATGAAGGAATCAAAACGAAATCAAAAACTACTAATATAGTTTTTATACAGGTTATCAAAAGGTGTTCAATAAAACCACACCTAATTAAACAAGATAAAAAGAACAACATATTCAAAACATTGTATTTCAGGTTTTGAAAAAGGGTACGTCCCTATCAGCTCAATTGGAACATAACCCCCTTGACATAATGCCTTAAGCTACAACAGTGGGGGTGGTTCTAAGAACCCAAAAGTATTCCAGGAAAGAGGTAACCTTGTGGACGAAACGGGAAGTGCTCCGCACTACCTACTTGACTAGTAATTCCTTTGTGAGATAGTGTTACCGATTGTCCGTATGGTGACCCCAGTGATAGTACACGTAGACGCACTCATTTCCTATTGTTCTTGAAGGGGGTAAAGTAAAGTTGAGATACTCCCAAGATAGTCGGGACTATTCATGGGTAAATCACGCTCACTTAAGAAAATTTTGTAACACCATCGGAAGAGAGAACCACCTAGGAGGATATTCTTTGGCCAGGATCCCACTTTGACAACTTCAAAACAGTGTTGAGTTGTGAGCCATATTTTCATCATGAAACGTGTGATGCATTACTTTTTCTTAGTTTTTACTTTCCTTAGGGTGAGGCAAAAATCTGCCAGAGTGAAGCTAGAATTTTTGATCTACTTCCTTCATGTTCTTTTGAAAAAATTTTGATCAAAAGAAAGGTGATTACCTTTTTGTTACCAATCGATTATTTCTGTCACTTTTTTGTCTGTTTATGCCCATCCATGTTTACGGATGGGTAAGTTAAATGTCTAAAGTGTGCAGAGGCGTATTCATATCATTGGTGTCCTTTGTGATCTGGATACCCATGTCAAGATCGTCATTATAGTTAAGCATGATTCATCATCTTGAACTTTCTTAGAAAGGTTATTTTGTTTGTATCATATCACTACAATTCTGGTATTTACATCTTGTTTCTTGTGAACTTGACCTAAATATCTATATTGTAAGGTTATGCTACACAAATTTTAACAATTTTTAGTTATACTCTAAGCTTTTAGTTCAATTATATTATTACCTCAATTATGAAGAATGCTACGTGTTACCACTTGTGCGTGTTATATCAATATCATCTTGATATCAATACCTTACTTTCTTGCAATGTTTGGTTAACATATCTTGGTGACATTGTTATGTCACTCACAAATTGTAACTGGCACTTTTTGGGATATAAGTCTTAATCAAATTTGATCTCTCTTCTAGTATACCTTGTTAGGAGGTCACATTAACTTCTTGTATTTACTCACATCTTGTTAATTCTTTTGAACTTGGAATAAGTGAGAACATCTTGTTAATTATCTTGCGATACCGAACTGCTTTGTTGAAACATAGTCTAGGAAGTACTTTATTCATTTGACAGGCTTAGGTACCAAACATTTTTGTCACCGTTGATTTATCACTCTATCACATTAGTATTATCACATTGTTATTCATTCATATTCTTGGAATTCATCTTGCATTTCACTTAGGTGTGATCATGAAGTTTTGAACCCATTTAAAATGTACCTTAGTAAAACTATTGCAAATCAATGGCTCCCAAAGCACGATTAGGACTCAAGAAACAAACATACGAGGAATAACAAGCGCAAGCTTGGGAATCCTCAAAAAAAAATGGTTCAAACCCTTTCATTGGACATGATCTAGGGCCTCTTTTTTTGTGGAAAAAGAGATAGAAGATATGGTCGATCATAGTGGTGATGAATTGGAATCCCCACACGCAAAGTTTGACTTTGACCCTACTTTATTAGACGAGTTTATTTTTATAAATAAGGATAGAGTGTTAGCATAGGTCGTAGAATTAGGGGCCAAAATGCCCATGGAAAATGAGACAATCCACCTGCAAACAACGCTAATGAGGAAGAGAAACCCCTTATCAACATGGAGGATATTTTGACGCATGGACATGCTTCTACCTCCAATGCAGGAAATGATAAAGTAGTGGGACATCGAATACCCTTTATCAAAGTGCCACGTAAAAATAGGTCAGGACATGAGAATGTTGAAGAACATCCTCAATACGAGGAAGAGGAGGAACCTCTAGAAGAAGAAACCACCGTTCAACAACAAATTAGTAACCTAAGCTGACAATTAGCCTTACTAACCTCTCATGTACAAAAGGAAGGAAACAAAAATGTTCAAAAGTCAAGGCCTAAGGTCAAAATCAGTGAACTTCATAGAGAAAACCAAAGAGAAAACGATACAGATTATCATCGTGTATATATTCCGGCTTCTCCCACTAAAGAAGAATTACTCGCAAAATAGGTAGATTCTATGAAACCAACACTCGCAATCCTTCAAGAGAGCAATATGGGGAGCATTAGAAAGTATCAATATGAAGAATTATGTCCCTATCCTTTTGACAAGGCTATGACCCTTCAACCTTTCCCTAAGAAATTCAACATGCCAAAATTCGACAAATATAAAGGGAAGGGAGATCTATGGGATCATGTCAAATATTTCTATATGGCATGTCAAGAGGTGTCCTATAGTGATAATTATCTCATATGACTATTTCCCGAGAGTCTAGGAGGTCAAGCTTTGGAGTTGTTTACACGTTTACCTCGGGGATCAATTTTCACTTGGCCATAATTGCAGAAATATTTGTACGTCACTTCTCATACAATATAGAGAGTGATGTCACCATGACAGATTTGTGTGGTGCCAAACAACACCCTAATGAGACTTTCACCAGCTTCCTACAATGGTGGAGAGGGATAGCTAGCCACTTCCCTTGCACTTTCCTTGAAAAAAAACTGGTACGTATTTTTGTGCCCAACCTAAACCCAGACATAGCCTTCCACCTCTAAATGCATTGTGTTCGCACTTTTGAGGAGGTCATTGAAAAAGGGGTTCAAATAGAGAAAGCTCTCATTGCCAAAGGAACTCTCAAGTCCCAATCTAGGGATAATCAAAATGTTAAACCCAGAGAGAAGCCAAAGATATTTAACAAAAACAAAAATGCCGAAAACGTGTATAAGTGGTTCGGTTCAAACTGGTTAACCTTTTAAACTGGCCAAAGGACCCATTCAACCACCACCCAAGCAGAGAATGTTCACCCCCCCTCAATGAACCTTTTTCGGTTATATTCAAACAATTAGATGTGGCTCACATGGTGACATATCCTACAACACAACCATTTGATGACAATGCTCCAAAAAAATATTGTACAAGGAGCATGAATATTGCAAAATGCATCGTGTTAAGGGACATAAGAAAGAAAAATGTTTGTGACTTCATAATTATATCCAAGACCTCATCGACAATGGGGAGATAGAGGTGGACAACCCAGAGAAAACTCAAACACCCAACGAAAAGATGGAAATATATAAAGAGTTGTTCCTCAAACATGATAAATCAGAAAAGTCAAATTTGGATCAGGGAGAGTCATCCCAAGGTTATAAAGCAGTGAATTACTTATACACCAAGAAAGAAAACAATCATTATGATTCGCTTATTGGATGTATTCACTTTCCTACTGACCATCTCAACACCATCCGAATCAAGGGGAAGGATTGCGTTAGGGTAACAAGGCGTGCCCACCTTGTGATTCCAAAACATTCTCCATCAATCCCAAAAAATGATAAATACAACCTCTTAGAGAAACTTGAGAAAACATCTACTAAGATTTCGATCTTAGATCTTCTTAAGATATCTAATGTGCACAAAGATATTCTATACCAAACACTTTAGGGGTCAGGAGTGCCACTAGAGGTAGATCCTACTCATCTTCAAGCTGCAGTAGCAAACATTTTACCCATTGAACACATTGCCTTCAATCCTAGGGAGATCCCTACTGAAAATTCAATGCATAATCTTCCTTTGTATATTAAGGTAGTTGTTACCCGCAGGAAGATTAAAGGAGTGCTTGTGGACAACGGAACAGGGTTGAACATATGCACACTAAAGTTGGTTAAGCAGCTAGGACATACTGAAGCAAATCTTGAGTCAAATATCATCACTATCACCACTTACGAAAACACGGAAAGGGAGTCAGCGGGCACAATCATGTTTCCCATGGAGGTGGGTCCCACTTGCCATTAAACAAATTTCCATGTCCTGGACTTAGAACTTCTATATAATATGCTTCTAGGCCGACCATGGATTCATGTCATGTAGGCCATGCCATCGCTGTTCCATTAGTGCATAAAATTGAAGCATGAGGGACAAACCATTAAAATACAAGGAGATTCAGAGCCCTTCGCTCACTGCAGAGCTCTCAATAGTTTTACACGTAAGGGCACATATGTGTGTCCCTCCTTCGACATAGTTTTCCCTCTCCAATCGGAAGCCATGGAATCTCAGATAGATTCAGATTCTCTCAGTTCTTATGCCCATGGTGTGCCTACATCAACCTATCCTTTTGATTCATGGGAGATGAAGGTTATATAATACAGCTATGGAGAATATAATGTGCAACAAGATCTCTTGGTTTCAAACCTCTCATTGTCACCCAAGACTAGAGGTCGACCCAACTATCGCTTCAGAAGACCTAGAAATGAACACGCTATTGGGTCTTTCTTACCCGGAGGCTTGTTGGCTAAGGAAAAATTGTTGGATCCGCCTATAACTTGGGTCCAAAAGGATACTCAGCCAACTTGTTATCAAACCCCTGAATACGAGAAATCCAGTAAAATGATGTACTCCATGGGCTACAAGGGCCTAGGATGTGGAAGAAATGAACAAGGGCAGCGAGAACCAATGCCTCTCCCGCATTTTAAAACAGAAAGATACGATATTGGAATTCGCCCTTATGGGGCACACCCCAATGATCAAGACGCTACTTTTTTTGAATGTGAGGATAGCTCTGACTATCTAGAAAATGATATGGATTCCCATTGTAGTCAATATGAGGATCTTGCCTCCACGAAACTATTCATGAACAACATTGTCCTAACCATAAACCCTATGGAACCTGCAGTTAACCTTGTTTACCCTTCACTTGTTGAATGGGACCAACAACGTCATATGTCACTATATCTATTTGAAAATTAGGAAGCTATCACAGATTTCATGGGCATTAGGGATAAAATTCCCATTGGATACCACAAAAAGGGCTTCTCTATCGACTTGGATACCTACGCCTACTTTGGAGAGGAGGCTGAGCTTCATGGTTAGCAAAACTTAAGAAAAAGTGAGGGAAAAAGTTCCAAGACAAAGCCTCAACAAAAATCAAAGTCCAAGTCACACAGTGAAAACCTCTTTGAGGCGCTGGCTGACAAACAAGTGTAAAAATCAAAGGACAATGAAAGCGACCACACCAAGGATGAAAATCTCGTGGAGACATCCTTGGACAAAGATCTCAACCTTCCTCCCGATCCTACGCGTATGGAGTACTTGTCAAAATTACTAGTAGAGGATACTATCAATGTGAATATTGGTACAAAAGAGGACCCAAAGAAAGTAAAATTGTGAGCTTCACTCTCGTCTAGAGAACAAAAAACGTTCGACATGCTGCTACAGGAGTTTATAGATGTGTTTCCATGGTCCTATAAAGACATGTCATGCTTAGATCCAAATTTGGTTGTGCACAACCTAGTTGTGCATGCAGACGCTAAGCCTATTAAGACAAAGCTTTGGAAGATTCACCTGAGGGTGACCCTACTGATTAAAGAGGAATTAGAAAGATTATTTGCATCCAAATTAATTTGGCCCATTGATTACTCTGAATGCATATCCAACATCGTCCCTATCTAGAAAAATCCTATGGGTATTAGAATCTTCATGAATTTTAGGGACATTAATAAAGCTTTCCCTAAGGACAATTTTCCACTGCCAAATATTGATATGATTGTGGATTCGACAGTAGGATATGAGATGTTATCTCTTTTGGATGGCTTTTCAGGATACAACCAAATCAAGATAGTTGATGAAGATTAGCACAAAATTAATTTTACAACTCCTCAGGGTACCTTCTATTACCAAGTAATGTCATTTGGTCTCAAAAATGCAAGAGCTACTTATCAGAGGGAAATGATAGTAATTTTCCATGATATCATGGAAGACTATGTGGATGACATCCTCAGAAAATCTAAAACAAGGGAAGATCACCTTGTGATTTTGCAGCGTATCTTTGAGGGCCTACAAGAGTACAAGGTCCAGATGAATCTGAAGAAATTTGTGTTTGGCGTGCTATCAGGAAAATTTTTGGGTTTGATTGTATCAAGAAGAGGAATTGAGGTAGACCTTGCTAAAGTATCTTCTATTACTGAAATGCCTCCTCCTAAGAACACTAAGCAACTATGCACCTTGCAGGAAAAAATACAAGCTATTCGCCACTTCATCTCCCAACTTGCTGATAAGTTTCATTTGTTCACTTCCCTGCTTAAAAAGGACATCAATTTCATTTAGGGACCAGAGAAACAACAATCCTATGCCTTTCTTAAACAATACTTGTCCAATCCTCCTGTCCTCATGCTTCCAACTCCTGGTGAACCACTCTTGCTTTATATCTCTGTTACTCAATTTTCTATTAGTGCGTTGCTCGCCCAATACGACCTTGGTCACAAAGAAAAAGCAGTGTACTATCTAAGTCGTACTCTCATCGCTTATGAGCTCAACTATCCCCAAATTGAATAATATTGTTTGGTTTTAGTTTTTACCTTTCAAAAATTTTGCCATTATCTATTGAATACCAAAACCAAGCTTATATCCAAAGTTGACGCGCTCAAGTACTTTCTGTCTAAACCCACCCTCACAGGTAGAATGGATAATTGGATCATTCTACTAAGTGAATTTGACATATTATTTGTGCATCAGAAGTTAGTTAAGGGACAAGTACTCATTGGTACATTAGCAGAAGCACCTTTGCAAGGCACTAAACCTTTGAATCTAGATCTGCCAAATGCCTCATTACTATACATTAAAGAATCTGTCGTGTGGTAGGTACATTTTGATAGGTCCTTTACTTTTCACGATTCAGGCACAGGTGTGGTCCTCATTGCTCCTTTTGGTGAACCTATACCATAGGATTTTTGCTTGGGTTTTCCTTGCACAAACAATATCACAGAATATGAGATGCTTATCGCAAGGATGAAGCTCACCATCAAATGGGACATCCATCATGTCAAGGTTGTGGGTGATTCTCAGTTAATTATCAAGCAAGTTAATGATGAATACAAGGTTAAGGATGAAAAACTCATACCTTACAAGAAGCTGGTAGAAACTCTGAAAGAGTATTTTGTGTGCATCATATTTGAACAAATTCCAAGAGCGCAAAACATATCTGCAGATGCTATGGAAACAGTGGGTTTTATGCTCCATATTCCGCTAGGAAATAATGACATACCATTCTTTGTGGAAAATTTACACCAGCCTGCGTACGACATGCCTGAATCATGTCTGGCTTGTGATGTTGTTTGTCCCAATTCCCCGTGGTATGAGCCCATATTTACTTATCTCAAGGACAACACGTTCCCTCCCGACATCTCCCATTCTGAGAAACAAATCCTAATTCACCAAATATCCCGTTATACCCTTTTAGGAGGTACACTTTATCGTCATGGCTACGATGGGAATCTATTACGTTGTCTCGATGTGACAGAGTCAGTCCAAGCAATCAAAGAAGTACATGAAGGGGTGTGCAGAGCACATACTAATGGAATTTTTTTGGCCAAGAAATTGTTAAGAGTAGGGTAATATTGGCCTACCATGGAAACCGACTATTGCAACTATGTCAGAAAGTGTGTACTTTTTCAGAAGTATGGAAATTTCATCCATGTTACATCACAACAATTGCAACCAATCACCACCCCATGGCCATTTTCTAAATGGGGACTTGACTTGATAGGGAAGCTTACCCCTACTTCATTAGATGGTCATACCCACATCATCATGGCTACTGAATACTTTACCAAGTGGGTGGAGATTGTCCCTTTAACCTATGTAATAAGAGCTCAGATTTCTAAATTTATCACGAATCATATCATTTTCTAGTATGGCATTCCTGCAACTATTGTTACGGATAATGAAAAGTCATTTAAGAATAAAATGGTGAAGGATCTTTGTCATCGGTTCCAAATCAGGTTAAAATGGTCTACACCATATTATCCCCAAGGAAATGGACATGCCAAAGCCACAAATAAAACTTTGGTGTAAATAATGGAGAAAATGGTAAGTAAGACAGGTCGTAATTGGCATTTGAAAATCCACACAGCTCTTTGGGCTTACAGAACCTCTATTCGTACTCCTACGGGTGTGACGCCATATTCTCTAGTATTTGAGACATAATCTATCATCCCATTAGAAATTGAACTTCCTTCCCTAAGAATTTCTCTTAGGGATTATTTGGATAAAGATGAAGATTACAGGGTGGCTAGACTAGCTGAGTTAGAGCTTTTGGATGAGAAACATATCTGCACCCTTAATCACCTCAAAGTGTATCAGAACAGAGTCTCCAGAAACTACAACAAGAGAATCATACCTCATCAGTTTGAGGTTGGTGATTTGGTCATGAAGGAGAATCAGTTCAACACAAGGGCAGAACGAGAAAAGAAAGGAAAGCTCGAACCACATTGGTTAGGACCTTATTTTATAGTGGCTAAGTACGGAACAAGGGCATACAAAATTTCTGACCCCAATGGTGACGAACTCTACAAGCCCATGAATGTCATGCACCTTAAGTGGTTCTATGCTTAAATATGGCATGAAAGTAAAAAAAGCAAAAAAATCAAACAAAAAACATGGTAAAATGATCAAAATACCAAAAAAATCAAAAAGAGAAAACAGGTCATCCATAAGTGAAAACCATGCAATTGTGGAACTTTAGATAGGTCCTTAGGTGAAAACGGGTTTCCGACACCTTGGGAGATTCGTTGTTCACAAGCATCTTGCATCTTAAGAGTACTTTTACTTAGCCTAACACTAGTTCTACCTTCGAGATTCCCTGTGAGCCCAATCCTGTGAAGCCTTGATCCAGCTTTGTATCCTTTTATTTGTCTGTGAGGGGCATGATCTTTGTCTTTTCCACATCTTACACTGGGGGCACTTCTGCGAATTCACCTTCTTGTTCATAAGCGTGTGGCATCTACCCTTGCACATTCCCCATCTAACGCTGGGGGCATCCAATATTTCTTGGTTACCTGTGCATAGCTCTAGAAAACCGTTAGAAAACAACACAAAAACAATAGAAAATTGTTTCACCAAAAACACTCTAAACAATAGAAAATTGTTTCACCAAAACACCCTAAACAATAGAAAATTGTTTCAAAAACAACACAAAAACAATAGAAAATTGTTTCACAAACATTCAAAAATGTTAGAAAACCCTAAACAATAAGAAAATTGCCTTCCAAATCGTACAAAAACATTTACTTAAGTTTTACTTGCATTGTCGTGTTTCTTGCTTTGCTTGTTTGCTTGTATAGTCACTTCATGCTTGTACATTTAGGTTGTTTATTGCTCAAGGCATACTTTGTTATAATTCATCTTTTCTTGCTTAGATTAGAACTATTCTTGCTTGTGCATATTGAAGTGTGTTTTTGCATACTGAGTGAATCATGATACATTGTTGTATTTGTTCATTATGTTCTTTGTGGGCATTTTATTGTGTTTGCTTGTTGCATGTGTATTTTTTTGTTATCACATCATCATGTTTCCATCACTATCATCACATCTAACATCATCTATACATCATATATCAAGAAAAAACTAAGTATACATCATACATGAATGCTAAACTAGTCATTAGATATCGTATCATCAAATGGGGGCAAGAGGGGTCACAAATATCAAAATCTATCCCCCCCACACCCACATCATCATATCATCCCATCCACTAAGTTTGGTACATCACATAAAATAAACACATTTGATATATTCTACAAAGATCAATCATCTAGAAATCAAAACACATGCGATACATCTAAAAAATCATCATACATATACATGTCAAATCAAATTAGGATACATCATAACTACATCTATCTATCCATGAGAAATAACAAACAAATGTCCATCTCATAAACACATATGTCATGTCAAAAATGTCCATATAATACATCTATGTGGTATATTTGTATCAAAAATGGATATACATAATGACAGTACATCAAAAAAGCCTTCATCAGAGGCATGTGTCAAAACTATTGTACAAATACAAAATGGTGTACATAGAGTGCAAATCTGCTCATAGCCTACATCAAGAGGCATATGTAGAAATACAATCATCAAGGCTGACTCAAGCCCACCGATGGGGTATCCGGTTTGTCTCGTGGCGGTGGCATGGCATGAGCATCGCTACCTCTCCCTGGTCGTGGATACTCCACTGAGGCCTGAGGCCTCTCAGATCTAGTACCTTTGCTTGACTACTGGCTATAGGAAGGTGCTCGCCACTCATCTAGAACTGCCTCAAAGTATAGAGACCTGTAATAAGAAGCTCTGCCCTTTGTTGTAGCCAGATCTCTGTGTGTCTGGGAGGTCACCGTTGTACCATCTGTGTGTCAGAAGGATGCTATCTCCGCTGAGGCTTGGGCAAGCTCAGCCTGGTCCACTACGCACTTAGTCATCACCCTATCTCACTCAAGTATCACGGGTTACAACTGGGCCTGTGTCTTCCGGTATAGACCCGTAACCTAGGCCATCTGCACGGCCATCTGTTGTATCTGCTGAAATTGCACAGTACTATCACCTCCTTGGCCTACCTGGGCCCATGCCTGATCTCTCTTGGCGGTCACTACTACAATCTGCGCTCGGGCCTAGTCTCTCTCTGCCGTGACTAGATCTCGCTCTGCCAGAGCCAACTGTAACTGCTGCTATAAAATGGCTATTTGTGTCGTAGGCTGAGACACTAGGTCCTGTCCCTGTGTCACTTTGGACGATTGTCCCTGCTCTAAAACTCGAGGCCTAGAAGGTTGTGTAGGTTCCTATCTTAGACCCTGCGGCCTCAGTCCCTGTACCTATGCGGTACCCTGCTCATCATGGGGTAATCCATCGAATGGATCCTCTGGGTTGTAGCCTGCTACACCCTCTCTCTGATCAACACCGTGCAAAATCTCTCTAGACGGTCGAGTACCTGCTACCCAAGCCTCCTCCGGGATAGTCAGACGCTGGGGTAAGACAGTGGCATACCAAGTCCAGTAATCTGCAGTAGTGCCTAGATCTCTGACTTGTCGCGTTGGGTCCCATACCTGTGGGACCACCTAAAAGAAACAAGCCTTGGCTCGGGTCACCTGTATGCATGGCCCCATAGTCTGCCTCTCTGAGTCTCGGCGGGTATACCATATGTCTGGCTGTGAAATCCCCTATATCATGCCTAGCTGTTGCTGGAATCTGTCAACCTTGTATAGCTTAATAATGTAGTTGCGACTGCCAAGGAGAAAGTGCTCTACTATGCAAACACTAAGCTCTACGGCATCCTCTGGCCTCTGAATGTGCCTGTAGGGTCTCCATATGATATCTCTCTCTGGCAACTTGTCAAACTCTTGCCGGTACTTGTATTGGCTACCTAGGTGGCCTTGTACATTACCACCTACTAATACCCACGCCATGTAAGATGGCTCCTCTGGATCTTGAATGTGTAGAGTGCCCACAGGGCACCCGATAGCAATGTGGTCCCATGACCAAATCTATAGTAATGAGATAGGCCCCATTGTATTCTAACAGTGGTAAGTGATAAGATGTAGATCCCAGTAAAGGTGTGCCAGTATACACTGTCCCCAGCAATAGCGCTCACCACTGAAAATCCCATGTACTAGTCACAGTAGCCCTCTCAGAAAAGATGTCCCTGTCTTATCAATGAGCAAAAACCCACTGATAAGTGACATAATGTATAAGGCCCCTCGGTGCAGTGTCGGGTCAGAAATATAATCATGCAATGTGACAGTCATACCATCATGTGGTATGTTGTCTCTGTCAAATAAGTCACTATAGGCTACTCTAATCTGCCCTATGTCAGAAGTGTACCCAATCAAACAACCCACGATCAACACTCAGAGAATCCGCCATACATTCTCTAGGGTCATAATCAATAGTCATCTCCCCAGTAGGAAGTCTGAAACATTGGCTCTCGTTATGCCACCGCTCAGCCAATGCAGTAAGTAATCCATGGTCTAGGATGATGGATGGCACCGGGCTACGAGACCTAGCCCCACCACCTCAAAGAGTATGGCCATAATGCGTCAGTCTCGATGGTGCATACTCCCCTCCAGCTCGATAGTCTGGGAATGACACTCACACGTTTGAAGCATAGGCAGGGACCTCTATAAAATACAACCACATGTCAGTTACTACCATTTATTCTAAAACTTCTACCTATCATTTCTAGGGTTGACTCAAAAATCCTAGGTTTTCTTCTAAGTGTTAGCCTTTTTGACACTTTTTTCTCTTTTTCCTCTATGTGCCAAGTGTGCCTGCGGGCCCTTTGGGGCATGTGCACACCCTATTGGGCGTATGCGTGCACTATCATGTGTATGTGCCACCTTTTCGACACATGCGCGTCCACGTGCACGTAACCGCTTAAGGGCGCTCGTGCTATCTTTCAGGTGTGTGCGCCACCCTTTCGGTGCCTGCACAAGCATGCATGTGTGGAACCTTGGCGTGTGTGCTATGTTGCCATGTGTGCGCATACGTGTGTGTGTGAATTTGTGTGCCTGAACGTGCACGCACCCCATTTTAGATGCTTGCACCCCCAAAGAGACGCATGTGCCCTGACGGCGATACCTACGCCTGTGCGTATGCACACTGACGTGACCCCTAACCCTAATTCCTACTTCTAGGGGCATTAATGAAAAAATTTACAAAGAAGGTTTGGATACTCACAAAGGCACCATCATCGGCATGCCGCTGGTACCCTTGGACTATGTCTACCCGTCTCAATCGATCTCGTGCGATGACCATCGTCCTCGTCGCTGTCAGAGCCTCGCAGTAAAAACTCAATAGGGTTCGGTTAAAATGAATTGGTCGCAGTGATTTACCCCCCCTGGGTGGGGTATATCAACCTATTTTTCACCACCGTGAAATCTTGGAGGATTGTTTCAATTACCATTTTCTCCTCTGTTCACCGTTGAATAATTTTTTATTAAATAATTATTTTTCATCGTGTTGGAGATTTTTTTGCTGTCCAATAGCCCTTTCTTCTCCCTAGGGAAATTTTTATTACTCATAAGTGATTTTTCTTCTTATCCACACTCTCGTAATATAATTATTTTTAAAATAATTATTTCATTCATTTTTCCACTAAACAAGGATATGATTGATCACTTGTTTCTTCTTTCTTCCACCTGGGGCATGTTTTGTTGTGCCTAGGCCCTGCATTCTATTTCTTCTATTTTCTTCTACTATCCACCACATTTTTTATAACAGAATATATATATATATATACATATATATATATATATATATATATCACTCCAAAAATCCAAAAATAGGGCAATTTTTTTCACAAAATCCTAAAAAGTAAAAACAACTGCAAAAAATAGGTAACCTGCTTATTATGGCTGAAACTTGTGTCTTGTGCATGGTATCCTCTCCATATCCTACTGATTTGTTTCACATCTTCCCTGATTAATATGACTTGTGGATCACTGGATTCATAACCATTCACAAAGCTAGCTGCTTGCTTTGTCTATAGTCTGGGGCACATCTTGTTGCCTAGTGTTGTTTCGTTGCGCATAAGGATTTCTATTTGGACCTCATGTCCATCATCATTTCCCCTTACATGTATCCTTTCTCGGGGCATCATTTTTAACCCTTATCGTCAATCACGAACATGTGGATCTCTTCAGCATGATAACAAAATATTTGTACAAATGTCTTGACCATTGTTGGGTTGGATATGTGCATTCGTAATTGTTTTCCCTATTAAATGAGATTTTTTCCTTCTCTTATTGCATTGCATTTTGTATGTTACATGGAGTTGGTGTTTTCGACAATGGACAATCATTCGTAGTATGGTTTTTCATGTCATTCTACTTTTGTCGTATGCTTGTATTTTTCATAAGGACCGATGACGTAGATCTCTTAGCAATATGATGACACTGAAATTGTTCCAATACAAAAGCTAGAGATTAAGCTCTTCTCTCCACTTCTCCATATTTCTTCTGCATCACTTTTCTCTCACCCCTACTCTTCCATCTCACCGGGGCATTCTGCCCGTTCCCATTCTTCTATCTATTTCTCATCTTTTTCGATCGTCGATCATCTTCCTTCATCACCCCACCGACACTCGAGGGGGCATCTCTCCCTCCTACTAATTTTTCTTCTATCCTTTCAAAATTTAATCCATCTACTATCTTTGAAGTGGCGTCACTTACGCCACCCCAAAGAGGGGAAAATGTAGACACCTATAATTATGCTCGAGCAATTTAAATACTTAAATTGCGCTAATTATCTCCCTTCTTACAAATTGACGACATATCGTCAAAGGCGCTCATCTTCCCTCTTATCGTCATTAATTAATTACAATATGCTAATTAATTTTTTTAGTTGTTCGAAGCTTTGGAGCTATTCAGAGTTTTGATCTTAGCTTTATAAAGAACATGTCTGGATTTCTTATAAGCTCATGCTTGAATTGTCTAATCACGAGAAGTGAGAGAATAATGTGGACATTTGGAATTGACGAGAGGAATGTCAGTGGGATTTCCACAATCTTTGGTAGAAGAATAATGTGATGGATGAGAAGTATACGGTCTAAGGATTGAAGAATATGGGCTACCAAGAGATGATCCATAGGCAGAAGACCAAGGGCTACCAGGATGTGGCCCAAGAATAGAAGAATAAGGTCTAATAGGACGTGACCCATAGATAGAAGATGAAGGGCTACTAGGATGTGGCCCAAGAATAGAATAAGAAGGGCTACTAGGACGTGACCCACAGATGTAAGATGATCGGCTACTAGGATGTGGCCTAAGAATAGAAGATGATGGACTACCTAGGGGTGATCCATACATAGAAGAAAAGGGGCTAGTTCGATGTGCCCCAAGAATAGAAGATAGTGGACTACTCGAAAATGTCCCAAAAATAGCAGAGGGAGGGCTACTAGAAGGTGACCCACACCTAGACAAACATGAAGGGCTACTTGGTGTTGACTCCATAAGAGATTGTGATTGAGGAATTATGATAGACAATGAGTGATTAAGTGATGAGAAGATAGGCCATGGATCAATTAGAGACCAAGGAGTTTCATCACATAATGAAGAATGACAAGATGGAAGAATAAGACGAGGATCAAGTTGCACGATTTGAGGCTCTTCCTCTATTTCTTGATAAAAGTAATCAACATTTTCCTCACAATATGCAGATGCATCGAAGTCTAAAGATAATCATTTCTCTAATCTACTAAAAGAATATATTCATGTGCCCAATCAGATGAGGTGTCGATCGACCACCAGGGGTTGAGTAGAAGAAAGAGGTTGAAATGGTGAGGAAGACTTAGAAGATGTTTGATGATGATTGATAGAAGAAGATGACATGAGGGACGAACAAGATGTGGAGCTAGATGTCTCGGTAGTAGAAGAAGGTGATGTGGACCTACCTATACGATGGTATATCATCTGTAAACTAGTAGGATTAAGCCCAAAGTCTACAAATTGCGATGCATGGGTAAATTCAGACGTTTGACTAGAAGTACTTTGAGTCAGATGAATCTTCAAAGAAGGAATACTTCATGGGGGTGATTGATAAAGAAGGTCCTGTGAAGAAGGGGAGGACCATGATTCAATAATCGCATTAGATGAATAATAACAAGGGTCGTGTGAAGAAAGAGAGGATTGCGATTCAATAATTGTATTAGATGTTTGATTAGAGGGATTTGGAATCACTTGAATCTTCAAAGGACGAAGACGTCATTGATGAGATTGATAAAAGGGGTCCTACGAAGAAAGGGATGACCGTGACATATGTGTTGAGTTGTGGAGCTCAATTAGTTTATTTTAGCATGCAATGGAAACTTGCTGGAAAATATAGTAACCGACATCAGTTAAGGAGGAACCGAAAGTGGTCACTGAGGATCGACATTGGTCGAGTATGACCATCATCAGTCAAGCAAGGAAGGAACCGGTAGCGGTTAGGGATAACCATCGTCGGTTACCTGTGCAAGGATATTTTAATTAACTCTCGAGAATTAGATATATTTTTAGCATTAAAGTATTTCTATTGATTGTAATTGCATGGCTAAGTGCCCTAAGTCTATAAACGACTATATAAGCATAAAAGCTAGGGTTTAGAAGTAAGAAATAAGATGATTAACAAGAATTAGAAAGAACTTGCAAAATTTGGTGAGAGAGAGGATTCTTGGTGATGAAGTAAAAGCTTGAGGAAAGAAAGTACTGTACATCTTAGAGGTTTGGAAGATTGTAAATCTTCATTGTATATCTTGTCAAAGCTTTGGATAATAGATTGGCTTGTTTTTTGGTGGATGTAGCCCACATTGGGTGAACCAAATTAAATCTGGTGTTGATTTATGTCTCTTGTTTTGTATGTTTCTTCTGGTAGAATATCTGCTTTTATTTACATGTATGTTTAGATCTGATATATTGTCTATACAACCGGTGTGCTGACTATTGGATGAGAAGTCTAGACATAAGAAGATGACTAATGAAGAATGGAATATTCTTGACAGAAAGGCTTTGGGATCTATAAGATTGATTCTGGCAGCATCTGTGACTTCCAATATTACAGAAACGGCTTCTACAGTAGAGTTAATGAAATCTCTTACTAATTTATATGAAAAACCTAGTGCTTTAAATAAAGTTTATTTGATGAAGAAACTATTTAGTTTTAAGATGTATGAAGGTGAACCTGCATCTAATCATTTGAATGATTTCTGATCTATTGTAAATCAGTTAAAATTGGTTGCTATACCATTTGATGATGAAGTAAAAGCACTTTTATTCAGATGTTCTTTACCTGATAGTTGAGATAATTTGGTAATGACTGTTAGTAATAAAACATCTGCTAATTATATTTTGAAGTTTGATGATGTGGTTAATATAATATTGAATGAAAAAATTCATAGGAAGAGTACAGAGGAATCATCATCTGGAAATGTTTTGAATGTAGAAAGTAGGGACAGACAGAAAGAGAGATTTAAGAGTAAGAGTAATAGGAAATCAAAGTCAAGGGATCATAGATCTAAATCTAGAAGTAAGGGAATTACTTGTTGGAAATGTGGAAAGAAAGGACATGCAAAGAAAGATTGTTGGTCAAAGGATAAAGAGAATCAACAACTAGATAAAGGTAAAGAAGTAAATCTTGCTGCATCATAGGTAATGCAAGATGCTCTTATTTTTTCATTATATAGTAGAATTGAATCATGGGTTTTAGATTCAGGAGCTTCTTTCCATGTAACCCCTAATAAGTATTATTTCAGAAATTATGTCCAGGGTAATTTTGGGCATGTTTATTTGGGTGATGATGAACCTTGCAGTATTAATGGTAAAGGGGAAGTTTATCTAAAATTGCAGAATGGAAATACATGGGTATTGAAAGATGTGAGACATGTTCCAAGTCTCAGAAGAAATCTTATTTCTACAGGGCAACTAGGTGAATCTGGTTACATGGTTACTTTTATAGGAAACTCTTGGAAAGTCACCAAGGGTTCTTTTATTGTGACAAGAGGTAAGAAGGTAGGAACATTATATTTATTTACATATATTATTGATTCATTTTCTGTATTATCTACTTCAGATTTAGATGCATGCATGTGGTATAACCGGTTGAGTCATATGAGTCAAAAAAGAATGCAGATCTTAAAGGCTAAGGGTAAGTTATCAGATTTGAAAGATTTAGATCTTGATTTCTATGAGCATTGTATCTTTGGAAAGTAAAAGAGAGTGAGATTTCTCAAAGTTGGGGAAACTAAGAAGAAGCAAAAATTAGAGCTTGTACACTCAAATGTGTGGGGATTATCTCAGGTAGCTTCTCATGGAGGATCCCAGTATTATGTTACTTTCATTGATGATGCTATAAGAAATGTATGAGTTTATTATATTAAACGTAAATCTGATGTTTTTGAGACTTTTAAAAGATGGAAAGCCCTTGTTGAGAATGAATCAAATTCTAAGTTAAAGTGTCTTAGATCTGACAATGGTGATGAATACTGTAGCAATGATTTCAATCATTATTGTTCAGTGAATGAGATATGTAGAGAAAGAAAGGTTCCAAGAACATCACATGATAATGGTGTCTTAGAAAGAATGAACAGGACAATCATGGAATGTACTAGAAGTGTGAGAATACATTCTGGATTGCCCTTGTAGTTTTTGGTAGAAGTAGTTGATACAATGGTTTATTTGATTAACTGTAGGCCTTTAAGTTCACTAGATGGAGGAATACTAGAGGAATCTTGGACCATAAAAGAGGTAGATATTTTTTTCCTTAAAGTTTTTGGTTCAGAAGCTTTTTTACATGTGGAAAAGGAAAAAAAAAACTGGATGCAAAATCCAAGAGATGCACTTTCATACTACTGGCAGGGAGAAGTAGCTTCTCTTTCTCACAAATCTATACCATGTAACTGATTTTCTATTGAACATGGTATCGTGCAAGAGTTAAAAAATGACTATAAGCTGATTTTCCACCAAAATCATCAAGGTGATCAATTGGATTAGGAAAGACCAAAATTTACCTATCTTAATTGCTTTAGCCAGGAATTTGGATTCAAGATAGGGAACTTGAATCAGTTGAGCCTTAGTAGATCTGGAAACTCACTCCCATGCTCAGAAAGTAAGCATGACTAGTGAAACTCCTTCCTTGAGGAAAACAATGAAGCTTCTTGATGTAGCTATGAAAATAGGCAAGGGATAATCCTTGGATTTTGTCTTCCCACTACTATATTTTAGAATTCTAACAAGCCTCTACATGGAATAAAGGAGAGGAATTCTTTACAGACATTTGCATGGATGAAGTTGAACTAGATATTGCATATTTGATTTTTCTCTTATTAATGGCTTATACAGGAAAATATTAAATTTGGGATCATTTTTATTTTGTCCTTGATGACATATCTCGGTATAAATGGTGTCATGTTTCACTTTCTTCTTCCTCCTTATCCTGGAGGAAATAAGTTCTATTTGGTTGACCTGATGAAAAGGACTCCTCCATTTCTGATTCAAGGGGTCTTGGAATTCATGCATGAACAGGTTCCTCCTCTTATTCTGTTTGGATAGTTGAATGATGGAGCATTATAATAAGTTAATGAGCTCAATGGAATCTTATCCATCAATAGACTATTATCCAAATCTGAATAGATGTAATCAATCCACCTCTTCATTGGTCCAGTAATGGTGCCAAGAAAATGTATCTCCTTCTTCCATGGTGGCCTCTAAATTTGGAATTTTTCCATGCCATGTGTAGTCCTCATTGACTTGGATAACATGAAACCCATTTCATGTTTAGTTCAAACTCATCCAAAAAATTTTTTTTGGTTTCTATAAATGTTTTTAATACCCAGTTAGAAGAACATTATATACATAAAATTTCCTCATATGACCTGCTCTGCACTCAAGACCTATTGAATTTGTGTTGTCTTCCTTAATAAGGTTGAAGATCTTATCTTGAATGGTTGCAGCTGTTGATGACTAGATTTTGGTGGATAAATGCAACCTGGGTTAATTAATTTAGCAAGCTCTAGGATTTACTAGGATCAATATGAGGTTCATTCCATTCCATTTACAAACCTATGTGCACACTTGGCACAACTAGTTTATTACTTATGCCTATACACATGGTTATTCTCATCTTATCCATGGATTGTAGAACATGATTCATTCCTCTAGGTCGACTAGCTTGGATGGGTCATGATGGATCGATCCACAATATCTGAGAATATAGTGCCAAGGTGAACATTACTTTCTTGGAGTAAATGGATCTATTGACTTAATATGTCTCTTGTTCTGTGCTCTACTACTACTATAATATGATTTTTGCACCACCTATTCTGTAGAGTGAGAATTTCTAGCTCAAGCCCTTGGGTTCAGGGAACCAGGTGATTCAGTCACATGTAGTTTGAGTAATGTCTGAACTTGACATGTAGGCTCTAATTTCTATTTTTTTTTGTTGATTCTTCTCTCCTAGGCTCTACTCAATTTTCTTCCCTCCTTGACTGATAGATTTGATTTTCTTCTGTCCCAAAATTTGTTACTAATCACTTGACAAGATGTGAAGGGTCTTTTTTTATTTATATGGAATGATTGGATATTGCCAAATTGGTTAGTTTTGGTCCAATCTTAAGGTCTTGATTCAAAATTTAATATATAGTGAATTGTAAAAATTAAGGTATCTGGGAAGGAGTTTTAAAATATTTACCTAATTAGGGAAGAAGATATTAAGGCTAATGATATCATCGTGACTTTTCTGGTAAAGAAGTAGAATTCAAAATGAATGATAAGTCCTTAGCATTAATTTTCAGAATGCATAATAGAATTCGAATAAATTATAAACATAAGTATGGTTTTTTGTTGAATCAAACCCATGGGTATAGGGTTGAAAAATGTATTGTGTAATGAAAATATTTTCCCATTGATAGGAATATACTAACATTGGATATACATAACTATGATATCAATATCCTTAATCCACCTTATAAGTTGTGGCAGCATCTCAACTATGCTACTGAACCAAGATTCTGTTAAGGGTTGTATTGTCATTGGCATAGGGCCAACCCATGGTCAAGGGATGCTAAAACCAAATGAGGTGAATGAACTTCAGATTGTTAATGTTATACCCTGATCTTAATGCATTAGTATTAAATCCTAAAGCATTACCCTTTGAATTTTAAATCTGCAACTCATGTTTGTCTAAGTGTCTTCAGATTGGAAGTATTGTAATGACATAAATTTTACCCCTAGGTCTTGGACATGACATTTCATAGTCTGTTGGATAACCAAACTAACATGTATCCTGCTCTGTGTGGATATGAGCTCAATTACTTCATTTTAGCATGCAATGGAAACTTTTTCGAAAATACAATAACCATCATCGGATTAGGGGGTAGCCTAGATTTGATTAATTTTGGACTAGTTTCGGTCAGGTGAATTGAACTGATTTTTTGCAAGTGAGAATTCCATGATGAGAATGAACCAGCATTGATTGGAAAATATGCAAGGATTTCTTAAAATGAAAGGTATGGGAATTAGAAAAATGGATGGAAATGGGTGGAAAAGAAGGTCTATTGACTTAGAAAATGGGTTGTGTATATTAGTTCCCTTGATAGTTCTGTAAATGGAGTGTATCCTCCAAAGGATGAATTTCATCAAAAAAACAATACAATTGATGAAATGAAGTGGTAAGGTTCTTCAAACTGGTCCCACTTGGTATTCCAGAACTATTGCAAAAGATTCAGGAAAGAAAGTACTATACATCTGAGAGATGTGAAATATTTTAAATGTTCATTGTATATCTTGTCAAAACTTTGGATAATAGATTGACTTGTTTCTTGGTGGATGTAGCCCACACTGGGTGAACCACGTTAAATCTAGTGTTAATTTATGTCTCTTATTTTTTATATTTCTTCTGGTAAAATATATGGTTTTATTTACATGTATGTTTAGATATGATATATTGTCTATACAACTAGTGTGTTAACCCCAATAGTATGATTCATATTAAATGTATGATGAAGAGGGTCTAGTGAAGATAGGGAGGACCATGACGTAGGTGTCGTATTAGATGAATGATGAAGATAAGTTTTGGTGACAAAAATCTTTAGAGGATGAGAATGTTATTTACATGACTGATAATAGAGGTCCTATGAAGAAGGGGAGGACCGCGAATTAGGAGTTAAATTATATGAATATGAACAATAGTTTGGATCCGAATCATCAGAAAAATCAGAGGAAATATTTGGATTGGAATCCTCAGCAAAAGAGGAAATGTTTGGATTAGAATCATTAGAATAATCATAGGATATGTTTGGATTGGAATCGTCAGAAGAAGAGGAAATGTTTAGATTGAAATCCTCATAAGAAGAGGAAATGTTTGGATTAGAATTAGAAAAATGGTGGGGGGAACTTGAATAATAATTTGGATCAGAAGTTTCCAAACCATACCACCGACTATGAGATGAAGGTGGGGAATGGGAACTACCCGAATGGGTTCTCTAGCACGAAGAACCAAACAAGGTTTGGTCATGATGGGCATCTTTTGATGTGAACGCCAAAAATTTGATTCCTTATTGTGGTATGTATAAGGGACCTTGCAACAATCAATCATTTTCAGCGTGTATTGGGGTCAACTCATGGCTACAAGACCATTTGACATATATCCATATGACTTCAAAACTAGGGTGGATGAATACAAGAAATGGAGAAGGCAAGCTCTTCTGATGGAAGAATTCTCAAAGATGACAAAATGGCTATAGTATATTTATTATATGCTTCACTTTTGTTTCTCAAGGAATAGGTGTGAGTGTAAAGGTAGCAGGAGGGCTCTTTATAGAGCTCAATGGATAAAGGGATCTCTACATCGCTCTTGCATGTGGAATAAATAGATATGTTGAGTTACTTATGCATAAGGGGGGTTTAAAAAGGGTTGAGTTAACTTTAGGAGAGTTTAGCTTTGTCCTTTAGTGACTCATGTGGATAAAGTGGGTTTATTAATTAACCAAAGTGATTAATTAATAGGTGTGCAAGCTTATATACATCTTTTTAGAGGAATAATTAACATGATTTAGACTATGAGAAGGGACATTAAACCAACTAAGTAATGATTTATTGATTTAATAGAAGAGGGGAAATAAATAATTAATCTAGATAGAAATGGTTATTAACTAATTAGAAATAATCAATTAGATGTAGATAGAAAGGGGAGATTAATTAAATAATCTAGATAAAAAGGGGAGATGATTAACATAATGTCATTAATTAGGTGTCATTTGTTGGAATAGAAGACTTAATTAATTAACACGTAAAGTAATATAAATAATGTGATGTTAGGAGAGGAAGATGAGCTACTATTTATGGTATGTCATCCAATTTGAGGAAAAGGGGATAATTAGCACAATTTAAGTATTTAAATTGTCTTAGGATAAATTATAGGTGTCTACATTTACCCCTTTTTGGGGTTGCGTAAGTGAAGCCACTTCAAAGATAGTAGACAGATAAAATTTGAAAGCGTAGAAGAAAAATTAGTAGAAGTGAGAGACGCCCCCTCGAGTGTCGATGGGGTGATGCGAGAAGGTGATCGACAATTGAAAAGGTGAGAGAAAGGAAATAGAAGAATGGGAAGGAGTAGGATGCCCCAGGTGAATAAGAATAATAGTGTTGATAGGAGAATGATGTAGAAGAGGAATGATAGACGGAAAGAAAAGAGAAAGCTTTCATCCAGTGTATTGAAACAACTTTATTGTCATCATATTGCCAAAGATCTATGTCATCGGTCCTTATTAAAAATATAAGCATACGACAAAAGTAGGATGACATGAAAAGCCATACTACGAACAATTGTCCATTGTTGAAACACCCACTCAATGCAACATACAAAAATAAATGCAATATGAGAAGGAAACAAGCTCATTTAACAGGGGAAAACAAGTACAAACACACATATTCCAACAAACAATGGTCAAGACAGTTGTACAAATGTTTTGTTATCAAGCTGAAGATCCCCAAATGTTCATGATTGATGAAAAGGGTTAAAAATGATGCCCTGAGAAAGGATACATGCAAGGGAAGATGATGAAGGACACTGGGTCCAATGAAAAAGTGTAGTGTGCTACGAAATAGTACCAAACAACTATATGTGCCCCAAAGTATTGACGAAGCAAACAGGCTAGTTTTGTAAATGGTTGTAAGTCTAGATGATCTAATGAGTCATTTAATTCATGAACATGTGAAAAATTCCAACAAGATATGGAATGAATACCATGCGTAAGACACGAGTTTCAGCCGCTATGAGCTGGTTTACCTATTTTTGCAAATTTTACAATTTTTAGGATTTTTGAAAAAGTTTTGAATTTTTTTGGATTTTGAATTGATTTTTTTTAATTTTTTTAGTTTTTTTTTAATTTTTGGATGTTTGGATAGAGAAGAAGTTAGAAGAATCAGCAAGAATCTCCCAGATGCAAAATAAATTCCCCAGGGAGAAGAAAGAAGCAACAGGTGGCAAATAATGCCCCAGCATAACGGAAAAATTAATAAAATAATTATTTAATAAAAAATAATTATTCGATGGAGTGTGTAGAAGAAAGGATATCACCTAGGAGCAATAAAATTGTCCTAGTGAGAAGAAAGGGGTACCAGATGACAAAGAATGCCCCAGCATGACGAAAAATGAAAGAAAAATAACTATTTAAATAATATAATTATTCACGGCGAGTAGAAGAAAAGTTAGAGTGTGATGTTATATGGTTTGATTTCACACTTTTGTATGTATCATGATGATAGTTGAGATGTTTGTACCACATGTGTTTGATTTTTGATATGATAAATCCATAGATGATATCAATTGTATAGTACATGTGATGTTCTAGATTAGTGGATGGGATGACATGATGATATTGGTGTGGGGGGGATAGATTTTGATATTTGTGATCCCTCTTGCCCCCATTTGATGATACGATATGTGATGATTAGCTTAGCATACATGTATGATGTATACTTAGCATTTTATTTATATATGATGTATAGATGATGTTAGATGTGATGATATTGATGGAGATATGATGACGTGATAACAAAACTCTCTACATACGCAAACTAAACACAATCAAATGTTAACAAAATACACAGTGCCAACCAACATGAATTAACACAACTATGTACAATTATTTACAAGCATGCAAAAACACACTGCATATGTACAAGTAAGAATGAATCTAATCTAAGAAAGAAAAGACAACTTACCAAAGTATGTCTAAGAAATAAACTATACAAATGTACAAACAAGCAACAACTATATAAGCAAACAATGTACACAAACAAAGCAAGAAACAAGATAAAGTAAGTAAACTAAAGTTATGTTTTTGTTGTTTTGTGAAACACTTTTCTATTGTTTTGTGAAAACAATTTTCTATTGTTTTTCTATTTTCGAAACATTTTTGTGTTTTTGTGATTTTTTAACATTTTTCTATTGTTTTTGTGATTTTCTAACATTTTTGAATGTTTTTGTGATTTTCTAACATTTTCTGAAGCTATGCACAGGTAACCGAGAAACGTGGATGCCCCCAGCATTAGATAAGAATATACAAGGGCAGGCGCCACATGCTTATAAATAGGAAGGTGAAGTCGTAGAAGTGCCCCCAACGTTAGATGGGGAATATGCAAAGACCATCCCTTCACAGATTAATAAGAGGAGAAAAATCCGGATCAAGGCTTGATAGGATAGGTTCATAGGGAATCTCAGATGCAGACGTGGAACTAGCCCTAGGCTAAGTAAAAGTACCCTCCAGATGTAAGATGCTTGTGAACAACGAATCCTCCCAAGGTGCCGAAACTGGTTTTCACCAAGGGACCTATCCAACGTGCCACAATTGCATGGTTTTCACATATGGATGACCTGTTTTCTCTTTTTCTTTTTCTCTTATTTTAATTTTTTTGTATTTTGATCATTTTTACTCTTTTTTTGGTTTTCTTTTCTGATTTTTGTGCCATGTTTAAGCATAGAACCACTTAAGGTGCATGGCATTCATAGGTTTGCAGAGCTCATCACCATTGGGATGGGAAGTTTGTATGCTCTTGTACCATATTTGGCCACAATGACGTAAGGTCCTAACCAATGCGGTTTGAACTTGCCTTTCTTCTCTCTTTCCACCCTTGTGTTGAACTGATTTTCTTTCATGACCAAATCTCTGACCTCAAACTGACGAGGTATGATCCTTTTGTTGTAATTTCTGGAGACTCTATTCTGATACACTTTGAGATGGTTAAGGGCACGGATGTGCTTTTCATCCAGGAGTTCTAATTCTGCCAGCCTGGCCACTCTATAATCCTCATCCTTGTCCAGGTAATCCCTAAGAGATATTCTCAGGGAAGGAAGCTCGATTTCCAATGGGATGATGGATTCAGTTCCAAATACTAGGGAATAGGGTGTCACACCAGTAGGAGTGTGAATGGAGGTCCTATAAGCCCAAAGGGATGGGTGAATTTACAAATGCCAATTGTGACCTGTCTTACTCACCATCTTTTCCATGATTCGAACCAATGTTTTGTTAGTGGCTTCAGCCTGCCCATTACCTTGTGGATAATATGGCGTAGACCACTTCAATTTTATTTGAAATTGATGACAAAGGTCCTTCACTATTTTGTTCTTGAATGATTTTCCATTGTCAGTAACTATGGCCGCAGGAATGCCATACCGGCAGATAAGGTGATTCATGATAAACTTTGAAATCTGAGCTCCTGTAACATAAGTCAAAGGAACAACCTCCACCCACTTAGTGAAATATTCTGTAGCTGTGATGATGTGAGTATGACCATCAGATGAGGTAGGGGTGAGCTTTCCTATTAAATCCAGTCCCCATTTGGAGAATGGCCATGGGGTTGTGATTGGCTACAACGGTTGTGATGGCGTATGGATGAAATTTCCATACTTTTGACATAGTACACATTTCCTTACATAGTTACAGTAGTCTGTTTCCATAGTAGGCCAATAGTAGCCTACTCTCAACAATTTCTTAGCTAGAACCATTCCATTTGTATGGGCGCCGCACACCCCTTCATGCACCTCTTTAATCGCTTGGACTGACTCTGCTACATCTAGACAACGCAACAGATTCCCATCATAGCCACGATGATAGAGCGTATCTCCTAAGAGGGTGTAACAGGCTTTCTAGCAGGATAAGGCTTTATTTTTTGGAATGGGAGATGTCAGGAGGGAAGGTGTTATGTTTAAGATAGGCATGGATGTGCACATACCATGGGGAATAGGGACTAATAAATTCACAAGCCAAACATGATTTTGGCATGTCATACGCAGGCTGGCATAGATTCTCAACAAAGAATGACATGTCATTGTTCTCTGGTGGAATTCATAGCATAGAACCTATGGTTTCCATAGCATCTATGGATCTGTTTTGTGCTCTTGGAATCTGCTCGAATGTGATACGCACAAAATACTCTTTCAAGGTTTCCACCAGTTTTTTATAGGGGATGAGTTTCTCATCCTTGACTTTATATTCATCGTTAACTTGCTTGATGATCAATTGTGAATCACCAATGATCTTAACATGATGGATATCCCATTTGATTTCCAGCATCATACCAGTGATGAGCACTTCATATTTCACAAGATTATTTTTATGAGGAAAACCAAGGTGAAAATATTTAGGTATAGGGTCACGTGAAGGAGTAATTGATACCACACCTATGCCCCGAATCATGAAAATTAACAGATCCATCAAAGTGTACTTGCCACATGACAGATTCCTCAATATACAATAATGAAGCATCTGGCAGATCCAGACTTACAGGCTCTGTTCCTGGTAATGGTGCTTCTGCTAACTGATCGGTGAGTACTTGTCCTTTTACCAAATTTTTATGTACATACTCAATGTCAAATTCACTTAGTAGAATAATCCAATTAGCCATTCTACCTGTAAGGGCAGGGTTTTGACAATAGGTACTTAAGTGGGTCAACTTTGGATATAAGCTTGGTTTTAGTGTTCAACAGGTAATGGTGAAGTTTTTGGAAGGTAAAAACTACAGCCAAACAAGATTTTTCAATCTGAGGGTAGTTGAGCTCATAAGAAATGAGAGTACGACTGAGATAGTACACAACTTTTTCTTTATGGCCGAGGTCATATTGGGTGAGCAACACACCAATAGCAAATTGAGTAGCAGAAATATACAGCAAGAGTGGCTCACCAGGAGTTGGAGGCATGAGGATAGGTGGATTGGCTAAGTATTGCTTAAGCAAGGTGAAGGCCTGTTGTTGCTCTGGTCCCCAAATAAAGGCAACATCCTTTTTAAGTAGATGGGTGAATGAATGACACTTGTCAGCAAGTTGGGAAATGAAGTGGCGGATGGCTTGTATCTTTCCTTGCAAGCTGCGTAGTTGTTTGATGTTTTTGGGAGGAGGCATTTCAGTAATGGTAGTAACTTTAGCTGGGTCTACCTCAATCCCTCTTCGTGATACAATGAATCCAAGAAACTTTCCTGATAGTACACCAAACACACACTTCTTTGGATTCAATATGACTTTGTATTCCCGCATGCATTCGAAGATACGCCACAAAAAATCTCAGGGTGATCTGCTGTTGTCTTGGATTTCCTGAGGATATCATCCACATAGTCTTCCATTCATGATGTCATGAATCATATCATGGAAAATCACGGTCATTTCCCTTTGATAAGTTTCTCCTGCATTTTTAAGGCCAAAGGGCATTACCTGATAACAAAAAGTCCCCCAGGGGGTTGTGAAGGTTGTCTTGTGTTGATCCTCATCTGTGATTTTGATCTGATTGTAGCCTGAAAATCCATCCATAAGAGATAACATTTCATATCCTGCAGTTGAATCAACAATCATATCAATATTGGGCAATGGGAAATCATCCTTTGGACATGCCTTATTAATGTCTCTAAAATCCATACAGATTCTTATCCCAACAGGTTTCTTTTGTATGGGACAATGTTTGATATCCATTCTGAGTAATCAATAGGTCTAATGAAGCCCACCACTAGCAATCTTTCTAGCTCTTCTTTAACTAGAAGGGCCACCCGTGGATGCATTTTTCTGAGCTTTTGTTTGATGGGCTTGGCGTCTGCATGCACTACTAGGTTATGCACTACCAAAGTTGGATCCAAGCCTGACATATCCTTATAGGACCATGCGAATACATCTACAAATTCCCATAGAAGCATGGTGAATGTTTTTGTTCTCGTGCTGAGAGTGAAGCTCCTAGTTTGACTATCTTTGGATTGTCTTCTGTTCCAATATTCACATCAATGGTTTCTTCTACTAGAATTTTTGACAAATCCTCCATACGCGTAGGATCGGGAGGAAGGTTGAGATCTTCTTCCAAGGGTGTCTCTACGATATTTTCACCCTTGGTGTGGTCACTTTTCTTGTCCATTGATTTTTTTACTTGTTTGTCAGCCAGCGCCTCAAAGAGGTTTTCACTGTGTGACTTGGACTTTTGTTTTTGTCAAGGCTTTTCATTGGAACTTTTTCCCTCACTTTTTCTCAAGTTTTGCTGACCACGAAGCTCAGCTTCCTCACCAAAGTACGTGTAGGTATCTAAGTCAATGTAGAAACCCTTCTTATGGTCTCCAATCGGAATTGTATCTCGAATGCCCATGAATTCTGCAATGGCTTCATCATTTTCAAAGAGATCCAGTGGCACATGACGTTGTTGGTCCCATTCGACAAGGAAAGGGTAAACAAGGTCAATTTTAGGTTCAGTAGGGGTTATGGTAAGGACAATGGTATCCATGAATAGGTTTGTGGAGGCAAGATCCTCGTATTGGCTACAGTGGGAATCTGTGTCACTGTCTAAATAATCAGAGCTATCTTCACACTCAGAACAGGTGGCATCTTGATCATTGGGGTGTGATCCATAGGGTTGAATACTGATGTCATATCTTTCCATCTTGAAATGTGGGAGAGGAACTGGTTCTCTCAGTCCTTGCTCATTCTTTCCACATCCTAGACCCTTGTAGCCCATGGAATACATCATTCGGCTAGACTTCTCATACTCAGGGATTTGGTAGCAAGTTGGTTGAGTATCTTCTGGGACCCAAGTCATAGGTGGGTCCAACAATTTCTCTTCAGTGAGTAACCCTCCAGGTAAAAATGACCCAATAGTTCACTCATCTCTAGGCCATCTGAAATGATAGTTGGGTTGGCCTCTAGTTTTAGGTGACAATGATAGGTCTGAAACCAAAAGAGCTTGTTGCACATTATACTCTCCACAACCATATTCCAGAACCTTCATCTCCCAAGAATCAAAAGGATAAGTTGATGTAGAAGCTTCACGGGTGCAAGAACTTAGGGAATTTGAATCTACTCATGACTCCATGGCTTCAGATTGAAGAGGAACAACTATATCAGTAGAGGGACATGTATAGGCACCCTTACGCGTAAAACTATTGAGAGCTCTGCAGTGAGCAAAGGGCTCTGGATCTCCTTGTATCGTGACAGTGTGTCCCTCATGTTTCAATTTGATGCATTGATGGAATGTTGATGGCACGGCCTGCATGGCATGAATCCATGGTCGGCCAAGAAGCATATTGTATGGGAGTTCCAAGTCCAATACATGAAACTTCATCTGATGACAAGTGGGTCCTACTTCCATGGGTAATGTGATTGTGCCAGTTGATTCCCTTTCCATGTTGTCGTAAGCGGTTATGGTAATGATGTGGGACTCTAGATCTTCTTCTGTATGTCCCAATTGCTTAATTAATTTCAATGTGCATATATTCATCCCTGATCCATTGTCCACAAGCACCCATTTTATCTTTTGGCGGGTAACAAATACCTCAATATATAAGGGGAGATTATGTGTTGGATCTTCAATAGGGTTCTCCCTATGATTAAAAGAGATATACTCAGTTGGCACAATGTTAGCCACCATAGCCTTGAAGATGTGAATGGTCGACTTCTAGTGGCACTCCTGACCCCTGAAGAGTTTTGTACAAGATGTCCTTATGTACATTTGATATTTTGAGAAGATCCAAGATTGAAATCTTGGCAGATGTCTTCTCAAGTTGTTCTAAGAGGTTGTACCTACCATCTTGTGGGGTCAACGGAGAGGGTTCAGGAATCATGAGGTGGATGCACCTTGTTACCACAGCACAATCCTTTCCCTTGATTTGAATGGTGTTCACATGGTCACTAGGAGAGTGGATACATCCAATGAGTGAATCATAATGATTATTGTCCTTCTTGGTATATAGATAATTCATCGCTTTGTAACTCTGGGATGACTCTCCTCGATCCAGATTTTTCTCATCTGACTTACCATGTTTAGGGAATGGTTCTTTGAATATTCCCATCTTTCCATTTGGCATCTGAGTTTTCTCTGGGGTATCCACTTCTATCTCCCCATTGTCGATGAGGTCTTGGATGTAGTGACAAAGTCATAGACATTTGTCTGTTTTGTGTCCCTTGACATGATGTAATTCACAATAGTCATGCTCTTTGTACCATGATGGTTTTGGAGCATTTTCATCAAAGGGTTGTGTCATGGGATAAGTCACCATGTGAGCTGCATCCAATTGCTTCAATATGGCCAACAAAGGCTCATTGAGAGGAGTGAACATTCTACATTTAGGTGGTGGTTGAATAGGTCCTTTGGTCAATTTAAAAGGTTGACCAGTTTGAACCGTTTGCACGCGTTTGGAATCTGTGATCTCATCTCCCACCATGTTCTTGTTTTTGTTGAATATTTTCAGATTTTCCGTAGGTTTTGCATTTTGGTTATCCTTAGAGTGTGGTTTAATGGTTCCTTTGGCAATAAGGGATTTCTCTATTTGAATTCCCTTTTCAATAACCTCTTTGAAGGTGTGAACACAATGCATTTGTAGATGAAAAGTGATGTCTGGGTTGAGATTGGGCACAAAGATACTCACCAGCTATTTTTCAGGGAATGTACAAGGGAAGCGACTGGCTATCCCTCTCCATCTTTGTAGGAAGCTAGTGAATGTCTCGTTAGGATGTTGTTTAGTGCCACACAAGTCTGCCATGGTTATGTCACTTTCTATGTTGTATGAGAAGTGTCATACAAATCTTTCTGCCAGTTCAGGCCATGTAAAAATAGACCCACGGGGTAAGCGAGTGAACCATTCCAAGGCTTGGCCCCCTAGACTCTTTGGAAAGAGTCATATGAGGTAGTTGTCACTGTAGGCCACTTCTTGGCATGCCATGTAAAAATATTTTACATGGTCTCGCGGGTCACCTTTCCCTCTATATTTGTCAAATTTTGGCATGTCAAACTTTTTAGGGAAGGGTTGAAGCATCATAGTTTTGTCAAATGGATAGGGACATAGCTCTTCATATTGATATTTTTTGTTGTTCCCCACAGTGCTCTCTTGGAGGCTTGTAAGTGTCACTTTCATAGATTGCATTTCTTGAGTGAGTAATTGTTCTTTGGTAGGAGAAGCAAGGATATATACACAATGATGTTCCATATTGTCTTCTCCTTGATTATCCAGTTGAAGTTCACTAATTTTGACCTTAGGTTTTGTTTTTTGTACATTCTTGTTTGTTTCTTTTTGTACATGAGATGTTAACAAAGCCAATTGTCGACTAAGGTTGCTAATTTGTTGTTGAATAGTGACTTCTTCTTCAAAAGGTTCCTCTTCTTCTTCATGTTATGGAGGTTGTTCAACATTTTTCATGTTCTATTTTGAATTTACGTGGTACTTTAAGGAAAGGTATTCTATATCCCACTGCATTATCATTTCCCACATTAGAAGTAGAAGCATGTCCATGTGTTAAGATATCATCCATGTTAATAAGAGGTTGCTCCTCTTCATTAGCATCATTTGTAGGTGGGATTGCCTCTTGTTCGATAGGCATTCTGGCTCCCAACTCCACAACTCGTGCCAGTACCCGATCCTTGTTTCTAAAAAGGAATTCATCTAACAAGGTGGGGTCGAAGTCAAACTCCGCATGTGGTGATTCCAACTCATCACCACTATGATCTATCATTTCTTCTACTTCTTTCTCTATGGAGAATAAAGGCCCAAGATCATGGCCAATAAAAGGGTTTGACCCTTATTTTTTGGAGGCTTCCCAAGTTTGCATTTGTCTTATTTCCAAAGCATGCTCTTTGAGTCCTAATCTTGTTTTAGGAGCCATGACATGTAATAGTTTCACTAAGGTATCTGTGAATGTGTTCAAATATTTTTATCAAACCTAAGTGAAAAAAGGAATGTCAAGAAATTAAGGTATGTTATGAATGTCAAAGAACCAATGTGACACAATAATTTTCTCTTAAATGAATGAGCCAAGCAAGAATCAGTCACACAATGTTGAGTTTCAAACCAAATAATCAAATGAAGTACTTCCTAAATTTGTTTTTCAAAAGGTAGTTGGTGTCGTATGATGATTAACAAAATGTCCCTACTTATGTCGAGTTCAAAGAAATGAACAAGGCGTAAGTAATAACAAGAAGTTAACGTGACCTCCAAACAAAGTATACTAGAAGCAAGCCCAAATTCAATCAAGACCTATATTCCAAAGGGTGTCAGTTACGATTGTGAGTGACACAACAATTTCACCAAGATATGTTAACCAAACTTTGTGATTAAGTAAGGTATTGATATCAAGATGATAATGATATAACACGCACAAGTGGTAACACTTAACACTATTCAGAATCGAGGTAATAATTGAAATCAAACTAAAGCTATAGTATACCTAGGAATTGTTAAAGTGTATATAGCGTAACCTTACAATATAGATATTTAGGTCAAGTTTACAAGAAACAAGACGTAAATACCAAAATTGTAGTGACACGATATAAACAAGATAACCGTTCAAAGGAGAATCAAAGTGATGAACCAAGCCTAACTACGATGATGATCTTGACTTGGGTATCAAGATCAAAAAGGCTACCAATGATATAAAAATGTCTCCACACACTTTAGACATTTAACAACCCAGCCGCAAACATGGATGGGCATAAACAGACAAAAAAGTGGTGAAACAATCAATTGATAACACAAAGGTAGTCACTCTTCTTTTGATCAACAAAGTGTCAAAAGAAAGTGAAGGAAGTAGATCAATTGGGGTTGAAAAATGTTGGCCTCACTTCGGCAGAGTTTCACCTCACCTTAGGGCAAGTGAAAAACTAAGAAAAAGTAATGCTTCACACATTTCGTGATGAACAATAGCTCTCAACTCAAATTGGCTTTGATGTGGTCCAAGTGGGCTCCTGGTCAAAGATAGCTTCCTGGGTGGTTCACTCAACTAGGTGTCACAAGTCATCTAAGAGTGAGCTCGATTTACCCAAAAAGTCACACTGACTAATTTGGGAGTATCTCAGCTTTACTTTACCCCCTTCAAGCACAGTGGGAAATAAATGCGTCCATCGTGTACTCTCACTGGGGTCACGATACAGATGACTTGTGATGCTAAATCTCACAAATGGTAATACTAGTCAAGTAGGTTGTATGCGGAGCACTTCCTGTTTCATCCACAAGGTTCCCTCTTGTGTGGACTACTTTGGGGTTCCTAGGACCACCCCCATTGTTGTAGCTTAAGGCTTATGCCAAAGGGGTTATGTCCTAGTTTTAAGCGGACGAGACGTACCCTTATCCAAACCTACAAATCAAGTGTTTTGAATGTGATGTGTTTTTTTATCTTTTTTAAACTTAATGTGGTTTAGTTGAACACCTTTTGGCAACCTACAACACACGTTTAGTTTTAAAAGTTTGTTTCAAACTCCTTTCTTTGACAAGCATTTTTAGGTCCTGCACTCAAGCGTTAGTAGTTCTCCAAGAAAATCACATTATTTAAAAGAGGATTAAGAGTTGCTTTTGATTCTCAAGATCATCCAAGGATGCAAGAGAAGAGCATACACAAAAAATAATCCAACTAAAAAGTAAAGAAAAGATTTGCAATTAATGAACCATACAAAAAGCTTGATAAATGTTCATTCCCTTAAACCAAAAGTGAAAGATGAAGTTTCCAATTTACCAAATGTTATAAAATGAAGACTAAAGTTGTTTTGATTCTCAAGATCACCCTAAGGTGAAAGAGAAGAGCATACACAAACTTTATCCCAACTATATAGAAATGGAAAACTTCAAATCAAAGGACCATTGAAAAATGCTTTGTAAAAGGTTCATTCCCTTAAGCAAAATGAATAATCAAATTTCCAAGTTTAATCCCAATGTTAAAAAGATAGAGATCAAAGTTGTTTTTGATTCTCAAGATCACCAAAAGGTGCAAGAGAAGAGCATACACACAGCTTTGGTCTAAATCAAGTAAATCATGGAAATACAACATTCATCAAAACATTAGACATGTTAGAAAATGACCAGTTTTAAAATAAAAGAAAAACCTACAATTTTTGTAAGTATAAATCCCAAATTTATGTTTTCATTGCATAGTTAACTTCAATACCTTTCCAACGCAAAAAAAATGGAGTCATTTCGAGTTCAGGAGAAAAATTATGGCCTTCGGAAGATGGGTTACACATATGCTCTTATGCTCATGGGTATGCACTTGACATGCACTCAAAAAATGTCAAAAAAAGTCCCTTAATCTGTAAAATGGTCAAATTTTTCCAACCAAGATTCAATTTTGACAACAACCCATCACATTAATATATGAATAGAAGACTCAACGCTATCAAACATTAACATACATGCTCAAGAATTTAAGATTTTCAAGAAATTGGCAAAACTAGCATGTAGAATGATGAAAAAGTAAGCTCTAAAAATAAAAACATGATGAAATCTTGAAATTTTCTCACCAAGATTCAATTTTGACAGCAACCCACCACATTAATATGTAAATAGAAGACTCAACACTATCAAACACTAACCTACATGCTCAAGAATTTAAGATTTTCAAGAAATTGACAAAACTAGCATGTAGAATGTTGAAAAAGCAAGATCTAAAAATGAAAACATGGAGAAATCTTGAAATTTTCTCATCAATTCCAATTTTGACAGCACTTCACCTCCTTTATACCTACAAGGAAGACTCAACACATTCAAACTCAACAAAACAAGTTAAGAAAAACAAGTTATGTCAATATATGCAAAAAGAGGGTTAGTAACCAAAATTGAAACTAAACTACAAAAACTTGAAATTAAGTGCAAAGGAAAATGGAGTAAGTCCCACCAGGCGTGCCATATGTATGCATGAAATAGTTAGTAATGCAAGTAAAGTTGAAACTAACACCTAGTAGCTTCAATACAATACTAAACTAAACCTATGCATCATCATGCTAAGAGCTTAAACAAAGCTAACCTATCAACATTTCTACATTAAACATGAAATGAACATTTCAAGCTAATATGCTAAATAAAATAACTTCTATCTCTTATTGAATGCTAAAAATAAGATGAGATTGAACCTAGGTAGACCTCTAGCAATCAAAGATTTGATTATGTGCTTGAAATCCCAAGGTTTCTAAGAATGGAGTCTTGTCAAATCATGGCTACAAGACCATTTGACATATCTCCATATGACTTCAAAACTTGGGTGGATGAATACAAGAAATGGAGAAGGAAAGCTCTTCTAATGGAAGAATTCTCAAAGATGATAAATGGCTATAGTGTATGCTCTATGCTCATTTAGGAATGTAGGTGTAAATAGAAAGGTAGGAGGAGGGCTCCTTATATAGCCCAATGGATAGAAGAATCTCTACATCCCTCTTCATGTGGGATAAATGGAGAGGTTGGGTTAGTTGTGGATAAGGAAGGTTTAGAAAGGGTTGAGTCAACCTTAGGAGAGTTTATTTTGTCCTTTAGTGACTCATGGGGTTTGAGGGGATTTATTAATTAACCAAAGTGATTAATTAATAGGTGTGCAAGCTTATATAAGCTTTTTAGAGGAATAGTTAGTATGATTTATGTTATGAGAGGATTTTAATCAAATAAATGACGATTTATTGATTAAATAGAAGAGAGAATTAATTAATTAATAATAATTAATTAATCTAGATAGAAAGGGGAGCTTAATTAATTATAAATACTTAATTAATCTAGATAGAAAGGGGAGTTGATTAATGGAAGGTCATTAATTAACGTCATTGTTGGATAGAAGAGTTAATTAACTAACGTAATGTAATTAATTAGCAATGATAGTAGATATTTAAAATGTGTGATATTGAGGATATGTCGTAAATTTATGGGAAAGGGTATGATTAGTGCAATTTAAGTATTTAAATTGTTCAAGCTAAATTCTAGGTGTCTATAGAGCTCAATAACATCTTGATATAGAGTTGAATACGGTGAAGAATATATTTGGTTATTCCATAAGATCATCATTAATTGAGTGAGGATCCCATAAATAGTGTTTGACCTTTTTTAGACTGTCATAAAGAATGAAGTACACCCTCAATACCTTGGATTGACCAATGTATGCTAACATAAATTAGTTTAAAAACTAGCTCCATACTCAAATTGATTTCTTTTCCATAAGCACTTAGTCCATATATGAAAGTATATTTTTCTTCAACGTGGTTAAAATGGTTTGGCAAAGGCTGCAAATTGAGGAATGAATCTCCTGAATATACACTTATATTTGTCCAAGAAAACTAAAAACCCCATCTTGTAACTTAGGATATCAAGACAAAATTGACCTCTATCCTGTGCATCAAATGGAAAGAATTCCATGAATATACTTATGTTCCTGTGTATATGAGCACATTCGCAAGCAATATATGAATTACATACGTATATTTATTCTACATTGAATTATTTCTGTGGCTCTTATGAACATTCAATCTTCACATCTCTGAGTATTTATAGTCCACATTGAGTTCATTTGGTTCATGTTTGGAATATACTACATATCATCTAAATATACTACCTTTTAATATCAGTGATGTCAAACCTTTCAAATCGCCAATCCATATCCCGTTAGGCAAGCTATGCATTTTAGAGCCTTGGATTTAAACCAAATGATCTATTTGTTTGTATATGTATGAGTACATTTGGTCAAGTAAAATTCATCTTGCAAGTTAGTTTATATAGATTGGAATTAACCAAAATATATGATTGAATATACTGATAGTAATTTTGTAATTTCAAGCAATGCATTGTGAAAAAATCCTATGACGTTAGTCAATATCTATTCTAGTAAATTTAGAGTATAGCAATATTAAATGAAGCCTGATTTGTGGTGATCCCTAACAGTGAATACACACACATAAGATTTCCCCATTCTTTTTTTAACGAGAACTAAGGTCAAAATTACAAGATAGCGAAAGTCAGCTTCCCTCATTGAAAATTTATTGTTATCATGAAATTTAGAAGAGCACCCCTGAATGGCCTTAGATCTGAGTGGGGCATTCGTGTAACATTAGGATCATCTCTCAATAGTAGGATTGCGAGCTTGAATGACCCTCTATCTAGAAACCATGTAAATCCTTGTAACTCTATGAAAAGACATCATTAAACTCTTAGAAAAGTTTCCAATCAAAAGCTACCTTTCCCTAGTGTACCAGGGGAAGAGATGCATGATTTAAAAACTACCTAAAGTGGTGATTTAACTTCTTAAAAAAGGATCTTCTTTGATCAATATTCCATTTTGTTTTCTAAAATGCAGCATTTGAGTAATCAAGATTGACTCAAGATGTAACATAACCAAAGATGGGATTTTTTTTTTTTAATTATACTTATTTGGTTAAACACATGCCTCCCAAAACTTGTACTGATTTTTAGGTATGCCTCTTCTTGTATGACTATATACCCTGCAATGGTGACATGCAAGAATTTTATCTATAGCTCTTTTTCATGAATAAAACAAGCCAACTATGGAAAAAATAGCATCTACGAAACAGATTTTATTTCTAAGTGAGTTCACACAGTATCAGTTATTAATGGATATAGAGGAAAGAAAATGCCATTACAAAGAAAAGAGTAGAAGGCTTAAGCTCCACATTCAACCCTAGGGAAGAAAGACAATCAGGAGAAAAAAAAATGACCAAACTCTATTTACAAATGAGCCTTAATAGATCACAATTTGATAACAATCTCAGAAGGAAGCACAACTAATTCACAATCCCAAAAAATAGTTAGTCTTTTAATCACTTACAAGAGAAAACTAAATGATTGTACAAGGCATGCTTCATATGAAGCAAAATTATTAGTGTTGTCTAAATTGTAGCTAAAAAAGAGAGAATGATACTTATTTCCCTCTAGAGAAATAACATAACTACCGAAAAACATTGTTTTGACTCCTTTCGAACCATTTTCAAAGAAAATCTGCATTTAATTTTCATTAATTTCTTCATTTCTTGATTTATGTGTATCAAGATCAGAGTCACATGATTCCAACGATGACCAACCCAATTTCATGGTCCGTTGAGAATTGCAAAAGTGTATACAACCATTCAAAGTTTCACGTGAAAATCTGGTGTTCTTCATCTAATATTCAACATAAAGGTTCAAACTAATGATCATACTTGCGTGGATTTGGTAATTTGTTAGGCACTTCCTCGAACTTATTTCAATTCCGTGATGGAATCAACCTCTTTGGATTCTTGATTGCAAAAATTTGTTCTGTCCATTTTTCTATGCAACATTATAAGGATCTACATGTTTTGTGGAATTGGTTCTACGGCTTCATCCGCAGATTTTAATCCTATACAGAATCCTAAGAATCATGTGTTTTTCAACATTTTGATCTACGACTTGATTTAGTGCATGTTAGGAAATAAGGGATAACTATCCCAGAACTAATTCCTCCAGATCCAACAATAGAAACTTATAGCCATTTCAGGTTTTCAGGTCTCAAATAAAATGTGTAGAACTAAAATAACACAACACTAAGGACAAAATTTCCACCTTTCACCCAATTTGATTGTACGTCCACCATTTCAGGCCTGAACTTGCTATGATTTTATTACAAGCCATTGGTCTCCATACAATAGTCCAAACCTGATTTGGAGCATGCTCAAAAAACCCTACAGAATTCATTCTTTCAAAATGCATTGGCAATACATTTCTAACTCCATTATCATATTCATTGGATATGGAAGTTAGACAAAAGCTAAAGTGAGTTTTACAAAACCTGATGGGTATCAAATCCATTTAAAACTCGTCTCATAAACCTATGGGTCAAAAAATTGCCCATATGAGTTATCAATGTTTCCCTTGTGGGGTGAATTTTTTCGAGGCCATAATATTTTACGCCTAAAAAAAAAAAATTCGGCAGGCTGTGCACCTAAATGCTAGGTGCCCGATTCCGTGGCCTCGAAGTATCAATTGGGCATGGTGTCAGCCTAAAAAGTATATAGTACTCTTATCTACAACTCTTCAACACTTGGTCCCTAAGCCATGAAAAATGTTGATCAGTTAAAGTATGGACACTTAGCAAAGAACATACAGAAGGTTCACGCGGGAGAGAAGAGCGCATTCAAAAGTGTGGGAGGATTGGAAAGGAATCACGTGTTGAGGATAGAGACAGATTCAGGACTTAGCCATTTTCACGATGAGGATCTATTTTTGGAGATGGCGTGTGGAGCACACAAACTAGTTAAAGACTTGCGCGACACGCATTGGCTATTTTTGGAGGATCGGCTACAAAGCACTTTGCATGGATACAGGCTAAGAATAGATTTACTACTGACAGTTAACTAAAGAAGTCTATTGTTAGCACACTTGCATGTGTGGCTATTTTTGTAAAGGTGCACATGGATAATAATAGCATGTGACCTATTTTGGGATTAGATAAGTGGTGAAGGGAAAGTCCCCACCCTTATAAATATGAAAAGAGAATGTGAGAGCATAGGTACATGTGTGAGAACTGGATTACTGTGAGGTTATGTTGTTAAATCTGATGCGCACATAGACTATGGTATTATCTATTGTAATAAGATTCTTTGTATTTATTCATGTTTAATGTAATGGAATGTGTTGGCTGAAATCGGAGTGTCAAATCCTGAGTATAATTGGTTTGTGCATGCTTGATTTCATCATGGTTATCTCTTAAGTCTGTTATTCTCTAGATCTAGATCTGAATATGTATTATAGAATGATATATTAGTCATAGATCTGAATGCTTTAAGTCTTCATCATGCTAACATCCTACAATAACAAACCCTAAAGAGGGGCCTGGTACCTTTGCGTGCTTTGGGTGAGCACTTCGGTCTAGGCTGAGTGATGTGCCAGCACGCATCTGGGCTTTTATTGGTGAATTCTAGGCTACATCATTGGTTCCATTTGCCGGGACCTCTTTTTTAGTTTTTTTTCAGGATGGTTCACAATGAAGACATATTGATTGACCCTAGAAAGTGTTGAGGAGTGGATACATGATCTAGAAGAAGAATACACATGGAGGTTCAACACTGGATCTGAGTTTAACACATGCACTATGGGTGGAACAAAATCTGTATGACAATTTATATGAGAGCTTCTTTGTTATCTTTCCTAGTAGAATTGTATGAGTGGCTGATTGCTTATGCATCTAAATAGAATTAGAGGTATCACACACTTGTCTGGATGTAAGAAGAATTTCATGACCCTTTATGATGCTGATCTGATTTGGACTCACGTTGTGGATACATGGTTCCATGGTGTTTTGAATAGTTATATCTTGGAGTACTCAATTTCCACTTATTCATGCCCAAAGGTAGCTGAATTCTAGTTTTTACGATATCCAAGGGGAACTTACCTGCAAGGCATTCCACTGGCGATCAAGATCCTGATGGTAACTTTGAATTTGGAGAGTAAAGTGATGGCTAACTAAACCCCACCACGCATGGGGGTAGGAGCAGGTTTGGTGAAAGATGGAAGACCTAGCAGCAGAAAGGTAGAGAGAGGAAAGGTGGCTTAAGTATAATGAGGTGTGTGAGAGGGAGGTAGAGAAGCAGCAGGAGGTTGTAGAGAAAATGACGTTGTGGAGAAAGATAGTTCAGGAAGGAGTTGAAGTTCACGTAGAAGATGTGGAACCCGAGCATCAGGAACTCCCCCATTTGGGAAAGCATGATAGGGAACCCTCCTCGGCCTCACATAGAAGCGCGCTAGCAGAAACGTCCTAGGCCATGGGTGCACATCTGAATCCACCTAGAAACCTTTCCCTTGCGCTTGGTTTTCCAGCATCTAGTACAACAAATAGTCAACAAGATAATTCAAGAAGTGGGAGAGTAGGAGTGAGTCTTATAAGAGGCACAACGATGGTAGCGCAAATGGATTTTTTGTTATATGGGAGTACCTTTTCGGGTGTATCATCTACATAGAATTCAGGCGCGTAGATTTTTGGACTATCTTCTGGGAGTAGTAACACTTCGCAGACTGTTGGGGTACAGTTCAGTACTACGGTTGGGACACAGGGAAGTACATCTTCTGGTCCAACCCCAGCTACAGGTTTGGGATCAGGAGGTATAGGTGGCTCTAGCTCTAGTGGATCTGGTGGTTCTAGAGGTAGAGGAAACACATGAGGTTCTGGATCAGGTGGGCAAGGTCCGCACCAACCCCAAAATATTTACATGGAGATGTCTCTTCATCTTCTAGAGTATAGGGGCATAGAAGATGTTGTTGAACACATGCATATGTGTGAAATACTGTGGCACACAAAAGGGATCATGGATTCTAAGCATATGGCAAGCCAATTTGTTATTATGTTACAAGGGTGCACACATAGCTGATACAAAAAGTTTGACCCTGATCAAACTTGTGTAGACTATACAGCTTTAAAAGATGCATTCCTTACAGATTTTTACATCCCTAAGTTTAAGCAGAAGAGTATAAGTGCACTCAAGGATATTAAGTTAAGGCACTACTAAAAGTGTCAGAGAGTATGATGCCCATTTTAAAATGTTGTTATCTAAGATTTCTTATGATATTCATGCAAGCCAACATGCACAATGGTTTGTTGGAGGTCTGATTACACCTTTTAGGAGGGCACTATCACATAAAACATACACTGATCCACATGAAATCACTTGAAGCAGCCTTACACATTGAGGTAGTTGGAAGTATAGACACTGGGGTAAGCCCATTTTAGAAGCACAGATCACAGCTATGGTAAAAGTAGTTGGAGAAACTATCGGAAAATTCAGCACATGAGACATGCACATAGGGATTTGGTGCACAGATTGTGAAGTGGAAGGTCACACAAAGGATAGTTTTCCCCGCAGATCAATGTGCTCATTGTTGTTGGATTGTGAGATATGCCATTTAAACCATGATGCTAGCCACTACCCATTACTACAATGCACGATAAGGAAGAATGTTTCAAGCTACTATAAAATCTGTAGGTCCACGACTCATGACATGGAAGACTGTCAACTGATTGGTCAGATCCAGGATGCTATAGATATTGGTGTATGACAGACAAGAGTTTCAGATAACTCTAAAGGTAAGAATGAGCATCAGGATTGGGATCACAATCAGGCATGCTATGATCAGAATGAAGGGCATTTTGAAGGAAGGTCGTGGCAGAGGTCGAGGATACCATGGTGGATTTGGAGGATGAGGCCATGGTGGTGGAAGAAGTGAGTTCCCTTGTGGAACATGTTATACATGTGGATCTCCTGACCACTACAGGCGTGAATGTCCTCAGAATATTACATGTTCTTTCTGTGGAAAGAATCATAGCTATGAGGAATGCCCAGACCTATATGAGCATCTTAGCAAGCAACATAAACAAGAAAAAAAGGCGTGGGGATGGTTAGGATACAACGTGCTGTGGAAAATCAGTGGATGCCTAAGTTGGAACCAGAATCTGAGGCATTGCAGGTAAAGATCATGACCCATGCTGAAGCAACATGCCAAAGAAGCATTGCAGCAGAAGCCTACCATCACTAAGGAGGAGGTTCTACATGCACGGTACCCAGATCCTGCCCATCAGAAGGAGGTTTATCAAGAAACCATGGAGGTACTTAGGAATCTTCAAGGTGAGATATAATATTTAAAAGAGAAATCACGGAAGATGGAGCAAAAGAAAGCATCAGAGATGGTCCAAACTGATATACATGACTTGAGAGAAGTGTGTAAATTGTTGCACCAGGAGAATATCATTCCACTGTTGGGGAATTGGTTAAAAGGAAATACTCTGCACGCAAGTTCTGAGACTGGATGGAAGATCCTGCATGCAAATCTTCCCCCTCATAGCCTAGATTATGACAAGGAAATAACTCTGAATGTTGTTGTGGATGGGTGGCTATTGAGTAATATATTGATTGATACTGGCGCAGAAGTCAATGTTCTTACCTTAGATGCATGGGTACAAATGGGGAGACCTCATTGCAGCCATCCTCTAATGTATTTTTCATGGCTAATCAGACTAAGGCCACTCCCATCAGAGTTTTAAAAGATGCATCTATTACCATACAAGGAGCCAAGTTCACTGGAGATTTTGAGGTTTTAGCACTGGCAGAGTCAGATAGCTTCCCAGCTCTATTGGGGCATCCTTGGTGCTATGCAAATAATGTTGATCTTTGGTTCAACAAGGGTTATATCAGTTTTGAAAACAAGGAGGAAAGAGTTATTATCCCTTTAACAGATGGAAAATATGTGCCCTATGTTGAGCCCTTGAGTGAAGAAGACCTGAATAGGATTTATGTATGCGTCATCTGGGATCCAGAGATGCTTGAGCCATGTAAAGAAGGAATCCTTTAGTGGGAGGATACATAGTCTATTAGCGACACTACAAGTGTTTCTTGTGATAATTAGGCTCATAACACTTATGAGTTGGTAGGGCGCAAAGTAAAGAGCATATTTCCTAAGGGAAGCAAACCACGTTATGTCAGGAGAATAGGTAATAACTCGGTACCTTGTTACATTGGAGAAGGAGATCCTATGGTTTTCCTGTGCACTATGGAGGAACATTGGATAGACCCATTGGAAAGAAGAAATATGCTAGCATATACCCTACGCGGGATAGCAATGCACTGGTGGGTGGTCCACAAGGATAATATTGTAGGATGGAATGAAATTAGGATTGCTCTTGCTACTAGGTTCTTCAGGAGCAATGCACCTACTCAAATATGCACTTATCATGGTAATCAACCTGTTCAACACCACGTTCAAAAGTGTGAGAGACTCTAGAAAGAGGGGCAGGAAGCTTTACCACCTTCGCTCGGGGTGCACAAGTTTTATTCCACTTTAAAAGGATGTGCGCGTGTTTGGTATATATATGTAGAACTTCATAGAGAGACTAGAAATTGGTAGGATTTAATTGTAGGAATGACCCAGACGTTTGAATTCTTCTCTACCAAGCCTCCGGTGGAAGAAGCATTAAAATTCATAAAGTGCTTAACTATGGGAGATAGTGCCAAGGATGAAGAACTCCTTCAGGATTTATTGGATGAAGGAAACTCAGGAGCGAGTCTTGTTGAAGAGACAGAGGCCAATGACACACTACTTCAATGTGCTTTCCTTGAGAAAGAAAAAGGAAAAATGGTCTACTTAGTGGATGATGAAGAAGTAGAAAATATGGATGTAAACCATTCAACAGGTAGGCATGAGGTGTTGGACAATGTAGATAAGACCACGCGTGCCTATCATGAACCTATGAAGATAAATAAAGTGAATATTGGATCAAATGTTGAGCCTAAGGAGGCCATAATTGGAGACTATTGGTCAGACTCTGAAGTGGCAAAAATCATAGAGCTACTATGGGATTATCAGGACTTATTCCCTCAAGGGTACCATGAACTTAAAGGTGTGCATGAATCATTAGGGGAGATGAAGATAAATCTTAAAGAGGGTGCACACCCAGTTAGAAAGAGACCCTACAGGATGAACCCCAACTTGCATGAAAAGGTCAAAGAAGAGATTGACAAAATGTTGAAGTCTGGAATCATCAAGCCCCTTGACGAGTCAGAATGGGTTAGTCCAATGGTGATCAGTATCAAGAAGGATGGTTGGATTAGGATCTATGTGGACTATAGGGAGCTGAATGCTACATGTGTGACTGATCCCTTTCCTATGCCATTCACTGAGGAAATACTAGAAGGCATTGTAGGGCATGTGAAATATATTCATTTACAGATGGGTTCTTTGGGTATCATCAGGTTAGGATTTCCCAGGAGGATCAGGAAAAGACTACTTTTACTACTGAATGGGGTAGCTTTTCCTATACTGTGATGCCTTTTGGTCTGAAAAATGCACCTGTTGTATTTTCACGCATAGTTGTTCAAGCGTTCAAGGAGTTTATTCACAACTTCTTACAGGTTTATTTGGATGATTGGATGGTGTATGGATTAGTTAAGGATCATTGTGACAATTTGCACTTAATGTTTGAAAGATGTAGACAGTTGAGTATCTCTTTGAACATCAACAAGTGCATATTTTCTACACCATTTGGGATATTGTTAGGACACATAATCTGCAAGGAAGGTTTATTGGTTGATCCAGCTAAGGTTACAGTTATTATAGCCTAAAAGAGCCTACTAGTCAAAGTGAGGTGCGTGGATTTTTGGGTCATATAGGATATTATAGGAAGTTTATTAAAGGATATGCCAAAGTTTCCACACCTTTGGAGGAGTTACTGAAAGGGAAAGGTACGTTCTACTGGGGAGAACCGCAACAGTGCACATTCGAGACATTAAAGGAGAAACTTACTACCGCACCTATTCTGCATTTTCCTTCATGGGACCAACCATTTCATGTACATGTGGATGCCTCTGGCATGACCATTGGTGCAGTATTGGCTCAGCCTGGAGAAGGTATTATAGATCATCCTATCTATTTTGCTAGTAGAAAGCTGACTCCTGCAGAACAGAATTACACAACTACAGAGCGTGAAGCTTTGTCAATGATCTATGCACTACATAAATTCTGACAAGTACCTGCTAGCTACACCATTTGTATTTTATACAGATCACATGGCATTGAAGTATTTGGTAAACAAACCTATTTTACAAGGGTGCATATGCAGATGGGTACTCTTATTTCAAGAATTTGATTTCACAGTTGTGGTAAAACCAGGGAAAAGTAATTCTGGACCAGACCATTTATCCAGAATACAGTCAGGAGAAGAAGCACATGCAATTGAAGATACCATGCTCGATGCATAGTTATATAGGTTACAACATGCACCATCAGAATTAGAGGACATTGTTGTCTTTCTACGAACAGGTATGGCACCAGAAGGAATGAAATCCTTAGAGAAGAAATAACTTGTTATACACTCGGAACCATATATGTTGATTAGCAGTGACCTGTACAAGCTAGGTCAGGATGAAGTATTGTGATCGTTGTGCACTAGAACATGAGCATATAAATATCATGGAGGAAGCTCATGGTGGTATTGCAGGTGGCCACTATGTAGGTGACACCACTGTGCGCAAGATTCTACTTGCTGGATTATGGTGGGAGACCCTGTATAAAGATTGTAAGAATTATTGCAAGGCTTGTGATCATTGTCAACGTCTTGGCAAACTAGGTCAACGAGATGAAATGCCCCTGAGACCTATTAAGAGTGCAGAACCGTTTGGGAAATTGGCTATAGATTTTGTGGGTCCTATTTCACTAGCCACGTGTAGGACTAGATCGCGTTATATCATAACTTGCACAGACTATCTGACAAGGTGGGAAGAAGCAACACCTACAAAGGATTACATAGTGGCTACAACAACCAGGTTTCTATGGGAAAATATTATTACACAGTATGGATGTCCTTTAAGTTTGACCAGTGATAGGGGCACACACTTTCTGAATGAGACAATCAAAATTTTATTAGATGAATTCATGATTGCACACCATAAGACTACACCATATCATCCTCAGGAAAATGGGACTGTTGAGGCTTTCAACAAAATTTTGAGCCAGACATTGACAAAAATATGTGATGTTGGAAGAAAGGATTGGGATGATAAAGTAATCTGCAGTACTTTGGGCATATCAAACAACATATAAAAGGTTGAACAAAGCCACACCATTTCAGTTAGTGTTTGGCATAGAAGCAGTTCTTCCTATGGAATTCATGTTACCATATTTTTGTATTGCGCACATTAGAGGTCTAGCTGATGAGAAATAATTATAAGAATGAATTTAAAAGTTAATCAAGTTGGATGAGCAACGAGTAATAGCACATTAGAGTTAAAAACAAGAAAGGGCCAGGCAGAAAGCATGGCATGACAGGCACATCTAAGGATAAAAAATTCACAATTGGATAGATGGTGCTCCTTTATGATTCTAAGATTTTATGCCATCCAAGAAAACTCAAGGTACATTGGTTGGGGCCATATGTTATCACTCACATACTCAAAACAAGCACTTGTCAATTAGAGGCACTTGATGGAATACGGTTACCCAGATACTTCAACGGGAGTAGGATGAAGCCCTACTATAAATAAGTCTTCTTGGTGTTTGTAATAAGGCAGTGTTTCCATTTAGATTAGGTTTTCAATTCTGCATTTCCTTAATGTGTTTCCTTCTTTTTTTGCTATGCTTTTTCAATTTAGTTGGTGTTTTTGCGTAATAAAGCATGTTTATGTGCCAGAATCTAATTACTATTTAAAGAATTTTTATGCGCAGAGGACTGCACATACCCTTAGTGTGGGGTAGGTTATTGATATCCATGTACAAGACTGTTGAAGATAGGTACCCATGAAAGGAAAAACTACGATGGGTGCTATTCAAGTTGGAGAATTGGAAAAAAAATTACTTCTGGAAATGAGGACCATAGGTGGAGATAAATGATGTAACAATATAACACGAGGTAAACAGAGGCCGTGAAGACTACCAGTGGAAGGCGTAGTGACGAGGTACTCAGGAGCATGGAAGTGCGCTGAAGAGAAGTCTATCGCCAAAAGGTAGGAGAGCACGCTAGAAGGTTATAGCTTGGGTGCGAAGATGTACCGCGTTGAAAGAATGAAAATGGTCGATTAATGAGAGTTGTTTATAGCTGAAGAAGCAATAAATGCATTAATGTTTTTGCAAATCTATATAGGGACAGGATGCGAGTTCATTCTTACCATTGCAATCGTGATAATTTGAAAGAGCCAAGTGTGACCAAGTTGTGAGAAGAGTATTCAGGTGTGAAGAGTGTGAATTGAGATGTGTCGAGCAGATTTGTGTGTAGAGGAAGCTTGTGTCCCCAGTTGCAAAGGGTTTGAGCAAATAAAGGTGTTGCAAAAGAGCTAGGGCATGTAATTTCAGCTAGGGCACATTGAATCGAGATAAGGTTTGGTTTTGCACATTGTAGGAGATAAAAGATGAGTATTTGAAGTGAGAAGATTGCAAGTTATAGATGGTACCGAAGAAATCACCCACAGTAGGAGTAAAAGGGAAGAAGAAGGTCGAAGTGGAGGTTGAAATGACTCCTGAGAGTAATTTCTCATAAATGCAGTATCTGAGGGTGTGATTATGGGTCAGGAATGGGATTCCCACATTCGGAAGAGCAAGATCAGTGAGTACAACCATTGTACAACTGAAAATAATAAGGATCTTGGATGTGTTATTAAACACAAAGATGAATAAGCGTGTAATAAAAGACATGTCAGTGTATGATGACAACTGGGGAGAAGTTGTTGAAGAAAATTGGAGTTTACCAGTTGTATGAGCTCCCCTACTTTGGGAAATATGAACCATTGTATCATTGGTTGATGAGCAGGGTACACGAAGATTTCTTCTACTTTGCAGGATGCATGGTAAGGATTACAACCACGTTGATCTCAACAAAAACAAGGTTGAAAGGCACAGGGGTAGATCCAAATGGTGATTTAACTGATAAATCCACAATCTTGGAGACAAGGAAGGAGTTGGGTATACCAAGGGTCCACGCGGCATGGACATTGATAAATTAAAGAAGTACCCAATCCTACAAGTAGTTGCAAACTTAGTGACAAAATTGAATGACCAAGAAAGATGGTCACAAGTAAACACAATGTGGCTACACATTATGAAGAAGATGTCACAGGGAGTGATTTACAACATCTCTAATTACATCACAAACTATCATTGAAGAAGTGCACACAAGAGATAAAATTAGTTTCGGGGTTGTTCTATTGTCTTTGTTGTTTATGGAAATCAAGGTACCTGATGGACCAAAGGAAAATATTTGGGAGTACCCCATGGAACACAAATCTCTAGCGGAAAGATTTCAAAAATAATTTTGCGAAGGATCAATGAGTAGACCATTCAAGTAGAGGGCGGAGACGTGGTATGAAAGACTCTGCGCAGCATTCGAAGAATAGTGACACATACCCAAGGAGTTTCCTTTGGTGGTGGGTAAGGCAGTACAGTTTGCAGCCTACCATCTTTTTTGCATCGTGTGATTTGCGATGAAGGATGGAGCTTAGAGCCCATGGTGTAAATTACCATATGCCTTCACAGCACGGTATTTCTATTCATCATTTCACTAGTTTTCAGATGCGCGCTGCCTAACCTTCAATGCAGACAAGGTAGATTATGACTACCATACACTGAGAAAGACATATGTCTATCCAGGATGGACTGCCTACATTGAGATGTTCATCTCAGATGTATTAAACATGAAGCCTGTAAGATTGGTAGTTGGGGACACCGAAGCAACGCTTGTGTATCTTAAACTCAAGCCCAAGATGGAGAACAATAAGTATGTGGAGGATGACTTTGCACTCCCAGGGCCGCCAAAAGGTAAGCATACAATGGAAAATGTTCCAGCACCTAAGCCCACAGAGACAATACAAGTAGATGATGAAGAAAAAGGAGCATGAAGATAGTGGTAGTTTGGAGCACAAAGGCAGAAGGAAGCCTCTAAATAGGGAAGAAGCTGAGCGCATGACTACTCCACCCTAGCCACAAGAAGGAGATGATGAGGACCTGGATGCAGTACAAGGAGAGCACCACTTCAAAAGAGTATCCAGGAGAACAAGGACCCAAGGTGCTACTCCAAAATCAGTGCACATATCACCTCAACTCTCTCCAATGGGGAAGAGAAGAAGGAAGTTGAAGCTGAATAAGGAGGCGAAAGAGTCTGAGGAGAGCGCACCCAAATCTCTCACACCTCTAGACGATGGGGAAGAACCAAAGGATGAAGAGATGAAGGATGGGGAAGAAGGAGAAAAAGAGGAAGTTGAGACAACGCAAGAAAATGCTCTAGGTACATCAGAACAAGTTCTAAATCTTGAATCCCAAGTTCTTAAGGGACCAAGATCGAAGAGAACAAGTGGAGAATATGTTGCATCAGTCATGGGCTATGCTGAGGACATGGGTAAAATTGTTCACGCCCATTTTCAGAGCACAGTGACACAAAAGGAGTTGTATGGCTGGGAGTTGATGGATGAAGATATGGCAACCATGTGCACAAGGAAGCAGCTGTCATGGTATATGCACACATACATGGATGAACCCAAAATTTAATGTATGTGAAGAGTCATGTGTATCACAGAGGTTTAATAAGACACCTAAGGCCAAACACATAACAATAAAGCCTACTGTTATGTCAGATGAACAAGTGAGCAATGCTTTGGTGAAAGTACCAACAGAGGTGGCATAAAGAAATATGGATAAGGCTATAACAATTAGGGTGTTGAGGGAGGAGATCAAGGATAAGGATGTAGAAATAGCATGCCTAAAGTAGGAAAAATACTTAGCACAAGAAGCGGAGTGAGAAAATGATTCAGTGATGAGAAAGATTGCATCATATGAGGGGTTACTTAAGAGCTTGCAGGAGGAACTGAAGAAAGTAGATCAAGTGCCGCATATTTGTACAGCCCCAAAAGTCGTTATAAGAACCAATAACATTTTGGAAGACAATGAAGTCTTGAAGGCCATGAAAGATGAGACCTTAGGCCGCACAGAATGATTAGTGCTTGTCAAGCAGAAGTGCAAGGCCCTTACAACAACTCAAGAACCACACAAGGAAAGGATGGAAAAGCTTGGGAAACTCATCACGTACAAGATGGACGTATTAGAAGGGAGAATGACTGCCATGTCTAGCATTGTGTTGGTCTTGCTGAATGAGAAAGGAGAGATTACAAAAGATAAGTTAGAGTCAATTGCATTGTATTCCAGAAAAGGTAGAGGCTGGGCTCAATTATTAGCCCACTTTAAAGGTAGAAATAAAAGAAGAATATATAGAATTGATGCTTTAGGTTGAAGCAAAAGATGTTGTAGGGTAAAGACATTTTTTTATTCATCAAAATTCTTTCTATTCTTAGACAACCATTGTTGGGGCGGCAATGCAATTAGTGTGGGGTAATGTTGATCAGTTAAAGTATGGCACTTAGCAAAGAATATATATAAGGTTCATGCGGAAGAGCAGAGTGCATTCAAAAGCGCAAAAGGATTGGGAAAGAATCATGTGCTAAGGACAAAGATAGATTTGGGAATTAGTCATTTTCACGATGAGGAGCTATTTTGGGAGATGGCGTGCAGAGCACACAAACTGGTTAAATACTTGCATGACATGCATTGGATATTTTTGGAGGATCGGCTACGAAACACTTTACATGGCTACAGGCTAAGAATAGATTTACTACTGACAGTTAACTAGAATAAGTCTATTGTTAGCATACTTTCATGTGTGGCTATTATTATAATGGCGCGTGGCTAATAATAGCCTGCAACCTATTTTGGGATTAGATAAGTGGTGAAGGGAAAGTCCCCACCCTTATAAATATGAAAAGAAGTGTGTTGCATAGTGTGGCAAGTGAAAACTGAGTTCTTATGAGGTTATGCTGCCAAATATGATGCGCACATAGACTATGGTATTATCTATTGTAATAAGCTTTTGTGTATTCATCATGTTTAATGCAATAGAGTGTGTTTTTTGAATTAGAGTGTCAAATCCTAAGTATAATTGGTTCATGTATGCTTGATTTCATCATGGTTATCTCTTAAGTTTGTTATTCTCTAGATCTAGATCTGAATATGTACTGTAGAATGATATATTAGTCATAGATTTGAATGCTTTAAGTCTTCATCACTTCTTCTACTGAAAGCAAACCTACCTACTCTACACTAACCGGAAGCAAAGGGAACTCAAACAAATCCTACAACTGGTAGGGATTAGTAACTTCCCTTTCTCAAAATAGGAAGCCATGTATATGATTTGCTACTGAACATGGCTTTTATTATGATGAAAAACTCAATAAGAAGCTGATCCTCCACCCAAATCATCAAGGTATCAACTGGAAACAAGACAAATACTTCTTTTAGTTGCTCTGTATTTGGATTGAAGAGGCATTGCAACTGATCCTTGGTACTCTGAAACTCATCCTCATGCTCAGGAGCAAGCATGACTTGTGGAAACTCCTCTTTTGGCTCCAATGAAGCCAAGTATTTGATTGGGCATGGTTTGATGTAATGGATGTGCCCCTTTCTCAAAAATTCAACTCCAAAAATGGAGTTTTCCTATGGACCTTCTTGAAAGAGGGGATTGTCTATAGGTTGATTTTTGCTTTGCATTTCACATCTACAAAAACTTACATCCTTTACCTTGATGACTAGTATGGGAAATGGTGACATCACTGTTTCCTTCCTCCTTCCTCTACATAACATGGAAGATTTTGAAAGATCGAACTCTTCCTTGGTTCCAGAGGGCTATTATGAAGTACATTATGCTGTCCTGAATACTTTCTCCTCTACGACAACAGGTTCTTGTGCTTGAAGGTGAATGATGGAGGATAAAATGATGTGATATCAATGGCTTCCTCTCCATCAAAATCAATCCTCTAAGTCTGATAGGAAATAATATACTTTCTTGTTATCTTACTGCATGTGCTCGACCTCCTCCATGAGTGATCTTAAAATCTGCATTACTTTCACATTATGGTTCCCTTCATCTTCAAACATGAAGTTTGAAATATTCAAATTCTTCTTTGAAATTAGATCTCGAAGGGGATGAAGTGGGAGGAAAAACTAAAGGTTCTTCTGCAACCTTATCATGATTTGAAGTGCCTCTGAAACTGTATGGTTCTCCTTCATAGTCATGCACTCCACCTCTTAACTGGACTTAGGAGCTGGCTAATTCTTTCCCTTGCTTGGATTGATTGTGTGGCTTGAATTGGATCAGAATTTTCTTCAAATAGAGTGCCAACATGGACACTGCATTCAAATAAAACAATTTTTTGATCATCTTGTTCCATTGCTACTACAAAATCAGCCTTAGCCACCACTGGCTCTTCAACTTTGACCTCCTCCATAGGCTTAACCATCAAGGGAATATTTTCAATTCCAAATCTAAGAACCAATCTCACCAAAATTCTAATCATTTCTTCTTTTCTTGGCTCTTCTTCTTGCTTCTCCCCTTGACTAGATTTTTGAGTCTCTTCCTGACATTGACTCAAGAAAGTAGGAGGAGTGGTGGGAAAGGTATCCACTATTTGTTGGTTTATTTTTGATGGAGGGGAAGGTATTGCTTTTGGATCTTGTGGAGGGGAATTGGATTTGGAAGGGAAAAGGGTAGAGAAATTAAGATGGGATGGGAGACTAGAAGATGGAGAAAATGATTCCACAATAGAAGCAGTGGATGGGAAGCTTGGAAACTGAAGCTCAAGTTGAGATGGTGCTACTTGGGGAATGGAGAGAAAATTACTAGATGATGGTGTAGGACTTACCCATTGACAAGGTTTCTTGGCACCAAGTTCGTAGGCCTCTATCTCTTCAGTCCACTGTGCAAGTTGAGGCAGCATTTCAACCATGAAGTCAAGCTTCTCCTGTGGGCTATAGTGTCTTTGAAAAGGGCCTTCCCATGGACAAGATGCCCTACAACCAATTTTGAATGCCTTAATTTGTGTTGTAGCCCTTGAATGAACCATGTGAGCCTCCATCCTTTGAATCTTCTCCAGTATATGAACATTCTCCATTTGACTTTGTTGTGATTGTATGCATACCCTTGTTCCTAATATGTTTCATAAAATATATAAAAAAAATGACCAAACTGGTTTTGACATTGCTTATATGGGTATTGTAGCATAATGGTTCTGAATATGATCATAATGCTGATCTGGAGGAGCTGAGAAATACATTGGAGGTGGACTACACTGCTACTACTGTAAGTGTGAATTCCAAGATGGGAATGAAGCCATGACTGCACAACTTCATGAATGGCAGAAGATGAAAGATGTGGAAAGAAGAATGGGTGGAAATGGATGGAAAGAAAGTTTATAACTCAGAGAATGGGTTGTTGACCAGATGGAGTCATTAGATGTGCTTTGCATGTGCCTCCAAAGGTTGAATCTCACCAAGAACACATCAAATTGATGAAATGAAGTGGTAAGGTGCTTCAAACCTGTCCCACCGGGTGTGCCAAAACTGTTATCACAAAATTACAGCACCCCTGAATGGCCTTAGATATGAGTGGGGCATTCAGTGTAATTTGTGTAACATTGGATCATCTCTCAAGTTGTGGGACTTACAGGCTTGAGATGATCCTCCAGAGAAATTTGGTTCTTGCTCCTAAACTACCTACCACAATCTACTCTAATGCAGGCAAACTATCTAATCCTAATCTAACTTTCCAAGGGACTAGGGAGAGAGAGTGCATGAAAACAAATCCTACACTAAAGCATTGATACACCAGAAAAGGAGGGTTGTTGATCACAATTCCAACTACCTAAAATGGAGAGGGGTGAGCAATGGAGAGGATGGACAAGATGCATCACAAACCAAAGATAAATTTCACATAGAACACCAATTCAAACCCATTAAACACAACTCCCAAAACCTACAATAGACATCAGAGATATGAACAAGTATACCCTACAATGGTGAGAGGCAAGAAGAGACAATAAAATAAGCAAAGGATGGAAAAAATGCATCACGAAACAAATTTTATTTCTCCATGAGTTCACAAAGTACATCATTAGTGGGAAAGAGGCAAGAAAATTCCATCACAAAGCAAAGAGAGGAGGCTTAAGCTCCATATTCAACCCTAGGAAAGAAAGAGAGAGGGGGCAGGAGAGAAAAAATGACCAACTCCTTTACAAATGAGCCCAAGATTACAATTTATAGAATTGAGAAGGAGAGAGAGAATTGCAATTATAGATTTGTCTTTTCAACCACTTGCAAATTTTCATAAATGAGTGTGATTGATGGTATGTTTCTTGAAAAAGGATCCCCATGTCTGTCCCATGTGCTACAATAGAGAAATAATGATGACCATGCCTCATTAAATGCATCCCAACTACCAATTAAAACACTGTTTTTAACGTCGACACGTTTTAAACAAAATTGGCATCAAAACTTTATCAATTTCTTACGTTTCTTGACTGTTGTGCACCAAGGTTTGGAGTCACAATTCCAATGAGACAAATTTTGTGTGATTTCGTTGAGAATTGCAAAAGTTATACCCATTCGAAGTTTCGCTCGAAAACTATCGTTTTCCTTTGTTCCGCGGATTTTCCAAATTTTTGCAACATTTTGCGGATTTGGTTTTCTGCGGCATTCCATGGCTTTCTATAGACTTCTGCGGCCTTTTATGTGGCCTTTTTGCAGACTTTGTTCTGCAACTTTTTTTGTGGCATTTTCCAAGGCTTTTGTTCTGCGACTTTTTCTATGACATTTTCTATGGCATTTTTGCGGCTTTTTCGCAAACTTAGTTCTGTGGCTTTTCCATGGAATTTTGTTCTGCAGACTTTTTCTACTACGATTTTTTCCATGGAATTTGTTCTGTAGATTTTTTTGTGGCATTTTTCGGCATTTTTGGGCCCGACTACCCCGGACACTTTTTTCCGCCATATTTGCAATACACTAACTTGCAGCCATTTTGGGTTTTTGGGTCCCACACGTACCTTTGTCCCAACTGTCCCACAAACCACGTAGGACAAAATCTTATGCCTTTACTGAATTTTAATGTCTCCTTAGCATTTTAGGCCCAAACTTGGTACGATGAACCTTGGTACGACCCACATTGGTTCCATACATAGCCGTCATACTCAATTTGCACTAAAATAGGCCCTTGACTTCATTCTTTTAAAATTTTGGCAAAATTTTCCAACTCCTTGGATTTTCTTTATATATGGATGTAAGAGAAAATCCCACTGATCCCTCAAAACTTGATTTTGGGCCTCAAATCATTTATGCTCGCTCAAGCCTGAAGAAATTGTGTAAGTTATCAAAATTACCTTAGGGGTGAATTTTGGAGAACAGTTACATGAAACCATGTGGTGCATGGAAAACATTCCCCTCAATCCAAAAAATTGCATTCAATTCACTTCAAATCACCCCCTACCACTCCTCCAGCCTCCACCTTCATTTTTCATTGTACGCTAATGTCGTATTCAATGCTACAATTAACTTATTATGTTTTCATTTAGTAGTAAGCACAAAGGGATGAGAAGATGAACATTCTTGACCCTTTCCACCCTACAATAGAGATGAATACATGTGAAACTAGCCAATGTGAAAGGAATCATGGCATACTCTCGATCTATCTTGCACTCTACTTCAAATCTTCAAGTGTGTCATGAGGTGAGATCAACCCCTGGCTTTAAACATAGATCTTTATCAATATTTATCCCTACAAAAGCTGACATCTCAAAACAATATGTTCCATGTCACAATGGAACTAGATCCTCCCTAGGTTAAATACCATTTATTCAATATCAGATATTATGCTCCAATTCTCAACATTGACAATATGGATAGCTCGTTTCAATAGTTGTCTATATCTTTTCTTTGCATGTTTCATGCAATGAGCACATTATGAAGCAATACAAGGATTACAAATATATATTAATTCTATATTGAGTTATTTTAGTGCATCTTCTTGTCTAATCTTGTGTTCTGTACAAATTAAGTTGACTCATGTTAATTTAGCCATTTATAAACATTTCTACACATGGTTATGCATTATACTTTGTCCACAATAATTATAGGACAACATAGTATTCAAGAGGAGAGTGGGAAGGAGGAAGTCACGAATGGACCCTAAAAGAAAGGTGTGTCAAAATTGAATATATACCTGAATCAGAGGAAGAGTTAGATGAATCCAATAAAAAACAATAATTTTAGACTAGTCCAAATCATAAAATAAAGCTAAAACCAACACCACAAATGGAGGTAACTAATAATGTTAGTGGGAAGTGCACAACAACATCTTAAAAAATTTGCTTCAGAATTGAGTGGATGATTGAATACATCGTTAGAGTAACAAGTAATGTTTAAGTGAATAAGTATTTCATTAGGGATTCTACATAAAAGTGGGGTGCCTTAGCAGATTCATATCAAACTGGTTAAATGAGATCACACCTATGAAACAAAAATGTGCCCTCTATTTTAACCTATCAAGGAGAGTAAAAAATTGTATAATATTGTAATCATGTGGTTGATATGACTCATAGTATGAAAATATACTCATTAAAATTTCACGTAAAACACATATGCCAGATATGTTAGAGTAGGTATTTACCTTAGCTCATGTTCATCTAGGTACATTAGTTACCTTTATTGTATTTATCCTCACCCACTTATGTGTGTGGATATTTATTTTATCTTATTTAGATATTAGGACATATTATCTAGTTGTTAGGTTTAGTTCTTTCTTTGATCTATGGTATTGACTAGTTCTTTCCTTGATCTATGGTATTGACTAGATCCTTGTTGTTCTGTTCTCTCCTAAATCTATGGTCTTAACTAGTTCTTTGATGACTAGTTATTTCCTTGATTTATGGCTTGATCTACAACCTTAACTGGTTCTCAGATTGTTATTCATCGCCTATATAAGTAAGAGCCCATTCTTATTGTATTTCATTGAGTTCCATAATAATATATGATATTGTTACTCATTTGTTTGCAAAGGTTTTATGTAAAGTTATTCTAGCAAATTACTTTCATCTTATTGATCGTGGTGTTTGATTAGCATCTGTGTTCTTGGCTTGGTATGATCTAGTTATCATTCATTTTATGGTATTAGAGTAGGAGATTGTTTTTGACATCCGTCTGTAAGTTTTTTTTTTGCAAATAAATTTTTTGTATATTCATATTTTTGGGATTTGGTCATATTTTGTTGTTGCATGTAGTTTTTTTGCAAAACAGAGGCTTCCATTGGATACGGAAGGTGGGAAAACCCTAAGATTGATGGTAAATTTGACCATTTTTGGAGGTAGTCATTTTTTTAGGTTTTTAGTTGTTGCAGAGAAACACACTCATTCGCCTCGGGATTCGCGTTAGCTAGGAAATAAAAGTAGGAATTATTTTTCTGGGTTTTGTTGATTTTTTTGAGATCTGAATTGGGTATTTTTCTATTGTGGTGTGACTTTTTTTGGTTTGCATGTAGAAGTTTTTTTCGAAAAAACAAATCTTTCCTTTTTTGGCAGGGTACCAGGATGTCCATGCACGGATTCTGCTATTTCAGGAAATTCCGCAGTCTGCTTATTTTTTTTGTGTTCTTTCTATTGGAAATATTTATTTCGATAATTGCACTATAATTATAAAGTTCCATATTATAACACACACTCATTATAAAGTGCCAAATATGGAGGAGTGTTGTAATCAGTTGTGGACGTAATTTCCGCTAAGCCCGACGTCCTAAAAATTTTGGAGTTGCATTTTTTATATCTATCATGGATTCTGAGAATGATATGATTTTATCATAAGTGTGTGGACTTCAAGAGGATATTGTAAAATTTGTGGAATAAAATAGATCTCTCAAGAAGGGAAATTCTCTTCTACAATCACTCATTCACGACAAGGATACACTAACACACTCCCTGCAGTAAAAACTGGCTATCCTACAATATCGCCGTCATATTGTGGACAACCATATCCATGCTCCTAGTCCACTTGCAAATGTTGCTCTTGTACCCACTGACATTGATATGTCAGTCTTTGATCCTGTTACTACTCTTGATGCTCCTAATCCTGTGAGGCTTATTACTGCATGCTCTTCCACATATATGCCTATTTCAGTAACACATGTTGTGTATCCTACTTCTACTCATATGCATGGCTCTTTAGAGAAACATACCACTACATTAAGTTCTCGCATGCTCCATTTTATGGGGTTCATTGGCGGAGGTATTGGTAGACATTCAAAAGGTATTGTTTCCCTTATTCCACATGTTAAGTGGAATTCTAGCCATGACATTGATTTTCAAACAAATACTTCATTAGGATCACACATTGACAAAGCTCCTATTTTTGTTCGTTCACCTATACCTGAGGATCATGAGCAACATATGAGTTTTGCACCTTCAATCAGGCTTAAGAAACCTGATATTTCAATTGTCAAACATGATCAACTTGACACACATTTTGATGTTCCTTTGCATGCACCCATTGTGCATTTTACACCAAGTCATATGCAGACATCTTCTTCATCCCATCCGTTTTGATTTGGGGGTGGATATTTGATCACTTGTGGTAACAACATAGGCATTTATTGAGAGGGACTCTATAGGTGTGGCTCCTCCACCATTCAGTCCTCTTGCTCCACTTTCTATACCTTTTACATTGTAATGTTTCTTGTTTTGAGTATTTTTTCTTTGGCAAGTGTAGTGTATCTTTTTTGTTTGTTGAGAGATTTTGTATCTTTATTTTTGACACTTTTGGCATGTTGACACTATCTCTTGTAGGGGATCTATTCCGGTGAAGTCCAATGTTATTTCGTCAGTGTTCGAGTAGTTGATTTTAGGTAACTCATACAAATTTGTAGTGTCACTCCACCCCATTCAGCAGTATGGGAGGGTGTGGTGTTGATCATGCTTCTTCGGGGTTTTGTGTCCTTGTCTTGTGACCTTAGCTTTTATTGGATCATAACACACTAGATTTTGTGCCCTTACCTTGCCGCTTTAGTTATTGTTATTGGATCATGACACACCTATTTGCAGTAGTTGATCGATTTATGTTTGGTGTTTTTTTCTTGCACTTTCAACATCACTTCGTTGACAGTCTCCTTGTATGAAGCTATTCTGGTGAAGCCCATTGTTAATTGTTTTTGAGTTTTTTGATCAAGTAATGGATTTAGACCACAGTGCACACCAAACTTCTTCAGCATTGTATGAATTTTTGAGGGGTGTGGAGGTCACAGAATCGAAGCTGGATGCAAAGTTAACCAAGATGATCAATTTTTCATGCAAGTTCATATTGATTGTGAACCTGCCTGATGGATAGGCACCACACTAAGTTTCATGTCATTCCACAATTAGAACCATACACAAACTAAAATGGATTTGTAGTTGGTGTCAAATATATGTCATGAAGAGGTGATTGGATGACTACAGACGAGAAAGACAGAAATGGAGATTTTTGTGTAAAGAACCTTCTCCCAAAATTAGACTTCTCTCACAGCCATTTGAAGCTCAAGAAAAATTGGAAGCATAAAAGAGATTATGTTTCCATAGGCCATCATAATAATAGTTAGAGGTTTCTACAGAGATCTGTGTAGAAAAGAAAGTAATTCTTTAACGTTTTGGATCTAAACATTCGACCTATATTGAGAGGATGAAATACATACAAAAACTTCGGGAGAAATCACATTACAAAACCACATCCAACTTAGAATTATGCACACCGATAGTAAAATGAGTCTTCATCAATTTAGAACTGTACGTCGTCCCAAATGAGCACTAAGACAAGACATATTGATGAGAAAAACTGAGAAAACTACAACATGAATGGATGTGGATGGAACTGTGCCTTTTCCTTCCCGCATTTTACTTCACGATTTATCCTGTCCATTGTGCCATCTCCACCTTTTTTTTTGTGTTTGCTCTCTCAAGGGCTGCGCTTAGATCCAACATGCTCAAAAATTTTCAATTTATATATGGTTACTAATTGTTTTCTTCACTAATTCAAAGGCTAGAATTGGTAACAAACCAGTTGTTTCAATCTAGAGTAAATTAAGAAAACAAGAAATCTCTTTGAGACACATGGTACAATTTGATGATTTTATTCATAAAAATTCCTCCTTGTAAATTAAAGAGAAAATTATACTTACCCACGTAACAAATTGTATGGAGTCTCAATTTGAAAGTTTTGATCGACAAATAAAATCTACCTATCTCTCATATGACCAACCACTGGAGGGACTCAATTATCGATGATCATTCATGCATTGCCTATTTTCCTATAATTGTTCCAACTTAAAACTAAAAAAGGGGTTACAAAGCGCCATAATAAGCAAGCATTGCGGTTGGGTTTCAAACCTGGAACCTATTGATTTTTCCCCATTTCTTTATTTTGGCCCCTTTAAGCACAAATTGCACTCACTTGATTAATACGACTAAGATCGAGATGATAAAGTAGAGAAAATATAACATATATTATTTGGGTAGGAACGATTTGATCCATGAAATAGGTGTGGGACATGCAAGTATTTAATTCACACCTATTTAATTATTTCTTGAAATTCATATCTTTATCTTATCGAATAAATTAAATGCCTTCTAATCTAATATATTGATGTTGCAAAAAAAGAATAGCAAATCCCATTTTATGGTGGTCACCATGTTGTTGCTGCTAGACAACTATTGTCATGTGTCAAGAACGCTATCCTCCCTAGAAATCAAAGTAAGGTAGCCCCCATGAATGAAGGATGTGAACGTCATTTCTTCTTTGACTACGAAGGAGGAACATGATTTGTTGTATTCAGGTTCATGGGACATGACTATCAAAGTGTGGAGGATCATGTTACATTTCAAATGTGTGGAGTCCATTCAGGCTCACCACAATGCCATCAATTATGTGGCCATTGGGCCTAGCAGTTTACTTTTTGCGATTATGCCGACTATACATAGTTAAAGTATAGAGGTGGCTCAAAACCACCCAATACTATGTTCTCGCGTTCCTCCATCCACTGCCAAGGTGAATGAAAATACCCCTTATTTTTTCCATGTAACTTACTTACCCATTTTTCCATTACAATTTTATCTCACCCCCTTTTATTTCATGCCATAATATATATCAAACAACAAATATATCACGTTTCTCACTCAATTATTATTTTCTTAATACGCATTTTCTCTCGAAAGAGAATTTGAAGCCATTCCTATTACTTTATAAATGTTAAACTTTAATCAATTATCAATAGTTCTCGATGGTGAAATAATATCACTTGTGTTGATATCATGTGCCGTCTTATTATTTCTTGAGATGAAAATCCTTTATTCAAAACTAGTGAGGGCCATGATTGGTAACTTCTCATCCAAAATTCGTCAAATGGTTGGTGATTAAAATGTGGGAAGGTTTGGATTCCTCCCCACGTGGCCAGGATGGATTGGATGCATGATAGCACAGATACGCGGTGAACACATGGAGGAAAATTTGATGGTCATTTCATCAAACTATGTTATTTGCATTTCGTTTTTATCCAAGTCACTAATATGTTTGAAAGACATTGATGATTTATAAATGGTTAGGGTCTTGACCCCATGGGAATATATTTTGTTGTTGGATAAGATAATATTGTTGAATGTTGGAAAAAATCACTTTCCTACTTTTTTAAATCTTCTATATATTACATATTTTTACCCATACATTGCAGAAATTTGTCTTCGTTCAACTCTCTAACATTTCCTTTCATTTGTTTTACTTATTATCGTCAAGAGTGTACTTTCTTTGTCTAAAGTTGAACATGTGGAGTTTTTGTATGTTGTTGGTGCTTAAGAGGCTCGACATTACATTGAGAGGAAGTAAATTATTGACCACCTACCCATAACATATCCCTATTGACTATGTGTTTGCACAAACAAACAAAACAATTAGACACGTGAAGGCCCAATTTTATTTTTTTTGAATTTGTAGTGACCCTTACAATATGCGTTGAAATGTATTCTTACTATACCTTGTTTTGTCAGTTTTGAAGTATTTCCTATTTTCAATGCTTGTGTTTCCATAACACATGTAATAATGTAGTATTTTTTGTGTGTATTTGTTCAATATTTACGTTGTTGAAACCCATAATAATGTAATTGTAGTAATTCCCAAAAGTTACAAATCCATTAAAAAAGTAGGATTTCTAGGTTAGTGACATTTAAATATTTACCACTCAAAAAACATTCAATGATAAGTCTATGTTTACCATTCTATTTTTTGTCTCGCATTTCAGACATATTTATCTTACATTTAAGAAGATCGTATGTTGATTCTTATGTAACGGGTTGTATGATAGTGCAATTCTTTATTAGATGTGAGCATCTTTAATTTGTAGCTTCACCTCTAAAATCATTATTATAATGTTAAAGGCATTTCCCAAAGTGGAGTGAAGATGGGTAGTTCAAAGTAGTGTTAGAGACGTGAAGATTCGCGATGCAATTGGTCATTGATGCATTACTACATCACAATAATCCATGTTGGTGTTGATTTTGACCTCCATAGCCATCAATGTTTTTCTCTCATCAATGTTTTGCAAAAACAATTCGTGTTATAACTATCTAAAGCATACATTCATTTTTTTCCAGTATTTGGTATGGGTCATGATCGTGATGGATGGTATTGGTGGCATGGTGGTGGTTACATTATACTATACAAGGATGTTCCTTTTATGGGACAGAGTTAGAATTCAACCAAACCATTTGGATTTTACACAAATCCCCACACATGGTTTTAATGAGGGTATGGTTTTGGTTATAGATCCTAACATTTTGAATAGCAATTTTGGCCCTAAACCTCACCCAAGTGTTCCAAACCATGGAATCAAAGTGAGGGATGTGAATGGTGTGCCATGACCTTATATCATCACTCTTATTTCATTAAGAGAAAACCTAATCCACCTCCACTCAAATATCCACCCACACCTATAGTCGAAGAAAATTCATCAGGGAAACCAATGAGTGCAGTCTTGAATGCAATGGATGAGTGTAACTGGCCCATAGTTGTGCCCAACTCTACCCATGAAATCTTGGAATTTATATCAACCTTGACCACATCCAATTTCATGAGATCAATTATGGTGGAAATGAGGGTGTGAGATATAAGAGAAAGGCCTCGTAATTGTGCCCTTTGTTGCACACATGAATATCCCACCCGTGTTGTATGTAACACTACACCAATATCACTACATGTTCCCTCCTCTCCTAGATATTCAGAGTGTTTGGGCATGCTTGTTTCACATACCCCAAATTATGAAGAGAAAACCTGACCACATACTTGTAGTTTGTCAATGATGATAGATGATGACGACGATGAGCCTCTCAATGCCATATTTTTTATATCACTCTTACTTAGATGTGAGATGAATCCTCCAGTGTTTGCATTTTCATTTCATTTTAGTGATTGACATGTTGACATAATACATCCCCTTCCCTAATTCATGACACACACCATCATGTATGGCCAAACTAACAAATCTCAAATGATTACATATCACAATGATAAATAAAAAGATCTATAATATTCAAACCCATCAACCAAATTATAATATTCAAACCCATCAACCGAGTTATAATATTCAAATTGATTAGCAGAAATATAATATTGAAATTGAAGTGTTCCCTAATTATAACCTTGGATGAGCTAGAGCATCAAAGGAGGATCTGGGAGCACATAGAAAATGTAATTTTTCTATTTTGCCAATGCCTCAAACATTGATTATGACGATAAGAATTTCCACGTAGGAATTTTGGTGGTTATGGACCTAACACGCATCAAGGAAATGGATGGTCGAGATTTTGTGTTGATATTCATTGACAGATGACGTAAAACCCTACTTGTAAATGTTCATGAAATTAGTGACATAATGAACCCTAAATGAAGAGTTTCTATACCTAACATATGTAGAGTTTGGGATTCAAAAATATACAAGTTTCCCTATCTATAGGCAACGTTTAAGTAGACTCTAAAATGCAACCAACCAACCCACATATCCACGTAGGACATTGTGAATTCCCCTAAAACAGATGTGTGGTCTAACTACCCACAAATCACAAGGACTGACATTACATACACCAACTATCAATTGACATTGGTAATATTTATTCACTACTCCTTTCTTTCTGAGATATCTATATAGTACGTTGTCTTGATGATCTTTGCACCTCACCGCCTTTCTCTTTCATACAATTGGAAAAAATGGTACATGGTGCATATCCTTGATCATAAGAAAGAATAGTTTCGCATAAGTTCTCTCCAACATTTTCCCCATCCATGTACTTCTCCTCCCTCAAACTCCTCCTTCATTTTCCCTCATCCTTCTCCAATATTATTTAGCTCCCTCAAAATTTAAATTGTTGGATGCACCCCTTTTAATGTCTTGATTGAACCATTTTCATGAGATTACTTAATTTCTCTTAAACATAGATATTGGTGAGTAGTGCACCTTGTTTCTTTTAAAATAATTTAGGTTAGTGGTGCTTCATTTATTCTTGCTTTTTATATTATACATCTTAAAGGGAGATATTCATTTAAACTCTCCATTTAATTTGCCAGAGGCGTCCACTTTGAAGAAGCTCCTGCTGGAAACTGTCAAATTCCGGTGACTCTATTTCCAGCTGAAATTTTCCAACCACCATTTTATTTTATTTTATATTTATTGAATTTTCTTTTTCTTTTTTAAAAACTTCACAACATGTTATCAAAGAAAGAATAGAAAACTAAGAAAAGTGTGTATACTTTGGATTGTCGTGAAGACAAAGTAGGCAGGAAATGACCGGTCGTCCAATATGTAAAAGTAACAACAAACAATGACTTGAATTCATTACAGCTGCATACGCCATTTATCCAACTTGTTTATGAATGTGAAAATGACTTTTTGTGACACACAAATGGCAAACTCCACATATTTTGTTAAAAATATCTAAAATATCTTCGTGCCCAAACATTAAAACATTAAAGTTTGCCATTACCAACGTATGCATAGCTGTTTGAAGAAACTGAAAAGAAATCACAGTTGTTAATTGTAATATCAGAGAAGCAATTGCACCAGACTCCACTGACCCTCCCAGCCGCCTGCTTCACAGTCCCATATATCTCCCATGCTACGTATGCACCAAACTGCATAAATACATCCACCGCTTTGCAATAAATACATTTGGATTTTTCCTGTTTTTCCTGTAGAACTCTCCTCTCATAACTGTGGTTGTTGCAACAGTAGTGGATCTGTTGTAGCTATTTCTCTGTCTATAAATACACCCCTGCTTTTTTTAGTTTTCATCCTGCACCATCTCCACTTAATTAGATTAGCTGCTTCTGCTTCTTATTTTACTGACTTATAATTCCAAAAAGAGTTTTTGCAGAAAGAGTTTGGTGATTTTTTTTGTAGAAACTGCTTCTTTCGGAGAAGTATTCGAGGAACATTGAATTTTCACTTGGAAATATTGACAAAAATAGTGACTTTCACCGATAATTTTTGATCTTTTTAACGAAGCTGGTGGAAGACTGATTTTTAGATTGTTGCAGTGTTTTACGAGCAGTTGCGTACATACTTCGTCGAAATCTTTGCAGGTAAACGTTGATTTTGAGTTATTGTAGTTGCTAAGTCTGAAACTAGAAATGTTTCTTGTTTAAGGAGTCGTTTGGAATAGATTTGCGGTGGATTTGAAGTTTTTGTATGAAACAAAAGTATTATATGGATGTTATCCCTTTCACCCCCGATGTTCTCATTCTGGCTTTGTGAAAATACTTTAGATTTGTGTCGGATAGTCAAACTTTGTTTTTATTTATTTAGGCGTTCGAAAAATAGCGTGGGATTTTTAAATGGTGTTTCATTGAATCTAGATATTAGAGTTGTCTTTGGATCTCAGTACTTTTCTGTCAAATCTTATGCTAATCTGCATAGATTTGATCTTTATCTATTCTTTATTGTTCTCTGAATTTTTCTGCCTAAATTCATCATTTGGGCTTTATAGAAACATGTCCTTTATTCTTTTTGGATTTTATCTATAATATTACATGTCAAATAGGGCCTATTTTACTTGTCATCATTTTACTTCATAAATATCCAGTGTTGCCTGCGTCCAAGATTGTTTATGAAATTTACAGTAAGTTGCATCGAAATGAACTTCTTATAATGCAGGAGTAAGGGTGATTTTTGTGAGTATGATACTTTTTAGCTATTGTGCCTTTCTTTTTCCAGGCAAGTTGTCAGAGGTTTTGTAAGTGCTGGGTGCATAGCATAAGATAAATTTTGTCTCAGGGAAACAATCATTAAATAAGATAAATTCTTTCTCAAGGAATGTATTAACTAAAATACCAAGCCAAGGGTTAAGTTACAAATGATCATTGATAATCTTTATGTAAGATCTGTTGAAAACTACAATGAGCATGTCTGACATTTCCATAGTTGCATACAGAGAATTATGGATGAAAAAATTGCAACCTGGAAGAGAGAACCCAACTTGATGCTGGAAACCCCATCTCGACAGCCCTTTGCTTTTCTGCTGTTGTATAAAGGATAGCATCATATATCTCTGTGTTAGTCACCAAGAAAAGCTCCAGTGGAACCCATTTTAGGATAGTCATAATAATTGCCTCTTCTCATCTCTTGAAAGAACTGTGTGAACTATCCATGCCTCCCATGCCATCACAGCAATGTGCCATTAATTTTGGAATAGTTTTAGTTAGACTGTCCACAGAATTACTGTGAAGTAGAAAAAAGGGACTGCAATTTCTATTCAATATTGTATTTGACAACGGCTCTATATTGCTATGAAATAAAGTCTAAATCTGCCTTCAAATGGCTGTAAACCACAAGTTTCAAAAAGTGTCTAAATCTATATATTATGTTGCTAGAATTGGATAATCAGACGGTAATTTCTTTGCAATTTCAATTTCATTGAGCCAATGTTTTTTGCAATGTTTTTTGCCCTTAACGATAGATTTCTGCTTACTTGGTCAATCAAATATACAATTGGCCTCAATTTGTTTGCGTACTTGTGGGTATACATGATGGGGACTTATACTGCATGTTCTAGAGATACAATCTCCGAATAACCAAATGTTATAGATGAAATGTCTAGGATTTGGAGATGCAGGCTCAAGATGTCTTGTTATTATGTCCAACATAAATTATTCTGCAATATCTCTTTTTCCCACCTTCAATGCTACATAAATGATTGAAATCCGTGACATATATATGTATATGTATTTTTGTACTTGTCAGTAGAAGAAAAATTTATACTAAACAAAGTTGGTTGCTTTTTTCAGGTATTATGGCCACTCCAAATGGAAGTCCATCCATTATCACAATATCTGATGATACCTCTAGTGCCATTGTCGGGAGCCCTCCGATTGAACTGGTAGCTTCAAATGGGTCCCCTCAGTCATATGCAACCCAGGAAGCCACCAACGAAAGCTCAATACAAAGTGTCCAACCACCGCTTGCAACTTCTGTCCATTCTTTGGCTACTTCTGTTGCAACTACATGCTCAACCATTTCTGGTAGGATATCAGAGTCTCTCATCCCATTAGCAATGATTCTCGATAGTGAATTAACCACTGTCTTAGACATGATGCACAAGGTAGATGCAACGTACCTTAGGCTTGACGCGTTGTACACTTTCCTTCATTCGCTAAGCTATGATCAGTACTACTCTGGCGGCAAGGAACACTCCATTAGAGTTGCATTTAATGCTTATCTTGCGTCCCTATAATTTTAGCCCCTACCTCACCCCTACTATGACTTTGCACTGCTCATACATATGCCCACCTCTTCTATTCTAACCCACAGTAACCTCTTTTTGAAGGGCTGCCTCGATAAACCTATACTTGCATAAATATGTTGTACTTGTTCCATTTTAATACCACCGTCAGAAGTTTTGTATACTGCCTATCACGAGAAATACATTATAGTTGTTGTACATATGTTTCGTACTTTACTTTGAATGAGCATGAAAATTGTTGTGTTCTATGAACATCTTCCCCACTGTACATATCTTTACGTGCTTATTCTCTAAAAAAAAACCACTTAATGTGTACCATAACTTGGTTACCCCGTTTTATGGTTTAGCGCATGCACCCTCGTACTTTACGTTACCCCATTTGCTAATTCATTTCCATTTTATTTTATTGTTTAGGAACCACCAGCATCACAGGCTCCATTGGCCCCAATGTTGTGCCTCCCCAACTGGTAGTACACATGCCAATAGCCCACACTGATACTTTGGCACCAACTACTGATGAAGGATGCCCTGTAGACTACATGCGACTTACGCCAATAAAATCGTTAAATCCTTACCAAAGCCTTTGGACTATTGAAGGCAGGGTCATCAAAAAAGGCTACCTAAACAACTATAGCACAGACAAACACACAGGGCAGGTTTTTAGCTTCGACGTTATCGACAAAAGTAGTTCAGATATAGTGGTGACTTCTTTTGACCAAGCTGCAACTTCTTACTACAACCAAATACAACTAGGTAAAACATACACAATCAGAGGAGGCACCTTGCGGCCTGCAAAAAAGATTACAACAACTCCACAACTCCTTGGGACATCATCCTAGACTTGGATTCCTCTGTAAATCTTAGTACAAATCAGTCCATGGACATACCGCAATATCTTTTCCCTTTCAAAACAATAGCAGAAATCAACTCCTCCCCCGCCAAATCCACCATTGACCTACTAGCTATTGCACTATCCATTACTGCCCCCTCCACTATAAGGAAAAGTGATAGTACTTTCAACCACAAACGCACAGTCCTACTTAGTGATAACTCGACACTATGTATTGAGGCAACGTTATGGGGTGCTTTCAGTGACAATGAGGGCAAACTTCTGAGTGAACTATGTGCTACACAGACATCAGTCAGACCAGTTGTTGCAATTAAGAGAGCAAAAATTACATCTTTCAAAGGAACAACATTAGCCACAGGCCCTAATACACAAATCTTCATAGATCCTGATATAACTGAGGCTCATGCACTACGTGCATGGTTTACTTCGCTCGACTCTACTATTGCATACCCTTCAGTGAGTATTGGAAAAATTGAGGAAACCGATATCGCAGGCATAAAATCCTCCTCACAACTAGGTAAAACACTCACCTTCTCCACCGCAACAACAATTATACACATGAATATGTCCTCATTTAGCTATCCAGCATGCACATCAATTGTTAACAACCAACAATGCAAGAAAAAACTTGATCTAACTGCAAACTCCTCTTGGTATTGCCAAAAATGCAAGCATGATGTCTCTCATTGCGACTACAAATATGCATTACACTTCATCATTGAGGATGGCACAGCAACAACATGGGTAACTACTTTTGATGAGGTTGCTACATCAATCATGGGTATATCAGCACAAGAGCTACAACTTCTTGCACCAACACCCGACAAGTTTTGGCCTGTTGTTAAGCCAATTCTATTCCACCACTACATGTTCACAATAACCGCGAAGCTAGAGGTCTACAGGTCAGAAGAGAAAGCCCAATGCACTGTTGTCGCTGCAGTTAAGGACATGACTTTCAACATGCAGGAATCCCCACTAGATGCATTCCTCGCATCCCCTTAACTATCTATTGATGAAAAAGATCCTGCACTATCTCAGAAAACATATTATACTGTACCCACACAATGTTAGGAACTTACAAATACATACTTACCATACCACCTACTCCACATATAAGTTTTTGCATTCGTAAGTTATATAACCTTTAATATTGATGCATGTTGTTGGTTTTCATAGTAAGTTGCGACAGTTCACCATATGCATTTGTGCTCAAGTTTTCCTATATTTATATATCACTCTTGATTCTTAATATGTCTTTATAATACAACATATTCGGGTGGAGGGGGACATTTCCCTCTCACCCCGTCGTCTAAGGATGTCTTGCACGTTAAAAAGGTCACTTTATACCACCAATACAAACACTATCGACATTATTAAACAAAAAAATGATGTTTAGACATACATTGTTACACTTCACGTCAATAAAAAAAAATTACTTCTACTTTTTGCAAGCATTAACTACCCTCTATACCTAATTATTGTTACCTGTTTCCCTCATTTTTTGCAGGCCTGACATGAACTGAGAAAAATGCAAAGGCTCAGTTGAGGTATGCAGCCAACAAAAACAACCTAAATGAGCATCGTCACCATATAGCTTGCATGAAACGACAAAAGTTGAACACACAGGCGCCAGTCTATATAGCCAACCATGTCAACCTACTCGAAGATCACACACCAAATACGCATTCACTCCAAGATACCCAGTGCCAATTCCATCAAAGATTAGATCACCTCCCACCTCCAAACAGATGTTCATGTTGTAATGAATTATATGTTGGGCTACATACAAGGGTTTACAAAGGTGCCAATACCTATCGCAGATGCATTGTTGAAAAAGATGATCGTCGCTTCTCAAGTTGGAATAACATGGACCCAGGCCCGCAACCTAAGGTTTTATCTTCACTTACACAAGTTGAGGAAATGTTGATAGCAAGGGTCAACCCAATATTGCAGGTGACTCACACTGTAGGTGGTCAATACAAATATAGGGGCCACACCATATGCTTCCCCCAAGATGTTTCATCCATAACTAAACACTTGCCTTGGCATGTCGAAGACTTGGACATCTTAATCATCTGAAGAATCGGAGCAACAAATAAAGCTTACAAATGCTTTGTAAGTAGATCTCGTGTTTTGGCTGCATTGCAATTCAAAATAGCTCATGACCCTTACTACAAGGATGTTGTCCTAGACCACACTGCATTGCATTCCCTACCACCTCACGATACTGATATATCTACTTCCCTACCACACTTCAATTCAACTATCCCAGACAATGCTGAAGCAGAATCAGAAGCAGACCTTCTCTCAAGTTCCCCACCAAATACCCATGAGCGGCAACCATCATCTTTTGTGTCTTCCCTCCCTCTAGCCACTTCGGAGGTTGACCAAATAACAAATTTCATCAAAGGTAGAAAACAAACTCCGCTACAGTCAATTGAGTGGCCACACATTGGTTCAGTTGCAGTTAACGAATACAACACTGAGGGTTTGCTCTCTATGGCTTTTCCAACATTGTTCCCTACAGGGATTGCATTGTTCCACCAAGCACGGATCAAAATGGTTCACATGCATGAATACGCATTGCACCTAATACGTTACCATGATAACAGATTTGGAAGCCATCCACGCTTTCGCTACTTCATTCTCAACATTATGTTGCGCCACAGGAGCCAATCAACATCTGTTGTTTTCACAAAAAAAATATAGGGGACAACTTGCCTACCACAGTTTCGATGTTACGCCAACAACTTGCACACTACCCGGATGCCCACATTGCAGAACAACTAATGCGCTTTGGGTCCAATTTGCGAGGAACTAAATCATTTTGGTGCAAGCGCAGGCATGAACTCACAGATATGATAACCCAACTAGAAATCCCTACGCTTTTCTTCACTTTAAGTGCAGCAGATACTAAATGGCCAGATTTACACAAAGCAATGCCAAGAACCCTGACGCCACCCACAACAACTGGCCAGCAATGGAGAAACACGAACTTGAACATGCACCCCCATATCGTCTCTGCATACATGGAAAAAAGATTTACAATATTTTGCGAGGAGGTGCTTAAAAAAAACTGCATTGCACCGACTACTGGTACAGGTGAGGTCACTACCACTTAGATTTTAATACAATACCACCCCTGCCCCATTTACTAAGCTGGATCTTCTTTGTGCAAAATACAGGTATGAATGGCAACACCGAGGCTCAGCTCATATCCACGGGTTTATATGGCTTCCAAATGCACCAAACATGGAGATCCTAAACTGGGACAACCCCCGTGAACTTGATGCGGCAAAGACTTACTTCGACCAATTAGTAACTGCATGGAATCCAAGGGGCCCTGAGAGTGGAAAACCTGGGATACATCATTCACAGGAAGATGACCCGTGCTTGTTAGACACATATGGGATACTTACAGACAACCCTGTAGCTGACTATGAAAACTTGTTGAACCACGTGCAACGCCACACAAAATGTAGTGAGGCAACCTGCTTGCAGAAAAAATGGGACACTTCAATGTAGATATAAAGCCCCTTAGGAACTCCAAGAGTATTCAAGTTTGGGCATAGATGAAACAGGTAAATAAAGTACACCCCTGCATGTAATGATGCACAGGTCAACATACACAATGCAGACATGCTAGCTCTATGGCGAGCCAACGTTGACTGTCAGCCCGTTGTGTCACAACATGCGGTCTTACAATACATTGCAAAATATGCAGCCAAGGCAGAGAAGAAATCAGAGAGCTACCATCACATGTTGACACAGATATCTAATGAAGTTAGCGTCGATCACCCTGCAAAGGCGGCCTAAAGTAAATTACTCTAAGAAACTATTGTTGATCGGGAAATTGGTGCACAAGAAACATGCCACATGTTACAAAAACTCCCCCTCTCCAGTTGTATTCGAACATTTATTACCCTATCCGTCGGTAAGCAGGTATTCAAACGTGTCCTCACAAACCTAGGAAACACATTCCAATTCCCTTCATTCGTAGATGCATACATAAAATGCCCTTTACAATTAGAGAACACCTCCCTCTTTGAGGCTGCTCGTTCCTGGTCCTACAACAGCCAAAGGAAAGTTACTCAATGGCTACAAAGAAGAACCCCTACTGTTGTCCGCGTATTCCCCCGATACAGTGATGTCCCCACCCCAGATGCGATACACTATGAGGATTTTTGCTGGACAAAGCTTCTGCTTTATAAACCCTTTCGACATATCCAAACAGACATTGGCATCTCTACATCTGAAATAACTAACCAATGGGGAAAATTGAAAAACTCGTACGTCCCTTTACATGTTCATAGAGCCACTACTCTAGAAGAAACTGCAACTGGGACAAGTAGTGACGACAATAACTCGCAGGGATCTAATCTGCTGCATGCAAAACTATTTGAATGGGAGCATATATCACGCATGCACCCAACACTCAATACAACAATTGATGATATAGACATGATAGGCCTTCGTGACTTTGACATTAACCACGATTGGAAGGTTCATTCAATCCCTACTGCCTTACAAAAAAGTGCACCTAAATTCATAGACCTTGCCCGCACTGAAAATTCACCACCACTTGTTACTCCACCTACCCAATTAGATGCTCTACAACTATCATCAAAACAACACCTTGCATACTCAATTGTACTTTCCCATGCAACTCAACAAGGGAAACACCCACCATTGAAGATGATCATTCAGGGAACCGCTGGTACAGGAAAATCATACCTCATACAACGCATAAGAAATGGGCTTGAAAATATGACTGGAAAATTTAAATCTTCCCTCCTTGTACTAGCCCCAACAGGTATTGCTGCATTCAATATAAAATCATCTACTATACATTCTTCCCTCCGAATACCCATATCCGACATGAAACCTCTTGAAGGCCAAGCCCTAGCAATCTTCCAAGAGTGTATGAGTGCCATAAATTACATACTCATAGATGAAATGAGTTTTATAGGTCCTACAATGTTACACAACATCAACAAAAGACTTCGTGAGGCATTCCCCCAACATAGTAACCACGCATTCGGTAACTGTTCAATGATTTTGGTGGGTGACTTAGGCCAGCTCCCTCCGGTCAACGATGTACCATTATATGCAGGCAACAAAATAGGAAGCTCCCTTTGGCATGCTTTTGATACCGTGATCACCTTGGACACAAACTTTAGGCAACAAGGATTAAACCCGACACAACTTGAATTCAGAGAAATGTTGACCAACATCAGAAATGTAGAAGCAACCGTTAAGGATTGGTCTCTTCTCATGTCAGGTACAAAGTCATGCATGTCTACCTCAGAGCAATCCATCTTCACGACTGAGAAGCACCTATTTGCAACAAAGGACCTAGCAAGCAAGCACAATAAACAAATGCTAAAATCCTTACACGTACCAATTGCAATGAGCATCGCAGAACAAAGCAAACATAACTCTGACTCAAACATCAACGACACTCAACTAGACCCAGTAGTTTTCCTATACACCTGACAAGAGGTCATGTTGACATCTAACTTATGGGTTAGCTCAAGATTGGTTAATGGTGCACTCGAGCAAGTGACAGATGTCGTGTACAACCCAGAAACACAACCACCAGACTTGCCATCCTTTGTTGTTGTCAACTTCAAACACTACCAAGGGCCCCCATGGGACATACTCAACCCAACCCACTTGCCTTTACCTCTTATCACATGTGGAAATCGTCGCCAAATCCCACTAAAAATGTCTTGGGGCCTCACCATCCACAAATCACAAGGTCTAAATCTTGACAAGGCCATAGTAGACATCGGAAATGTTGACCGTCAAGGACTAACATTCACAACAATGTCAAGAGTTCGTGCCATCAAAGATCTACAAATCCTACCAGCTTTTACGTTTGAACGCTACGCAAGAATGAGATATACAAAGAACGTAAAAGCACGCAAGGAAGAGGAGAAAAGACTTTGCAACACAGAATTGGCACATGGCGTACAAGGCATGTGCACACTCCTTCCCCCATCATGCTCACAATAGTGTACCAGGATCTTGGATCCAACCTGTGTACTTAAAAAAGGTGTAATCAATGAACTGACTGCCAGCAACCAAATCCAAAATATTTGAATCAAAAGTGTAAAAAAACTAATGGTTTTTAAACCTTCTTCAACAATGTAGACCAAAGTGCAAGAGTGGGTATGGTGTTAGTGCCAGTGCTAGCATGATGGCTACTCGGTTCCAAGGTATTAGTGCAATGATTACCGCATTCAAAACCAAAAAAAAAAACAAGACAATGATCCTGATAATGATAATGATTTATTTTCGCTGGTACCGTCATGAATGGTGATGTAGCCATTAGTAATCTCCGACATTAAATAAGTTAAGTGTTGGACATATATATACGCAAACCCCACTTGTAATGCAATACAGATACAATTCACCTTCACTTTGTATCCAAACTATATTGTATACAAAAAACTCAATCCCTCTCTGGCGTAACTTGCAACTCATTTGCAATTGCTAGTATTAAGATATACTCAATGTTATGCCATCATATATTAAGATATACACCGCACCTGAGTCCTAAGAATCAAAGACATATATCATAGAAGTGGCTTATAGACGACCTGTTCGCTAATAAGGTTTATCATATAAAAACCCAAAAAGGTAAAATATGATATGTGATTGTGTTTTTAGATTTTTTTAGTTCTACGAAGAAATCTATTCGTAGTATAAAATTCAACAGGTAGATTTGTTTACGTAAAGAATATATGTATATAAAAAGCAGTGGTGAAAATAATATATAATAATCATGTATGGTTTATTAAACGTTTGACTCCCTAAATATCGTATTAGAATGAGGGTAAGATCTGGTCGAAACGCAATTTGAAGAAGTCAAAGACCGTGTTAGTTTCTATTTGAATATTAATATGGTTGATCACATATGTGGGGTAATTTGAAAATAGATAAAAAGTAAATATTTTTTTGTCTCCGGGAAAAAGACTCGTTAAACAATGATTTTTTTGGTAAAGATTTATAGAAGGAGATTTAACATCAAAAAGATAATAAATTCTACGTAAGACAATGTTAAAGAGTGTATTAGTCTTTATTTAAGTATTAATATGGTTGATGATATACGAGGGATAATTTGAGAGTAGATAAGGTAATATCTTTGTTTGAGGATGAAAGATTTGTTAAAACAAAGAATCTTGTGTATTAGTCTTTATTTAAGTATTAATATGGTTGATGATATATGAGGGGTAATTTGAGAGTAGATAAGGTAACATCTTTGTTTGAGGATGAAAGATTTGTTAAAACAACGAATCTTTTGATCGAGATTTACATAAAGAGATTCAACGTCAAAAAGATAATGAATTCTAGATTTAAAAAATTAAGACAAAGTCAAAGACCGTATTAGTCTTTATTTGAGTATTAATATGGTTGATAAGGTATGAGGGATAATTTGAGAATAGATAAGGTAACATATTTGTGTGAGGAGAAAAGACTTGTTAAACTAACAAATCTTTTTGTCAAGATTTACAAAAGGAGATTCAACATCAAAAAGATAATGAATTCTAGATAAAACTTTTAGAACAAGTCTTGGAATAACTTTGTTACTTTCCGAACCAAATGCTCTAAAAGATTTAAACCCACGATTGCCCATTTAATTACTGCATAGACCAAACCAACTACTGTATGTCCAAATGTGGTAAATAGTTTTCCAAATACATTTAAGGCAAAGCTTTTCCACTTTAATTATCTTTTAAAATACTTGGTCTCACTGACATTATAAAAATAATTTATAGTACGTTGTCTTGATGATCTTTGCACCTCACTGCCTTTCTCTTTCATACAATTGGAAAAAATGGTACATGGTGCATATCCCTGATCGTAAGAAAGAATAGTTTCGCATAAGTTCTCCCCAACATTTTCCCCTCCATGTACTTCTCCTCCCTCAAACTCCTCCTTCATTTTCCCTCTTCCTTCTCCAATATTATTTAGCTCCCTCAAAGTTTAAATTGTTGGATGCACCCCTTTTAATGTCTTGATTGAACCATTTTCATGAGATTACTGAATTTCTCATAAGCACAGATATTGGTGATAGTGCACCTCGTTTCTTTTAAATTAATTTAGGTTAGTGGTGCTTCATTTATTCTTTCTTTTTATATTATACATCTTAAAGGGAGATATTCATTTAAACTCTCCATTTACTAAGTACATCTTCGAAGACAATTGCTAGTATATTAAGATATATTCAATGTTATGCCATCATATATTAAGATATACACCGCAAGCGAGTCCTAAGAATCAAAGACATATATCATAGAAGTGGCTTATAGACGACCTTTTCGCTAATAAGGTTTATTATATAAAAACCCAAAAATGTAAAATATGATATGTGATTGTGTTTCTAGATTTTTCTAGTTCTACGAAGAAATCTATTCGTAGTATAAAATTCAACAGGTAGATTTGTGAATAGTATAAAATTCAACAGGTAGATTTGTTTACGTCAAGAATATATGTATATAAAAAGCAGTCGTGAAAATAATATATAATAATCATGTATGGTTTATTAAACGTTTGACTCCCTAAATATCGTATTAGCATGAGGGTAAGACCTGGTCGAAACGCAGTTTGAAGAAGTCCAAGGCCGTGTTAGTCTCTATTTGAATATTAATATGGTTGATCACATGTGGGGTAATTTGACAATAGATAAAAAGTAAATATTTTTTGTCTCCGGGAAAAAGACTTGTTAAACAATGATCTTTTTGGTAGAGATTTATAGAAGGAGATTTAACATCAAAAAGATAGTAAATTCTACGTAAGACAATGTTAAAGAGTGTATTAGTCTTTATTTAAGTATTAATATGGTTGATGATATACAAGGGGTAATTTGAGAGTAGATAAGGTAACATCTTTGTTTGAGGATGAAAGATTTGTTAAGACAACGAATCTTTTGATCAAGATTTACATAAAGAGATTCAACGTCGAAAAGATAATGAATTCTAGATTTAAATAATTAAGACAAAGTCAAAAACCGTATTAGTCTTTATTTGAGTATTAATATGGTTGATAAGGTATGAGGGGTAATTTGAGAATAGATAAGGTAACATATTTGTGTGAGGAAAAAAGACTTGTTAAACTAACAAATCTTTTTGTCAAGATTTACAAAAAGAGATTCAACATCAAAAAGACAATGAGTTCTAGATAAAACTTTTAGAACAAATCTTAAGAACCAATTTCTCTAAAAGATTTAAACCCACGACTGCCCATTTAATTACTGCACAGACCAAACCAACTACTGTATGTCCAAATGTGGTAAATAGTTTTCCAAATACATTGAAGGTAAAGCTTTTCCACTTTAATTATCTTTCAAAATACTTGGTCTCACCGACATTATAAAAATCATTTAATTTAATTGTTCATTCATGTTCCTCTATTCACAATGCATGTAAGTACGCTTTCAAACGAGAAAATCGCGTCAACGAGGCTCTGTTCGACAGTTTGAACGAAGAATAGCAAGAAAAACCACCGTCGCATTTGAATAAGAATCTTCCATTACACCATTCGCTCGCGACTACCGACTACTTTTACCGCCTCAAAATTCCACCTTGTCTCTATATTAACAAGCTAAGGGAGTTCGGACCAGAGAAAGAACAGCGATGGCGTGCATTAATGTTGAGAGAGTTGCAACCAAGAGCGCCATTACCAGCATTTTCTACACAGCCAGGGACACGACACTGCGTGTAAAACTGGTAGAAGCCGGGGTGGTTCCTCTTCTGCTCGAGATTCTTCCCGAAGCAGATAAATCCTTATGCGAAAGAAGCCTGGCAGCCATAGATCTCCTTTGCGGTTGCGCAGAAGGTCGATCTGCTGCGTATGGACACGCTCTGACAGTGCCTGCTATTGTCGAGAAAATACTGAGGGTTTCGAACGCGGCGACGGAGTTTGCAGTGTCGATCTTATGGACGCTATGCCGGCATTCTTCCGATTCGAGTCCGATGATGGAGGCGCTGCAGACGGGGGCGTTTCAGAAGATGTTGGTGGTTCTCCAGCTCGCCGGGTTTTCGGATAAAACCAGAAAGAAAGCAACGCAGCTGCTCAAGTTGTTCAGCCATTACAGAGATGAGTGGGAATGCATACACTCTGCCGATTTCAAGGATGTAAAACGATCTTTTTAGATCCATGCTTCCAATTCGGATTCAGATGATACCTCGCTATTGTATCTTTGTATGATCCATTCAAAACCCGTGGAAATCCATGTTTCGAATGCAAGCTACTCCAATCCACACACACGTTTTTATTGCCTTTGCACCTAAACTGAATGACGCTTTCTTCTCAATTCGTTGTTAATCTTGTAAATAACTACGAAAACTAAGAAAACTTAAAGAAGAAGAATTTGTAACGTCCACGAGGCTACCAAAAACAGCTTATAGGACAGGTATATTTCATTTTTTAAAGTTATTTTGAGAAATTGTTGTAGGACCCTTTTGAAGGCTAATACGACTCTTGCAGATCCATAGTCTTTCAGAGGGTAGTATAATCAACATACCTCATGCAGAGAAGGTTAATGAATGCATATTTCGTTTAAAATGTTGATTGCATTGTAAGTCAATTTTTCCGTATCACTTTTCCAAAAAATCTTGATAACATGTTTTCCCTCTTGAAAATCCCCTGGTTTTCTCTCTTACATTGTTCCAATGTTTTGTCTTCTCCTAGGCACACTTCCATTTTTTCCTCTTGGCCACATACCAACCTTCAATTGCACCCCTTTCATTCTCATGATATGTCATTGTAGTGCTCAAGCAAAATGAACCAAGAAGATATGTTTCTAATATGCTTATAGTGTCAAAGCAGAAGAAGCACTCATCAGAAGAAACTCTCACACTTTTGTCTTGGTTCCAGGGATCCTCCTCTCCCATTAACAAAAATTTTAGCGGAGAACATTCGTAATTTGGCGAATAGTAGCAATTCTAGAATTTGAATTTGGCAATTTTTACGGTCATGGCAATACCCAGGTTTCCCCAAAAAATCCACAAATAATAATATATCCCATGCGAATAGCCAACGAATCTCCAATCCCAACATATATATTTTTATTAAATTGATGTGTGATTGACGAGCCAAGATTTGAAAACATTCCTGGATCGCCAAGAAATCTATGGAACCTTATTGGTCCTTTGGGCTCATTCGCTGACATGTATGGGAGTTTTTTTGGAATTTGATTAAATTCGCCACACACACACACATGCATGTACATGTACATATACATAGATGTAGATTGTAAATGTAGAATCACTAAGCATTGAGCAAAGTTCAAAGGTAATTTTTACTCTTTTTTTATTTTCCAATTTGCGAAGTAGTAGAAAAGGATTTAGCGAATCAACATATTGCAATTTTCTTACAAAAATAAAATAAATAATGGTATTGTTGGCTACTACGTTGCAATTTACATCCTACAAGCACTTACTGCATGCAAGTCTATTTAAAACTTGTTTCATTTCATGTCACATTGTTTTATTTCCTTTTGCAAGTTATTTATGTCATTTTTTAATTTTACAGTATCGCAAATGTCATGACACTGGCATTCCTTAGTCGATTTTCATCCCATAGCTCTGCCAACTCAAAAATTGTCCTTATAAGATTCAAGAAAATGGCAACTAAAAAGGGAAGCTTAGGAAAAAAAACAATTTCAACCCCTCCTGACAGTGATACCGACATTCGAAAAATAACATCATATATTGAGAAACCATATAAAGAAACCCATCCTTCTCCAATAGGAGCAACACAATTAAGGGATAATGATTGCATTGAAAATGATACTCAGAATGAGTTCATTTTTTATTTGATGACTGATGTTGTTAATGCCGATGACAATTAAATGCCTCCCCTTGAAGACATTCCATTGAATGAAGTTGGCATTACATCATCTGCTCCATTTAATGAAGTTGACACTGCATCACTTGCCCAATTGAATGTTGGAGATGAAACTTCTATCAGTCAACGAAATTTAAATTCCACCATAAAAAATACTCAGGGACACCTATTTATGGAAGAAAGAGAAAGGAAAGAAAATGGGACTTGAGAAGGAGTTTCAGGTTAGAGTGGGTTTCTAAGTATCCATTTATTGAACCTGTTGAAAATGAGAATAAAGTTGTGTAGTGCCAACTATAAAATAACAGTAACATATAATTAAAGAAATATATATAAGAAAAGAAGTGTGTGAATGCATTGGTTGAGGGCGGTGGAGTGTTGCAGGCTAGCTGACAAGGCACATGGGCACCCTTAATGGCCAGTCAGACCTGTCATTTTTCCTTGCATGATAATAAAATTGCACTTTAATTTTGATCCAGGCCCCTCAACCACGCAGAAACCCAAGTAAGCATTGCAAATTTAGCAAAAAAATGGATGGTTACAACAGATTCCTTATCCCTGTGAGGAAACAACCTCTGCCTGCCACTAGTTTTTGGTGTAGGCAGAAGAAGATTGAGGTCATGAGGTACTTCAGATTTTGGTCTCTAACCTAATCAATTTGGCCTTTTTCAGTTTCCACCCAGCCTGCATCGAAGGAGGATTTTTCAGATGTTTTATTGCAAGTGCTCTGGCAAATATGCAGGGAATGTGGAAGCACGCATTTGGCATTTGAAACGTTCGACTAAATATGCCTGAAACATGGCACCGTGGACTGTAATGATTGCTAGATAGGCATGAAACGGGTTTATTGAAAAGGCTTAGAAATTTCCAAGCAAATGTTATTTCTAGGTGTAAATTAAGCCTCCACAACCTTTGTCAGCTTCCTCCCAGCCTATGTTGTATGGTTAAGAGGTTTTCTGCACAAATGGAGGCACTCCTGTTGCTTATGAAAAACTGAGATTTAACTCTGAAAAGGATATTTCATGCCGGAAAAATGTTTTGATAAGGTATAGATATACAAGTCCGTATGATTCTTATGTGATGTATATTCATTGTATATCTATCCAAGTTAAGCCAGTAATAATAGATTATCCTTACAATAGATCTGATTGCAGTCAAAGAAGTTATAAATGACAGATATAATACATTCTTTGAGAACAACGTTTTGAGAAACCAATGCTCACATAAACTAGCGGTTGAAGCAGCTGCCTTTCCAAAATGAAAGCTTATGCCTCCAACACCAATGTTAGATCACTCTGCCTTTGTGAATGTTGATCGATATCTTCTGATATTTGGTAGTGGTTATCATTCTTCATGTTTCAATTATTTACATGTCCTTGATTTACAGACTATGGAATGGTCACACCTACAACAACTAGGTGATTTTCTTATTCTTAGGGCTGCGCACGCTGGTGTCATAATAGGTGAAACACTCGTATATTGTAGGTGGAGGAGATAACAGGAGAGGTGTATCTAAGATCCTCTAGGAGATCATTGCAGGATGTGATCAAATGGGTTTGTTTATATGGCCCTAAAACTGCTCAAGAGAATGTGATTGATAGAGCTTAAACAAAATTTCAAAACCTTTGTCATCACTCCTCCCTATCTACGCCAATGAGAGCCTTGATACAAGATATGCACTTGTAACGATTATACAAACTTCCAATCATATGCTCAGAGCAGGTGTAAAGCCTAGCCACTAGAGCCAACCTGTGCCCAACATGAGAGCTTTAAACAGGGTAAGAGATCTACACAAAAGAAAAAAAATAAAAAAATTGAAATCCAGTTTTTACTTTTGTATTGGGTGTTGTAGTTGCGAATTCCCTGATAAACATGTATGCAAAAAAAAGGAAGCATTCAGATGGCTCACCAATGGGTTGACATATTGCTTAATGCCAATATAGTTTCATGGATCGAGATGACTACTTGAAAAGCACAAAATGGTGTTCTAATGAGGCATGGATGCATGGCGAATAGTTTGGGTCTTCACGGGACAATCTGACATGATTTCACAACAATGGTGGTCTCGATGGATCAGGAATGTAAACCACCCAGATCCCTCATACCTACTTTGGTCATCATTCCCAGGCATGGTTCATCTCTCCTCATCTCTCATAAATTTTGTTCTTTAGTTTTCCTTTTTGCAATGAAATGAAGTTTTAAAATAGAAGGATTTTCCCATATTCTAATGTATAAACTAAACTTGTTTCAAAAATAGTAAAACCATATATCGTAACTTACAGGATCCAATATTGCCTGGTAGACAATAAACTTGAACCCTCACTTCGTGATGATCTAGAAAATGTCGCAACCAAAATAGATTACTACAGTACCCTTTTCTATCGACAGGTTGAAGTTGAGTTCCCTGTAAATGATTTGATCGCTCCCTTGTTTAAATAGATCAATTGCGATTTTTTGAGACTTGTAAAGTAACCTTCGAAACTCTGGAAAGGAGATGTTAAGTTTCCTACGTGTACCTTGTTATGTGAGGTGTCACTTCAATCTCTAGATCGGCCTCGAATGAACATTTGTGACCTTTTTGATGCTCCTATAGGAGCCTCGTTACATTGTTTTGCAGTGGTAGGAAGATGCTAAATCTAAAAAGTTGGCTTTCGTTTTGAACCGCCATTTGAAACCTGGATAGAGAAATTATTATTCCCACCTTTGCAAATAGTGCTATGTTTTAATAACAAACAAAATCTCTAGTCTAAACAATTCCCCAAAATCTACAGCTTTTACTAGACAATTACCTAAAAAACTTCAGTTTGGAAGAATCACATTCCAGGTTAGTTTGGAAAATGCATTTTGCAGGCCTCCGGTCACAGTTTGACGAGGTCAAACTGGACCAATCACGACTTTTCGCTCCAGAAAACATGTCACCGTTTGAAAACTGTTTTCTAGTTCTCAATCCTGTCGACTATGATGAATTCTCCTTATATAGGGTAACTTGTAGGAAGTTCCTCGTTGTGCATTCATCCATCAAACGTCAGTTTTGGACGTGATTTTTTTAGCCCTTGAGCTCACTTTTGATCATTAACAACTAGCTCATTTATGACTGACAACCCCGAAAAACTAGCCGCTAATCGTAAAGCGTTCGCCAATTCTAATTTCTGTTAGTTCCTATGAACTCTTGGTATATAAGTGGGCACGTAGAAATTTAACCGTGGTGTGTTTTCTCATCGGAAGACAATGTTTGAAAGTGGTTTCTTAGCCTCTGAGCCTGTTTTGAACGTTTTTGTAGCTAGCAGGAAAATGTAAAAAGGAAGTTGTAGGACCCCTGTCAGGTTGCCAAACCACCGTGGAAACTTTAGACACATGTAAATAACTGTTTGAAAACTCCATAGTGTAACTTGTTGTGTGAAATAGAACTTTTGACAAAATGGTGTTTCTCTCTCTCCTTTCTCTTTCTCTCTCCTTGGTTACGAAATGAAGTGAAATGAATTCATGTTTCTAAACCTTTTCTTTTGAATGTAAATTATAATTATTATTATATGTAAATGGGGAACTGAAAAACATTAATTATGTTAGATTAGGGCGGATTCCATGCCAGCGATTTATCACTGATTTCATGCTCACCTAGTTTTGCAGGATGCAAGAAAGATGGCAAAAAGGCAATGTGTAATTCATTATTTCTTATTGTAATTTATATAGGTCATTGTAAAATGAATATATGTATAATGTAGTCTTTTGTTATAGAAAAGTTATATTTGAAATTTTCTAATATGTATGAGATGCTATTTTTAGGGATATCTTAGGAAATGTGCATTAATCACAAGTTCAATTTGATTTATAGTTGTGTATGGTAAAAGGGTTTGATATATATATAGTAAATGAATTTGAAGTTAATATATTGTAATGCATTTTAAAGTGTTTAATAAATGATTAATTAATTACTAGGTTGTATTCTTACCTCGTAAATGTAATAAAGAGTTTCAATCGAAACACTCAACCCTAACATAAGATTCATCCATAACTTGTCTTCATGTGGGATCCTTCTTAGCGTGGAAGAAATTGAAAACCGTAGAATGAACTTAAACTTTGCACTTGATGGAACCTCCTAGCTTTATGTAAATAAAACCCCTAGTTTGGGTTTACCGTCATAGTCGTTATGCTTAGCAACATTGTCATGAACCCATCTTTTAAGAACGACATGGTCCAACGTTATCCAAAGTATGTGGTTTCCTTCTAGTTTAGGTAAGCGCTAGGAGAATGTCTTCTCTTCAGGTCCGACACCATGTTGAGTGGTGAAGACCACTTTGGAAGTCACCTTACGAGTCCTTGTTCGAAGCAATGACTATGCGGTGTAACCTTACCATCTGTGGAGTAGGTAGAGCTATTACTCCCTTAGTATCCTTTTGGATAGTCAGGTCTTACAAAATTAGATCTAGAAATTAACTTCTTCAGCGAATAAATCCTTGTTGGTTCTAGATGACATAAATGGAGGTCGTGAAATAGTTGTTCTAGGTCTTAAACTCTTGTTAATGAACTCCTTAGTTCCTCTCAGCTAAATCTGTTACCTTGGTTCTAACAACATAACACCTTGGTCTTTCATGGATATTTTTTAGCATAAATATGTCCTCTCACCTTAAACTATTTTATAGTTGAGGCATAGATTCTTAGGTGCAATTGGAATTAAACTAAACCTCAGTTGATTGGGAGGTTAACTTGAGGTTCATGTGCAGTTATAGCGCTTCCAATCATATACTTCTTCAAGATGTTAGTCAAATACTTTTGTAACTCCTTTTGTTATAAAACTATGCTAATAATGAGACCATAGTGCGATGTAAGAGTAAATCATATAAGAGTAAAACAAGATTTGAGATTAGGAATAATGTCACTCTTGGAGTCCTTATAACTTAATTAAACATTTTCATGTGTTACAAAGAATATGAATAGCCTTGGTGTGATCAAACTTTGAGAAAACAAAATATATATATATATATATATATATATATAATCTAAATAAAATTTTTGTTGTGGGAATGTTGAATCGGGAAATAAAGATACCGAGATCAAAGAATGTTTATTGGAAAAAAGGTATCTTGAATCTAACCCCCCCCCTCTCCTTTAAATCTTAATATTGCGTTCTGGACATCACGTCAAATTCACTTGAGTTGCAAGGGTAACATGTAAACATTGAATAAACATTTGAGAAACATATTCTTAACATAAGAACAAGATAATTAAAGTACTTTATATGCAATTCAAATTATGCCAAATAAGTATGTAAGTTATGGAAATTTTTGTAAAGGATAAAAATCCAACTTAAAATGGTCGAACTGTAAATTAAATGTGGAATGAACTTAAGAATCTGTAGGAGGAAAAAGGAGAAAATTATCCTTGCACAATAATGTTCTTGGAATGTTAATCGTAACTAAGATGCAATTAAAGAAATGATGTGTTGTGGGTTTGTCAATGAGTCCTTTTCTTGTGGTTGGGTCATTTCTAGTATTCATTCATTGGGAAAAGTGTGGCATTGACATGTCTATGGTGTTTTCTTGTGTCTATGTGAGTTGATGACTTGTAAGTGTCGTATGCATCTTTGAGTTTCTCTTCTTGGAGCCCTTGTGGTGTTGTGTAGTGAGCAATGTAAGTAAAAAAAATTATCCTGGTATTTTACTGTTGTATTTGTGTGTGTAAAATGTGGGTGTTACAAGTTGAACCTCCCAAAGAATGTAAATGTACAATATGTAGCTGGAAATCGGGTAGGGAAAAGACAATGAAAATTAAGTTGGATACTATTGAGAAGCATGTGGGAAAGATATATGGAAATATAATTATAGATGACATTGTGAAGATTGTTTCCAAATGGAAAACTGTGGATGATTGTTTCCATATTAGGTATGAAAAATAATTTGAAGAGCACAAGAGAACTGAAATAATAGTTGCAGCGAATGGAGGGACAATTACCTCTATATTCAACAAGGTCATTCAAAACAATATTTTTGGTAAAATAGTTCAACTAGCTACTGTTTTTCACATTCTGAAAAGAGGTCATCCTATAATAGATTTTCCTGAACAAAAGAAAATGTTGTATTTTCTTGGTGTCCCACACTTTCCTCATTCTCACTAGTCTGAAAGTAGTGGTTGGGATTAGGCAAAATGCATACCTATGGTTAAGAAAAAAGACTTGAAAGATAAACTGAAGTCTACACGATACATGTCTTTGTTTATTGACAAGGTTACAATAGTACATAATATTGCTTGGGTTTGTATGCATGTTTATATTGTTGAGAATCATGTGAGACAACCTTACTTACTTGTAATTCACAAGATGAGAGAGAACTCCAATGCTGAAAAATCTTTGTGAATTGGTGATAAGAATTTTGAAAGAGATTGGTGGCCTAAATGATGCTACAATTACATCAAATTTGGTATGTGTTGACGAAGATGGGGCATTTGTAATGCAAGGTCATCATAATGGCCTTTGTGTAAGAATCCAAAAATCTCATTTCCCGTATATGATTTACATTCATTGTATGGCTCATAAAATGAATCTAGCATACACAATAGTTGATAAATTTAAACTTGTATCAAAAGTTGAAGAACTTGTTTGAGATGTGCATGCTTATTTCTATCGTAGTCCTAAAAGGTTCATGGAATCCCAAAATTTTGAAAAATGACCGAAAAATGGCCATAAACTATTAAAATATTTCGACGCTAGGTGGATCTCATTGTATCAACTGATTCATAGGGTGTATGACAAGTATCAATCCTTATTACCTGAGTAATGTGGAAGAATCACATGGAAGTGGAAAAGGATCAGATTTTGATACATCTTTTGAATGATATATAGACATTGTTGATGTTGTATGATCTCCTTTCCATGTTGTACGAAATGCATCAATTAATTAAACAAGCCCGAGAAAGAACTATCTATATTGCTATTTTTTTCTAGTTTTAGGAAATGAGTTTGTCTGGCAAAAGAACATTTTTTTTTCAATGACACTGCTTTTTCAAGTCTAAAGTTTAATGGTTGGAATTATTTGATAAAGATTAGAGATATAAGTAGCTTTCTAAAGTTTAACTTGTTTGGGGAAGTATGTGCTTTTGTACGTTGATATGAGATACCAATGCATATGTTTGAAGTAGTAGCCCATAAGGTTGAGAAGGTAAATGTCATAGGGATGTTGTTTAACAATATTACATCATCAAAAAGGGCAAGGTTAAGAGAAATTTCCCTACTATAATAAATAAGGGAATTTTTTAGTGGTGATGCTTTACTTGAAGAAATAGCTTTAGTAAATCCCACCTTTTAGAATAGTGTCCAAAATGAAAGATTTTTGCAAAAAGACTACCATAAGAGGTTGACTACATTGATTCATTTTTTTTGCAATCCTGTTAATATCAATGGAACAAATATTATAGGTATTTTAAGCAATGACAGTTTGATTGATCAATCCCAGGAATTGTCCTCTATAATGATTTAGCAATTCAAATGTTTGGATAATCCCTTATAGTGTGGAGACATAACCTAGCTATGAAAAGAATTGGGTGAAGTACTTTTTTGCAGAAAACCATGTCTAATTTTTTCTCATCGGCTGAGATATTTCAAACAATGATTTTGGGTTCAGTCGAAGATGAGATAATTTTTAGTGCCTTGACCTTTATAAAGTTAAAATTGAGAAACAAGCTTGACAAAAGTTTGGAAAATTGTTTGAGAATTTACACATCATAATACGAAGTGGATAACTTTCCCTATGATAGGTATTTGAAAATATGGAAGTTGATTAATGAAAGGAGAGGGGATGAAAACAATGTCACAAATATAAGAGATGACCCTATTGTAGAAGTTGATTGTCAACAAAGTGAGAGTTAGAGATCTGGTCAAGTAAATGATAGAGATGATCCACTATCAAATTGGAAGCTTCAATTTGTAGATATCACATGATATAGATGTTTATATAATAATTAATATATTCAAATATTTAGTGCATTGTTCGGATAATATATTTTTCCTTATTTGTATTTTTTTAAACACGGTGTTGATTTGTAGTCTTTGGAATGAAACTTGAAATGCATTTCATTGATTTGTAGCCTTCAGAATAGAAATAGATTATTTAAAAACACTTATGAGATGGATATCACAAGATATAGATGTTCATATAATATATTTAATAAAACTTATTTTTCTAATACACCTACAAAGTATTAACATAAAAGGGTTGTCAGTTTTGTGAACCACAATATATTGAAATGAAAAATAACATTATTTCTCATTCAACTTGCTTGAGACATGCTTTGAACGAAAAAATTGAAAATTGAAACAATTTTCAAAATTAAATTACTCTTAATTATCTCATCTTCAGTAACATGTTCCACTCTTCATCTGTTGGAATTAGAATTTCTTGTAAATCAGAGTGACTGACATTTAACTTTGTTAGCAATTCATAACTGAGAGTAGAGCTTTCCTTTATTGTTGTATGCAAACTTACTAAAAATGTTATCAATGGTTTAACGAAGCCAAAAAAAATTGTCTCATCTACCTTCTCAGGAATTTAGTTCTTCTATTGCATCATTCTTAATAAATTGGTGTGTTTTGTCAAAAGGCATTGGAAAACCAAGCTTTGTGAAATGTTGTGCCTTTCCATGTAGCTCATGTAATATTATTTAACACTTATTCAACAATTCTTGTGCTTCACCTAGCATCACAAACTTATGAATGATAGATGATACCTTTATTGAGGCATCAATCCATTTTTGAATTCCTCTGGATGCCAAATGTTGGTGTGTGCAATTTCCACATTACGTGGTGAGTCATCTCACTTAGGTGTCATAGGGTTTATGACATATTTTGATTCGTCCATACGTGTCAGTGTGCCATATAGGAGTTGCTTTCCATTCTGAGAATGTAACTCCCATTCTCCACTTGAGGAGGTATGATTGCATACACAAGGGGTTACAAAAATCCCCTTATTTGTACCCCTTCCTTCTTTCAGATCTATGAGACAATGAGATGGTGGAATGAGATGATATTTCATTTTCTTTTCATGCAATTTCATGGTTGATAGCTTGATGCCCCATGGAAATTCATCAAGTTTCTGAAGTGCAACTCAGTTCATGCTCGTGTTATCCTGCATGATTGTCATGTTGTCATATTTTCACTTTTTTAGTCATGGTATCAGAGCACGTTGTTGTGATTTTCACTACTTTATGTTCTCTTTTGCCTAATCCTCTCGGTTTTGTGTTTAACAAGTTATGTGTGCAAGTGTCGTAATGGTTATTCCATATGTGTGTTATATGTATTGATTTAGTTTTATTACAGGTACATCTTGTTGGTAGTTGATTGGTTCATGGTTTTTCAGGGTTTCCAAGATTTGCATGTGTATCCTAGAGTGTTTTGTTAGTTCGGGTTGTATTTTTGAGGTTTCAATTCAAGGGTTTAGTGTTGGTTTTGAGTTTTTTAAACAGTGGTAAAAGGGTTGTTTTTAGGCACAACTTGGTCCTAGCTTGCCGAGATGACCCTCCCAACTCACCTGATTTGTTCACTGGGATCTTTGTTGGATTTCTGTCTTGTCTAATTTGTCTTATGATCCCTTCCTACATGTTGAACTCCAAACTCCTCAGCTGCTTCATTCCCTGGCTCACCCAACTACACAGACTCCCTTGACTGCTCACTTGACCTGGTTGACTTGGCCACCTACGTTTGTTGTCAATATCATCCCTACATTAGCACCTACTTGACCACGTGCCTTGTTTCTACTTCGGATATGTTGCATCACCATGACCCCTGGAATTGCACCTGACCCGTTGTGTCGTGTTGCTCCTCTTATCAATCTCATCCTTTTGACCCTTCGTTGCCTCCTGCTCCCATGCCTTTGTTTTCCACATTCACCCCCTTGTCTGCTTACCTTGGCTTCCTATGCTCATTCAACCAGTTTTTCAATTTACATTTGCATGAGCGGGATCTTTATCGACTTGCTGACATGTCTAACACGTTGCTGCTTTGGAGTGCACCTGACGTGAGCTCGCCATTTACCATTACTCCGTAGCTCTCTAACACTCTAGCTTAGACTTTTTTACGTGACCCCGGATCCCACCAGCTCACACCTGACTCGCCGATGCATGTTACCTATCTGGTTAGCATGGCACGTCAAATCATTCCTAACTCAAAGTTCTATCCATGACTTAGCGCTTCGGCCAACTCGTCGTCCTCCCATTACAGCTCGATACTTGTGCATCTGTTAATTTGTTGTGGTATTGAGCTCACCCTGATGCACCCCATCTCGACCAACTTCCCACACTGCTCATCCACCCTCTTCAGTTCACTAGCCAACTCGTTGATCTGAGCTAGCTTTCCCTCGAGCCAATGACTCCTCTTCTCGCTCTTTTGAATTTTTTTACAAATTTTTCCCTTTTTTCTAAATTAGTTAAGCCTAATTAAGGGGAATTAATTAAATTACATCATTAAGGGGTAAATATTTTTTCTAGGTTTCTTTATAGGGTTATTTGGATTTTTCGAACCACTTTTCTGGCTCATCATGCATTGTTGTGCTCCTCTTCACCTTTGACTAGTGAGTACGTCCACCACATCCTTGCGGCAAAACATACCCTCTTTTGCAATATGATATGCCTTCTCTGATACTTAGAAATGTTGTAACATTGTTTGCCTTATGCCCTTTTGTATATGGTTGTGTGTTGTTCCTTTGATTCTGACTAAGACTCAATGTGCCCTTTGTACTTGCATAATTCATCGCCTACTGCAAAGTGAGAAGTTAGCTATCCCATGTCACATGAACACACCCTATTGTAATCAACATGCTGCTTATAAAGTTCCACAAACATCAGGGATTATCATTATTCTTAGGTGTTGTATTGCACGTAGACACATTCTTAGTTGAGTCTGACACCTTGCAACCTTGTGTGTATTCTTATACCCTTCTTTTCGGAACACACCCTATTATAATCAACAAACTGCTTATAAAGTTCCACAAACATCAAGGGTTATCATTATTCTTAGGCGTTCTATTGCACATAGACATATTATCAGCTGAGTCTAACGCCTTGTAACCTTGTGTGTATTCTCACACCCTTCATTTCGTGTATTTTGCATTTTTGCACCATGGAGGACATTATTTCTAGAATTGAGTGTTACAGGATCGCTTCTCAGCCTTTACCAAATGTTTTTGACAGAGAGAACTATACATCATGGCGTGCTTCTATGGAACATTACTTTGCTTACAAGTACCTTTCTTCCTTTATATATGGGCTAGTTCCCGCACCCACTGATCCTTGTCCTCGTAAGGACTACCTTGACATGTGCAACCATGTTCTTGGTCACTTGATGTTGCATGTATCTTGACCTATCTGCTTTCATATGGCAAATTTAGATCCTCCTCACACCATCTGGAGCATCTTTTAGTCCTTTCTTGGAGACCCTTTAGATATTACCTATACTTCTTTTGTTGATACGGTTATCTCCTCTTCCTCTTCATGTGATGACAGTTCTTCTAACACAAACTCACTTGTTTTTATTCCTGATGATAAGGATTGTGCTTCTAGTTATGATGACGAGAGTACTACTGAGGAAGCCTTTCATCCTTATCTCAGACACCTTCCAGAGTACGTTGACTCTCCTCCCTTCTCATCATACATCGGTTATTCTCATTCCCAGCCTCATACCATCATTGTAGCAGCCTCATTTCCACTTCTAGTGTGTGAGGCCACTTTTGCTCCTCCTTTTTCATGTGATGATCTTTACCTGTTAGAAAATGATCTTTTGTTCATCAAACCACATCCTTGGGACAATTATCTACCATACCTTTGTCATCTCTTCATAGTTCCTACTTGTGATGTAGTACATGGAGTTTCTAATCCTTCCACGTGTGTTTCAAAGGAGTCTTTCATCTCCTTTGTCGGGAGTTCCCCTTCTGTTACTCTAATCACTTCCACTCTTTTGGAGATCATGATTGATCCACCCTTTCTTGTGGATCCTCTTTCAGCTGTTGTGAGGGTTGTTGCATTTCCTTTAATTCACTTGGGCATCCTTTCGATGGATTTTACTCTTTCACACTCTGATAGTTCTACACTTTTGGCATTAACTTAAGTTCTTGGGTACTCTTTTTCTAGACCTATGGCACACTTCTGTGGAATAGATTCAAAGTTATTAATATTGTTTCATCCGGTTTACTTTGCGAAGTGGGTGAACTTCCAGTACTCCATTTCTATCCTTTGAAAGGGCAGGAACATTGTTTAATGTGGGTAGATCTTCTTTAGTCTATTTTCTGAGGATCGCATCATTGAAAATCTTCTTGGAAACTTCCTAGAGTTATAGGGTTTAGATCCTGTTATGGCTTCTTCTACAGTCCCTCTTATTTCCCTCTTCTCCTCTCTTCTTCTTCTTCCAGAGAGATTTCCATTTGTGCATGGGTACTTTATCAAGACTTAGTTATTGAGACCCATTTGAGGCATCTTTCTTAGATTGTTATGGGATTTTTCCATCTCTTGTTGTAGATATTTTTCCCACTGAGGCATGAGATCCTTGTTGTTCATGGGTGCCTCATCAAGCATAGTTTCCGTGACCCATTTCTAATTTTTGATTCGCCACATCATCCTAAGTTACGATCAAAGGGGGGTGTTGGTGTTTGCATTTTCCACATCATGTGGTGAGTCATCTCACTTAGGTGAGGTCATAGGTATTAGGTTTCGTAGGGGTTATAACATATTATGATTCTGTCATATGCATAAGTACGTTATATGGGAGTTACTTTCCATTATAGGAATGTAACTCCCCTTATCCACTTGAGAAGGTATGATTGCATGTACTAGGGGTTATAAAGCACCCCCTATTTGTACCCCTTCTTTCATATATATGAGACGATGAGATTGTGGAATGAGATGTGATTTACTTTCCTTTACATGCACTTTCATGGTTGATAGCTTACTCCCCCATAGAACTTCATAATGATGTTGGAGTGCAACTCAGTTGATGTTTGCATTATCCCACATGATCCTCATGTTGTCGCATTTTCGCTTTCTTTGTCACTAGTTCTATGTCACTCAAATTTTAGATAGATTCCAAAATTTTCCTTGTGTATCCTCTCTTGAAGCCATCTCTTTTCTACTACCAGTTACGTATTCACGAGCTTATCAGAGATTCCCTACAGATCGACCATAAATTCAAACAATCTAATCAAGTCATCAATTTTTTAGTTTATTTGACCCAAAACATTATTCATCATATTAATCACTGCCTTTTTATAAAATTCAGATAGTTTGGTGTTGGAAGGATGTATTTCATTTTATTTTATCTCTTGATTCTGCAATATGTCCTTGAATTTTCTCTCTTCCTCTAGGCTATGTTCCCATTTTTTGGCCTTTTATTTCTCTACCTTCAGAACCTATTGCAATTCTCCCGGTGTTTGTTCTATTCTATTATTCTTACTTGTCATTTCCTCTAACTTTGTCTTTATTTCTTTCAATTCCACTTGTGCCTGTTAATTCGCAGTGACTACAGTCATAGAGGAAGATGATTTTATCCTCTTCTCCAACCCACTGGTCTTATTAATTGCCACTTTTTTGTTTGCTTTCTCATTGGCCAGGTCTGCCTCTAACTTTTACATTTTATTATTCAAATTATTTTTCTTTCTATCTACCTTTAGAAATGTTGTGTATACCACATCCTTGTTCCTTTTTTGATACATTTATTTTTTCATAAGGTTTCATTCTGGAAAAATCCATTTGAAGGGTGGTTACACCATAGACACTAGAACCCTTTGATTATCTAGTTTTACAACTTTGGGCATAACATATACATGTATTCCATGGTATTTGTGTCTGGGTTATATGTCAGCAATTCCCTCATTGAGAATGGATATGAAGTTACAGTAGTCTTTAGTATTTTTTTTTTTTGTTTCTTTTATCTCTTTCTTATTTGTGGAAAAAATCAACTCAGTAATCAAAACTTGAGTTGTTTGGGGGAATGAACTACTTAAATGGAGGAGTAATTGAATTTTGGGGAGAATTTCCCTATGGATTAGTAATTTTTTGGGTGACACCACCTTCTGTAATTAGTTTCCTTGAAGAAATGATAGCTTTCAAAAGAGTAATTGTAATGTCTCTGTCTTTTGCCTCTTCTTGGGTCCTTATTGGAAAAAATGAACTTCACCTGTCTCTATTGGCATTTTTAGAATATTTTTTTGTTGTGGTACTTTCTGACCACCACTACCACCATTACTATAACCGCCAACAATAGCAACACTAAAAGATTCATTAGCAACTTCTCCTCTAGACTTTTTAACCTATGGATGACATGTTTGTTGAGGATTTGACTCCACAGAAAAATGCATTGGATTACCACTTGTAGTTGTTGTATGCAATGGTCCTTTCTTCAGAGATGAAGCTCTAAGGCCTAACCTATTAGAACCTCTTCTAGAATGTACCTCTGGTGGAAGCCAAATGCCTTGTCCTATTGAACCTAAACCACCACCACTAAAACCCATATTTTCAGCTATAACTTCCCCTATAGTATATGTTTTTTTCATGCTTTCATTCAAAATTGGTTTATAAAAGTTATCCCTCCTAGCAGAGGAGTGTGTAATTCCTCCTCAAAGTCACATTGATCATCACTACTTTCCTCTGTGCAATGCGCTATATTCCACAATATGTTAAAAACTGCATCTTCTGGAATAAAATCCTACTCTGAAACAACTTTTGGATCGCCTAGGTCCCGCCTCATAGACCAAAAATTATCTTTTCTTTACCATGTCCAATTTTTATCTCGCAAAACAAGATCTAGATGCTTTGTGATGTTTTTAGAGGAGAAATTTTTATCAAATTTTGCATAAAATAATTTCATATTGAAATACCTTTACCTTTTTTTTCAGATGCATTCCCAAAATTTGTGTTGTCAACTCTTGAAAACTAATTCTTTTCTCAATAAAAATTTCATCCATTACTTTTTACATCATCCCAAGAGTTCTTGTTTTTCAATTTTTCTAGCAGAGGCTTATTTTCATGTTGAATTTTAGTGACAGAGTTCTTTTTCAGCACCACCCTTGCTTTAATAACCTCACATAGGTCATACATCAAGTGAGAGTCAACATCAAACTTAAAAATTTGTAAAATTTCATGTACCACATTGAATGTTTTTCTCTCAAATGTGAACCCTCCACATTAAAATGGTAAGGAAGGAAATATGTTCCTCTTTTGTTGAGTAAAAAAATACATTTTATCTGTGTTGGTGAGAAAATTTTTCGATTGGGAAAATTATGTGTCTCCACCAACATTCACAGGGCTACGCCCCTCTGTATTGAATGGTACATCTCCCATTATTGAATGTAACTAATCTAATCCTAATCTAAATGTTGTGGGTTGGCCTAGAAGTCTCGGGATCACATAGGGACACTCCACTAAACCTATTACAAGATGCTTTTACAGGGGTACAAGGGAGTGAATTACATAGATGTATGAAGAAGAAGGGAAATTAGGAAAGGAAAGTTACTGCCATGAGTAGACCAATTGCATATTTCACACTCAGTAACCAGAGTATTTCAACATTCAATATAGAGGAAAGCAACAATGAAGGTATCTAGTGAGAGTACAACTCCCATTATTGAATGTAACTAATCTAATCCTAATCTAAATGTTGTGGGTTGGCCTAGAAGTCTCGGGATCACATAGGGACACTCCACTGAACCTATGACAAGATGTTTTTACAAGGGTACAAGGGAGTGAATTACATAGATGTATAAAGGAGGGAAATTGGGAAAGGAAAGTTACTGTCGTGAGTAGACCAATTGCATATTTCACACCTAGTCTCCAGAGTATTTCAACATTCAATATAGAGGAAAGCAACAATGAAGGTATCTAGTGAGAGTACAACTCCCATTATTGAATGTAACTAATCTAATCCTAATCTAAATGTTGTGGGTTGGCCTAGAAGTCTCAGGATCACATAGGGACACTCCACTGAACCTATGACAAGATGTTTTTACAACGGTACAAGGGAGTGAATTACATAGATGTATGAAGAAGGAGGGAAGCTAGTAAAGGAAAGTTACTTCCGTGAGTAGACCAATTGCATATTTCACACCCAGTAACACAAGTATTTCAACATTCAATATAGATGAAAGCAACAATGAAGGTATCTAGTGAGAAGAAAAAACCAGACACAAACTTCTTGGATTCATTTATCAAAGATACAAATATCTTTTGGGATCACTATACTTGCAAGTGCATAAAAGAGGGAGAGATAGAGGGAATACAAGAAACTGGATAATACAAGAAATGTAGCTTTTATTTCATGTGTATTGACACAAAGTTAACAACTACAATCCATAATTGCTACAGAGTGAAAATTCCTCAAAATATGGATCCTCTAGAATGGAGAGGCCATCCCAATTTATAAAAAAATGTGAATTCACCTCTCACCTCCCTCACATGACTCTTCATTTCCATATTCCATTTGTGACCTTTCGTTTGCCATTAAATTAAGTATGTCTCTTAGAAGTTTTAGAAAATACTTTTAAATTTTTAAAATATGTCACTTAAGTGAATAGAAAAAAATACAATGATGAAGCCCAATGAAGAATTAGAAAGGAGAGAAAAGAAAGAAGGAGAAAGGGAAAAGGAGGGAAAAAGAGATGTGTTGATGCCTAAATAAAGAACACTCCGTATTCGATAAAAATCAACTCCATTGATGAACTGGTGAAATTCTCTAATACGATGATAAACTTTGGACCTTGAACTCTTTACACCATGAGAAATCCTCCCTACATGACACACGGACACCTTGATTTGAGTGTTTAGAAACATTGTTGAATGATTCCTTTGATGACAATTTGTGTCGCTCATGAAGATCCCTTCTAAATTGTAACGTCTCGTTCAACGGTTACTTCAGTTCTCACTTTAGTATCCCTGTTTCTAGGCATCGAACGTTGGTGTGAGTTTTTATTGGTCGTTGGTTGGCTTCGACCTTATCACAGAGAAGGATCAACATCACTCCTCCCCATCTTGTCTCCACGTGTCCTTATGGAAGCTTCTTGTGGGAGGGCCTCCGTAGCACCCTATTCGATTACCTTGTTAAAGGCAAATCTTGTTCTTGTTTTGTCGAGCTTGTTTTTCGGTTGTTATTAGTATGACTAATAATTATTTTTAGGTTGTAAACATAATAATAATAATGATAATAATAATAATAATAATAATAATAATAATAATATTTAATTGTCGATTGACGATTATTTTATTTTGTGTCAATTTTGATAAATATTATTAATTACCTTTAGGATATTTTATGTCGTCTTTGTTTTCTCTCGTGCCCAAGCCTCAATTCGCACAAGAGGAGTTTATTGTTTGTGGTGCCATTGTTTAGGGCGTGGTGTTTGTGTTTAATGTTTAATGTTGTTTCTTGGTCGTCTAGGCGTTGTTGTATGCCTTGTAAATGTAGCCTATTGTTGATAAAATGTTTTTTTAAATATTGGAGGCATCCACCCACCCCACCATTTATTCATGCCTACTGGCCACTTACACTTGCTTTTTTTTGGAATGACTCGGTCTTTAGTAGTATGCACTTGGAGGTGGAACACCTGCCATTCCATCATGTCTTCTTTAAGACAAAACGTGTTGGACTCTAGTTGAAAAGGGAGCTAGTCACCATTTATTTACTTTTTTTTCCAAGTCTTGTATTAATGAAACCTATGTTGGTTGTTTGGCAACCTGGTCCTATAATTTTTTTTCCTTTTCTCACGCCATGCTTGGACCACGACTTGGGTAGTTGGGATACTTTTATTTTGAAGATGGATTGGCTGTGTCCTTTCTGGAAAGGAGAACTGGGCAGTGTGGTCTCCTTTTAGTTGCATGTGGTGAAGCGAACTGTGTTGCAGGTCCTTGTTCATGCTTATCTTTCCAATCCTGGCAGTCTCGTGAGAACCCATCGCTTTGAGGCTTGTTGTCACCTGGTTACATGCCCCATGGATGCTCCCTCACTTTGCATTTGTAGATTTTAGGGATCCTACTTCTACAGCTGCTAGAGATTTGTTTCCATGGTGTTGCGATGAATGCCCTATCATTCCTTTTTAGACACAGGCTATGAGGAGATTTGTAAGGTTGTGGAGTCTAGCTCTGCCTCCTCCCTTGTCTCACGTGGATCTGAGTTCCTAGGCCCTTTTCCTTACCCCTTTGGTGTTTATGTTGCAATCTCATTAGTCATGGAGACCACATTCCCCTTTTATGGATTCAACTTGTGGGTCTAAACCCCTGCTTGTGCCAATGTGAAGCCTTGGATGGTTTTAGATGCCCAACAGGTAAAAATGTGGAAGATTTGTTAAGTTATTGCTTCAAAGGCCAAGTCAGATGCGTTGAGCATGTAGAAACGTTCTCCAGACATGATAATTTCTTCTCATCCATCTACTATGCTATCATTAACCATAGCCTAAAATAAATGGTCTTTTATTTACTGATGTGGTTGTTGTTTGGGTTATTTTGGGGGTTTTCTATCTAATCTCATCTTCCACGTTATGTTTTTAAGTTTTTCTCCTGTGTTAGCTACTTCTTGGGATGATCCCTTGCTAGTTTTGGTTCTGCGAATGGTCTTGGCACTTGATCTTGATGCTTCTTGTATACCAATGATTGAAGGGATACTTAGCTTCCTTCTTGTTATTATTGTTAAAAGTATATAGAAGTATTAAAGACTAGCTTGTTAGGTCCTTTTACGTGAATCTATGATGAATGCATTTTCTATCCATACTTTGAGACCGATATGTGATGCATTAGAGTTTTTTTTACTCTTCAAGGGATTTATTACTGGGGATGGATACTTTAAACTTTAGCAGCGTCCCTTAGATGCTCACCGTTTGATCATCATGCATCTCTTTTGATGATGTTTTCTTATGTGAAAATACAGTTTGTTAAACCTGCGCTAAGTCCGAGAAGGATAATATGAGAATATAGGAAATATATCTTAGGAATAAACAACCCCCATCCAACGAAGATTCGATTCTATGCAGCTGATAAAAAGTATAGAGAGTGCATTGATAAGTTTGGGTTACTGATTTTTACTTGAATAAGTATTTTCTTTGTTGACTATGAGTTGTTAAGGGATTGAGATACTCTAACCCGGTGTTTTTTTATAAACATGAGAGATAATAATAGTATCCTTTGACTATTGTTTTTATAATTCTGGTTAGGAGGGTCCGTTAGGTTCTGTGAACCTACGTTGGCAAGTTTTGATGGGTTTCTGTGTTGTGGTCTAAATCTGGTTTTTCCTCGTTTTGAGGTTGTGAATCTGAGTATATATCTGACTGAGGGGTAAGTGTGTTTGAGTTTCGTGAACCTTTTTTTTTAACTTCTAAACAAGGTTTAGTGTTGTGTACCCTCCTATACTCACCTATGACTATGTAAAGCCATCATCATGAGGAAAACAGGGTAAATGGAGCTCGAGCTACAGTTGGTGAGTAGATGCATTTCGTATCTATGAGATAAAAAATTCTAGCTAACTTGGATGCTTGAATCTTAATGAGTAGGATGCCTCTTCTAGCCGATGCCTTACTCTTTCGTGATGAAATAAGAAGAAATCTGGATAATGGTAAATTCTTAAATTTTGCAAGAGGAGTTTGGATGCTTATCTTCTTTGTTTGTTTTTATGGTCGGGAATCATTATTGCCATCCTTCAATACATTAAGGCAGTCCATTACCTAGTAGGTTGGATAAGGGTGATTTCCTCCCAGCTAGTACAAATAGCATGGATCATGATTTATGTGTGATGATAGAGGGATGTAATACTTTTGACATGACTCTGGTTATCTAACAATTATAAATTCTATTGTTTGATGTGACTAAGGAAAGTTTCACCTGGTTTAAGACTTTGGTCATTCATTATATTCCTATTTGAGAGTTGGAGGTACTTGGGAGTGGCGAGATAAAAGAATATGTTTATGTTCAAAATAAATAAGGGAGAGGGTTATGTTTGTTTAATGAAAAGACTTGTGTTTCAGTTGTTTAAGTTTTTCACTCAAACGAGGGTGTTGGAATAAATTAAGGGAACTTAGGATTTTTTTTTATGATCTTATGTTGACCTCTTCTTTTAGAACTTACTCCGTATGTTTCCTTTCAAGAAATTGGGTGTAGGAATGTTGTGGGGTAGATTTTCTTTAGAAGGAGAAAATAGTGCTTGGTATGTGATGTTGAAGTTTTAACTTTAAATCTATTAGATCATATGGCTTATTTAAGGAAATGTTGAATGATGTTTGAGTATTGGGATTTCAATCATATAATACATGTGATTGCATGATTGACATCCCAATACACTCATCACTTTGTTTCGATCTCATTGGGTCCTTGACCCCTACTAGAATGATGATTAGACTTTTGCTTGTTTTAGGGAACAATGCTCATACCACCTTTTCATGGCTTCGTTCTTATGAGAAAATACTAAATCTTCTAGCATGATTCAATAATTTGTAGAGGTTTAGAGCTTAACAATGTTTCATTAAATAGAAGATTCATTTCATCATATTGTTTGTGGTAGCATACTTTTCCTATGCGTAATTTTTATCATGCTCAGTTCTCGTGAACTGACTCAGGCTATAAATGTGCAGATGGCCTTCATGGGTAGAAAAAAAGGAGAGTCGCATTAGTGTTGCTTCGAATCTCGTTTGTTCGTATGTGCTTTATTTTTTTATGAGCCTCTAAGTTTTGTTTGTTTGGAAATTTTGATGGGCCCAATTTGTACTATGGGTAATGTTGTCGCTTGTGTCTGAAAGCGGAACTTGTAAATAATATTGTATACAATATAACTAGATCACAACTTTGTTTGAGTAATTAGTTGTATTATAACAAATTTTGAAAAATAGCTTAACATGGATTCGACCAATATTGTTACTCTTTTGTTTGCAAGTCAAGTTCATTAGAATCCTTCGCCACCTTTGGGTTAGTTCGTCGTGTTGAATAAAATGTGTAATCATGTTTTGTTTCGCAAACAGGGTAATGATAAACGTATCTTGAGTTAAAACTTTGTATATTAGCTCCCTCTAGGTCATGGCATAAAAGTAAACCTAGGCATATTAAAGTGGGTTAGTAATGCTTATAAATGTATTAAAAAAAAAGGATAATGTAGTTATTATCTTCTTGATAACAATTGAGCCTTAAACGTCCAAAGAGGAAACTATATTTTATAATAAATACATACCTACCTTGTGTCCCCCCCACAAACTAAACAAATCAACGTCATCCTTTTATGGTTAACTTGTAAATGGTCTTATGGTGAAATCAATTATTAGTTTTTGGAAGAAAATAAGGTTGTATAAGTAGGAGGAAATTTATTAAGAAACCCTTCGATCTCTCTCTCAATCGTTGAAATGTAAATGGTTTACCCTTGGCAAAATTAATCAAGGAAAGTCTAAATAAAACTTTTAAATAATCATGATAAATTCTCAGCCTCAATAAAAGACTGAGTAATAACCCATGGGACCCCGAAGCTAAATTATTTTGACATGTTTCCCCCCTTAACCCTTGCCTTGATTCATTATGAACTTTCTTAAGTAATGTTAAACTTTAGATCCTTTAGGAAAGAAGATTATTTGTTCTGAACCTAAAATGGTACTTTACCTCAATCGGAGCTTGTACTTATAACCTGAGCAATATGGGTGTGGAGTGAATTTCAGTGGCTTATGCAAGATTATTTAACCTTGTGAGAAATGGAAAATGTTCCTTTTAATCAAATGAATTAAGAAATTTATCGACATATAATTGATGATCCTCTTTTAGAAAACTTGGTCTTAAGCTAATTAGTCGATAGTATTAAAGAAATTTCTCCCTTGTGAAAAGAATTGTACGAATTATTACATGAATCTTATAAGAACGTAAGTTAAGAATTAAGAGACATTGTAGTAAACAAGAAACCTTAAAATACTTTCATCGTGGGATGCCCCTAAACGTGTGTTATGTGGTTGGACTTGTATTTGATATTCTGTCAAAATTGGAAGTGAACAGTTTCATGTCGAGCATCGTAGAATTCCTTGTACTTTGGTGATCAATGGTATGTCAAGCCTATTGTGAGTTGGTGGTCGGCATTGTGACCTCTTGTTGTGTCGTGTAAAATTCCAAGCAAGTAAAAAAAATTATCCAAGTTTTTTTAGTGTTGTATTAGTGTGTGTTTTAGCGGGGCGTTACACTTGGTATCAGAGCGAGGTTCATGCTCTTGAACCTCTGGGCCAGATTAGAGTTGTGATGGTGTTACATGATGGTGATTGCATGATGGTGGTTGATATTGGAAGAGTAATGTAGGTATAAGCGTGATGTGATCCATGTCATAATTGTGATATTGTGAACGCACATGATGTATATGTCACTTAGTGCGTATTTGTTATCATGTTGATGTGCTAGGGATGGGAATATTCTCTCTCCTTCTTGTTGATTTTATGAAGGGTTCACGTGTGAAGTATTGCTTGTGGTGTGGTGAAAAAAATGCTATTGTGGATAACGGAGTGTTGGAGCATTATGACATATTGTGATATGTAGGTGTGTCGATGTATTGTATGACAAGATTGATGTAAAGTGAATTGAGTTGTACCATGATGTTTTTACCATGTTTTGAAGAAATGTGTGTATTACCTTGTTATGTAGCAATTAATGTTATGTTGTGGATGTTACTTTCTATGTTCATCGTATGTATGATTTGTGCAATATGTAATGATTCATGTTGTGATTTAGGGGCAAACGGTGAGCGTATGAACCCTATTGTATAGTGATTGCACTTTGGGTGCAGAATGTGGTAAAGTGAAGTATTGCACCTAGTGAATGTATGATTGTGATCTACCATGTATATGTACCATACGTAAGACGTGATGGTAATTCTGTGTGTACCACCATAGTGTTAGTGATGTAGTTACATATTATGTTGTGAACCTTGCACTAACTGACCCTAAGGGAAATCGGTAAAAAGTGTATGTTATAGAGTGAGGAAAGGTGTACGGGTGACCAATCACTATAGCCAACCTTAGAATCAGTAGATGGTGGCATGTGCTCCTCTCTCTCTCTCTCCTCATGTGGTTGTTTTATAGATTCAACCTTAGTGCAACCATGACTATGTTTAGCCTTGCCGAAGTGGTTGGCGGGATGATTTGACAGTTGTATTATTGATATGTATTTTTACGAGCTGACTCTCAATGTTCTGAGTGCCAGCAACTCGTTGAGTACCCCCCTTGGTGGCCATATAAGACCACATAATCATCGTAATGTGTTATTCTTATATGTGTATTTTATTTGTAAATTGAACTTTTATTTTTATTTCTGTAAGGACCAACAGTTTTCTTGATTGTCATGTTTTATATTTGGGGCACTTAATTTGTTTGTGGTACTAACATGTGGATTTTTGCACTAACTATATGGCTATTTGGCCATTTGTTTTGCTTGGATTTGGATATTCTTCTAAATTTAAAATTTTACCGTTTTGCCCAAGGCTTGTACTTTGCCACTTGGCATTTGGATCGGATTGCTATGTTGGTTCTATTGTCGTGATGTGTGGAATAGGGTCATAGGATGCACCATGGAATGGTTTGACCTATGGACCCGATTTGTTGTATGGGGGTGCGCCCCAAGGAGTTACAGATAACTAGTGGTTTGTTGAACCATGAGTTATTATGTCACTTGGGTTAGGGGTGTCTGTACTCTATGTGCCTAGGGCCATAGGGTAGAGGGCTTTTTGAGGGAGACGTAAGAGATTTGTGTGTGTGTGACTGATGTTTCGGGATATAGGTTGAGTTATTGTGATATCTTGGGAGTGGTCCTATGATGTATGAGTTACTCATGTTAGTTGGATATGTTTTCTGATGTTGTGGATATGGCTTTGATGCCCTTGTTGATTCTATATACATGTAGCTATTTTCTGAGTTATTTAGAATCTTCATCTTTGGAATTGTGAAAAATTTTGGTTGTTGAAGTAAAATTTTGTTCGAATATTGTATATCAGTCATAGGTGTGTGTCAAGTATGATTTCATGTGGACAAAGCATGTTCTCTTCCATAATTTGGACAAGCTCTTGTTGTGTCGTACAGTCATGATAGTATGTAAATTTATGCTTGTGAATCATTAGTATTGTGTATGACCTTGGTAGGGTGTTGTGATAGTGGTTCATGTTGGGCACCAACAAGAAAGAATAAACTGAAACTCTTCAACAATGAAATTTTAAAGAACTTGAATTAGGGATAATGTAAACGGAAAGAGACTAGTGAAATAATGAATAAGAGGGAAATTGCAAATCTTCACAAAACAATAAAAGTTGAATATTCTGCCAAACTTCACATAACTTTGAAAGTTAAAATTCTGCTAAAATGTTCTAAGTCCTTCATGTGGTCATGTTTTAATGATTAAATTTTAACCTTAGGGTGCACCTTCACCTTTATCTATTCCTTGATGCTTATTGCCTTTCCTTCCTTCTGTGTTATGTCGCATCGAGGACGATGCTTTCTTAAGGGGAGGAGAATGTAACACCTCGTTCGACGGTTACTTCAGTTCTCGCTTTGGTGACCCTGTTTCTAGGCATCGAACATTGGTGTGAGTTTTTGTTGGTCGTTGGTTGACTTTGACCTTGTCACAGTGAAGGATTAACATCCTTCCTTCCCATTCTTGTCTCCCCATGTCCTTATCGGAGCTTCTTGTGGAAGGGCCTCCATAGCACCCTATTCGATTGCCTTGTTAAAGGAAAATCTTGTTCTCATTTTGTCGAGCTTGTTTGCCAATCATTATTAGCATGACTAAAAATTATTTTTAGGTTGTAAACATATAATAATAATAATAATAATAATATTATTATTATTATTATTATTATTTAATTTTCGATTGACGATTATTTTATTTTTTGTGTCGATTTTGATGAATATTATTAATTACCTTTAGAATATTTTATTTCGTCTTTGTTTGCTCTCGTGCCCGAGCCTCGATTCACGCAAGAGGAGCTTATTGTTGGTGGTGCCTTTTTTTAGGGCATGGTGTTCGTGTTTAATGTTTAATGTTCCTTCTTGGTCATCTAGGTTTCGTTGCATGCCTTGTAAATGTAACCTTTTGTTGATAAAACATTTTTAAAGTATTGGAGGCATCCACCCACCCCACCATTTATTCATACCTGTTGGCCGCTTACACTTGCTTTTTTTTGGAAGGACCTGGTCTTTAGTAGTATGCGTTTGGAGGTGGAACACCTACCATTCCATCATGTCTTCTTTAAGACAAAACGTGTTGGACTCTAGCTGGTAGGGGAGCTAGTCACAGTTTATTTAATTTTTTTCCAAGTCTTGTATTAATGAAACCTATGCTGGTTGTTTGGCAACCTGCTCCCATTAATTTTTTTCCTTTTCTCACGCCATGCTTGGACCATGACTTGGGTAGTTGGGATACTTTTATTTTGAAGATGGATTGGTTGTGTCCTTTCTGGAAAGGAGAATTGGGTAGTGTTGTCTCCTTTTAGTTGCATGTTGTGAAGCGAACTGTGTTGCAAGTCCTTGTTCATCCTTATCTTTCCAATCATGGCAGTCTCGTGAGAACCCATTGCTTTAAGGCTTATTGTTACCTGGTTACATGCCTCATGGATGCTCCCTCACTTTGCATTCGTAGCTTTTGGGGATCCTTCTTCTACAACTACTAGAGATCCATTTCCATGGTGCTGCGATGAATGCCCTTTCCTGCCTGTCATTCCTTTTCAAATACAGGCTGTGAGGAGGTTTGCAAGGTTGTGGAGTCTGACTCTGCCTCCTCCCTTGTCTCACTTGGATCCGAGTTCCTGGGCCTTTTTCCTTAACCCTTTAGTGTTTATGCTGCAATCTCATCAGTCATGGAGACCACATTCCCCTTTTACGGATTCAACTCATGGGTCTGGACCCCTGCCTATGCCAACGTGAAGCCTTGGACTATTTTGGATGCCCAACAAGTAAAAATGTGGAAGAATTTTTAAGTTGCTACTTCAAAGGCCAAATCAGATGCGTTGAGCGAGCAGAAACGTTCTCCAGGCATAATAATTTCTTCTCATCCATCTACTATGTTATCATTAACCATAGCCTAAAAGAAATGTTCTTTTATTTACTGATGTGGCTGTTTCTTGGGGTTATTTTGCGAGTTTTCTATCTAATCTCATCTTTCAGGTTATGTTTTTTAGTTTCTCTCCTGTGTTAGTTGCTTCTTGGGATGATCCCTTGCTAGTTTTGGTTTTGCGAATGGTCTTGGCACTTGATCTTTCACTTGCTCTTGCTTCCTGTATACCAATGATTGCAGGGATACTTAGCTTCCTTCTTGTTATTACGGTTAAAATCATACGAAAGTATTAAGGACTATCTTGTTGGGTCCTTTTACGTGAATCTATGATGAATGCATTTTCTGTCCATACTTTGAGACCGATATGTGATGCCTTAGAGTTTTTTTTACACTTCATGGGATTTATTACTGGGGATGGATACTTTAAACTTTAGCAACATCCCTTAGATGCTCACCGTTTGATCATCGTGCCTCTTTTTTGATGATGTTTTCTTATGTGCAAATACAGTTTGTTAAACCTACCCTAAGTCCGGGAAGGATAATATGAGAATATAGGCAATATCTATTAGGAATAAACACCCCCCCCTTCAACGAAGATTCGATTCTATGCAGCTGATAAAAAGTATAGAGAGTGCACTGATAAGTTTGGGTTACTGATTTTTACTTGAATGAGTATTTTCTTTGTTGACTGTGAGTTGTTAAGGGATTGGGATACTCTAACCCGGTGTTTTTTTTTATAAACATGAGAGATAATAATAGTATCCTTTGACCATTGTTTTTATTTGAATTCCACTTAGGAGGGGCCGTTAGGTTCTGTGAACCTGCGTTGGCAAGTTTTGATGGGTTTCTGTGTTGTGGTCTAAATCTGGTTTTTCCTCATTTTGAGGTTGTGAATCTGAGTATATATCTGACTGAGGGGTAAGTGTGTTCGATTTCCGTGAACCTTTTCCTTTAACTTCTAAACAAGGTTTATTGTTGTGTACCCTCCTATACTCACCTATGACTGTGTAAAGTCAGCATCACGGAAAATAGGGTAAATGGGGCTCAAGCTAAAGTTGGTGAGTAGATGCATTTTGTATCTACGAGATAAAAAATTCTAGCTGACTTGGTTGCTTGAATCTTAACAAGTAGGATGCCTCTTCTAGCCGATGCCTTACTCTTTCGTGATAAAATAAGAAGAAATATGGATAATGGTAAAGTCTTAACTTTTGCAAGAGGAGTTTGGCTGCTTATCTTCTTTGTTTGTTTTTACGGTCGGGAATCATTGTTGCCATCCTTTGATACCTTAAGGCAGTCCATTACCTAGTAGGTTGGATAAGGGTGATTTCCTCCCAGCTGTTACAAATAGGAGGGATCACAATTTATGCGTGATGATAGAGGGAAGTAATACTTTTGACATGACTCTGGTTATCTACTAATTATAAATTCTATTGTTTGATGTGACTAAGGAAAGTTTCACCTGGTTTAAGACTTTGGTCATTCATTATATTCCTATTTGAGAGTTGGAGGTACTTGGGAGTGGCGAGATAAAAGAATATGCTTATGTTCAAAATAAATAAGGGAGAGGGTTCCTTTTGTTTAATGAAAAGACTTGTGTTTCAGTTGTTTAAGTTTTTCACTCAAACGAGGGTGTTGGAATAAATTAAGGGAACTTAGGATTTTTTTTTATGATCTTATGTTGACCTTTTCTTTTAGAACTTACTCCGTATGTTTCCTTTCAAGAAATTAGGTGTAGGCATGTTGTGGGGTAGATTTTATTTGGAAGGGGAAAATAGTGGTTAGTATGTGATGTTGAAGTTTTAACTTTAAATCTATTAGATCATATGGCTTATTTAAGGAAATGTTGATTGAGGTTTGAGTATTGGGGTTTCAATCATATAATACATGCGATTGCATGATTGACATCCCAATACACTCATCACTTTGTTTCAATCTCATTGGGTCCTTGACCCCTACTAGAATGATTATTAGACTTTTGGTTGTTTTAGGAACAATGCTCATAACATCTTTTCATGGCTTCATTCTTATGAGAAAATACTAAATCTTCTAGCATGATTCAAGAAGTTGTAGAGGTTTAGAGCTTAGCACTATTTCATTAAATAGAAGATTCATTTCATGATATTGTTAGTGGTAGCATACATTTCCTATGTGTAGTTTTTATCATGCTCAGTTCTCACAAACTGACTCAGGCTTTAAATGTGTAGATGGCCTTCGTGGGTAGGAAAAAAAGGAGAGTCACATTGGTGTTGCTTCGAAGCTCGTTCATTAGTATGTGCTTTATTTTGTTGTGAGCCTCTAAGTTTTGTTTGTTTGGAAAGTTTGATGGGCCCAGTTTGTACTAAGGGTAATTTTGTCGCTTGTGTCTGAAAGTAGAACTTGTAAATAATATTGTATACAATATAACTAGATCACAACTTTGTTTGAGTAATTAGTTGTATTATAACAAATTTTGAAAAATAGCTTAACATGGATTCGACCAATATTGTTACTCTTTTGTTTGCAATTCAAGTTCATTAGAATCCTTTGCCACCTTTGGGTTATTTTGTCGTGTTGGATAAAATGTGTAATCATGTTTATTTTCGCAAATAGGGTAATGATAAACGTATCTTGAGTTAAAACTTTGTATATTAGCTCCCTCTAGGTCATGGCATAAAAGTAAACCTAGGCATATTAAAGTGGGTTAGTAATGCTTATAAATGTATTAAAAAAAGGATAATGTAGTTATGATCTTCTTGATAACAATTGAGCCTTAAACGTCCAAAGAGGAAACTATATTTTATAATAAATACATATATACCTTGTGTCCCCCCCCCCCAAACTAAACAAATCAACATTATCCTTTTATGGTGAACTCGTAAATGGTCTTATGGTGAAATCAATGATTAGTTTTTGGAAGAAAATAAGGTTGTATAAGTAGGAGGAAATTTATTAAGAAACCCTTTGATCTCTCTCTCAATTGTTGAAATGTAAATGGTTTACCCTTGGCAAAATTAATCAAGGAAAGTCTAAATAAAACTTTTAAATAATCGTGATAAATTCTCATCCTCAATAAAAGACTAAGTAATAACCCATGGGACCCCAAAGCTGAATTCTTTTGACCTGTTTCCCCCCGTAACCCTTGCCTTGATTCATTGTGACCTTTCTTAAGTAATGTTAAACTTTAGATCCTTTAGCAAAGAAGATTATTTGTTCTAAACCTAAAATGGTACTTTACCTCAATCAGAGCTTGTACTTATAACCTGAGCAATATGGGTGTGGAACAAATTTCAGTGGCTTGTGCAAGATTATTTAACCTTGTGAGAAATGGAAAATGTTCCTTTTAATCAAACGAATTAAGCAAGTTATCGACATATAATTGATGATCCTCTTTTAGAAAACTTGGTCTTAAGCTAATTAGTCGATAGTATTAAAGAAATTTCTCCCTTGTGAAAAGAATTGTACGAATTATTACATGAATCTTATAAGAACGTAAGTTAATAATTAAGAGACATTGTAGTAAACAAGAAACCTTAAAATACTTTCATAGTGGAATGCCCTAAAAGCATGTTCTGTGGTTGGACTTGTATGTGATATTCTGTCAAAATGGGAAGTGAACAGTTTTACATCGAGCATTGTAGAATTCCTTATACTTTGGTGATCAATGGTATGTCAAGCCTATTGTGAGTTGGTGGTCGGCATTGTGACCTCTTGTTGTGTCGTGTAAAACTCCAAACAAGTAAAACAAAAAAAAGTTATCTAATTTTTTCAGTGTTGTATTAGTGTGTGTTTTAGCGGGCGTTACATAAATAAGTTGAAGCTGGAAAATGGACCCTGATGACCTTTGCAATGTAGCCATACTATTGCACTAATTAGAAATCTTCGATGAAGTATATTAAAAAAATCACTCCAAACCTTGAAGTTTCATCATTCCTTTGTTCTTTTGGTTACAATTGGTTGAGAAACATGAACAACTACTAGGGTATTATAACCATGACAATCCTATTACCTTGAATACACTAATGATTGAATTTGAGACTGATTTGATACTTGTGAATTCTAGTTTCATGGATCCTATAACAATTGATTACACCCAGAAAGGGGGTGTTACTATTTTAGTAAGTTACAATTTCCACCCTTTCTGACTTCGATCAATCAAATTGTCTTTCTGGATCACTCTTGTGCACCTTGCTTCCATCGAAACTACTCTTCATGTAGACTTACTAAAAATAGAAAGTGCCTATGTAAAAGGCTTACTATTTTTATAAATTGGGGTTATGGACCTCGGTTTTCGACAAAACTGGTTTTTTAGATATGTTTTTTCCTCTTTAGTGCACCTCTAAAATTTCAAGTCTACCTGACGTCTATAAATGAAGATTTTAAATTTTAAAATTTTTCCGCGAGGAAACTGGGATTTTAGTGCTACAAAAAATTTGTTCCGTGCATGAAAATTATTCCACTTTGGTTTTAATGGCCTCTAAAAATGTGGTTGACTGTAAAAAAACCTCACGGGTTACACAATCATCCTGAGATGTTTACGTCATGGGTTACAAATTCATTCTGACGAAGAACAAGCTTGAAGCCTTCAAACATCCATTTTTCTGAATGGTTTTCTTCTTCATTGGATCATGAGAACATGGAGGAAATTTATGGAGATGAAAATGGTGGAGGAAGTATTCAATAAAAATTTTGGCAGAGTTTCGACAATGGATGGAGAGATATGGGAGAATGCAGGAAAAATGGCTAAGTCCGAAATATATAGCTTTTGGCACAATGAGAGGGGGTGGGGCGAATTTTTAATCCTAATTGTACCCTTGGTTTTGGACAATAGGTGCACAAAAAAAAACCTTATCCTTTTTGCGAAAAGTGGTGTTCATTCATTTGACATGTGAAATGGAGGGGGGAGCTAGAAATAAGCACATGGGGGCTTATCGGAGGTTTCCATGGTCATATTGCATGTTCATGGGCTATATGGGAGGAGGAGTGCTATTTTTTTTCCCTCTTTTCACTTGGAAAGGGACAATGGGGGCACAAAAGTGTACTTGAGCACCATTTTGACATGTATCCTTTAAAAATTTGACTAAGTACTGAAACATGCTACCTTGGGAAGAGACTTGAACACATCATATCTCAGGCTCTTAAAGGTCTTTTTAAGAACTTCCTTATATTATTTTTACTGGAAAGGACATTTTGAGATGAAGTGAATGGGTCTCAACTTCTTATGTTTCCTTAAATTCCTTCAAAAATTACCTTCTTCCTTGGAATCATCGAGTGTGCCCGCTCAAAAATGAACTCCCCTGAGAAATGCCAAGGGTTTTTGGAAAATATGAATGTGCCATCATGTAGAGGATATTTTTAGATTTAAAATGAGTTATTTTTTCCCCCTAAATCCTTACGGAGCTACCACAATCATCTGACGAAGATTAAGTACATGTTTTGACTACCTTCTTCGCACAGGGGCTGAGACTAAGTCATATGAAAAACCATGTGGAAATAAGGGGGAGGGCACATTTTATTGTACCTATTGTCCCTTTGGTTTGGTAAAATATGTGCACAAAAATACACCTTATCCCTTTCTAGACAAGTGGCATGCATGCGGGAGTAGGTGAAGGAGGAAGTCAACTTGGTCAAAGGAGCTTAAAATGGGTCATTGGGGTCATATAGTTACCGAAGAGATTAAAGGGGGGAGGGCACACTTTTTTGCACCTATTTTCCCTTTATTTTTTGAAATGGGTGCAAAACATTGTGCCTTAGCCTCAGGTTGCTACATGTCCCTTTACAAATTTGACTAAGTATTAAATAACATACCTTGGAGGGCGACATAGAAAGAGCATAATTTGAGCTCCTGGATGAATTTTTGCACGCTTACTTATATGATTTTTCATGGAAATGGAATTTTGAGAATGATGGGATGGGTCTCATGGCTTTATTCATCTTTTCACACCTTCAAAAAACTCATATTTTCTCGTGATAACCCGCGATGCATGGAAAGAATGAGCTGCCTAGAAAAATGCATGGGGTTTCAAGTTGATATATTTTTCCACCATGTAGAGGGTTGAAATTTATTTCCAATGATATATTTTTGACTCATAACTCATTCCAAAGCTTGTGGAATAATCTATCGAAGTTTAGGTACTCTTTTACTGTGCAAGATCCTTCGGCCTCAAAAAACCCACTTTCGATGAACTAGCTCCTAAGCCTCTGAAACTTCCTAGAATCTTTCTAAAGCAATTCCTTGATGTTCCTAGCTATTGGATACCTATCCATGATGAATTCTATCCCTTGTTACGCTCCAGGGGTTGTGTACATAGCTTAGGAAGGCTAAAGGTAGCCCCTCCTAAGATTTCCCAAAACTCCACTTTTAGAGATACTGCTCTAAAAGTTCTTGAATGCTATTTTTCTTCCTAAATCACCTAGGGGAATGGATGGAACTCACTTGTGGAATATTTGAATAATATGATAGGACTGGTACATGGAATAGGCTGACTTGGGGGTGTCTTGGAAAGGTATGACAGAAAAAATTTCGACACTAGGGTCTCGTTGCCATGTTTTTAGTGAATTTTACCCATGCAAAAACACAAGAGAACATATGGCTCTATCTTGGGGACATGTTGTGGATTGAGCACAGTGAGGACATGAAATGAGAATCCTAGAATCAATTTACTTCGTGAACCAGCGCCTTATCCATTGGCCTTTATAGAGTCATTTCTTCTAACACACAAACACACATAAACAAATAAACAAAAGGGAAACACACCAGAAGGGGGAAAAAACACAATGGGAAAGGGAAATTAGATATAGAGAGAAATTTATAGAGGCGGGGAAAGAGTATACACATACCAAATGTTGGGTTGAGAACATTACATGCCTTCATGGAATAATGGACTAAAATGTGATTTTTGAAACACAAAAACTATTATTTGATCAAACCACGCTCTTGTGACGGCTTTGCATGGCTTGAGAAGAAGAAAATTGAACATGATCATGTCTTCATATTCATACTACACCAAGAATATTCTTGCATCCAGTGAACACTTGGTTATCTCCTCCAAGCTCTTATATTTTGAGGCTTTTGTTTGATGCTCTGTGATCATGAGACATCGTCCTTTCATATCTTCAAGTGTAAACACCAAATTTTGGTATCACCCGTGTTTTGGTCTCTTTCAGCAGACTTACTCAAATCTCGTTTCCCACCAACAATTCATATTCAGTTAATTAATCTTATAACTTAATTAATCTCTTATTACATACCAAAACTATATTATGTTAAATAATTTACTTTTTTAAATAAGTCATATCATCCTATTTAATAATTAAATAATTCATATATATAAATACTAATCAACAACTCCACATGCTCCCCACTTAAGTCAAAATCACTTCTCACCTAAAAATCAATTCCCACCTAAAAATTCAATTCCCTCAAATGATTAAATTATTAACCCCACTCCATGAAGTCAATAATTCAAAAATCTCCCTATCCAACAACAAATCCAAAAATCAATAGTGTAAAGTGAGCACATGACTTCACTATTACACCTAACCATGTCCCCACTCCACATCACACCTTTTCCTTTTCTCACATCATGAACCCCACCATCAAATCAACTCTTCATCATGTCCTCTTAATCAAGATTTATTTTACAAATTATAATTATTTGTTAATCCTTTATTTTAATCTCAATTCAAGTTATAAATAGAACTTTTTCTCCCCCTCTAATGGGGGAGGAGAAAATTCTTGAAATTCTCAAAGCTTAAAATTTATAATATTTTGTCAAAAATGTTTGTGAAGCTTTGAATCATATTGTGGAGTGTTTGGAGGCGAAGCTCTATCGGTCTCATATTGTTACTCTAACGATCAATTTGTTGTTATATCAAAACACTCACTTGGTATCATATTTAAATTGTTTATTCAACATATTGCAAATCTCTGTAGTTTTGGCATGTCATCTTATCGTTGGATATTCATTCTTTTCTTGTGAACACGGGGGTTGACAGCCACCGAGGAAGTTAACGCTTCTCGGATCTGCTTTGTCAGGCAGCCCCCGCATATCATTATTTAATCCTATCTATTTCTATCTTACAGATCTATCTTTTTTTTCATAGATCTATTTTCTTTGCGCTCATATCCAAAATCCATATCTACATCTGAGGTCCTAAGCCCTTTATCATTCGAATTTGTTGGTGGCTTGTAGTCTCGGTGTTCACCCGCACGAGAACGAGTTTTCTAGATCAACATTTGGCATGCCCGGTGGGACCAGATCCAAGTTCTGGTCATGTTTTTGCTTGCTCGCTTTGTATAGGTGTTATATGTATAACGGTTATTGTATTGTCTATTATTGTAAGTATGACATCGCATCAATCTATATATATGTTCTGCATTTTTCGTTTGTAGACTCACCCACTTGCGGGCTCTTTGGTACTATCTTCATCCATGTGTTGTGGTGCGTACATGTAGTCATTTATGTCGCCATTAAGGTACATCGATTTATCGTTTGAAAATATTTGTTATTGATTTATTTATAAGAAGCATAAACTTTTATTCTTATCGCTCTTAATTACAAATGTTGATAATACTATTAATATTAATTAAATAACTAAATAACATTTAAAAAAAATTGTATTAAATTATAAAAAAATACAAAAAAAAATTAGAATCTTCATTATTCTAAACTACCCATAGCCAAATATATATATTTATCATGATTCTTACTATGCCATTGTACATATGAAGTGTTATATCCATGTGCAGTAGGACCAACTCTGGAGTATCTAAAAGTAGATAAGGAGGTGTTAATAGTGACGTTAGATAAGATATTTTTTTTTCCCGTCCTATCGATTAGACATGTTATCTCATTGTATCATCTATTGACATCGGACGTTCAAATATATTTTATTTTGTTAATAAATATTTGTTTATGAAATTTATTTATATTTTTATAAGCTGTTAAATAAATAAACGCATATTCACATTGGTTTTTGATAATGTAGTTTATTGTCTAGGAGCTTAATTATTATCTTATTCATTTATTGTTCATTTTTATAAGTCTAAAATAGGTTTGTCATTTATATAGTGTGTGTCGTTATTTATTATTTTGATTTGATTATCACATTTTCATGTCTAGCATTTTGTATTACGATTCGCATTATTTTCGCATTAGATCATCATTTATTTGATTACTAAATAATAGTCATTGCATTGTTTAGTATCTAATGTAATTTATATTCAACTAATCCTGGTAATTTTTTTATATTTATTTATTCTTTTTATCTCTTTTGGGTCATATCCACTAATTGTCGTACTTTCCTTTACAGGATTGCGTTGTCAAAGATAAAATCTTAAACTCAAACCATATTGCCAATCGTCGCTTGTCAATCTCATCTGCAGTCATAAGATAATTGGACGTTCCCAATCATTGATTATCATTTTCAAACATTTTACTTGGATACGACAAAAGGTGCTTTCCAGATCGCTTAAAGCTTACACTTAGCTCAACTTGTTGTCAGATAAAAAGGAAAAGCGATATACAGGTACTCTCCAGTTTCCCCTATTTTCTCTTTTCTCCATGGTATTGTCGGTATTTTGGATGATTGTCAGCATCGAATTTCATATTTCGATTTTGGAGTAAAACGAACATGTGCATTCTGCTTGCTCACATAGTGTAACTAGGGGTTTAATTATTTGCATCACACCTATCATCACACACTGCCTAAAATTTCACAAATTAATCAACACATCGAAACATTCATTGCACTTGGTTCATTGATTGCGATTTGATCATCCAACAGAACCATTTTAGATATTTCCTAGCCATAACTTACCTGAAACCAAACATAGCTTACATTCTTCTAGGTCCTCTTTTAGCCATTTTACTTTTCTGTACACACGTTCTTGATTAAATAAAAACATGTTTTCCTCACTTGTTTGTTGATATAATAGCGCTTTCTTTTGTATGCCCGTAATCACTCGATCCACTACTAAAAAGATGGAACACAACCTCACCACACACAGTGCTTCGTCCCAATCAATCACTACATCAACAACTTCATCATCCATGTTTCTTCCTATCTCACTCACAGGCACCCATTCTCTCACTAATATTCCTCATTCAATACCTTTCACCCACACTATGATATTAGACCAACATTCCATCCCATCTAGGCCAGCCACTCCGCCCTCTGTCAGATCAGAGCCTATTGGTACTTCCATCTTCCCTCTTGGGGACCCAAAATTCAGACAAATTCTTGACGCCAACCCTGTGGCCCTTCAAGACTATCTTTTAAGAAGATACATACACCTTCCTCTGGATGGCCCACTGCTTCAGCAGGTCTATCCTTATAATACTGGTACTGAAATTCCTCAATCCATGGCCTTACATGATTTTGTGTCATCCTCCACCAACCCATCAGCACACCAGACCACCCAGGTAGTCACGCCCATTCTGCCCAATCTTCCTCACATCAACATGACTATCATGACTGCCATCCCTACCACTACAACAGCTCCGATGGTCACTAGTACCTTCATTCAACCATCCCATGTATCAAATCCCTTATCCGAGAAGAAAATTCTTTCTACATCACAAGTCTATACCCTCACTTCTCAACTTCCTCCAACCATACATTTACAACATACAGTGTCATTTCCAGTCTATCAACCTGCATATACTCACATCCCCACTCAGCAGTTACTTCCATAACCTGCACAATCTCAACAATCACACCATGCCCCTATTTCTCACCAACACACATTCTATCAGTAACCACCTCAACTATCACACATAGCTTACACTCATCCATACCAAGTCCCTTAGATACCTACACATACGCAAGTCCAACCACCACCTTTCACTGCTCAATAGACATTTCCTAATGACCCCATGCAAATCTTGATAGGTCGGTTAGCCAACCTAGAGGCTGCTACATTAGGGTCCAAAGTCACATTGTCTTATGAACAGATATGTAATGAACCCATCCATCCATTCGTGCCCATGAAACCATATCCTCCACACTGGGAATTGCCGAAGTTCACCAAGTTTAACAGCAAGGAGGACCCTCAACAACATCTCAGAGCATTTAAACATACATGTTATCTCATTGTGCATGACCAAGACTTGATGCTTCGTACTTTCCCCATGTCTTTGGCTGGTCCCGCCTTAGAGTGGTATAATAATATTCCCCAGTACTCCATATTTTCTTTTTCCCAGCTTGCACAATTATTTCTTGAGCATTTCTCCATTAATATCGTGTGTAAAATAACCATCAATGACCTGTATACTATCCCAATTCGAAGATGAATCCATCATGATTTCATCGCACGATGGCACAATATGATAAATCAATTATCTTTTCCACTACCTCAAACTGATCTCATCAAGCTCTTCGTGCGCTCTTGTGCTAAGCATATTTCCTCAACCTTGCAAATCCAATCATTTCACACTTTTGAAGAGGCTTTTACCATGGCCTGCAAGCTTGAGACACGTGCCTTAGAATAGGGGCATTTAAAATTAAAGACCAATAAGCCAAAAACCAAATTTGTCAGACCATCCATATCAAATGATAAATCGAAGACAACTGCCAACGTCATCATTGTTAGATCATCTCCTACCCCGACATCTACCATAGTAACTCAACAAAAATTTCAACAGCCAATGCCCAGTTATACTCCCTTAGGAGAATCATACAGTGCCATCTTTGCCAAGTCGATAACAACACACTTGATCACACTACCGCCTATCCAACCTTTTAATGAATCTAGGCCACGACCTGTGTGGTATCGAGAGGATCACTATTGCAAATATCATCAAGTTTGAGGATACGACATAGAAAAATGTCAAACTTTCAAAGATTTTGTCCAAAGACTCATCGATCAGGGAGAACTTCAAGTGGATAACCCGAATGCCTCATCCAATCAACCTTTAGATATTTTTAAACAACCATTTCCAAATCATACACCCACATCCATAAACCAGACTGCTCCTACTTCTATATCTCAAACCCCTAGTACCCACACCATAAACACTATCCACGTCGGAAATAAAAGTCCAGTTTCCCCTACAAGTTTACCTTCTTCATCAACCATTACACCAGTCCCCTTTGATACATTATCTACATCCCCAAACGCATCAACACTCATCTCCACATCAACACTAGTTACATCCATGCCCATGTCAGTACCCTTTCCTATACTCACATCTATCTCAACACCTACCGCCCCCTCCTCAGATGCAAATATCACTTTTGTGTCATTACCCCTTACATCTACTCCATTAAACCCAATCACCTTGTCAGAAATTATCCCACCTCTACCTGTTATCTCATCCTTAGCTTCTCTTCCAATCCCTCTTTCTGCACTTCTACCAACACCTACTACATCTACTATTTTAAAATCACCTATCTCATCTCCCTCTTCCAAGGGCATGTCATTACTCGATGATTTTTGGCAAACATTCCAGCATTCCTTAATTTCAAATTATCGTCCCATTTCTTCTATACCATTAGACACTCACACATCGGCGCAGTCCCCACAAATATCCACTTCAATATCTCTAGTTCCTCCTATAGAGATTCTGGTCATTCCCTCTAACAATCCACATTCATATACAAGACCTAGACCCCCATTTCCCAAGTGTTCTCCTTCACATCCTCGTCCAAAAGTAGACCTCACTATTCCCGATAGAAGATCCTTGGAAACCACATCATCTCCTTCTATTTTAGGACCACACCCCTCGTCTTCCTCTTCCATTTTAGGAACCTTCCCTTCACCAACAACACATACTACTACTAGAACAATGCAACCACCCTTTTCCAACCAATATCTTAAAGAAAATTCAAAGGCGTCTATGTCTTCCACTACTATCCCACATCAAGCACATTCATCTGCCCTTTCCAAATCCAAAACAATGTCTAAAGCAATTATTTCATCACCATCTTCCCATGCATCATTCAAAATTTCTCCATCAATAACACTAGGTTATTATACCACTATGTTTCACCAACTACTCCAAGCCTCAGCCATCACTTTACCACCAATTAAATTTTTCGATCCAAATACGCCAAGGCCTTCCTGGTTTAATTCCAATCTTGTTTGTACATTTCACCATGCCCCTGGACATGACACTGAACATTGCAAAGCTCTCCAAGCCATTGTGCATCATTTTTTCAATAAAAATATTAACGATGAAAAACCAATTCTACCATCTCCTCCATCAACTTCCACATCCCAACATGCATCTGTTCAAACATCTTGACCACCCTTTTCATTAAGAAATCTTGTCAGTATTCCACTACCAAATAAAGATATAACCACCAATGCCACCAACATATTATCAAAAGAGGATGATCCTAAGGATCGTCCTCCTCTTGTAATCAACGTTGTTCAGATAACCACCCGTTCAAAGCCATATAACTCTGACTCCGCCTCACCGTCCACCCCTAAGACTTATGTCGTTATCCCTCCTCCTAAGGAGCTTGCTACCTCCGCACCTCCATCACGGCCAAAGGTTGTCATCGCTGCTCCTACCAATCATCCCGCAACAACACCTTCATCTTCTTCTAAAGCCAAGGTATCTGTTCTGGCCACCCCGAATCCTTCCTCCATTGAACATACCATTATTAAACAACTTCACCAGGCCCCTGTCAAAATGTCACTCTACGAGCTCATTCAAAGCTCTCCACATCATAAACAAGCTCTTATGGAGGTCTTGCAATAGATCCCGGTATCCTCCAATGAGCCCCAGCCTTTCGTGGCTTTAGCTCATGCCTTCACAACATCTGCTACCGTATCATTTGAAAGTTTAGAAATCCCTAGGATACCACAAGAAGAACATGATCTACCATTATTCATCACAGTCTATATCGATGACACCTGCATCCGTCAAACTATGATTGACAATGGTGCCAGTATTAATATCATTTCTTCTCATACCTTCAATCAACTTAAATTTCCCAATACCATTGTTGCCAAATCTCCTACCATTCTTCATGGCTTTAATGATGTTGTCACTCCCCCATTAGGAATGGTTGTTCTTCCTATCCGTGTCAGCCATAAACTCCTCCACAAACTTTTCTACATCATTGAAGGAGAATTCCAATATAATCTTTTACTGGGACGTCCTTGGATTCACGTTATGCATTGTGTTCCATCTACTCTTCATCGTTGTATCAAATATGAACATGAAGGGAATACTTATGCTCTTCCAGCTGAGATCCCCCCTTCCAAGACATGTTGCATGATCTACAGACCTAAAGATGTCCTTGTTCCTAAAACCAATTTTTCTCCTGATGCATCCACCAGTTCTTCTGTACTTCCATCTACCCTGCCTCATATAGATTCTTCTGATCCTATAACGCAAAATATTGCTTTAGGGGAATATCAACTCCTCACTCTCAATACCCTTCCTTCTCCCAATCACCTCGGCCACCCTGATAAAGCCCCTATGTATCAATCGAATGTTGGGGAAATTGTCTCGTTTGGCCCTTCTTCCCTCAAAACCAATTTAGTATATGGCGGCCTTGATCAACCTTCTTCTCACACTGAAAATCATTTTCATGCCAAACGATATACATGTGATTTTGGATTTCTTAGTAAACCATCTTTCGCTCACACATACCTCTATCATTGTGCATGGAAGGGGTTTGGTTTGGGGTGCTATGAACAGGGCCCTCACGGTAATATCTTTGCTCAAGCCCATGAATCATGTCAAAAAATTGGTTTGGGATATGACGATCCCACCATACACCCTCCCGGCACATCTGCGTCTTCTCCCATTCATATTGATTCATCCATTTCTTCTCCATCTAAATATACTACCGATTCAGAACATATTTCTTCTCCTTCCAACTATCCTACAGATTCAAATAATATCTCATCTCCTTCTAACTATCCTTCCAGCTCAGATAATGATTTTTCTCCATCCAATTATCTCATAGATCCAGATCAAGATGATACGGTTCCTATTCCCCCTAACTTTTTTTTTTGATTTCGACAATTTTTCTCGGACCAGTGACTTATCAAGCCAAAAATGAAACCCGATCTTTTCCCCTTAAATATCCAGAGATGGTAGAGGAAGATTCCCCTATCATTGACATTCTTCAATGCGATGATGACACTTCCATTCTCTCTTACATGGGAGCCGAAGGTTCTCAAGATCAGAAAACTCATCCGCCAGAAAAATCCAATCTCTTGAATGAATCCACTATCGAAATTACTATTGGAGCACCTCAAGAGCACCACATCCTTAAAATAGGTCAGTCTTTAACACCTCAAGATCTCAAAGCCTTCACTTCATTTTTTTCCAAACATAGCCAAGCATTTGCATGGTCGTATTTGGACATTCCAATTAGTGACCCGTCCATCGTTGTCCACAACATTGTTGTTATCCCCAATGCCAAACCAATTAGTCAGAAGCTTCGTTGAATGCATCCTCAAATTGCTCTTCTTGTGAAAGAAGAATTGTAACATCTCCTATCTACCAACTTCGTTATCCCCAATGGGTTTCTAACATTGTACCCATCGCAAAAGCATCTGGAAAGCTTCGTATATGTACTGATTTTTGAGATCTTAACCTCGTATGTCCTAAAGATGATTTCCCTCTTCCAAGTATTGACCAACTTGTAGATCTTACAGCAGGACATGAGATGCTCTCTTTAATGGATGGTTTTTCTGGTTATAATCAAATTCTGATTGCACCTGAAGATCAGCACAAGACATCTTTTATCACCCCATGGGGTACCTTTTGTTATCATGTCATGCCCTTTGGTTTAAAGAATGTTGGGGCTACATATCAATGAGCCATGATGTATATCTTTCATGACCTCTTACATCAAACCATAGAGGACTATGTTGATGACCTCTTAGCAAAATCTAAACATAGATGTGACCATCTTTCGGTTCTTGAGATACTTTTCAAGCGTCTCATTCATTTCTCCCTTCGCCTCAATCCGGCGAAGTGTGTTTTTGGAGTTCTTACTGGAAAAATCCTTGGCTTCATTGTCTCTATCAGAGGCATTGAGGTTGACCCTACAAAAATCAAAGCAATTCTCGAAATGCCTCTCAAGCAACTTCACAGTCTTCAAGGTCGACTTCAATCTGTTCGTCACTTCATATCGCAACTTTTTGATCATTGTCAGCCCTTTCATCACCTTCTTCGAAAAGACATAACCTTTGATTGGGATCAAAACTGTCAAAAGGCTTTTGAAGATCTTAAGCAATATTTGTTATCTCCACCAGTACTCACACCTCCACGCGAAGGAGAACCCTTCTATTTATATGTTTCTGTAACTGATCATGCTCTAGGAGCTATGTTAGCACACCGTGATAATCAGGGATGTAAACAAGCCATTTATTATATCAGTCGTACTCTCCATGATTGTGAAACATGATACTCTGAAGTAGAGAAATTGTGTTGCGCTATTTTCTTCGTTGCATCAAAACTTCGACACTATCTTCTTAATCATAAAACCTATATTGTTACTAACTTTCAACCCCTCAAAGTGATGCATTCTAAGCCATATCACAACAATCGCATCACCCGATGGCTCCTTCTCATGGCCGAGCTCGACCTGGAATTCATTCCTCAAAAGGCAATTAAGGGTCAAGCTATTGCGGATCAATTAGCTGAGGCCCCTCTTTCCAATACACAGACTCCTTCTAATCATTTCCCAGATGAATCAATCAATCAATTTTATCATGATCTCCTTAAAATGATTCTTTTCTTCGATGGTTCTAAATGTTAGCAAAGCGGAGGGGCAGGAGTTGTTCTTATTCATCCCGAGGATTCCCCAATCCCCTTAGCTTTTAAATTAGATTTTGAATGTACAAACAATATGGCAGAATACGAAGCCCTTATACTAGGACTAGAAACTTCTATATTTCTAGGCGTTCATATCCTTGACATTTTTGGTGATTCTGAACTAATAATAAAGCAGGTCACTGATGAATATCAGTGTAAAAATGATATTTTACAACAATATCATGATATTTCTCATCATCTTCTTAAATCCTTCGATTCTTACACTATTCAATTTGTCCCGCATTCAACCAATCATTTTGTTGATACAATGGCATCCCTTGCGGCCCTTATCCCATGGACAACGCAAGAATCCAAGCTTTCAGTTATTATACATCATCGTAAACAACCATTCTATGACATATCTCAGATTCATCTGGTCGAATCTAATTCGTCAGACCTCTGGTATTCACAAATTTTTGATTATTTATCCAAATCCATTACTCCCCTTGATCTTTCTAAAAATGCTAAGAGATATTTTATCCAACATGTGCTACTCATTATGTAATCCTTGGCGGTATTCTTTACAAGTGCGGGTTTGATGGTATCCTTCTCCAATGCCTTCAATCCCATGAAGCCTCTAGAGCTATCCAAGAAGTTCATGATGGTATTTGTGGTGGGCATTTCAGTGGATTATCTGTTGCCAAATGTGTTCTTCGTCTTGGCTATTATTGGCCTTCTCTAAATCATGATTGTTGTGAATATGTCAAGAAGTGTCTAAGATGTCAACAACACTCTAATCTTATCCATATTCCTAGCCAGGCTTTACAGCCTGCCCAAGATTTATGGCCCTTTTCACAGTGGGGCCTTGATCTTATTGGTCTAATAAATCCCCGTTCATCACAACAACATCATTCTATCATCACTGCTACTGAGTATTTCACTAAATGGGTGGAGGAAATCCCACTCACCTCTACTAAATCTGGCCCAATCATTAATTTTATATATCAACATATCATTTTCCGCTTTGGCATTCCTCATAAACTTATTATGGACAATGGAAAATCCTTTAAAAACAAAGACCTTAAAAAGATCGGTGATACATTTAAGATCCAACTTAGCTTTTCTTCCCCGTATTATCCTCAAGCTAATGGTCAAGCTGAGGCCACTAATAAAACTCTTCGAAATATCTTGGCTAAAACTATTGATTGAGCAGGACGAAATTGGCATCTCCAACTTCCCTTTGCTTTGTGGGCCTATCGCACTAGCATTCACACTTCCACAGGAGCTACTCCATTTTCTCTGGTATACGGCTCTGAGGCCATTCTTCCCCTTGAAGTCCAAATTCCATCTTTACGTGTGTCTCTTCACAACTTCATTTCTGATGAAGATTATCGTCAGGAACATCTAATGCAACTTGAGTTATTAGACGAGCATCGCCTTCTTACTCTTGAGCACCATCATGTCTATCAAGATCGTATCCAACGTGCTTATAATAAACACATCAAAGAGCGCGATTTTAAAATAGGTGACCTGGTTCTAAAAGAAAATCAAAATGTCACTACCTTAGAAAGAAGTCAACGGGGAAAATTTTCTCCTAACTGGATCGGACCATATATTATCACACATAAGTATGGGTCTGGGGCTTATCATTTAGCCTCTCCTGATGGTAAACCAGAGATTGAACCTCTTAATGCATTGCACTTACGGCCATTCTATTGTTAGTACACACACTTATGAGTATAGTCTTATCTTTAGACCATTCCTCCATCATTATCCACTTCCATCTATCATGGTAATGATATGAATTATGCGGTCTACCATCACTACTTTGATATGACCTTGAATATGAGTACCAAGGCTCTACTTGTAGCATATTCACTATGGATAAGTTCTCCCATTTTGTGAGAACCCCATGATCATTACATCCATCACCATCTCATTTTCCTATTGTACTCATGTAGAGGGTCTAGGGGTGTCTCTTGTACATTCATTCTCCCCTCCTAGGTGGTCTACCTAGCTATCCCCAGCTCTTCCCTATGAAAAGATACAATTCATATATGTGAAAAGCAAGATCAAAAGTTATCCAAAAACAGACTGATCCCTCGAAGGACAGTTGTTCATAAAAAAAATAGATACATATACAAATTCAAAAGCAAAATCAAAAGAAATAGACCAATCCCTTGAAGGACGGCTATCATATTATTCTTGTCATCTACGTTATGTATTAAAATAGACCAATCCCTCGAAGGATGGCTATCATCCTTGCCATCTATGTTGTATATATAGTAGACCATACCCTCGAAGGATGGCTACTCTGTTGTTATGGCATTCAGAAAGCTTCCCGCATTGATCAGCTTTCTTCTATTATTGTTCTTTCCCTTTCCCAGAGCTGGGGCATAGACTTAAGGAACACCACCTTTGGAGAACCTTCTTCCCGCATACAGGTTACATCTCAAATCCCTTGTCATGTCGACATTAAGATTATGAGAATATTTCATCCATATCTTCCTCTTGGTCTTGTGATATAATCAAATCTCATTAGTTATGTACTAACACCTGCTATCGGCTGCAAGTGCAATGCTTTGAGTAGTACCTTTCTTGTTTACCTCTTATCGGTTCAAAGGCATAACTTTCTTACATGACCCTTGCTATGGTTATGTGACACCCATCTCATCAAAGTCATATTTTATTACAATTATAATCTTAGAAATAAAATTTCATATCATAAAATCTGCATCCATATGTTTACTCTTAAAGATGTCCCCTATCAACATCATCCATAAATCCATGAAATCAATTACTATCTTCTACACATATCTCTTTAATACACTATTCGGTTTGGGAATTCTACTTGATCTTCATTGCAGTTTGTGAATTCTACTTGAGATTATCTCTCAAGTAGCATTCATTATCTGACAACTTCTCATCCTCCACCATGACCAATGTTATCTTTCTCCGTCCATTCTTTCGCATCATCCTTCTCTTCTCTACAACCACCCACCAATTTATTTTCCATCACTCTTATTTTTGTTTGTCATCTGGTATTGACATCATCTTCTTCATCATCACAGACCTTTCATCCCCATCTTGGCACATCTACGTAATTCCCCGCGCAGCACAGAAACCCTACTTGAGGTAGACCTGTCATTCAGGACAAGGTCTCATTCGTGATCATGTCTGTTGACCATTCCTTCCTCCTAGTCCCCTTTATCAACCCAATTTTCTCCTAAAATTTGCCTCATCTCATTCTCTGCTGCTCTTCTCACCCACTTCATCCTTCTCCATTGTTTGTTTGATACTTCACATGTCCTCCACACGAGCCATTATTTTTGTGTTTTTCTCTTAATATACTTGTACTGGCATCTATTTTATCATTCCATTTCTTCTTTTGGCTTGACGATCCTACTTAATCACCCATTCCACATAGGCTTCTTAATCACAATGCAGCTCTTTCTTAAGATCCTGCCACTGTAGAAACTCCTTCATTGTTTTTTGTTCCCTTCAACACTAGAAACATCTTCCTACTCCATAACTTCTACTTCACACTCTGACATCATCACTCGTACAACATAGGCATCCTAATTAAGAATTCTCCTTACACTCTCCATCTTACACTGCATACATTCCTCCATCCACTCATGTCACACTCCTTTGTTTCCTTGTTATTACCTCCTTTCACTTCCTGTTCCGTTTTGGTATACACCGCTCAGTATTTTCATCATTCTTCTTCTTCGGCTTGGCGATCCTACTTAACCATTCCTACGGCATGGCGATCTTACTTAAGAGTCTCTCTTAAGAATGATCTGTCTCCTTTCCTTTCCTCTTTCCTTCATATTCCCATCATCCGTATTTTTTCTTCATTCCCCACAAACACATCCTCTTCCCTTCTCTTTTTCCTCACACAAAATATCTCAAACTTCCTCAAATATCATCTCCATCATCCCTCATTTTAAAATCCAGCTTGACTACTTCATACCCTCTCTTACTATGTCTTGTTCCTTCATCTTTACTTCTGTCATCTTCATCCACATCCTCATCCATTGCATTCTCTCCTCGCCTTTATCTTCTTACATATCGTTAGCCCTCCTTTCTTTACTCTTTCTGGTCCATTTTCTAGAATACTTCCCCATATCTATCACCATATTTACTCGTCATTATCATTGTTCATCTAACATTATGTCATCTTCCATTCTCGCGCTAAGAACTATCGGTGGACTTCTCCTAAAAATCGTTTCTCCCCATTCTACTAATACCGGTTCACTCTTTTTTACCTCCTCCATTTTCTCTTCCTCCTTTTTTCCTTTTGTGCCCTCTAATCATTATCGGAGGATTTCTCCTAACATCCCTTCACTGGTATTTCCTTTTCATCTTCCCTTCACCTTTTTCAATATCTCTATTGTCTACATCAAATACTACCTTTGCATAATTTTCTTTGTTGTCCTCTTCTCCTTTCTACCTCTAGTTTTCCTTCATATCATTTGTATCACATCTCCATCTCCTCTTCTCCTCACACTTTCATCGTACTTCTCCATTGATAACCTGACTCACCATCATTGTCCCATCTTCCTAATCATCTCACCATCCACATGCATTTCCATGTGTTTGGTTTCATATTCAATTCCTTTCCTGTTTTGGTTATATCATCCCTTCTTTCCCTCTTATTTTCATTTCCCCCATTACTGAGCTTCTTTCTCTACCACCCCCATCTTCCTAGCTCCTCATGGTGTCTTTCTTTCTCTTTTCCATTCTACCTCCTCCCCCATCTTCTTTAACTTATTCATCTTCTTCATCTCCTTCATCTTTCCATCCTACTATACATATTCATCTCTCCAATCATTCTTTTCTCATATTCTTCACAACTTTTATTTCTCAGTTTTGTCATCTCTTTCGTAAGTCGTTCTTTCTCTCCCTCTGTTTTGATCTTCATCTCCCTTTCATCCCTTCTTCTGTCATTTTCTTGTCTTCTTCTTTGTCCTTCATCATTTCTTTCTTCCACCATTTCTCCTCTTTATTATTTCTGTTACTTCTTTACTAATCTCTTTTTCCTCTTCATCTCATCTTCTTCTTGTTTAAACTTCCTCCCTCTCTTTCTCTATTTTATTTTTCTCCAGGTCCCTTGTACCTTACCTATTTATTTCACCCTTATCTTTTTCCACTACCCTCTTGTTAAATGTTATTCTCTCTCTTTTGTGCTTTCTTCTATATTCTCGCCTCTCTTATCATCATTCTCTACTATTTGATCTCTCTCCTCCACCATGCCTTTTATACTTCAACCATGTCGGTTTTCTCTTATCTCTATCATTTATCATCCACATCTTTATCCCATCTTCCTAGGAAATTTTTGTCTTGGAGGATACCATAACAGTCAACACCTATCTGATCTTGTACTCTTCCATGCATATTTTCTCTTCTTTTGTTTTGTCACAAAAGTATCTTGACTTTATGTCCTACTTATTGGACAAGTAGGACTACTTTTACATTATATGCATATTTCTCATTAAACATGATTGCCATCATATTTATTATCCTTTTAGGGCGTTTTATCTCACCTTTCTATCATATCTGTTCATCAGGTGCACATTTATGATTATTCCCCCAGGGACATTTTTTTATTTACACATCCATTTCACGTTATGTCATCTATGTGCCCTATCTTGGGGCACCTTTTCACCCTTGTATTTGTCAACGCATATAACTCACTTTGTGTCCTTCTCGTGCCTTGTGCTGGGGCATCATTATTTTCATCCTTGTCCCTTTTGTGGACGATTGATTTTTTTCGCACGATTCCTCGCAAACAAAGGATTGTGCACATCTTTCGCATTTAGTTGCACATATTTTGATGTTTTCCTATTACACATTGGTCATCTTGGTTTACATCCATACTGCAGTGGTCTTCACCCACTGACTGGTATGTAGAACGTTATCATTTGTCCCCGTTGAAACCGTAATTTTCCTCTACTGATGTAATATTAGAGCCACCACCATATTTTTTTTATTTATTGCAATCGTTTTTTTGTCTGAGGCATCATGTCTTTGGTCATGTCTTTATCCATCCTCGGACACATCTTTCATCTAACCCTTTTTGTTTTTGTCTCGTGGCTTGCTATCACAAACCACTCAACAAAAAGGGGCAAATGTAGACACCAAATTTTGGTATCACCTCGTGTTTTGGTCTCCTTCACAAGACTTACTCAAATCTCGTTTCCCACCGACAATTTATATTCAGTTAATTAATCTTATAACTTAATTAATCTCTTATTACATGCCAAAACTATATTATGTTAAATAATTTATTTTTAAAAAATAAGTTATATCATCATATTTAATAATTAAATAATTCAAAAGTATATATATACAAATCAACAACCCCACATATTCCCCCCTTAAGTCAAAATCACTTCTCACGTAAAAATCAATTCCCACCTAAAAATTCAATTCCCTTAAATTATTAAATTATTAACCCCACCCATGAAGTCAATAATTCAAAAATCCCCCTATCCGACAACAAATCTAAAAATCAATAGTGTAAAGTGAGCACATAAATTCACTATTACACCTAACCATGTCCCCATTCAACATCACAGCTTTCCCTTTGGTCACATCATGAACCCCACCATCAAATCAACTCTTCATCATGTCCTCTTAATCAGGATTTTATTTTACAAATTATAATTATTTGTTAATCATTTATTTTAATCTCAATTCAAGTTATAAATAGAACTTTTTCTCCCCCTTTAGAAAAGGAGGAGAAAATTCTTGAAATTCTCAAGCTTAAAATTTATAATATTTTGTCAAAAATGTTTGTGAAGCTTTGAATCATATTGTGGAGTGTTTGGAAGCGAAATTTTATTGGTCTAATATTGTCACTCTAACGATCAATTTGTTGTTACATCGAAACACTCGTTTGGTATCATATTTACATTGTTTATTCAATATATTGCAAATCTTTGTAGTTTTGGCATGTCATCTTATCGTTGGATATTCATTCTTTTCTTGTGAACACGGGGGTTGACAGCCACCGAAAAAGTTAATGCTTCTCGGATTTGCTTTGTCAGGAAGCCCCCGCATATTGTTATCTAATTTATATGTTTCTATCTTATAGAGCTATCTTCTTTCTCACATATCTATTTTCTCTGCGCCCGTATCCAGAATCCATATTTGCATCTGAGGTCCTCAGCCCTCTATCATTCGAAGTTGCTAGTGGCTTGCAGTCTCGGTGTTCACCCGCATGAGAACGAGTTTTCTAGATCAACATTTGGCACGATGTTGAATTAAGACAAGAAAATGATAGAAAAAGAGATGAAAGGGAGAAGGTTATCAAAACAGACTAGTCCCTCAAAGGACAGTTGTGCATAAAAAAATGTCAAATGTTGATCTGGAAAACTTATTCTCGCGCAGGTAAACATCGAGACTACAAGCCACCAGCAACTTCGAATGATAGAGGGCTTAGGACCTCAGATGCAGATATGGATTCTTGAAACAGGCGCAGAGAAAATAGATCTGTGAAAAAGAAGATAGATCTGCAAGATGGAAATAAATTAGATTAGATAACTATATGTGGGGGCTTCTTGACAAAGAAAACTCGAGAAGCGTTAAATTCCTCAGTGGCTGTCAACCCCTGTATTCACAAGAAAATAATGAATATCCAACGATAAGATGACATGTCAAAACTACATAGATTTGTAATGTATTGAATAAATAACATAAATATGATACCAAATCAGTGTTTCGATATAACAGATTGATTGTTAGAATGACAATATGACATCGATAGAGCTTTGCCCCCAAACACTCCACAATATGATTCAAAGCTTCATAAACAATTTTGACAAAATATAAAGAAATTTAAGTTTGAAAATTTGAAGAAATTTCTCCTCCTTTTCTAGAGGGGGAGAAAAAGTTTTATTTATAACTTGAATTGGAATTAAAATAAATGATTAACAAATAATTATAATTTACAAAATAAATCCTGATTAAGAGGACATGATGAAGAGTTGATTTGATGGTGGGGTTCATGATGTGAGAAAAGGGAAATGTGTGATTTAGAGTGGAGACATGGTTAGGTCTAATAGTGAAGTCATGTGCTCACTTTACACTATTAATTTTTAGATTTGTTGTCGGATAAAGAGATTTTTGAATTATTGACTTTATGGGTGGGGTTAATAATTTAATAATTTGAGGGAATTTAATTTTTAGGTGGGAATTGATTTTTACGTGAAAAGTGATTTTGACTTAAGTGGGGAACATGTGAGGTTGATTTGTATATATATTTTTGAATTATCTAATTATTAAATAGGATGGTATGACTTATTTGAAAAAATAATTTTTTTAACATAATATAGTTTTGGCATGTAATAAGAGATTAATTAAGCTATATGATTTAATTCACTGAATATGAATTGTTGGTGGGAAACGAGATTTGGGTAAGTCTACTAAAGGAGACCAAAACATATGGTGATACTAAAACTTGGTGTCTACATTTGCCCCTTTTTGTTGAGTGGTTTACAATAGCAAGCCATGAGACAAAACCAAAAAGGGTTAGATGAAAGATGTGTCCGAGGATGGATGAAGACATGACCAAAGGCAAGATGCCCTAGGCAAAAAAAGATCGCAATAACAATAAGAAAAAAGTATGACGGTGACTTCAATATCATATCAGTAGAGGACAATTGCAGTCTCAACAGAGACAAACGACAACGTTCTACAGACCAGTGAGTGGGTGAAGACCACTGCAGTATGAATGTAGACCAAGATGACCAATGGGTCATAGGAAAACAACAAAATATGTGCAACTAAATGCGACAGATGTGCGCAATCCTTTACTTGCGAGGAAAAGTGTGAAAAAAAATCATGCGTCCGCAAAAGGGACAAAGATGAAGATAAAGATGTCTCAACAAAGGGCACGAGAAAGACACAAAGTGAGTTATATGTGTTGACAAATACAAAGATGAAAAAATGCCCCAACATAAGATATAGACAAAATGATCATAAATGTGGACAAGATGAGCAGATATGATAGAAATATGAGATAAAATGCCCTAAAAAGGTAATAAATATGATGGCAATCATGTTTCATAGGAAAGATGTTATAGTGTTAGAAAATTAGAAGGTGAAGAAGACAAAGAAGTCTTGTTTCTTTGACAAGTATGATATAGGTACTTTTGTGACAAAATAAAAGCAGAGAAAATATTCAAGAAAGGGAATAAAATTAGATAAGTGATGGCCGTTATGGTATCTTCCAAGACAAAAATCTCAAAAGAAGATGGGAAGAGATTATTAGAAATCGATATGATGATGACCTATGAGAGGAATGATGAAAATAAAAGATGTGACAGGGTTCTCAAAAAGAGAACAAGTCAATGTGGCAAAGAGAAGAATAAGAACGGTAATGAAATGGATAGATAGCGATACATAAACGGAGAAACATTGGCCTTGACTGTGAATGTCAGATGTAAGGAATGTTGAGAAAAAGAAAAGGAATAGATAGGAGGATTGGTTGATTATGAGAAGAGAATTAAAGATTGAATATGAAAGCGACATGGATATGGAATAAAGGGATGGAGACGGAGGAGGAGAAAATAAAGAGTAAAAGGGGAGGAAGAAGATAACAAAGAAGGATTATAGAGAAAGGGGGAAATGTAGAAGGAAAAAAAAAAGAGAAGACAAGAAAGGAACATAGCAGAGGATGAAATTATGAAAAAGGGAGAACATTATTCAAGACAAAAGGCATGATGAAGGATGGAGAAGAGGAAAACACAGAGGTAATGGAAAATGAAAGAGATGATAGAGCAAAGAAAATTGAAGGAAACATATCATAGTGAGGAAATCCAAGGCAAAGAATATGGAACTGACTACATGGAAATGCATGTGGATGATGAGATGATAAAGGAAATGGTTTTTGATGGGGAAGTAAGGAGGATGTGCGAGGTAAAATGGGGAGAAGGACGATATAGAGGAAGTAAAATAAGATGAAGATCAGAAGGGAGGAGAAGACAACGAAGAAAATTATGTAGACGGAAGGGAACCAAGAATGAAAATATTTGGTAAAGAGTGAGAAGCATAAGGAACGTAAAGAGAAACTTGAGGGAAGGAATGACATCAATTGGAAAATAAATAGAGATTCATGACATGAGGATATGCTGATGACGAGAAAATAGAGAAAAGGTGTATACTGAAGACAGTGAAGAACTTGGCGAAGAATGGAATATAGAGAGGTGGTGAAGAAAAAGAAAGGAAGGCATGTAGGAAAGGCAATTCCAGTGAATGGATGTTAGGAGAAATACACTGATAATGATCCATAGGAAAAGATAAGACAAAAGATAAGACAAGGCAGAAAGTAAACGAAGAATGGGAGGGGGAACGCCAATGAAGGGACGTTAGGAGAAGTCCTCCAATAATGATCAGAGGACACAGAGGAAGGAAGGAATAAAGATAGAATGGAGGAGGTCAAAGAAAAGGATTTAGGATGTGCGGAATGGGGATGAGTGATTTTTAGGAGAAGTCCACTGATAATTACTAGTGTGGAAACAGAAGATGATGATGAAAGAATGTTAGAGAGAGACCAATGATAATGATGGCTAAATATGGGAGTAGATATGTGGGAGAACTCTAGAAGACAGAGTGGAAAGAATAAAGAAAGGAGGGATAACGATGTGTAGGAAGATGAAGACGAGGAGAGGATGCAGTGGATGAGAATGAATGAGAGAGAAATGAAGAAACAAGACACGAAATGAACAGAGAAGCAACAATTAAGTAAGATTACCCAGCGACGGATGATGGAGATGAAAAAGGGACCAGCAAGAAGTGGTGTGTACATGAATGAAAGAGGAGGTGAGAGGATGTGATGATGGGGAATGTCGAGAAAATGTAGATGGAGAGAATGTGGGGTAGTGGGGAAGTTCAGATGACAAATCATGCTTAAGAGAGACTCTTAAGTAAGATCGCCATGCCGCAGGAGGATTTAAGTAAGATCGCCAAATCGGCAGTGACAATATGGAAGGAGAAAGACAACATTGTATTGGATGCAAGTGTGAAAGGGTTCGTTGGAATGGATGAGTATGATGAGCAGCGGAAGACAGAAGATGAGGAAGAGATAATGGGAGATGGAAGGATCAGACGACCAACCATTCTTAAGAGAAACTCTTAAGTAAGATTGCCCTGCGACGGAGATGGTTAAGTAGGATTGTCAAACCGAAGAAGAAGAAGAATGATGAAAAGATTGAGCAATGTATACCAAAATGGAACAAGAGATGAAAGGAGATGATATTAAAGTGATAACAAAGAAATAAAGGAGTGTGATATAAGTGGATGGAGGAACATATGCAACGTAGATGGAGAGTGTAAGGGTGGTCCTTAATTGGGATGCCCACGTGGTGGTAGTGATGATGCAAGCGTGTTAAGCGGAAAAGGAGTGTAAAGACGTTTATGGTGGTGATTGTCGTCTGTTGAAAGAGGAAATGGTGGAGAAGCTTCTATAGCAGGAGGATCTAAGGAAGAAGATATACCTTAACTAAGGTTCTCTGGCTATATGGATGGTTAAGCAAGATTGTCAAACTGAAAGCGGAAGAGTAAAAGAAAAACTCAAGAGGAAAGATTAGTAAGATATTTGGCGTCGTCCAAGGGGACATAAAGGTGTGAAGGATGATGTGCAGACAAATGGTGATGAGTGGACATGAAGAGCGAGGAGCAATAAATCAAAGACGGTGTTGAACATGTTGAGAGATAAGGAGATGCATGATAACAAACTTGCCTTGAGAAGGATCCTCAAGTATGATTCGCAAACTATAACGGTGATCAACTAAAATTCACAAACCGAAAAGTGTATTTGTAAACACATTCATGGAGATGATGGATAGATATAACATTCATAGTGTGAAATTTGATGTGATTTTTATAAAAGATGATTTGGATGAAATGAATGGAACATAGTTGTAGATAGGGTGTACAGGGAAACTATGTTTCGAACTAGATTGGAGATAAACAAGAAAGGGTACCACTCAAGGCATTGCACTTGTAGCCAATAACAGGTGTTAATACATAACCATCGATAGTTAGTTATACCAAAAGATCATGAGGGAGATATGGATGAAAGACGCTTATAATCCTAATGTTGACATGACAAAGGGATCAAAGATGTGACTTGTACACGGGAAGAGGGATCTCCAAAGGTGGTGTTCCTTAAGTCTATGCCCCAGCTCTAGGAAAGGGAAGAACAATAGTATAAATTTGATCAATGTAGGAAGATTTCGAAAAATGTTGATAAAAGAAGGTTGATCAATGCGAAAAACCTTCCAAATGCCATAATAACAGACTAGCCATCCTTTGAGGGTATGGTCTACTTTATACATAATATGTATAGAAAGAATAATATGATAGTCGTCCTTTAAGGAATCGGTCTATTTCTTTTGATTTGGCTTGGATTTTGATTTGTATACTTTCTTTTTGCATGAACAGCTATACTTTAAGGGATCAGTCTATTTTTGGAAACTTAAGTTTGCCTTTTGCATACATGAATTTGAGCTTCACATAGTGGAGACCTGGGAATAACTAAGTAAACCACTTAAGAGGGGATAAGGAATGTACAAGAGACACCCTGGACCCTTCGCATAGCTACAATAGGAGAATGAGAAGGTGTTGGTACCCAAACATAATCTCCACAACTCAAGTAGCATCATGGATCTCACAAAACACTCAAGGGCAGACAAATTATTTGTGTGTCGTTTGTAGCCGGGGAGCACATCTATCTAACGTGTTAGCACTCAAAGATTTGAAGGAGTGGGTAGCACCTCAAAAGGATTTTGATCTAATCCTCACTATTTTAGGTTGTGTCTTTCAACCAAGGTAAGAGAACCTATATTCCAGCCTTTATTTGATGAAGGAGGTGGAGATATCCTTATGCTTTACACATTGTATGGAGATGGCCTTGGGAAAACATGATCAATTATCCATTACTCAAACTCAAATGACTTGTCACTACTAAATGATGGAAATGCTTTCAAGACAAGGTTAAGGATGCTAGAGACATGATAAAATCTTGATATGCTTTGTGTATTTTTGTGAATGGATTGTATTCCTTTGTTGACACACAATGCAATGCAGGGGTAGTATGGGTAGGGTTAGTTATTTTGAATGAAATTTTGTTGGGAGACGTTTAGACACGACTAGCTATGAATTACCAACTTCTTTGAGAACCTTTGCAAGAAATTTGTAACACTTACACAACAAGAATGCTTCAAGAGGTTTAAAATGCTCCTTCAACCAGGATATGTGCACAAATGGAAGCCTAGATCTGCACTCTTCCACACAATTTTGACAACCTGCTCCAAAAGCTTGAAGCAAATTTATCAACAAAGTATCCAAAAATCCATGTTTGATCATGACCTAAGGTACCCCCAAAGGTTTACAAATAATCTCAAGATTCAAGGACAATAAAATGATTTTAAATCTTTTTATCTTCTATCAGATGAATGCTCTTCTGAATGAAAGATTGCAGATGCCATTAAACCCTCAACAAGAAATGACACCATGTATGGTCAAGGAAGATCCTACACACAAGATTTGCAACATGAGCAATAAACACAAATTGAAATCATTCTGAAAAACATAAGCATATAAAAAATTTGCCAAGAGATAACACCAAATAATCCAAAAATTAATCAAAATACATCAGCAAGGGAATGTTATTAGAACAATCTCAGAGCTTGTTGATGGCTTTACAACTGAAACCAACTCAACGTGATGAAATCTGATGCAATATGGAATTGAAAATAGCTCTCAGGTGCAGTTTTTTCTAGAGAAAAGGATTTCTTCCATTTTTTGCTTGAAAATCCTACGTCCTTTTTCTCTCCTTCATTCTCAAATTCTCCAAAAAATCATATATACTCAATGCCAGCTTGGATTCTTTCCTCCCAAGCAAAGAATATGCTTAAGGGATCAAATTTGTTGCAAAAACTTCATGATTTTAAAGATAGTGACACCATGAATAAAAAAAACAACTCGCAAGTTGTCAGGTATGCACAAAAATTAAATCATTACACAAATTTGGATCATTATCCATCCCAGGGTCACGTTTTTGTCATTCATGGCATGCTTGCATGTTTTAGCAATCATTTTTCACCTTTCCACATCTTCATTTTACCTCTGCAACTTTTGATTTTAACTTTTCACGTTTTTTATCGAGCAAAAGCAAATTTTATATCAAAAAACATCATAAATCATTAAATTAGCTCATGAAAATAGTGTCCATTGCACTCAGAGGGCTGAAAGGATGCAAAATCATATAAAATTATGATGCAATTTTGTGAAGAAATGACGAATCCAATCTTCTTGGAGCTCTCATGGCAGCCAAAACGAACAAATGCACAGTATCCATTGATTTTGATCAACTTTTAATATCAACCCTTCATGTGGATAATGCTATTTAAAAAAGAAGATCAGAATTACCTTTTTGACCTTTGAATGAGGTGGGACACGTGTCAAAACGTGATTGAATCAGACTCCCAATCCCTTAGAAATGCATTTGCGACCTTTTTTAAATTTTGGAATTCTTTTCACAAAATCCCTCGTAGGGCCCAAAATCCTGATTCATCCTTGCCATGAGGCATTCTCCAATTAGTTGCAGGTCCAGGCCTCCAATTCTGCCAGCCAAAAATGTAAATTTTCAAATCTCTCCTCGGGCCCGCACTCTCCATTTGACCCCTTTGAAAAATGCCATGTGTCGTCCATAAATTGGCTACAGAAGGCACGCCTCCAATTTTGACTTAGCTCCCTTTGCCTGATTTTTCACATTTCTTGGACACGTGTCCCTTTTTTATTGGGCTATGGAACCTCATGTCCAATTTTTACTTTTACCATTTAGAGTTAAAAACTCCAAAGTCATCGCGGAACCCACTGCCCCATCCTGGCCCCTTTGTGGACACGTGTTAGCTCCGGATTGGAAGTGGTAAAATGTCACAAAAATCTCCTTCGGCCCAATTTTTTGACTTTTTTGCATTTTTGAACATGTGTCTACCTATAATTGGATGCGATCCTTTGGGTCAACAGTTTCCCTTGACACTTTGTCTCAAAAATCACCAACTCCCTCCGCCACCCGCATATCCCATGAGGCACGTGTCCCCTTCCCATTCGCTGTGGGATTTCGGGCCTAGAATTGACTTTGAGAACTTTGCCAAAATGAAATCAAAAATTCTTAAGGAACCTCCGCCATGCCGCCACTCCGCGACCAATCAAAATGTGCCACATAGGCACCTCATTGCAAAAGGGGGTGCCATGGGTCAAAATTTTCCCTTAGCCAAAAATTTTAAAAACAACAAGTTAGAAATAATTTTCGACCACCCCTGACCAATAGGAGCCCGCCACGTTACAATAATATTGTGATGATGAATTTGATGGGAAGAATACACCCGTATGACCGTCAAAACGTCAAAAATTCACTGGATGCCCTAGAAATCAAAATTTTTGACTTTTTCACTTCTGCGTTTTACCTCTGCAACTTTTGATTTTCACTTTTCACATTTTTTATCGGGAAAAGGCAAAAATTATATAAAAAAAATCATAGATCATCAGATTAGCTCATGAAAATAGTGTCATTGCACTCAGAGGGCCGAAAGGATGCAAAATCATATAAAATTCGATGCAATTTGATGAAGAAATGTGATTTTCAAGCTCCTTGGAGCTCCCATGGTGGCTAAAAAATGAAATTACACAGTAACCATCGATTTTGTATCTACATTTAATATCAACCCTCCACGTGGACAAAGTCATTTAAAAAATAAGCTCAGAGACACCTTTCTGACCTTTGAATGGGGCAGGACACATGTCACAACGTGATTGGATTGAAATCCCATCCTTTAGAAATGCATTTGCGACCTTTTTTATTTTTGGAAAATTTCACAAAAATTCTCCACTTCTCCCCTTGATCCTGTCAAGTGTCCACATGTGGGCCCCACCCAAAACCGTGGGATCATTTTATGAATTTTCACACTTTTTTGAAAAAGGGAAATTTTGCTTGAAATTTTCTGTGGTCTCGAGCACCCGTTCTCTTCCTCGCCACGTGGCAATCTCCCATTTGAAAAATGGGTCCAAGCCTCCCACTTTACCATTAGACTTCCCTGCTGTGGCATGCCTTCAATTTTAAACTTAGCTCCCTGGGCCCGAACTTCCCCTTTTTGCCATTTGGGAAATGTGTTGGCTTTTTTGATTGGAGCGGCACAAATTTCATAAAATTTTCCATCAGGTTCCCTTGCATGACTTTAACCATTTGGAGTTACACATGTCCACTTCTCATTGTGCCATGACCCTGCGGCCCACAACTTTACCCTTTATGGACACATTTGAAGTTCTAGTTTGGAGCGGTCAAAACCATGTCACAAAATTTTCATTCGACCCCCTCATATTGAATTTTTACATTTTTGTACACGTGTCGTTGCCTGAATGATTTGATGGCGGAGGCCTTCAGCTCAAAAATTTAACTCGAAAGTTTTGAAGTTAAAAACTTCACGAATTTCTCAAAACCTCTGCAACTTCCATGCCAAATTCCTCCAGAGACACATGGCCTCTTGCCATTCACTGTGGGCCTTTCGGGAAAAGAATTTAACTTAGAAAATTTTGCAAAATGAAAGCCAAAATTCTCTAAGGCAAGCTCCACCACCTGCCATTCGTCTAGCCAATCAAAATGTTCCATGTATGCATCTTTACTGTCCCAAGGTGGAGCCATGAGTCAAAATATTCCCTTTAGCCAAAATTTTGAAAATAACAAGTTAGAAATATTTCCCGACCACCCCCGGCCAATAGGATCCCACCACGTTGCAATAATAGTGTGATGATGAATTTGACGGGCCGAAAACACGCATATGACTGTCAAAACATGGAAAATATAGAGGATGCCCTAGAATTCAAAATTTTCGACAAGGGAGGCATATTTCTTGATCTTAAACCAACTGAATCATTTTTTGACATTAATTTCAATCATGGGATTAGGAAAACACTTGACACAAAATATGGATTCGAACCAATTTCGAGTTTTTGCATGATTTGGCAAAGGAAAAATGACACATAGCTGTGAAAAATGAAAAAAACTAGGGCATGAAAAGGGGCAAACTTGGAAATTGTTTCAAATTAGGGAAAAACAATAATATTATGGGCATTCTTGAAGCATTCAAACTAGGAGGGATAAATTGCAGACCACCAAATTGACCAATGAAACGTTTCTGAGTAGATTTGGATATACAAAAATTTAGGGCACACTATGCAAACTGAATATTGGGACCAACATTGGCTCTTACTTGGGGATGGGCACTCCCAGTGAGTGTCATAAGGATAAAATGTAGACCAAGTGCCAAAAACCATTAGGTAAAGGAGTCAAAACACAAAGGCAGCCTAAAAACTAGAATTACCATAAAAAATAGACCGAGAAAACCACCCACAAATGGTTGCCAAGGACAAAAGGGAAAACCACACACCAACCAACAACAAGAAACAAAGAAAGAAAAAAGACTATACAAATATACAACTTGTGCATACCTCACTTGGGGATTTAATCCAAGAAATGTTTTAAATGTCTGCCATTAACAGGAAGCTCCAACAAATCCCCATCTAGATCCTTAAGAAAAAAGGTATGTTCTCACCAATTCTGATGTCAATGGCATAAGGGCCCATCCATAATGCATCAAACTTGCCATGCTTTCCCTTGTCTTCATGCCTACTATCCCATAGCAAAACCAAATCTCCCACATTGAAGGCTCTAGGAGTGACCTTCTTATCAAACAACCTCTTCAATTTCTCTCTAAATCTGATATGCCTTTGATGAGAGGCTCTTCTTTCTTCATCCAACTCAATGATCTGATTGATTCTTGATTCATATGGGCCATGTTCTTGATCTTCTAACTATTGAGAAAACTGAAATGAGGATAATTGCATATGTAAGGGCAGCAATGCTTGAGTTCCATACACCAATTCAAATGGGCTCTTACCAGTTGCTCTTTTAGGAGTTATTCTATCAGCCCAAACTACAAAATTTAATTTTTCTCCCCACTTCTTCTTGTTCATTTCCAAGGTCCTCCTAATGATCTTGAGCAATTTCTTGTTACTTGACTTAGCTTTTCCATTCCCTTGTGGATTTTAGTTTGAAGAATAAGTTAGATTGATTCTATATTCACTGCACATTGCCATCAAAGTTTCGGCTTTAAAAGACATGGCATTATCAGATATAATTTTAACTGGAACTCCAAATCTACATATGATATGATTCAACAAGAAATCCATTACCACTTGGTGTGTTGCCTTTCTAGATGGAATTGCTTCAACCCACTTTGTAAAATAATCAGTTGCTACAAGGATCCATTTATGACCAGCACTAGAAGGATATGAAATCTCACCAATGAAGTCCATTCCCCATTGTTTGAAAGGGGCTTCAATTGATACAGGCTGCAAAGGAAGGGACCTGAAGCTTTCAGTCTTCCAGAGAAACGTTGGCAACTATCACACTTTCTAATCAGCTGGGTTGCATCTTTAAAAAGAGTAGGCCACCAATAACCAGCTCTTAAAATATTATGTGTTGTCACTCTCCCAACAAAATGTCCTCCACAAACTCCCCCATGGAAATCAGCAATCGACTTGGGAGCTTCATCTTCAGTTATGCATTTCAAGAGGACACCTTCAGGGTTCTTCCAAGCCAGCCCAAGGTCTATTATGATATATTTTTGAGAAGCCAGCTTAAGGGCTCTTTTTTTATTTTTATTCAAGTGACTAGGATAGCATAGGTTCCTGAGGTAGAAGATCACATCCTTGTACCATTCAGAACTCATCAATCTCTCAAGAAGATCTGCCCTTTCTTCCTCTAGTTGATTCACTTCTACATTTTGCAAATTGCTCTCAGCCATGAGCTTGGCAAGACCCAAACCTCTTACTAGCTTTGTTGTTTGGATATCCATATCATATTCTTGTAATTTGTTGACCCATCTACATCTCTTTCTTGATATCTCCATGTCTGATAAGATGTCTTTAACCATGGTGTGGGGAACATAGGCAACAACTTTTGAACTCAATATATAAGGCCTGAAAATCTTTGTTGCTTTCACCAAGGCAAACACTTGTTTTTCCATGATTGTATACTTCAACTCAGCTACTTGTAAATCCTTGCTAAAGAAGGCAATAGGCCTCTCAGCTCCATTCTCATCCTTTTGTAACAAAACTGAAGCAATATTAAATTCAGAGGCAAAAGAAAAGATTTGGAAAGGCCTCTTATAGTTTGGAGCTGCCAAAATAGGTGCATGCTTAAGTGCATCCTTTATTCCTTCAAAATCTTGAATGGCAGCCTCCTCCCACCTGATAACTTGATCCTTTTTTAACATGCTTGTGATTAGAAGAGTCAGCTCAACAAAATTGGAAACAAACCTTCTAATAAAATTGATTTGGCTAAAGAAAGATTGGATACCTTTCTTGGTTCTTGGGATAGGTACTTTGCTGATTGCCTCCACTCTTTTAGGGTCTATCATGACACCATCCTTAGACACAATATATCCCAGAAATTTGGCCTTTTTCACGCCAAAATGACACTTCTTTGGATTAAGAGAAATTTCATACTCCCTACATCTGATCAGCATCTTCTCCAAGTGTTGCAAATGGTCTCTTTGTTGACTTGAAAAAATAGTCACATCAACTTGGTAGACTGCAATAAACTCATTAATGTAACCAGAAAATGCAACATCCATTTCCATTTGAAAAGTGGCACCAGCATTCATCAATCCAAAGGGCATCCTTACAAAAACATAAGTTCCCCAAGGCGTAGTGAAGGTTGTCTTAAGTCTTTCTGATTCTTTAACAACCACTTGATTGTATCCGGAGAAACCATCCAAAGTAGAAAGCATTTCCGACCCTGTCACAAGTTGCAACATATTTTCCATGTTTGACAAGGGGTATTTGTCCTTCATGGATGCTTTGTTTAGATTCCTAAAATCCACACAAATTCTGATGTCTCCATTCTTCTTTCTAACTGGCACAAGGTTTGCAACCCAAGATGAATACCTAGTGGGCTGAATGATACCACCATCTCTCAATTTCTTCAACTCTTCCTGCATTTTCATGGAGAGAAGTGGATTAATAGGCCTTTGTCTCTATCTGAATGGCTTAGTCTTGGCCTCAAGAGGAATCTCATGTTGGAACAAATCTTCTCTATATGCTTTTAGCTCTGAATAAGACCAAGCAAGGCAGTCTTGATATTTCTTTAAGAGTTGAGCATAGGACTGCTTTTCCTCTTTGCTGAGATTTCTGCCCAACCAAATCTTCCTTGGTTTATCCTTGGTTCCCAAGTTGTGCTCTTCCACATCCCTTGAAGAAAATATGTTCCTATTAATGATGCAATCAGCATTGCTAAAATTTGATTCAAGTGCAACAAGACCTTTAGGAATGGTATTTGTTTTTAATTGTATAATATCCTTGTCAAACAAAGTTTTTCTCCCTTCATTCATGCATACCATTGGCTCCCAATCAATGTTCTGACTAGCAAACTCACCTTGGCATTGTAAGAACCTCAACACTTGTGCATCATCATCAAAAAATGTACCAATGTTTCAGATTATCTGGGATAGCTAGCCTTGTTAGCACCTCAATGTTATATTCAGAAAAAGGTGAAACAATACAATTGTCAAATCTAGAGCCAAGTACAGCCAACTTATCAGAAGCAACATTAAGACCTCTATCATGGTAAACAATGTTAAAGGAATCAAACATTTCAATTAGATCCCAAACTGCATGCTTATACTATTTCATATGCTGATTTTTTGTAGCAAAAAACTTTCTTATTTGTTTGACAACCAGCTCTGAGTCTCCTTTTGCAAGAATATCCTTCACTCCATACTTCCATGCAATTCTTAACCCCAAAAGAAATACCTCATACTCAACAACGTTGTTAGTGCATTAAAAATTCAGTTTGAAGGAAAAAGAAATTTCTTCTAAACTAGGAGAAAGCACAACTATACCAGCACCATTTCCAAATTTGGAGCCAGATCCATCAAATAGAAGGGTCCAAGGAGAACCTATCATATCAAGGCACTCTGATCTGTCCATCTTGTGTTCTTTTCCATCAGCAAATCTAATGAAGTTTTCATCATCTACATCAGCAAACAACACTTCATAAGAAGCATTGTTGGGATCTTCAATCAAGTGCAACATTTTATTTTCACCATAGATTTTGACAAGGCTGCCCTCAATGGGAATGGTGGAAAAGGACTATGTCCATTTGAACACTACCACCAACACTTATAGCCCATTTTCTTGACAAAAGCATACCCCATTTGGCAGGGCAGTCAACAATTACAACATCAAGTTTCAAGTTCTTACCTGGATAGGCTGCAAGTTGCACTACTAAACCCTTCACACAACCAACAACCGGCACTTCCCTTGAATCCATGGTTTTACATTTCTCATATGATAATTGTCACTTTGATATCCAACTCATTCATGACTTCTAGAGGCATGACATTACATGATGCACCAGAATCAAACATACAATTGTGAAGCAACCTATCTTTTATGAGAAAAGTTGTAAAGAATGGATCAACATTCAATTGGGAATCAACCAAGGATGTCCCCAAATATACTTCAGGTGCCTCTCCAAGATCTTCCAATGCTGGTGGTGTTCCAAGGTCTGCAATAATTGGAGGAGGATCCTCAACAACATTTACATTCCTACTTGGTATACTCTTTTCATCGTTCAATCCCAAGTATTCAAATTCTCTCTTCTTGTGCTCGGGTATTCTAAGCAACTCAATGATGGGAACACTCACTTTGATTGACTCAATACTTGGGCAATATCATATGGGAACACTCTTTGGTAGGACAACATTGGAGGGACACAAATAGATTCATCAGATGGCAGAAGGATTCTTGGCAGCCTGGGCATGAAGAGGACTGATATTTTTGCATGGGACAGCAGGGTTCTTGGAAAGTGTTTCTTTTCTAGGATTGTCTTTTGGAATGCTTGTGAGCAAGGGTGTCTTTGGCTTGGCTTGAGGACTAGCTCCTCTAACAACTTTACTTCTAGTATTATACTCTTTCTCTTGACCAACCACAACATTCATTAACAATTGTCTATCTTCCTCTGAGGGAATACCACCATCATACTTCTTGATCATTAAAGCCCTTAGATATTCAAAGTCATTATTAGGAATTTCAAAAGCTTGAACAACATCTACATCATGAGCTTGAGAAAGAGAAAGAAGTGGTACCCTCTTTATGCAATCCCAAAAGGTTGCAGCAGTCCTTGCACTTATCACATCTATTGATGTTGCTGCTTGTTGTGAGCTTGAAGAGCTACCCATCATACAAATGTCATCATCCATTTCATCCTTCATTATCATCTTCAACAACTTGTTGGTCCACTTCACATGGGGGATGAGGAAGAAAACATCTATCACACCAATCCATATCAGACAATTTCTTGAACAACAACAACTCTTGTAGTTAGAGGGTCAGGCACCACTCTATTTTCACATGTGCTTGGGGTTGTCTATTTCCCCCACCAACAAGCCCTTTACCTCTTTCATCAAATCTCTGATCACCCCTAGGATGATTTCCAAATCTATCATGGTTTTGAGCTCTTTGCTGTCCTTGTGAACTCTACCCAATTCCCTTCTCAGCCCTTGCTAATTTGTAAGAAATTTCTTTGACAACCCCTTCCAAAGTCTTGATAACATCTTCTAAATCAGTAACCTTGCTGACTTGAGGATTCTTAGGGTTTATCAGCTTCACACCATCCCTCTTAAGTGGTTTACCAATAGCTTTAATATTATTTTCAATTTGAAGTGCCATGGTGAAAGCTTGCCTCAATTTTGTAGGGTTTTTGTCTCTCAAGTAATAGGCTACCTTTTTATCAAATGCATCTGCATATTTGATCAAACAAGATTCATCACAAGGCCTCAAAATAATAGGAAACGACCTTCTCAATGTTTTGTTAAATCTTGTATTGAAGTCATGGACTGATTTCATTTAGGTTCTTCTTGATATTCTCAAATTCAGACAAAAGAAATCTAGGATCAGTCATGTCTCCATATTGTAACCTAAATGCATTTTTCATTTCAGTCCATGAATCAATAGAGTTATCAGGTAGAGCCTTGTACCAATCCCTAGAATCTTCTTCTAGTGTATGAATAAACAACTTAATATACACATCCTCAAACTCTATCTCAAAATCTTCCATCATATTATCAAAAAGTTTGAGATGTTGATCACCAGTGATGGCATTGTTACCTTGGAATTTTGGCAACCTATTTCTGACATCTTGTGGGACAACATTTGGGTAACCATCCATTCCTCTAAAATTTATAGGACCAAAAGTGTTAACAACAAATGGAGGTCTAGGCTGAGCCATATTGTTTGGTGGGGGTGATATTGGAGGTGAAACAAGATGATGAGGAGTGCAATATGTCTTGGGGCTCAAGAATGTGATTCACAAGACTGGTATCCTCTAAGTGCTGATTTTCTTGGGAAGTTTTACTTGAATTAAAACATAGAGGTGCACATTGGAGAAGGAACTTACTAGGTACAGAACAAGGACCTTCACCAGCTGAGGCAAACAAGTTTATGAGAGGATTGCTTGAATCAGAATCACTTGAAGAAGAGTGATAGTCCTCTACCAAAGGTTGATCTCTCTCACCAATGGCTATATCTTTGCTTGATGTCTGACCTTTAACCACTTTCCAAACTCTTCTCCCTTCCAACTCTGAATTTCTTAAGTTTGAGAACAATTTTTTAGTAGAGTCTTTAAGGAAGAGAGATCTTCTTCCCTCTAGTTTTGTAGAGATCAATAGCACAAAAATAAATGACATAAAGCTGCAAGACACTGGTATTTCTAAATTCAAATCAGCATGGAGTCTTCCACTAAGGAATTTCACCTCGGTTGTGCAAGAATGCACTAAAATAGTCTTTCAAATATATGCTTATCACTAAAAACTTTACAAGGCTCTACAAATAAGATCTTCTTCTTAAATCAACCAAAGACAAAGCAACCAGGCCGTATAAACTGCTGGTAAATGTAAAAGAGTAGGCTGAGCTTGAAATTTTTCACTAAAACTTGTAGATCTGAAGTAAAAAATAATATTTCAAGAATGCAACAGCTCAGATACTTGAATATTTAAATGATCAAACCCTTCAAACACTCCAAAAACACCAAGAAATTCCAAGAATTCCCCGGCAATGGCGCCACTCAGGTGTCGGTACCCAAACTTAATCTCCTTCACAACTCAAACAGCATCATGGATTTACATAAGACACTCAGAGGAAGATAAATGATTTGTATGTCATTTGTAGCCGTGGAGACATCTATTTGACCTGTTAGGACTCAAGATTTTGAAGGAGTGGGTAGCACCTCAAAAGAATTTTGATCTGATCCTCACTTTTTTAGGTTGTGCCTATCAACCAAGGCAAGAGAACCTATATTGCAGCCTTTGTTTGGTGAAGGAGGTGTGGATATCCATGTGTTTTGCATATTGTATGGGAGCGGCCTTGGGAAAACATGATCAATTCTCCATTATTAAAACTCAAAAGAGTTGTCATGACTAAATGATGGAAATATTTTCAAAACAAGGAAGAGGATGCTAGAGACATGGTATTGTCTTGATTTGGTTTGTGCATGTTTGTAAATGGATTGTATTCCTTTGTTGACACACGATGCAATGCAGGGGTAGTATGGGTAGGGTTAGTTATTTTGAATGAAATTTTGTTGGGAGATGTTTAGACAAGACTAGCTAGGAATTACCAACTTCTTTGAGAACCTTTGCAAGAAATTTGTAACACTTACACAACAAGAATGCTTCAAGAGGTTTAAAATGCTCCTTCAACCAGGATATGTGCACAAATGGAGGCCCAGATCTGCACTCTTCCACACAATCTTTGACAACCTGCTACAAAATCTTGAAGCAAATATATCAACAAAGTATCCAGAAATCCCTGTTTGATCATGACCTAAGGTACCCCCAAAGGTTTACAAATAATCTCAAGATTCAAGGACAATAAAATGATTTTAAATTTTTTTATCTTCTATCAGATGAATGCTCTTCTGAATGAAAGATTGCAGATGCCATTAAACCCTCAACAAGAAATGAGACCATGTATGATCAAGGAAGATCCTACACACAAGATTTGCAACATGAGCAATAAACACAAATTGAAATCATTCTGAAAACATAAGCATATACAAATTTTGCCAAGAGATAACACCAAATAATCCAAAAATTGATCAAATACATCAGCAGGGGAATGTTATTAGAACAATCTCAGAGCTTTTTGATGGCTTTACAACTTGAAACCAACTCAACGTGATGAAATCTGATGCAATATGGAATTGAAAATGGCTCTCAGGCAGTTTTTCTCTAGAGAAATGGATTTCTTTGAGTTTTTTCTTGAAAATTCTATGACTTTTTTCTCTCCTCTGTTCTTAAATTCTCCAAAAAATCATATATACTCAATGCCAGCTTGAATTCTTTCCTCCCAAGCAAAGAATATGCTTAAGGGATCAAATTTGTTGCAAAAACTTCATGATTTTAAAGATAGTGACACCAAACAGAAAAACAACTCGCATGTTGCCAGGTATGCACAATAATTAAATCATTACACAAATTTGGATCATTATCCATCCGAGGATCATGTTTTTGTCATTCAGGCATGCCAGCATGTTTTGGCAATCATTTTTCACCTTTTCACTTCTTCATTCTACCTCTGCAACTTTTGATTTTCACTTTTCACATTTTTTATCGGGCAAAGGCAAAAATTATATTAAAAAAAATCATAGATCATCAGGATTAGCTCATGAAAATAGATTCCATTGCACTCAGAGGGCCGAAAGGATGCAAAATCATATAAAATTTGATGCAATTTGGTGAATAAATGACGAATCCAAGCTTCTTGGAGCTCCCATGGCGGCCAAAATGAACAAATGCACAGTATCCGTCGATTTTGATCAACTTTTAATATCAGCCCTCCACGTGGATAATGCCATTTAAAAAATAAGCTCAGAATTACCTTTTTGACCTTTGAATGAGGTGGGACACGTGTCAAAATGTGATTGGATCAGACTCCCATCCCTTAGAAATGCATTTGCGACCGTTTTAAATTTTGGAAAGTTTTTTCACAAAATCCCCAGTGGGCCCGAAAGCCCGATTCATCCCTGCCACGTGGCGTTCTCCAATTAGTTGCGGGTCCAAGCCTCCAATTCTGCCAGCCAAAAATGCAAAGTTTCAAAACTCTCCTCAGGCCCGCACTCTCCATTTGACCCCTTTGAAAAATGCCACGTGTCCTCCATAGATTGGCTACGGAGGCATGCCTCCAATTTTGACTTAGCTCCCTTTGCCTGATTTTTTGCATTTCTTGGACACGTGTCCCTTTTTGATTGGGCTTTGGAACCTCAGGTCCAATTTTTACTTTTACCATTTGGAGTTAAAAACTCCAAAGTCATCGCGGAACCCGCTGCCCCATCCTGACCCTTTGTGGACACGTGTTAGCTCCGGATTGGAGCGGTAAAATGTCACAAAATTCTCCTTCGGCCCCATTTTTGACTTTTTACATTTCTGGACACGTGTCCACCTACAATTGGATGCGGGCCTTTGGGTCAACAGTTTCCCTTGACACTTTGAGTCAAAAATCACCAACTCCCTCCGCCACCCGCATATCCCCTGAGCCACGTGTCCCCTTCCCATTCGCTGCGGGCTTTCGGGCCTAGAATTGACTTTGAGAATTTTGCCAAAATGAAAGCCAAAATTCTTAAGGAACCTCCACCACCTGCCACTCCGCGACCAATCAGAATGTGCCACGTAGGCACCTCATTGCAAAAGGCGGAGCCATGGGTCAAAATTTTCCCTTAGCCAAAAATTTCAAAAACAACAAGTTAGAAATAATTCCCGACCACCCCTGACCAATAGGAGCCCGCCACGTTGCAATAATAGTGCAATGATGAATTTGATGGGCCGAAAATTCCTATTTGACCATCAAAATGTGGAAAATATGAAGGATGCCATAGAATTCAAAATTTTTGACAAGGGAGGTTGTATTTTTATAATCTTAAATCAACTGAACCATTTTTGACATTGCTTTCAAGCCTGGGATTGGGGAAACACTTGCACAAAAACGGGATTCGATCAATTTCGAGTTTTTTCATGATTTGGCAAAGGAAAACGACATAGCCCGAAAAAATTTGAAAAACTAGGGCATGAAAAGGGGCAAACTTGGAATAATGTTTCAAATTAGGGTGAGACAATAGGTTTATGGGCATTCTCGAAGCATTCAAACAGGAGGGAGAAATTGCAGACCACCAAATCGAGGAATGAAACGTTTCTGAGCAGATTTGGATATATAAAAATTTAGGGCACACTAAGCAAACTGAATATTGACACCAACAGAAGGTAATGAATGTAATTGTTACAGGATCACATCAAAATAGTAAAGGCAAAACACATAATTCAGATTATTACAATGACAAATGGAAGGGGATAAAGATGGAAGAACAATCTAAGGATGTAACTAAGTTCTCATTGGTAAATATGCTAATAGTAGATTGGTCACAAGTGCAATGCATTAAGAGATTGTCTCCAGTTTACCACCACGAGAGAGAAGACAGTTACAATGTTTGATGTCATGGCCCGAGTACGATGATAGGCACAACTGTAATTAGGATTGAACCACAATGGCTTGGGACCATAGGGATAAAAGGCTTTAATATGAGGAAGTGTGATGGCAGATGTTTGAGTTAAATGTTGAAAAATGTCTGCGTATGACCCCATTGAAGTGTCATGGGGAAGGTAACTCTTGTGGGTTTTAGTAGGATGTCTCAACTTAGCATTAAGAGAAAACGTAGATGTAGATTGGATGTGTGAATTTTGTGTTTTGGAGGACAAATCAAATTTGGATGGAGGATTATATTGTTTGGATGTGGATTGATTATTGCAAGATGTCATCGATGGAAAAATTGATCTTGACATGGATGTTGTGGCATTAGATTGTTGAGAAGGGGGAAAACCTAAATGTTTATAAGGAGGTGCAGGGGACTGTCTGAGATGTTTGCCCCAACCCTTAGACTTCAACCGAGAAGATTTACCTCTAGCATGAATGATTATAATTTCAATTAAAGGATCTGATAGCAGTGGTGTGGTTATTAATGGAGAAAATGTCCTAAAACAAGATGGGGACATTAATAGAGAAATAAGTGTTTGTGTGATGTGATTAATGATACGTATGTGAGATGTGGATTGTTTCAGTATTGGCATGGGAAGAGTTGGTTTTTTAGAGGGAGAAGGTAAAGCATCTTTCTTTGATTTAGGTGGATGTGTTGGTACAATAGGTGATGTTAGGGGTATATTTGATACGGTTGCAGATCGAGAGGATTTGGTTGGTGTGATAAAAGGATTAGCTAAAGATATTGGGGTAGACTAGGTGATGTGGCCACGAGCAAGGTTGTCAAGGTAGAGATAGGTGGACTTGTTGATATGATAGGTATAGGCATCACTGGGATAGATAAAAATGTGAGGGGAATTTTGGAATATGTGGAGATGTGAGTGATGTGATAACCGATGGAGTAGACCTTATGGGTAAGGGTAATGCAACAAATGCAAGAGCATTTTTGGACATAGAAGTAGAAGGGATTAGTTGTTTCATAAATGTTTCGAGGGGTAAAAATGATATGTTAGCTAATGGGGTTGATGTCAAAGGTGGGGTTGTAAGCCATGCATGTAGTAGAACTGAGTTTTGTTGGGATGGTTGTGAGTAATGTAAGTGTAGTAATAAGTGTATTTGAGGCAAATTTGGGTGAAGAAATAGATGGGAGAGATGTAGGGATATGTGTGGATACAAGTGGGGCCCAAAATAAATGCTAAGGATAATCTAATGCGGTAGATTGGGGTGTATTTGAAGCTGTGGAAATGGATAATATAGATGAGTTTGATGTAGACGTTATAAGGACAGGAGAAGATGCAGGGTAAGCACAAGCAGTGAAAGTTGATGTAGGTTTGACAGGTTATGAATAAGAGGTGGAAATAATGTCCACTGTGCGAACATGCAGAGTTGGTGATAAGATGGGATCGTGATTGACAATTTCAACCATACAAACGTTTGATAGTTGAGATGTAAGAAGGGAGTCACGTAATTTGTTAGTGGTTGATTAGTTTGTGCAGTGGAAGTATCAATTTGGATATCCCCTTGATTTACAAGTTGTTGGACATAATCTTTGAAGGAACGACATCTCTCAATGTCAAGACCATTGACTTGATGATATTTACAATAGTGGGCCTCGTGATACCAAATAGACTTGGCTTGCGAGTTGTCCACGGGTTGTATGGGAGGTAGTTGGATAGAGTTTACGCTCATCAACTTATCAAATACATAACTGTATGATTCTCCTAAGGGAGTGTAGTTGGTTGTTGATTGAGGAGATCGTTGTTGAGACCATGTGCTTGGTGTAGATGGGGATTGAGGTTCAATGACCCCAGTGTTAACCACAGTCTTAAATTTGTCATTATGTGTGAATGATTTGGTCGATTCAAAGATTGATTTAATTGAACTTAGTTTAAGATGACCCTACTCAATGGCATGGGTTTCAAGCTTGCGATCCATTGTGAAAGCTTCATCAAAGGTTCGGAATGATTGGATCTGCAAAGTGGATAATATGTGTTTGGCACACGAACGCGGAGAATAAGTCAATGAGTTTGGTTTGTGGGATATTAAAGGATAGTTGGTTTATAACATCATGCCACCATGCGACAAAATCAGCAATGGGCTCGACTTCATACGGTTGAATGGAATATAGATCAGCGACAGTGGACTTGCGTGTGATATTGATAAAAAATGTTCTAAGAACAATTATGCAAGTTGGGTGAAAGAGAATATGAAATGTCGTGGGATACTGTGTTGTACCAGTCTAATGTGGGGACCAGACAAAGACATGGGGAAAGTGCGAAGAAGTAAATCATGATCATGCGCAATTAAGACAACATGCATGTTTAAATGCGAGGAGATGTTGTTGGGGATCTTCTTTGTTGTTGAACTTAGTAAATTAGGAATGTTTCCAATGAGAGGAATAGGGTTTTGATTGGAACTGACGGATGAGTGGGTTCGATTACAGATTTATTCATAGGATAAGGTATTCTTGGGTGGTACGGTAAGGGTTTCTAAATTGGCTAACCGGTTCATTAAGGCATGAATTGAATCACTCGAGGTGTTATAAGGTTGAGATTGGATCGACTGTGTGGTTTGAAAAGTAGTTTGATAAGGTGAATGATGTGTTTGTGGATGTGTGGTAGTAGGGGAATTGTGTGATAAGGTGGTTGATAAGTTTGTGGATAAGACATTTGCTTAATGTGTGGATATGTAAATGTTTGGGGAGCTACTTGGCAAAGACTAATATGTGTCACAAGTTGGGATTGTTGTATAGGTTAATGTTGAGCAATAGGGGCATGATGATAAGTGGGGATATGTGAGTTAAGAATTTGAAATCACTGGACAGGTCTATTAATAGTGGATGAAACATAATTGTCAAAATGGGAGGTGGGTGGAATGCGATCCACCAATTTTGGAAATTAAGAGGATTGAGATATTATAGGATATTTTCGGAGTAAGAAGTCATATATGGGGTTAGGAGGAGTTTCGAGTGTATCTAAAGGAGCATGAGATGGTGGTGCGATCGGTTTAGGAACACTGACTTGACGAAAGATATGAGGATTGGTGTCAAGGTGGGGAGAACTTTGTATGACATGGTTCTCCTGAGGTGAGACCATGAAGACTGGAGGTTGGGTGATTGACGACGTGGTTTTGAGTTTAGAATCCTGTTGGGTGAGATCATCAGAAGAAGTAACTTTATTGGATGGAGTAGATTGTTGTTTTGTCTCGATTTGGGAGAGAGTGGCAATAGGTGTGAAATAGAGAAACCTCTGTTTATGTATGTTGTTGACAAACAAATCAAGCAGAATTTTTCTTAGCATCGTGATTAATTTAGAGGATGTGAATAGAAAAGAAAAGTAGGTAATGAAGGTGCCTAAAGGAATATAAAGTTGGTTTCAGGCAGTTATGGATTGGGAGATGTCTGAGACAATTTCCTGTTGGATTTTTAGGTCCTAATCAGTTACCCAAGTGAGAGGAATGTTTGGATGTGTTAATTATGTTTGTGCAGTCTCAGGCGGTGTGTGATAAGTGAAATGTAGAGAGTTAAATTCTTTTACTTAGGTTATGTGATAAGGCAGGATGCAGAAGGTTGGTTTTAACCCAAAATGAAATGTGACGTTCGATGTATACAGACACTCAGGAAAGGGAAAGTTCGATGCAGAAAAGAGAAAATAGAGAAAAATGAGAAATACCTGGAGAATCGCTTATTGGTGTTATGTGATTGCACTTGATGATGGTGTTTTTAGAAGCGGTAGTTAGTGACCTGAAACCCCTGAGTACCCTGAAATGACATCATTTACAATCTCGGATAGGGTCAATGAAAGGAGATTGGGGCATGTTTTATGTTTAACAATTGATCTTTGACAACGTAACTCCGTGATCACCAGGTCGTAGGTATCACCTGCAAAAAGAAAATAAATATAATCAAGTAATATGGTCGAATAAATAAAAAAATATATTTCGAAAAAAATGCCTAAATGTGTATTTGAGATGAATTACGTACGGGACCTAAGCAAATTGAGATGACCGAACTTAATTGATGTCACAACTGAATTTTCAAATTGTGCCTAACCAAAAATTGATAAAGCATTAATATTCACAAGCCAAATCTCAAGGTGATAAACTAAATTAATTGACGACTCAATAACAACTGCATTAATTAAAGAATGACATATATTCTAAATAAATGGTGCATATAACTCAAAACACATTATATCTTCTTAATATTATTTATGAGTGCGATGTAAACTTCCGATTCATATGGCTTTAGATAAAATATATAATCCTAATACTATTTTGTGGGTGCGATGTATTGTGAGGGCAGTGTCTTGATGTAAAGTGTTATTATTAAGTCAAACTATGGGCCCTAAAGCGACTGTACAATCATTATTAAGAAAGCTTGCGTGAATTTGAAGCGAGGTTACGAATAGTCCACTGAATTATTTAGAAGAATCTTGTAGGATATGTGGGGAATGTTTGGTGGAAGGGTGGTGTGGATCTGGGAAGGAGTGTGGTGGGGGTGAGAAGGAAGAGAGGTGGTGGACGAGTTGAAGTCGAGGGGAGTGGAGAGGAGCGAGAGGTCGGTGGAGATGGGGAGAACGTTGGACAGGAGTTCGAGTAGAGGGAGAGTTAGCATGCATTGCAAAAGCTCAATGAAAAATGGGAGGCGTCGGGGGAGGACTGTGGGAGCCGCGGCGGCAGGTAAAGGAGATGGGAGGCGTCGGCTGAGGGTTGTGGGAGTCAAGGAATGGAGCTGTGCGGGAAGGACGGTGAGGATGGAGCTCATAGGAGAGTTGAGTGGTGTGAGGAGTTGGTCGAGGCAGAGAAGAGAAGAGCTTGAGATGAAGCTCAGGTGTGGAGTCGTGGAAAGGAGATGTGCAGCAGAAGAAGGCAACATGGAAGCTCATGGGGAAGAGTAGTCAGGTGAGGGTTGTGGGAGAGATGGTTAAAGAGTAAGGAGCTCGGAAAATAGTTGGAAGGGGAGGGGGGCAAGCTAGCCAAGTGGAGGGGTGAGGAGATAAATAGGAATAGAGCCTGGGCAGAGGGGAGTCTGGAGATCGAGGTTGATGGAGGGAACGAGTGGGCTCGGTGAGGAGAAGGGTAGGTCGAGTTAGGGGGGAAGAAGGGAATGATAGGAAAGTGGTCGAGCTGGCCACGTTAGAGGAGAGAAGAGGTGGGGTGAGAGGTAGGGTATAGGTAAATAAAAAAAATTTAATTAAATTTTAATGTATTTTATAATTTTTTTGTTGTTTTTTTTTGTAATTAATTGTTGATAATGTATGTAATTTATATTAATATCATTATGATTAATAATTAAAAAATGCATTTGATAATGATTATAATGACCACATAACAAGTTAATTAAAAACCTGAAGCACGTACCTCTGAGACAACTTAGACCATTGAATGGAAAGATGACACCACACAGAGGGCAATAATACTAAACCTTGTAAACATGTGAGTAAAAACAATGAAAGATGCAAAATATATATCACATGACGATAACTAAGTAAGTACAATTAATTTTTGGATTCATCCCCCATGCAGGTAAATAGAAAACAAAGAGCACGTACCTCCAAGGCGACTTAAACGATGGATTGTTCTAAACTAAGATCAACGAACATTAGGACCGTGCAAACAAGCAAGTTAGAAAAGATGAACAAAATAACAAAGAAAACGACCAGATCTAGGATTTGGTCCCACCGGGCGTGCCAAATGTTGATCTGGAAAACTTGTTCTCGCGCGGGTGAACACCGATACTACAAGCCACCAGCAACATCGAATGATAGAGGGCTTAGGACCTCATATGTAGATATGGATTCTGGATACAGGCGCAGAAAAAATAGATCTATGAGAAAGAAGATAGATCTATAAAATGGAAACAGATAAGATTAGATAACGATATACGGGGGTTTCCTAACAAAGTAGATCCGAGAAACATTAACTTCCTCGATGGCTGTCAACCCCCGTGTTCACAAGAAAAAAGTGGATATCCAATGATAAGATGACATGCTGAAACTACAAAGATTTGCAATATGTTGAATAAACAATATAAATATAATACCAAGCCAGCGTTTCGAATAACAATAAATTAATCATTAAACTAACAATATGTGACCGATAGAGCTTCATCTCTAAATACTCCACAATATGATTCAAAGCTTCACAAACAATTTTGACAAAAATTATAAATTTTAAGCTTAAGAATTTCAAGAATTTTCTCCTTCCCCATTAGAGGGGGAGAAAGAGTTCGATTTATAACTTGAATTGGAATTAAAATAAATGATTAACAAATAATTATAATTTACAAAATAAATCCTGATTAAGAGGACATGATGAAGAGTTGATTTGATGGTGGGGTTCATGATGTGAGAAAAGGAAAAGGTGTGATGTGGAGTGGGGAGATGGTTAGATGTAATAGTGAAGTCATGTGCTCACTTTACACTATTGATTTTTAGACTTCTTGTTGGATAGGGAGATTTTTGAATTATTGACTTCATGGGTGGGGTTGATAATTTAATAATTTGAGATAATTGAATTTTTAGGTGGGAATTGATTTTTGGATGAGAAGTGATTTTGACTTAAGTGGGGAACATCTGGAGTTAATTTGTATATATATTTTTGAATTATTTAATTATTAAATAGGATGATATGCCTTATTTAAAAAAAAAAATTATTTAACATAATATAGTTTTGGCATGTAATAAGAGATTAATTAAGTTATAAGATTTAATTAACTGAATATGAATTATCGATGGGAAATAAGAGTTGAGTAAGCCTGCTGAAGGAGACCAAAACACGGGGTGATACCAAAACTTGGTGTCTACATTCTATATTTATTTATTTTGATATGGAAAACTTGTGTTATTTCACTTATCACACACTGCTTGAGACTACACAAACATAATTAACACATCAAAACATTCCTCTCACCTGGTTAACTGATTGGGACCTAAACACCCAACAGGCAACCGTCTCAGACATCTCCCAATCAAAAACTACTTAAAACCAACCTTAGACTCCTTTAGGCACCTTCATTACCTACTTTTCTTTTCTATTCACATCCTCTAAATTAATCATGATGCTAAGAAAAGTTCTGTTTGATTTGTTTGTCAACAACATACATAAACAGATGTTTCTCTATTTCACACCTATTGTCGTTCTCTCCCAAATTGAGACAAAACAACAATCTACTATATCCAATAAAGTTACTTCTTCTGATGAATTCACCCAACAAGATTCTAAACTCAAAACCTCGCCTCCAATTACTCAACCTCCAATCTCCATGGTCTCACCTCAGGAGAACCATGTCATACAAAATTCTTCCCACCTTGACACCAACCCTCTTATCCCCCATCAAGTCAGTCTTCCTAAATCGATTGCACCACCATCTCCTACTCCTCTAGATACACTCAAATCTCCCCCTAACCCCATATATGACTTTTTACTTCAAAAATATCCTATAATCTCTCAATCCTCCCAATCTCTAAAATTGGTGGATCGCATTCCACCCACATCCCATTTTGACAATTCCATTAATAGGCATGCCCAGCCATCTCCTATTCTTAACACACATATCTCCACTTATCATCATGCCCCTATTGCTCAACACCAACTTATGCAGCAATCCCAACTTGTGACACATGTTAGTCTTTGCCAAGTAATCCCTCCAACACCCACATATCCACAAATTAATCAATTGTCTTATCAAACCATTATGCAAACATCTTATCCACAAACTTATCTACCACCTTATCAGACACTTCACCAAACACCCACACACCTACCAACTTATCATTCGCCTTATCAAACTACTTTTCAAACAACACATCCAATCCAATCACAACCTTATAACACCTCGAGTGATTCAATTCACGCCTTAATGAATCGGTTATCCAGTTTAGAAACCCTTACTGTACCACCCAAGAACACCTTATGCTATGAATACATCTGTAACAAACTGATTTATCCGTCAGTTCAATCAAACCCTATCCCCCTCATTGGAAACTTCCTGCATTTAATAAGTTCAACAATAAAGAAGATCATCGACAACATCTCCTCACATTTCAACATGCATGTTGTCTTATTGTGCATGATCATGATCTACATCTTTGCACTTTCCCCATGTCTTTGTCTGGTCCCGGGTTGGACTGGTACAACAATATTCCACGGCATTCCTTATTCTCTTTCATTCAACTTGCCCAGTTGTTCTTAGAACACTTTTCTATCAATATCGCATGCAAGACCACTATCGTTGATCTATATACCATTCAACAGTATGAAAATGTGCCCATCACCGACTTCGTCGAACGATGGCATGATGTTATAAACTAACTATCCTTCACTATCCCGCAAACCAAACTCATCGACTTATTCTCGCGTTCGTGTGCCAAACATATATCATCCACTTTGCAGATCCAATCATTCCGAACCTTTGATGAAGCTTTCACAATGGCTCACAAGCTTGAAACCCGTGCCATTGAGCAGGGTCATCTTAAACTAAGTTCAATTAAATCAATCTTTGAATCGACCAAATCATTCACACATAATGACAAATTTAAGACTGTGGTTAACACTGGGGTCATTGAACCTCAATCCCCATCTACACCAAGCACATCCCCATCTACACCAAGCACATTATGTCTCAACAACGACCCGTCTCCTATTTGGTATCAATCAAGTCAACCAACTACACTCCAACAACTTTAGGAGAATCATACAATCAACCACCAACAAATCACGTTCCCTTGTATTTGATATAGTTGATGAGTCACACCTACATCAACTTATACTATTTGTAAACTCTATCCAACTCAAATTAACCTCTCATACGACCCGTCATATCCACACATAATCCTACATCTCTAACACCTATTCATTCATTGACAACACTTGTTACGCAAGCCAAGCCTATTTGGTAATGCCATAATTTTTTTTCAAATGAGGCCCACTTTTGTAAATATCATCGAGTCAAAGGTCATGACATTGAGAGATGTTCTCATTATGTTCCTTCAAAGATCATTTCTTCGTCCAATGTTTTCAACTTGTAAATCAAGGGGATGTCCAAATTGATACCTCCACTGAATCCATCTCTAAGCAAACTAATCAACCACCAACAAATCACGTCACAAGTAATAATGGGGTTTAAACACCCTTTACATCTCAACTATCAAACGCTTGTGTGGAGCACCAATTAACACCTCCTAATCAATCAAGAGATCCTTCTTGGGATTATCTTATCACCAACTCCCCACCTCAAACCCATATGAGGGGATGAGAAGGGACATGTTCCCATAGTGGACATTATTCCCACCTCTTATTCAGAACCTGTCACCCTACCTACATCAACTTTTCCCCTTTGTCCAAGCTACTATTTGTGTTGAACCTTCTTCCCACATGAGAAAGAATAAAAAGATGAGCACCTTCTCCTACCCTTATCACATCCACATCAAATTAACCTATATCATCTTACATTTCTAAAGAGGGCTAAATGGGAGGGAAAACTTCAAATACACCCCAATTAGGTAGGGTCCAAGGGCCCATATCACATTAAATTCCTCCTTAGCACTTATTTCCACCCAAGGCCCCACTCATATCCACACATAATCCTACATCTCTAACACCTATTCATTCAAAATGAGGGTGGCGTCAAACAATTTAGCATCAAATACTGACCCATGTTACTACACCTACATTGCTCACAACCATCCCAACAAAACTTAGTTCTACTACATGCACCAATTATCCACATTTTGCAACCCCATCTTCAACATCAATCCCTTTAGCAAAAATATCATTCTTACCCCTCACAAACATTTATGAAACAACCTACGGCGCCCAAAATGCCATAATGTCCAAGAGAATAAAATATCATAGTAAAATGTCCAACGTCTATCAGAGTCTCAATCAAAACATGTCTAGAAAATAAATGAACCAACAGATAACTGGAGCTATAAAAATGTGGGCACTACATTTTACTTCCACATCGGAAAATGCTCCTACATTTTCTGCATTATCCATACCCATAAGGTCTACTCCATCAGTTATCACATCACTCACATCTTCACATATTCCAAAAGTGCCTACATCTTTATCTATCCCAGCAACCCCTATATCTATCATACCAACAAATCCATCTATCTCTACCTTGATAACCTGGCCCATGGCCACATCACCTAGTCTACCCCAATACTCTTTCTCTAATCCTTTTATCACACCAACCCAATCCTCTCGATCTGTAACCCTATCAAATATACCCCTTAAATTACCTACTGTACCAACACATCTACTTGAATCAAATAAAGATGCTTTACCTTCTCCCTCTACAAAATCATCTCTTTCCATGCCCAAATCGAAACAATCCATGTTTCACATAGATATCATTAATCACATCATACAAACACCTATCTCTTCATCAACATCTTCGTCTTGTTTTAGAACAGTTTCTCCATTAATAACCACACCACCGCTATCAAATCCTTCGGTTGAAATTATTGTCATTCCTGTTAGAGGTAAATCTTATCGATTGAAGTCTAAGGCTCGGGGCAAACATCCCCGACAGTCCCTTGCACCTCCTTGGAAATATTCAGGTTTTCCCTCTTCTCAACAATCTAATGCCACAACATCCATGTCAAGATCAGTTTTTCCATCTACGACATCTTGCAATAATCAATCCACATCCAAAAAATATCATCTTTCAACCAAATTTGATTTTTCCTCCAAAATACAAAATTCACACATCCAATCTACATCTACTTTTTCTCCTAACGCTAAGTCGAGACATCCTACCAAAACCCACAAGAGTTACCTTCCCCATGACACTTCAGTGGGCTCATACACAGATATCTTTCAACATTTAACTCAAACATCTACCATCACACTTCCTCATATTAAAGCCTTTTATCCCTATGGTCCCAAGCCATCGTGGTTGAATCCTAATTGCAGTTGTGCCTATCATCGTACCCCAGGCCATGACATTGAACATTGTAAGGCCTTTCGATCAATCGTCCACAACCTTATTGAGAAAGATGATTTCCTCATTCAGGGGAAAGTTCCTTCTCCATCTACCTTGAATCCAATCCATATCCCATTTGTCAGATCTCCCATGATACCTCTATCCACATCATCCCTTAATATCCATCCAGCCCATGTCATTCCTCCTAAGGAATGCCCTCCATTGTTCATCAATGTTGCTTATCTTACTAAGCACACTTGTGGTATCCAATCATTTACCCCGTCCAAATCTAAAACAATCTCATCTAAGCTCTTTCGGCATCATTTACCTCCTTCACATATAACTCATTGGGGGAATAACCTTCCCTCTCCCTTGAACACATCATCCATATAAATCCCTTGTTACTAGGGGACTTCACTCTTTGACATTGTCTTGTCTACCTTATTCATATTCATCCAATCTAAACTATTTCTATCCAAATCCTCATCTCATTCTAAGTCCTCCTTTGAGGCCATGTTTGTCCTTCCGTTGAGGGACAATTTTGTCGAAGTCCACCATTGTGGCCATATTTGTGTCTCCTTCGAGACACCGTTTATTTCATAAGTCCTCCTTTGAGGTCATATTTGTTCTTTTATGTTTATGCTCCTTTTGGGAGTATCATCTTTTTCATTGAAGCCCTCCTTTGAGGCCATGTTTGTCTCCAAAAACCCCATTTTAATTCCAGAAACAATGGTGGATTTTTTTTTTTTAAAACAACGTTCTCTGTTGATGACATTAGAACAATTCAAACACACGTTCGACATTTAGTAATTGTTCTCTGCCCATACCATCAGTTTGGATCATACTATTTCTATTGATCAACGCATGTTCCCTGTTCAAGATATTTACAATATAAGAAGAAAAAAGATTCAATGAACCCTTCAATCTCATAACAGACCTCTAAAGTGCTTTCCAAATGACTCGATGAACTGCCGATCTTCCATTTTCTGGCTCGGAGTTTCCAACGATCCTTTCCATTTCATGAGCTCCAACAACCGATTCTCCAAGTGACTCGGCAAAAACCGATCCTTCATGTCTGTTTATGAACCATAGTATATTTTATATACTTGTTCTCATTTTCCCACATGTTATCGAAGTGATCCATAAAAAGATGAGCCCATCTGAATATTTCCTCACCAATGGGATAGTGACAAGTGTCACCCTGCATCTTAAATCTCAAGAGGACAACGCAACCAGCAATTGATTTTGGCCAAAAATTTTCAAATGCTTTGCATGATCATATTCCTGTGTGATAAGGAATACGTCCTTCACTTCACTTCACCTGTTATCTAGAACTGGTCACCAGTCATTGTTTATTCCGTTTTAAACTTCGATACCTAAGTAATACTAAGCGGGTATAGGAAGGCACTCCTGGTAACTAAAGATAAAACAGACAGTGGTGTCACCCCCACGACTCCGTGTGTCTGATTACCTTTAGTTTCCGGAGTCACTTATCACCAGATCCATACCCTATCCCCACCCCAGCTAAGATCTACACATTCAGCCTATGGTGATTCTAAAGAGTTTTAAATCGGGAGGGAATTGCTACTCCCTGCAACAACCTGTGTCGTCATGATAAGGCCCCGTCTTCATGAAGACACCTTGCTGTAGGTAGGCGTATACCAAGGTCCTGCAGAATTTTCATGCCCAAGGGAACTTAGCCATGACTTAGTAGGGGGTCCCTAAGCAATTTTCAGCATCCAAAATGATCCCAATTGATCCTCGGTTTGGCATGTTGTATATACTATGAAGGACTAGAGTTCGTTATGTATCGTGTGGGGTCGTACCCAAGGTTACATTTCCTTATGTGGTCCCATTTCTAATCATTAGATTAAGCATTCCGTACCAACGGACATAATACACTTTACCTACAAAACTTAACCAAGATGTTTCCAACTGCAACTTATTTCAGAATATTAGACTTATTAGACCCCATTCAAGCGAGTTCTAATCCTTGAGATACATGAATTCATTTATCCCTAAACCTTATATAGTTAAGGATCATTAGTTATGAACATATGCATCATAACCTTTACTGAATTTTATCAAAATGAGGGTTCACCCATGAGGTTTGAAAACGAAGTTCAAATACATCTAAATTGATATTCCTTAGCTCCTAAACTAATTGAATAGCATCTGATTAGGACTCAGCCCGTTTAATTCTTTTTTTTTTAATGTCAATTCAAAATTGCGTAGCTTTACCCTGTATGAACCCATTGCATTATCAACTTATACCTGTATTTAAGTAAGAATAAATATCTTTCATTGCAACATCCATCCGAGGATTACGCAACAATTCCAAATTGATAAGTAAACATTTTATTCCCAATTTACATCACAATATCAATCTGATATAATTATTGAAAATGTCACACTTGAACTGTATTCAATATTACAATTCATAGTTTGTAATTTGCCAATCCCAATTGATCCACATAGTTTGCCATGTATTTATACAATCCATGGACATAAGAATTGTTTTCTTCTATCACACTTCCTCAAAGAGGAATAAAAGCAACAGTTACAATTTAATTTACACCAAATCATTAGAGGCATCAGAAGACAGCCAAGTCTTCATAATCAAATTTCATCTGCAAATTGAATTGCACGGGTCAGTTCAATGAACTGAGCACATAAGCACTTATCCTTAAAATAAGATGCTTCAACTAACTGTTTCAATAAAAGAACCCTGCTTTTATGAAACAACAGCAAAACATCAATCTCGAAAAGCACAAAAGAGAGATCAGCATACCCACTAATTCATCAAAATATCATCACAACCAGCCAAGGGACTGCTGTCCCGTTTTCACATAATCATTGCAAGTATCAATTTACAGTATTTGCAAAGTTAGGAATACAAGTAGCTTGCCTGCCTACATAGCATACAGTTATCTTTTCCACGCCTTTCATTAATAACAATTGCAAGGAATGAAAACTAACTGAAAATAAATCCATTACTTTCCTTTCCGTTCATGAAGCATGTTAATTTTAAGGCATTCAAGTACAACAAGAAAGCGAACAGCAATGCATATAGTAGCTCTCATCTTAAGCACTATAATTTTCTTCATTCACGAATTCCAGGTCCCTAACCAGACGAAAGAAGAAAGATCATTTTCCTAAAACATTAATTCATATCTCTATTTTCTTTCCACATGACCGTCCTAACAGTGGAATCCAAAAAGGACAAATCAAAATAACAGTTCAGCAGTGAAACTTACAAAATCCACTCGGAATTCACTTTCTGGCAGCAAGAATAATTTCATTTATTTCCAGTTCATATGAATGCCAAACAGGTTAGTAAGACATTATATTTATCGTGGAGCAAACCATATCAATATGTATATTAGGTATTTGCTATACTAGAAGATTCCCTACTTCTTACACTGTATAGCTAACCAACAACAATTTTGCAACCACATGAGTATGTATATTCATATAATCTTTTATACCTCTGAACACATATAGTTCTTTACGACAAGTTGTACATTGCTGTTACCTACAGCAAGATCGAGGCATATGCACAGTAAACTCCGATGTTACCTTCAGAGTTCCAAATATAAAAAAAAAAGATGAATTCATTCTCTATTATTTCATTAAGAACAATCATTGTCTTCGGAATGAAGTAAAAACATTCCATCACGTTTTTCTAAGCAAGACAACTCAACTCAGACAGATAACAATCGAAAACGTTCTCATTGATAAGCAAGAAGGAAAATGAACAGCCAAACGTGTCATCCTTTCTTTTCCCAAGACCATTCGTGTGCTTATAAAGAAAACCAATATCGTATTCCATAATAATCAACACAACAGAGAGAGAAAAGAAATTATTTTCTTTTCAAAAGAAGTTTCAGTATAACACGACCTCTAAACTTCTCATACATCCTGTACCATCATAACACGAAGGACCCATATGACAAGAGGCATTATCACAGTGGTGAAAACAACCATACCAGTCTACCGGTTCGGATATAAAACTCTAAACAGTGAATACCCATTCCATGAAGCTCAAAAGAAAATGATATTCTTTTTAATTCTCAAACAGCATACAGCAACAAAAGATCTCATTTCCTTCAATGAAACTTCAGTACAGAAACAAGTCAAGCCGTTCACACTGCCTTCAAACATTGTGACAATAGATCAATCACACTAAAACAATTCTGCCTGTACTATAAAAACATCTATTTCATACACCATACTGTTCGAAGAAGTGTTTCCAACCAATCAATTACAAGGACGGATTAACCACAACAACAAAGGGGACGACTGTACCCCGTTATTTCCAAAAATGACAGCAAGAAAGGAAGGAAACCCAAATCATAGCAATAAAACACGACTGTAATTCCCATTTTTCTTTTTCACAGGTAATAGCAGTTCCCAAGCACAACATCAAGTAGGACGATTACACTATAAGGAATAGTTTATACAGCCTGTCCATTTCATACCACATGTACAGAAGAAGAAAATGTTTATTTCTTTCTACAACATGGTCAGCAACCACAACGGTAATTCCTATTCCAAACAAATTGAAGCAACCACAATTCAGGCCGAGCAACCAAGCCATTTCATATCATTTTCCAAGAAAAAGAAGGCAAGAATCAACAAATCCATTTGCCAAATCAACTAAAAAACAATCAAGCAATCCCAACCCAAGAGCAGGGTTGTTTTAATGAAACATTTAAATCAAGCAAAGATTTTTAAAGAGAAAGGGCTTAACATGCCTGTGTTCTCTCTTTTCCAGAACTCGAAGAAAGCTTCGTTTTTCCGCGTTTTTCTTCCACAACGGCAACACAATATTCCCAGCACTTTCTTCCTCCATCTTCCTGGCTGATCAACAGCCTCAAAACTTCCAAGAAAATGCCAATGCAAGAGCTGGCTCGACCGAACCAGGTCAGAGAAACCAAATGCAGAGCAACTTTACAAAAGCATCGAACCAACAAAAATGAAAATCAATTTTTCTTCATGCTGTTTCCAAGGCAGGCTGGTCGCGAGGACCAAGAACCATTAATGAAATAAAGGCTCGCCCTTTTTCCTTATTTTCTACGCCACCTCCACTTGGGTTGGTCTCCAATTTTCAAATTTTCCATGCAAATGAATTTAGCCAAGCTTCCAAATGGATACATCTATCTCCTACCTGTCCCCGCCAAAACTGGCGCCGTCCATGAAAGGGACAAGCTCATTAATACCAATGAATGCCTCCTACCCATCCTTTTCCCTTTCCTCCCAAGGGTCTACGTACCCCCTTAGTTTAGGATTAGTTTAGGTTACATAGTTCATTCGACCTAGGTCTTAGTTAAACCTTAGGTTTTTAGAATTTAGATTTATTTTCCTTTCTTTTTTTTTTTGCAATTTAAAAATCCACTTAGGATAGTAGTGTAGGATGTATGTTAGGCCTTAGGGTTAGTTTAGGTTTAATTCACACTCCAATCTAACACTAACAACTTCTATTCCAAATCCACGTCGCAGAGCAGGACGTTCCGTCCTTCCGATTACATGCCAAGTCCACCCGTCCAGGTGTTTCTCGCCCCACGAGGTCCATGAATTCGACAGTCCTTGTCGTTGGCAGGCTACATTCACACCTGTCGAAGTCAGGCGCTGCACGCTCCATAGTGGCCATTTCAAGTGTGAATCAACATAGAAACACAAGAGGACCTCTCCTTCGAGACACCTGTTTATGCTGTCAATCAGCACAAGAGCAAGCAATTCGACAATCCTTTGAAACACACAAGTACAATATTTGTTCTTCCATGCAATGCAAGAATCCAAATTAGCTCCTTTTGGGAGTATCAAAACATATCTTAACATGTTTGCTTCCATTCCAAGAGCTATAACAGTATGTAAAACATTCACCAAGTTAACATACAAAATCAGAGTGTTACATCCATTGAGGGACCTTTTTCTCTAAGTCCACCTTTTTAAATATATTTGTGTCTCTTCCGAGGCACCATCTATTTCGAAGTCCACCATTGTGGCTATATGTGTCTCTCTTTTGGGACACCGTTTATTTCATCAAGCCCTCCTTTGAGGCCATGTTTGTCCTTCTATGTTTAAGTATCTCTTAGGGCATCATTTATTTTCATCTAAATCCACCATTGTGGTCATATGTTTGTTTCCTTCAGGATATAGTTTTTGTTTTCTGTTTGGCTATCATCTCATCTTATTGAAACCACATTGTCTTCTCTCGTGGTGTTGGTAAACCAGAGACAGAATCTATTAATGCATTACACTTGTGACCAATCTACTGTTAGCATATTTACTAATGAGAACTTAGTTACATCCTTAGATTGTTATGCCATCTTTAGCCTCTTCCATTTGTCATTGTAATAATCTGAACTATATGTTCCGCCTTCACTATTTATATGTGATCCCATAACCATTACATCCATTACCTTCTCATTCTCCTGCTGCAGCCATGCAAAGTGTCCAAGGTGTCTCTTATACATTCTTTATCCCCTCTTAAGTGGTTTACTTAGCTATTCCCAGCTCTCCCCTATGTGAAGCTCAAATTCATGTATGCAAAAGACAAAATTAAAGTTAACAAAAATAGACTAATCCCTCGAAGGAAAGTTGTTCATGCAAAAAAAAAGTATACAAATCAAAATCCAATCAATGTCAAAAGAAATAGACCAATCCCTTAAAGGACAACTATCATATTATTCTTGCCATCCATATTATGTATAAAGCAGACCATACCCTCAAAGGATGGCTACTCTGTTATTATGGCATCTGGAAAGTTTTCCGCATTGATCAACCTTCTTTTATCAATATTTTCTGAAAGCTTCCCACATTGATCAACTTTCTACTATTGTTCTTCCCTTTCCCAGAGCTGGGCCATAGACTTAACGAACACCACCTTTGGAGATCCCTCTTCCCGCGTACAAGTCACATCTTTGATCCCTTTGTCATCTCAACATTAGGATTATAAGTGTTTTTCATCCATATCTCCCTCATGATCTTTTGGTATAACTAATTATCGACGGTTATTATATTAACACCTGCTATTGGCTACAAGTGTAATGCCTCGAGTGGTACCCTTTCTTGTTTATCTCCAATTTAGTTCAAAACATAGTTTCCATGTACACCCTTGCTACAACTATGTTCCATTCATCTACTCCAAATCATTTTTTATAAAAATCTTCGTCGATCCTTTCGCAGGACATCATCATATCCATTTCTAAGAATCTTTTCCCATCTTTTTTTGACATTTTTGTCTTGGAAGATACCATAACAGCCGTCACTTATTTAATATTATTCTCTTCCTTAAATATTTGCTTTGCTTTTGTTTTGTCGCAAAAGTACCTCTATCATACTTTTCGAAGAAACAAGACTTCTTTTTCTTCACCTTCTAATTTGCTAACACTATTGCATCTTTCCTATGAAACATGATTGTCATCATATTTATTACCCTTTTAGGGCATTTTATCTCAAATTTCTATCATATCTACTCATCTTGTCCACATTTATGATTATTTTATCTGTCTTATGTTGGAGCATTTTTTCATCCTTGTACTTGTTAACAAATATAACTTATTTTGTGTCTTCTCGTGCCTTATGTTGGGCATCTTTATATTCATTTTCGTTCCTTTTGCAGACACATGATTTTTTTCACACGATTACTTGCAAACAAAGGATTGCGCACATCTTTCGCATTTAGTTGCATATATTTTGATGTTTTCCTATGACCCATTGGTCAACTTGGTTTACATCCATATTGCAGTGGTCTTCACCCACTCACTGGTATGTAGAATGTTGTCATTTGTCTCTGTTGAGACCGCAATTGTCCTCTACCGATGTGATATTGAAGTCACCGCCATACTTCTTTTTTATTGTTATTGCAATCTTTTTTTGCCTGAGGCATCTTGTCTTTGGTCATGTCTTCATCCATCCTCAGACAAATCTTTCATCTAACCCTTTTCGTTTTTGTCTCATGGCTTGTTATTGCAAACCACTCAATAAAAAGAGGAAAATGTAGACACCAAGTTTTGGTATCACCCCGTGTTTTGGTCTCCTTCAGCAGGCTTACTCAAATCTCGTTTCCCACTGACAATTCATATTCAGTTAATTAATCTTATAACTTACTTAATCTTTTAATACATGTCAAAACTATATTATGTTAAATAATTTATTTTTTTAAATAAGTCATATCGTCATATTTAATAATTAAATAATTCAAAAATATATATACAAATCAACAACCCCACGTGTTCCCCACTTAAGTAAAAATCACTTCTCACCTAAAAATCAATTCCCACCTATAAATTTAATTCTCTAAAATTACTAAATTAATAAACCGCCCATAAAGTCAATAATTCAAAAATCTCTCTATCCGACAACTCCAAAAATCAATAGTATAAAGTGAGCACATGACTTCACTATTACACCTAAATATGTTCCCACTCCACATCACACATTTCCCTTTTTTCACATCATGAACCCCACCATCAAATCAACTCTTCATCATGTCCTCTTAATCAGGATTTATTTTGTAAATTATAATTATTTGTTAATCCTTTATTTTAATCCTAATTCAAGTTATAAATATAGCTTTCTCCCACTTTAGAAAAGGAGAAGAAAATTCTTGAAATTTTCAAGCTTAAAATTTATAATATTTTGTTAAAATTGTTTGTGAAGCTTTGAATCATAGTGTGGAGTGTTTGGGGGCGAAGCTCTATCGGTCTAATATTGTCACTCTAACGATCAATTTTTTGTTATTTTGAAACACTGGTTTGGTATTATATTTATATTATTTATTTAACACATTGCAAATCTCTATAGTTTTGGCGTGTCATCTTATCGTTGGATATTCATTATTTTTTCTTGTGAACACGGGGGTTGATAGCCACTGAGGAAGTTAACGCTTCTCGGATTTGCTTTGTCAGGCAGCCCCTGCATATCGTTATCTAATCTTTTTTTTCATCTTGTAGATCTATCTTCTTTCTCGTAGATCTATTTTTTATGCGCCTATATCCAAAATCCATATCTACATATGAGGTCCTAAGCCTTCTATCATTCGAAGTTGGTGGCTTGCAGTCTAGGTATTCACCCGAATAAGAACAAGTTTTGCATATCAACATTTAGCACGCCTGATGGAACACCAAATTAGGGGGAATGTTGATCTAGAAAATCCGTTCTCGCGCGAGTGAACACCGATACTGCAAGCCACCAGCAACTTTGAATGATAGAGGTCTTAAGACCTCATATGCAGATATGGATTCCGGATACGAGCACAAAGAAAATAGATCTGCGAGAAAGAATATAAATCTGTAAGATAGAAACATATTAGATTAGATAACGATATGCGAGGATTGCCTAACAAAGCAGATCCGAGAAGCGTTAACTTCCTCAGTGGCTGTCAACCCCCGTGTTCACAAGAAAGAATGGATATCCAAATATAAGATGACATGCTAAAACTACAAAGATTTGTAATATGTTGAATAAACAATATAAATATGATATCAAGCCAAAGTTTCGATATAACAACAAATTGATCATTACACTTACAATATGTGACCTATAGAGATTCGCCTCCAACTACTCCACAATATGATTCAAAGCTTCACAAATAATTTTGACAAAATATTATGAATTCTAAGCTTGAGAATTTCAAGAATTTTTTTCTCCTTTTCTAAAGGGGGAGAAAGAGTTCTCTTTAACAAATAAATGATTAACAAAGGATTAAAATAAAAAATTAAAATAAAGGATTAACAAATAATTATAATTTTCAAAATAAATCTTGATTAAGAGGACATGATGAAAAATTGATTTGATGGTGGGGTTCATGATGTGAAAAAAAGGAAAGGTGTGATGTAGAGTGGGGACATGGTTAGGTGTAATAGTGAATTCATGTGCTGACTTTACACTATTAATTTTTAGATTTGTTGTCGGATAGGGAAATTTTTGAATTATTGACTTCTTGGGTGGCGTTACTAATTTAATAATTTGAGAAAATTAAATTTTTAGGTGATGATTAATTTTTAGGTGAGAAGTGATTTTGACTTAAGTGCGGAACATGTGGGGTTGTTGATTTGTATATATATTTTTGAATTATTAAATTATTAAATAAGATGATATGACTTATTTAAAAAATAAATTATTTAACATAATATAGTTTAGGCATGTAATAAGAAATTAATTAAGTTACAAGATTTAATTAACTAAATATGAATTGTCGGTGGGAAACGCGATTTGAGTAAGCCTGCTGAAGGAGACCAAAATACGAGGTGATACCAAAACTTGGTGTCTACATTTGCCCCATTTTGTTGAGTGGTTTGCAATAGCAAGCCATGAAACAAAAATAAAAAGGGTTAGATGAAATATATGTTCAAGGATGGATGAAGACATGACCAAAAGCAAGATGCCCCAAGCAAAAAAAGATCGCCGTAACAATAAAAAAGAAATATGATAGTGACTTCAATATCATATCAGTAGAGGACAATTGCGGTCTCAACGAAGACAGACGATAACGTTTTACAGACCAGTGAGTTAGTGAAGACCACTGTAGTATGGATGTAAACCAAGATGATCAATGGGTCATAGGAAAATATCAAAATATGTGCAACTGAATGCGAAAGATGTGCGCAATCCTTTATTTACAAGGAAACTTGTGAAAAAAAAACATGCGTCCGTAAAAGGTACGAAGATGAAGATAAAGATGCCCTAGCACAGGGCACAAGAAAGACACAAAGTGAGTTATATATGTTGACAAGTACAAGGATGAAAAGGTGCCCCAACATAAGACATAGATAGAATAATCATAAATGTGGACAAGATGAGCAAATAGGATAGAGATCTAAGATAAAATGCCCTAAAAGGGTAATAAATATGATGGCAATCATGTTTCGTAGGAAAGATGTTATAGTGTTAGCAAATTAGAAGGTGAAGAAGACAAAGAAGTCTTGTTTATTTGACAAGTATGATAGAGGTACTTTTGCGACAAAATAAAAGTAGAGCAAATATTCAAGGAAGAGAACAAGATTAAATAAGTGATGGTCATTATGGTATCTTCCAAGACAAAAATGTCAAAAGAAGACGGGAAGAGATTCTTAGAAATAGATATGATGATGTCCTACGAGAAGACTGACGAAGATAAACAATGTGACAGGGTTCTCAAAAAGAGAAGAGGTCAATGTGGCAAAGAGAAGAAAGAGAACGGTAATGAAAGGGATAGATGGCGATACATAAACGGAGGAGGAGAAAATAAAGAGTGGAAGGGTAAGAAGAAGATAACAAAGAAGGATTATAGAAAAAGGGGGAAATGAAGAAGGAAAAACAAAGAGAAGACAAAAAAAAACATAGCAGAGGATGAAATTATGAAAAAGGGAGAACGTTATTCAAGGTGAAAGGCGTGATGAAGAATGGAGAAGAGGAAAATAGAGAGGTAATAGAAAACGAAAGAGATGATAGAACAAAGAAAATTGAAGGAAACATATCATAGTGAGGAAATCCAAGGCAAAGAATATGGAACTGACCGCATGGAAATGCATGTGGATGATGAGATGATAAAGGAAATGGGATAATGCTGAAGAGTCAGGTTTTCGACAGGGAAGTAAGGAGGAAGTGCGAGGTAAAATGGGGAAAAGGACGATATAGAGGAAGTAAAATAAGACAAAGATCAGAGAGGAGAAGACAATGAAGAAAATTATGTAGACATAAGGGAACCAAGAATGAAGATATTTGGTAAAGAGTGAGAAGCATAAGGAACGTAAAGAGAAACTTGAGGGAAGGAATGACATCAATTGGAAAAGAAACGGAGATGCATGAGATGAGGATATGCTGATGACAAGAAAATAGAGAGAAGGTGTATGATGAAGACAGTGAAGAACTTGGCAAGGAAGAATGGAAGATAGAGAGGTGGCGAGGAAAAAGAAAGGAAGGGATAAGAAAGGCAATGCCAATGAATGGATGTTAGGAGAAATCCACTGATAATGATCAGTAGGAAAAGATGAGAGAAAAGATAAGACAAGTTGGAAAGGAAACAAAGAATGGGAGGGGGAACGCCAATGAAGGAACATTAGGAGAATTTCTCCTATAATGATCAGAGGTCAGAGATTAACGAAGGAATAAAGATAGAATGGAGGAGGTCAAAGAAAAGGATTCAGGCTGTGCGAAATGGGGATGAGTGATTTTTAGGAGAAGTCCACCGATAATTACTAACGTGGAAACGGAAGATGATGATGAAAGAATGTTAGAGAGAGACCAATGATAATGATGGCTAAATATGGGAGTAGATATGTGGGAGAACTCTAGAAGACGGAGTCGAAAGAATAAAGAAAGGAGAGATAACAATGTGTAGGAAGATGATGACGAGGAGAGGATGCAGTGGATGAAAATGAATGAGAGAGAAATGAAGAAACAAGACATGAAATGAAAATATTTATATTTATATTCTTTATTCAACACACATTGTTTTTTCAACATATTGCAAATCTCTGTAGTTTTGGCAAGTCATCTTATCATTGGATATTCATTTTTTCCTTGTGAACACGGGGGTTGACAGCGACCGAAGAAGCTAACGCTTCTCGGATCTATTTTGTCAGGTAGCCCTCGCATATCATTATCTAATTTTATCTGTTTCCATCTTGCAGATTTATCTTCTTTCTCATAGATCTATTTTTTTGCACCCGTATCCAGAATCCATATATGCATATGAGGTCCTAAGTCCTCTATCATTCGAAGTTGCTGGTGGCTTGAAGTCTCGGTGTTCACCCACACGAGAACGAGTTTTCTAGATCAACATCAAGAGTGGGAAAATTGATCTTTTCATGAAATCATTCATCTTCTTTGAATTGCAACTTTAAATGATCTCCTACATTAGTAAGGTACTTGGAAGAAGTGAAAACAAACTGATTTTCTTCTCATTCAATAACTTCTCTGAACATCCCACTTTGTTTTTCTGAGCAAGTTCTTTCCAGAATAGGTTCACATCATTGACATAGAGGTCCTCACCATCCTTGGAAAAAATTTGTAACATGGGAATATATTCAAGATTCATCATAGCTTGGGAAGTAGCAAGTGCAATCTGAATTTGAATTTCTTCACACGATTCATGCACATTCTTGCCTCGTTCAAAACAATTTTTGTCAATATCCGTTCGCCCAAAATTGTTTTTGATACCACTTTTAAAATTGCAATCCTTGCTTTTTCATATAAGCTTTCATCACCCATGAGTGAATTTGTCAACGTAGATTTTTGTTCCGAATTGGCAGAGCAATCTGAAGTGGTGGGAACAAGTTGATCTTGAACACTCTCCCAAGAATCTTGCATCTTTTCACTTTGTTCTAAACAACTCTCTTTAATGCAGATCAACTCAACATTTTCCATGCTATCTTCCTCCATGATAGAAATGTTGTCTTCGCGATTGGGGATATTCGAAGGAGGTTCAAGAACCTTCCTTCTTTTTCACTCACGAACTTCTTCACACAATGTGAAATAAAAAGACATGATTTCACATCCGCTCTCACCAACCAGGTTATTGGGGAATTCATCGAGCTCATCCATTGGCTCCGTCTCAGCATCAAACATCAGTTTATCAATAAGAGTAGCACAAATTGATTCATATAAGTCTTATATTTCCATAGTCTGAGTCAAGAGTTCAAGACTAAGTTAAGGATCTTCAGTTTCTTCGGCAGCCTTTACGATGTATTACACAGATGGCTCTTTCGAGTTTGCCATAAACTCATCTTTAATCTTATGGGAAGGACCTTTTCATGGTGCCTACAAGAGACAGATGAAAATATGATCTATATGCGCCCATGATTCATTTGAAACATCCTCATTCACTTCTTCCATGCTTTTTGCTTCCATAGATTCACTTTCTTGCAAGCATGGGCACACTTGATTCACGAAACCTTATGATAGGGAGAAGAGATCCATGCTTTGTCGGAAGGGTACTCTTTCGAGTTCAAAATCCATATCATCCACCTCTTAGTGGGAAACAGAGAACCATGTTGGTGCAGCAATATGGGAGGAATTTTCAACTCTATCTTGATCATCCATTATCGAATATTCATGCTCATATGGAAAATGAAAGATTTAATATTCACCATGATGATCAACATAATGATCTTTGGGTGAGAATGATGGAGTTGATTCCTCAAGGAGGTTATTCTTAAGTTTCTCGTTCTCCTCGAATTTGAAAATAAAATGGGCCTCTTCCGTTTGGTCATCCATGATTGAATCAAGAAGGGAATTTTATTCTTCAATCGTCTCCATTTCTTCATTCAACATTTCTAAACCACTTGAAGGATCAAAATAGGAAGGAAAATTATCCATGACCATCTTAAATTCATCATCTTTGTTCCATGATGCAATATGGATTTCTTGCACTTTTTCACATATCTCTATTTTGTCATTAATCGAGGGATCAAAATTTGAAAGGAGATTATCCACGATTACCTCAAACTCATCATCTTGTACTTCTTCGTTTTCAGTAGATTCTTCGGAAAGCATTAAATCATCCATCATGCAACAAGAATATTCCTCTCTTGAATCCATTACTTTGTCAGCGGGATGTGCATCAAGCCAAAATGAGTTGTTGAATATAGGATCAACAATCATGTCTTCTTCATCATTCTCCTTTGAGGTACTGATTTGATTTTCATCAGAAGGCTCAAGGATAAGATCTTCTTCAGCAGCATCCAAGAACCTTTCAGGGATGAACCCCCATGTAGTATGAACGATCCTTGGGATCTTCTTCCATAGGATAAATCTCCTCTTCTTCCTCTTTGTTAGGGAGCTCTTCAAGTTGTTCATACATCCCTTGCAAAGCTTCAGCATATTTCAGACTTTCGAGGTAAGATTTGGGGGTTGGAATTTCCTTGCATAATTAATTATTCTTTCCATATACTCAATTTTTTGAGGCTGCAATTTCATCGTTTCTATATGCAAAGAAATCATCCCAAAGGAGGGTGATGAAAGACATGGCTCTAATATTTTCATTCAATTGTGCATGATTGAGAGTATTACCTTCAAATTTTTGTTCTTCTTGGGCTTCACACAACATCTTATATCTTCTTCTTGCCTCTTTCAACCATTTATTATCTTCTTCTTCATTGGCAAGTTCGTTTTTCTTTCATCTTCCTAACTGCAAATTATTGTTTGAAGTAGGAGACCCTTTTACCATTCTTGAATTCTCCTCTTTGTGAGGACTAGTCCAGAACCATGGCTGATCAACAATCCACATTTCTCGACCACCGTCTTCTTCTTCTTCTTTGTTGTCACTCATTAGTACTTCACTTCAATATGGAAATTTCTTCATTGTGATGCAGGAAACGAATGTGATAGGGGTTCGTTCCTTGATGGAGATGCCTTCAAAAATGATATTATTTTGAAATCTGATTTTTTTTACTTTTTTGAATGTGTACTTTTTTTGTATTTTTTGATATTTTGGGCAGAGATCTTTTTGGGTGCACTTGGGAAAATCTCTCCCTAGTGGAGTCACCAAAAACTGTTGGTGATAAAAATTTTCAGTTGGATAAATTATTTATCTCCACCAACATTCACGGGGCTACACCCCTCTGCCTTGAATGGTACAGTTCTCATTATTGAATGTAACTAATCTAATCCTAATCTAAATGGTGTGGGTTAGCCTAGAAGATCAGGGATCACACTGGGTCATTCCACTGAACATGTGGCAAGACGCTTGTATGGGGGTACAAGGGAGTAAATTACAGTAATGTAGGGAGGACGGAAACTAGGAAAGGAAAGTTATTGTCGTGAGTAGACCAATTGCAAATTTCACACCCAGTAACCAAAGTAGTTCAACATTCAATATAAAGGAAAGAAATAATGAAGCTATCTAGTGAGAATAAAAAACTAGACACAAAGTTCATGGATTCATTTATCAAAGATACAAAGCTCTTTTGGGATCACTATACTTGAAAAGTGCATAAAAGAGAGAAATAGAGGAAATACAAGAAAAGGGAGAAAAAAAGACATAGCTTTTATTTCATGTGTATTGACACAAAGTTCGACAACTACAATCATCAATTGCTACAGAGTGGAAATTCTTCAAAATATGGATGCTTTGGAATGGAGAGGCTATCCCAATTTTTAAAAAAGTGATTTGACCTCTCACCTCCCTCATATGACTCTTTGATTCCATATTCCACTTGTGTGCTTTCGTTTGCCATTAAATTTAGTATTTCTCTTATATTTTGAGAAAATACTTTTACATTTTTAAAATATGTCACTTAAGTGAGTAGGAAAAAATAAAATGATGAAACCAAATGAAGAATTAGAAAGGATAGAGAAGAAAGAAGGAGAAAGAGGATGGAAAAATAGATGCTTTGAAGTCTGAATGAACACTTCATCTCCAATAAAGATCAACTTCATCGATGAACTGGTGAAATACTCTAATGTGATGACGAACTCTGGACCTTGAACTCTTTACACCATGAGAAATCGTACTTGTATGACACACAGACACCTTGAAACAAGTCTTTAGAAACACTATTGAATTATTCCTTTGGTGACCACGTGTGTCACTCATGAAGATACCTTTTGAAGAAGTTATAGTTGGAAAATGGACCTTGATGACCTTTACAACGTAGTGATACTATTGCACTGATTGGAAAACTATGATGAATTATATTGAAGAATTACTATTCTACAATATGAAACGAAACCATGAAATGACATCATTCCTTCATTCTTCTGGTTACACACTTGGATGATAAACTGGAACAACTACTATGGTATTGTAACCATGACGATCCTATCACCTTGAATACAATGATGATTGAAGCTGAGGCTAAATTGATACCTGTGAATTTGACTTTCATGGATCCTGGAACACTTTATTACACCCAAAAAGGGGGTGTTACTAGATTTATTAAGTGACAATTTCCACCCTCTCTGACTCCAATTAGTCAAATTGTCTTTCTGGATCATCCATGTGCACCTTGCTTCCATCGAAATTGTTATTTGTGTGGACTTACTAAAAATAACAATTGCATGTGTAGAAGGATTAGTATTTTTAGAATGTGGGGTTATGAACCTTGGTTTTTGATGAAACTAATTGTTTTGATATGGGTTTTCCCTCTTTAGTGCACCTCTGAAATTTCAAGTCTACTTGGCTGCGTCTGAAAAGGGAGATTTTAAATTTTAAAATTTTGCAAAAGGGAAACTAGGGTTTTCTTAGTGCAAAAAAACAGGCCATGCACGCAAATTCTTCCACTTTGGTTTTGATAGCATTTGAAAATGTGAATTATTTCAAAAAACCTCATGTTAATTCGTACATTGGTCTTGAAGTTACGGCTATTTTTACTTCACGGGTTAAGGAGTCATTCTGGTGAAGAACAAGCCTAAAGCCTTCAAAAATACATGATTTTAAATGGTTTTCTTCTTCATTAGATCATGAGAACGTGGAGGAAATGGATGCAGATGAAAATGGTGGAGGAAGTAATCAAGAAAACATTTGGTAGAGGTTCAATAGTGGATGGAGAGATGTGGGAGGATGTAGGAAAAAAAGTCTTGAATATATAACTTTTTGCACAATGAGAGGGGGTGAGGCACATTTTCTTGCCCCCATTGTCTCATTGGTTTGGGACAATAGATTCACTAAATTTTTTCTTATCCTTTTTACGACAAGTGATGTTCATTCATTCGACGAGAGAAATGGGGGGGAGGTTAAAATAAGCACATGGGGGGTTACTGGAGGTTTATAAGGGCGTATTGCATGTACATGGGCTCTATGTGAGGAGGGGCGCAATTTTTTTTCCCTCTTGTCCTTTTGGAAAGGGAAAATGGAGGTACAAAAGTGCGCTTTAGTGATATGTTGACATATGTCCTTCAAAAATTTGACTAAGTATCAAAACATGCTACCTTGGAAAGAGGCTTGTAAATGCCATATCTCAGGCTCCCAGAGGTATTTTTTGGCACTTATATTATTTTTATTGGAAATGACATTTTTAGATGAACGAAATGGGTATCATCTTCTGATTCTTCCTGAAACTCCTTCAAAAATTATCTTCTTCCTTGGAATCACCGAGTGTGCTCGCTCAAAATGAACTCCCCCGAGAAGCGCCAAGGGTTTCTAAAAAATCTGAAATGTTCCATCATGTACAAGATATTATTAGATTTAAAATGGGTGTATTTTTTCCTCCTAACTCATTATGGAGTTCCCAAAATCATTCAATGAAGATCAGATACATGTTTTGACTGTGTTTTCCTCACAAGGGCTCAGGCTGAGTCATATGAAAACCCATGTGGAAATAAGTGGGGATTGCACATTTTACCATCCTTAACTAGGTTTTATGTATCGGTGATGGGTAGATTGTATCTTTGCATGGATTTTTGTCCCCATTACGATAGAAAAAGGTGCAAATTTAAATTTTATTCATCCTAGGTGAAAATGGAGACTCGCCTTAGAAGGGAAATTGGAACTTAGGATAAAAAACCCATTTCATTGTGTATTCGATCTAAGAAAAATGCGACCAACTTTAGGAGAGAAAATATGTATTAAATGTCTTTTGTATCCTTCCCTAGGAAAATGTGACTTGCATTGGGATTGAAAAGTTGTTGGGAAAAGCATTTAATATGGGAAAATATTAAATGAAAGCATAGGGAAAATCGTTGTAAGTTGGTTGGTTATTTTGGAGGTTGTTTTGGATTTCTTCTTCCTTTAAAAGGAGAAGTCGACTTGAGGAAGGGTATTCTATTCCTTATTCACTTGATAATTTTCTGATTTGTAGCTTTTACATAAAAAATTTCTAAGGACGAAAACCCTTAGTATTTTCCCTCTTGTGGATGAAAACCCCAAGAGTGTGTGAGGGATCTCTACTCAGGAGATTCTATTGTGCTTACACAAATTTTTAGTCATTTGTAGCAACTGTACGAAGGAGTATTTTGGCATATTTTTGTAGCAAGGATTTAAAGAAATATTGCAGAAATTGTATGTTCCTTACACTAGCTAGAGCGACCCATCTTTTGGTGGGTTTTTAGTGTATTTGAGACATTCCAGGTCTGAAATCAATTGCTGCTTATTTTACCAAAGGGGATCGAAATAAATAAATTTTAAAATTTTTGGAGGGTTCTATAGTTTTTTTTCAATCATCCATATCTGTAGATTTCTGGGGAAAATTTCAACATATTATATCTCTGAAAATCTTAAATTTTAATCTATGTATGGGATGTCTAAAATCAGTGAATCAGTTTTAGATGGAAAAATATAATTGTGATTCCTGATTTCAAGTGTATTCCAATCTTCCCTAGTCGCCATTTTTAGAATATAACTCAGATCTACAGTGGTTAGTTTTGATAAATATTTTATACAATTGCAATTGGGTGTTGGGGTTTGCATAAAATCCATATATGGAAAAATATGTCCAAGAGGGGACACTACACAACCAAAATCAAAATTGGGGGCATATCCTCTGATCTTGGGACGTCCATGGTTGGCCACAGCGAATGCATTAATCAGCTGTAGATCCGGGAATATGAGGATCTCGAATGGGGTTATACCCACCATCCCAACCATCACAAGACAAAGATCAACCGGTGTGGATTGAAGATGAGGAGGAAGACTAGCTACCTCTATGTCCTATCCTGACCATGGATCATGCATATACATTAATTTCCAATGTGTTGCAGAATAACTATCAGGTAGACCAATCAAATTCTAATGAATTACCATGTATTCATTGCCCATTTTCTAATCTTTGGTCGAATGAGGGATTTGTTGAAGCATAACAAGGAATATTTCATCAGTTGTTGCCACATAGTTGTAGTCATGCCAGGTCCATCAGCAATATTGAAAAAATGGCAGAATTGACAAAGACTATAGAAGTCATGTCGTGCAAGAAACTTTGTATTAATTACAATCTAACAGCAGATCAAGAAGGGCGTTTGACCACCATATTACATGCAAATAAAGGAGCTTTTGCATTGGACTACGAAGAAATGCATGGCATCATCCCGGAGAAATACACACACCATGCGTATATAAAGGATGAATGCAAGCCTATACGCCAGCCACAAAGACGAATGAACCCAACCGTAAAAGACATAATAAAGGCAAAATTACAAAAGCTACTAGATGCTAGGTTTATCTACCCTATTTCTGACAGCCAGTGGGTTTCACAACTAGTCATTGTATAGAAGATCGCGGGCAAAATTTATCAGGAGATTCAAAAGTTACTAAATGCTAGGATAATCTTTCTCATTCATCATTCAACTTGGGTAACTGATATTGTGCCTGTGAGGAAGAAGAGTGTGGAGATTCAGATGTGTGAAGATTCCAAAAATCTAAACCAGGTTTCTCTCACGGATAATTACCCACTCCTTATGATGGATCAGATCTTGCAGGTTGTCACTGGTTTAGAAATGTTGTCCATGCTCGATGGATTTCCGGACTATAACTAAATCGAGGTGGATGTCCAAGATTAGCATAAAACCACATTAACAACTTCTTGGGGAACATTTTCCCATAGAATAATGTCATTTGGTCACATTAATGCAGATGCAACTTTTTAGAGGTCAATGGATTTTCCCTTTGGTGACTTAAAGGGCAAATGTATAATGATCTACTAGGATGATCTGACTGTGTTCTCGAAGAAGAGAGAAGATCACTTTCAGCACCTAAAATATGTGCTTCAGAGATGTCAGGATCATGGAATTTCACTGAATCCAAAGAAATCTATCTTCGGTGTATAGTGATCTATTAGGATGATCTGACTGTGTTCTCGAAGAAGAGAGAAGATCACTTTCAGCACCTAAAATATGTGCTTCAGAGATGTCAGGATCATGGAATTTCACTGAATCCAAAGAAATCTATCTTCGGTGTCACAGAGGGTAAGTTGCTCGGACATATCATCTTTACAGATGGAATCAAAACTAATCCAAAGCGAGTTCAAGCAATCCAAAAGATTCCTCTTCCAACAAGTAAGAAAGGTGTACATTCCTTCTTTGGAAAAATTACTTACTTTAGAAGATTTATCCCGAATTTTGCAAAATTAACTAGGAACATAGCCCAAATGATGAAAGAAAAGTAATCTTTTTATTGGACTAATGAGGGAAGGAATGCCTTTGAAAATATCAAGAAATCTATTGTCAGTACTGTCCAGATTTCGACAAAGATTTCATAATCTACTATTATGCCTTCGAGTACACCTTAGCAACAATCCTAGTGCAAAAGAATTTGCAAGGATGCGAAATGCCTTTAGCATTCATGAGCTATGTCTTGAAGGCTCATGAGCTGAAGTACTCCCAAATAGAGAAACATGCCTTTGTTGTGGTAAAAGCAGTGAAGCATTTCCACTTCCATATCCTTAATTCTCATTCCATTGTGTTCGTGTCAGATACAACAGTAAAGTCAATTATTACATGACATGAATTTGGTTCTAAACGTGGCAATTGGGTAGCAAAGGTCCAAGTGTATGACCTGGATATCAAGCCCACTAAGCTTGTTAGCGGTAAGGATTTATGTGAATTGTTTGCTAATGGTCCAAGGAGTGAATTAATTGAAAATGATGTTGTCAGTGTTCCAATTTTACTTTTTCTTAGTACTACCGATGAGTGGTATGCAAACATCGCTCATTTTCAAAACTATGGAGAATGTACGGCACACTTGAGTTCCAAAAGAAGAGGGTTGTTAAGCTTCAATCTACACAGTATCTTCACTGGGACAATTCATTGTTCAAGAGAGGAATTGATGGTCGGTTCCTTAGATATGTTGATAAGGAGTAGCAAAAGTGATTGCTTAGACCTTTTCATGATCAGGCCTGTGGATGTCATTTTTCTTCAGCAGTAACAACTCATAAGCTTCTTTGTGTAGGGTATTACTAGCCAACGCTTTTCAAAGATGCAACAAAGTGGGTGTCAAACTGCGAAGCATGTCAAACTTTTGTGGGTAGACCCAAGTTGGCCACATTGCCTCTTAAACCAGTTGTAATTGAAGAGCCCTTTCAGCAATGGGGGTTAGATTTTATAGGAACCCTCAATCCAACTTCAAGTGCAGGGCATACTCATGTTCTGACATCAACAAATTACTTTACAAAGTGGGTGGAGGCAATTCCAGTAAACAGGACCACTTCCGAGATGGTCTGTGATTTCATTAAGAAAAACGCATTGGTTAGGTTTAGAATTCCAAATAAGATTGTCACAAATAATGCCCCCAACTTTTCTTCCCATGAGTTGATTGATTTTTGTTATAGGTATGGGATTTCTCTTGCACATTCTTATGACTATTATCCACAAGGGAATGGGAAAGCCGAATCAACTAATAAAAACCTGGGTGATAATCATCAGGAAGTTTGTAGATGAATCACAAAGAAATTGGCATAAGAAGCTTTATGATGCTCTCTGGGCAGATAGGATAACACCAAAGAGAGATATTGGAATGTCTTCATTCCAATTGGTGTATGGGACAGAAGCTCAATTTCCAATGACAGTGGAGTTGCCTACACTTCATCTTGCAAAAGTCCTAGAAGATGGAGAGTTTTCGAATGCTATGGAGAAAAGGGTGATGTACTTGCAGAAGTTGGATGAAGAAAGATTGCAAGTTGTTGATAAAATATCAGCTCACCAGCAGAAGGTGAAGCAATTGTTTGACAAGAAAGCCAGACACAAGGATTTCCAAGTGGGGGGTATAGTCCTACTTTGGGACAAGAGACAAGAACCATGAGGAAGCCATGGTAAGTTTGATTCACTTTGGCTTGGTCCTTTCAAAATTCTTCATTTTGATAGTTACAATTCTTACTATTTGAGCTATATGGATGGAACTTCACTTTCATTGCCATATAGTGGCCAATACTTCAAGTTATTCCAGTCTTGAAAATGAATAGTAGTCCTTTTGTATAAAGTTATGTAAATAGTTTTGTACAATCTCTATTTTTTGTCTGTGTGGTGTCTTTTTGTTTGTGTGTTCTTCTGTATAGTCTTGTTCTGTATAAATTTCTCAATGGATAACGCATTTGTCTTGAAACCAAATATTCTAGGATCCTTTTCTCTATCTCGTTTTCATTGTGTGCCAAGTTATTCGAATCCCTAGAAGGAACCAACTGTTATCACCCCTTTGTCACAATTATTTGCCTTTGTGAAATCTTCAAAACTAAAAATTTTCCAACAATTAGTTTTTTTGGTGTTTTCAGGTCAAGGTCCTTTGTATTATGGCAATTTCGGAACCCGGAGGAACAGATGGAGCTTGTTCCTTTGGGCTTTCGGTTCTCCGCATCCCCAATTTAGCCACACTTCATTGAGTCTCTTTGTATTGCGGGTCTTGATGTTCACTGAAGAATTGTTTTGTCCAAGTCATTGTTCCCCGCATCTACTTTTTCCTCGCATTCGCTTTTCATCCATAAGCTTTACACGAGCATCCTTTGTATTGTGGGCATTGCGGACATTCATAGAACCCATGACCTTTGATCATTTGAGCTTCATGTTCCTCGAATGCTTGACTTACCCGCATTGCTATGTGGTTCCCTATATTGTGGAGATTTCGGATGTTTAGGGAACTCATGACCCTCAGGCCTTCGATCTCCGCATTCTCTTGTTCTCTGCATTGGCTTTTAACCTGCAACCATTTGACCAAGTATTCCTTTGTGTTAGGCAAATGCGGATATTTAATGACCCTCTGACCCTTTTTTCCCCTTGGGATTTGTGTTCTCCGCAAACATGATTTACCCGCACTTGCTTGATCCTTTTTGTATTACGGGGTTTGTGGAGATTTAAGGCATTCATGATGGAATGTCCCCAAATGGACATATTTAACCCCAAATGGATTTAAGGCCAATCCCAAACCCCCAAATACAATTTATAAAAGATGAAGCAATTTATTTATATGCAGATCGTAATTTTACTAGGACAATGCAACTAGAGCATAACAAGAAACTCATGCAAATCAACCAATAAAATATAACTTCTCCACTCCAATCTGATCTACCAAATTTATAAAGCCAAAATATGAAAGAACATATATATTTTGATCCACAAGAAGGATGAAATTAATTTATTTTGGAACCCCAATCTGTAGAAAATTATGGCTACTTTAAAAATTCATAACTCCCTCAAAAATGCTTTGATCCATACAAATAAACTATGCACTGATTCAAAAAATTAAGGATAACGCAATGATGTTACCCATTCATGCAGATGACCACCATAAGTTCCCTAAATATCCATAAAACCAACTCACCACTAGGGTTTTGAGCTAGAAAAATACTGAAAATGTATTGCTTTAATTCATAAAAATAAGATTAACAGATGACAGCATAAATCAGACCTGAATATCCTTGAAAAACACTGTAAATCAACCAGAAGGTAGGTCGTTCCTCCTTGAACATGGAACATACAACTACTACAATTTTATTCTTCAAAACCCAGCCACAAAATTGTTGTTGAAATAGCTAAAAATCTGAGTAGACACAATGGATAATCTTGAATAGAAAATCCCCAAATACTATTGCTGAAATAGATAAAAATATGAGTAGGCACAATGGATAACCCTGAATAGAAAATCCCCAAATACTCTAAGAGGGATTTCATCCTCTAGAGATAAAGTTTAAGGGTTTTCGTCCTTAGAAAGAAAATGCAAGCCAAAATCTTTACACAAATATGAAATTTGATAATAAACAAGTGATGCCTCTCCTAAGCAAGTCAATTTTCTTATAAAGAGAAAAATTCCAACTAACCTCTCTCAACATCCAATCAGATTTGTCCCTTGATTTAATATTTTTACCACTAACTTTTCTCCTTCATGCAAGTCACATTTTTCTAGAAATAAACAATTTGTGTTAAGTGTTTTTATCATTTGGTTCACTTTTCTATTTTTATTAAGTCCATTACTTTATTATAAGTGCTTTTTATAATGCTATATTTATTTTTTTGCACTTCATAATAAAATAATAAAACTTAAGTCACCCTTATATATTTCCCTTAACAGTCAGATAGACAAAATAGGTTAAGGGTCTTCGATTGGGAAGGGGACATGACAGTCCTCCGTTCCCAAAATTGCTCGCCCTCAGGAAATTTTTTAATTTGTTTTTTACCAAGTGTCATGCACAATAGAAATAGCATGCTGAAGTGATCCGCAAGCTTGGCACATGTTCCTGTCAAGTGGGCTAAAACTTACCACCATATATCATCCAAAAGATGTGCATATACATATACTTGGAGTAATGGTTCAACAAACTCCATAATGAAGACTTCGTCATTCTACCTTATCATGCATCTCATAATGGAAATAAATTGGAATAGGTAGCAATAAATAACACACATTAGTATGCTCTTCATACCTCAAGAATATCACCAACATCCTCTCCAATCTTGGTCTTCAAAATGTCTTGACTTTGCTGTAGCAAAACTGAGTACACTGGGTTGAAATTCTTCATAAATCAGCTACTACAATAAATGAGATGGCATACCTTCTTCCACACACTCTTCAATCCAAGCAATTTTCTCTCCTTAGCAAGATATTTCCATGCTCTTGGCTATCATATCTGGAGGAATATCATTCCTCATACCTTGTTTCACACTAAGAGAAGACATATTTTCCTTGAACTCTTATAGGTGTTGTCTTGCTTGAGGGGCTATCCACCTAGCAGCTCTAGCTTTGTTATTCCATTCCAAACATTTTTTAAAGAGTTTCCATCACATTCTCCTTGCTTGCATATATAAATTTCTTTTCATGTCTATTATCAATCTTTCTAGCAAGCAAAGTTTTACTAACTCCATTATTTTGCTCAATGGAAATCATACCTTTTAGAGCTTCTTCTTCTTGCATGTTGGAATACACAATGGGCTGATTTGCCTCCAATTGTATATCTAAATTGGTAGACTTCGTGATTTTGTTTCCTTGCTCAACTTGCACATCAAATATTTCTAGAAATATTTGTGAGAAATTTGCAAGTGAATCAACGCAATCAACCATTTATGCCACCATTTATGTGCTACTCCATCCATGTATATAGAGATGAGCTTGAGGGCGTCATCATGACAGAAAGGATTACAACACAAAAATGTCTTAAATTCATTCAACCAACATCTGGCAGAGATTTCCTTAGTTCCATTAAAGAAAGGGACTTGGGTCCACTTCATCTTTTTCTATCAATTGCATTCAAATTTGATTTTTCTTTCCTTTCCTCACACGCTGGGAGAATGCACTGCTCTAATACCAATGCAATGTCTTCAAATGGACATATTCAACCCCAAATGGATTTAAGGCCAATCCCAAACCCCCAAATACAATTTATAAAAGATGCAGCAATTTATTTATATGCAGATCTGAATTTTACTAGGACAATGCGACTAGGGCATAGCAAGAAACTCATGTTAATCAACCAATTAAATATAACTTCTCCACTCCAATCTGATCTACCAATTTTATAAAGCCAAAATATAAAAGAACATATATATTTTGATACACAAGAAGGATGAAATTAATTTATTTTGGGACCCCAGTCTGCATAAATTATGACAACTTCAAAAATTCATAACTCCCTCAAAAATGCTCTGATCCACACAAATAAACTATGCACGGATTCAAAAAATTAAGGAGAATGCAATGATGTTACCCATTCATGCAGATGACCACCATAAGTTCCTTAAATAGACAAAACACCAACTTGCCCCTAGGGTTTTGGGCTGGAAAAATACTAACAATTGGTTGCTTTAATTCATAAAAATCAAATTAATAGATGGCAACATAAATCAGACCTGAATATCCTTGAAAAACATTGTAAATCAGCCAAAATGTAGGTCGTTCCTCCTTGCGCATGGAAAATACAACTGCTGCAATGTTATTCTTCAAAACCTAGCTGCAAAACTATTGTTAAAATAACTAAAAATATGAGTAGGCACAATGGATAACCTTGAATAGGTAATCCCCAAATACTCTAAGATGGTTTTTCATCCTCTAGAGATAAAGTCAAAGGGTTTTCATCCTTAGAAAGAAAATTCAAGCCAAACACTTAACACAAAAATCTGAAATTCGATAATAAACAAGTCATGCCTCTCCTAAGCAAGTCGACTTGCTTATAAAGAAAAAAAGGCCCAACTAACCTCTCTCAACATCCAATCAGATGTGTCCCTTCATTTAATACTTTTACCACTAAATTTTCTCCCCCATGCAAGTCACACTTTTCTAGAAATAAGCAATTTGTGCTAAGTGCTTTATCATTTGGTTTGCTTTTCTATTTTTATTAAGTCCATTACTTAATTATAAGTGCTTTTTATAATGTTATATTTACTTTTTTGCACTTTATAATAAAATAATAAAACTTTAGTCACCCTAATATGTTTCCCTTAGTCATCGGGTAGACAAACTAGACTAAGGGTCTTCGATTAGGAAGGGGATATTACACATGACCCGTATTCCTTATGGCTATTCTTCCCCGTCAACCTGCTTTTGTCGCACATTGAAGCCCTTTCTATACATTGTGGGGAATACGAAGGTATTAGCCACTCGTGCCCCTTGTTCCCTTGGGCCCTCATTTCCCCGCATCTCCCTCATATCTGCAATACAAGGGGAAAATGAGTAAATTGTTCCACATGTTTTCTTGTCCTCCGCATTACACTAAAAACCCTAAAATGACTATTTTGCAAGCCATTTGTCGAATGGAAAAATGTATATAAAAGGGTAAAATAGTTCATTTTTCATGATTGCAACACGAGAATATTCACTGTGTTGTACATTTTTTGTTCATGTGCCCTCATGTACATTTCTAGTTGTAGCTTTTGCTTTTCCCAACCATTTTCAAAAATCTGAGCTGCGTTGTGATCCTGAGGAGACTGCCATCTTCCTGACATAAAGGTAAGCCATTCGAGGAGCCCCTGCATTCATTTGAAATCAAATTGAGTCTCGTTCCCTACTGTCTTGTTGCCATTGTTAATATTATTTCCTTAGGTTTGTCTTCCCACCTTGCCACCATGAAGTTTTAGTATAGGGGTTATTAACACATATCCTCTCTAGAAACATCAGTACCCAATATTGGAGATAGTGATGTCTGACATGTTGACCTCATTGACTTCTGGGCCCGCATTTCTGGAGATAACCCTACTCCTATGGCTTAATGCATTAAAGATAGCGGGATTGCTCATGTCGTTGGTTTCCCTCTCTCTTTACAATGTGCAGATACCATTCTAGCTTGTGTCTCCTATTTTGATCAAGACACAACAAATTAAAGACCCCCAAGGCTAAGTAATTGCTAAATTAGATGTCAATTGTATAATACTGCTTTATAATCCCTGTCATCAAAGAATCCAATACTCTGAGCAAGGTGCAGGCTCAAAGCCTTTTTTAGCAAGACAAGGAAAAGTATAAGGCAATGATAGCAAAGTCTTGGCTTAAAACTCATAAAAGAGGAGCTTCAAAGTTGCCTAAAGTCATGTACAAATCAAATTTCAAAGAAGAATTATCTGATATAATCACTTTGTTGTCTAGATTAATGGGCCTCCCCTCTAACGATGAATTTCAGTTTTGGATGTGTGTTTACATAAACATCATATGTGAAGGGAAGCAAATCTTGAACTGGGGGGAGATAATTTGTGAGAACCTCAATGAACAACTAGCCAATTTACAACAGAGCGAGACATTCTACATGACCTCCTACCTAATGTACACAATTGCAGCATATAGGTGTGGTAAGGTTTATCTCCAGTGAATAATAAGAAGAATGAACCAGTGTATGAATTATACTCATAGTTAACCTTTGAAAACAGCAAACAACATTTTAGAAGAGTCAATAATGCTTTCACAATGTATATTGAGTCTAACAATATACATTTCTTGTCAATGATGCTTTCACAATGTTGTTTCAGGAATAACATTTCTTGTCACTGAAGAAATGGTGAACCAGGTAACTGGACTCCCACAAACATGTGAAAATTAGGAAGAAAGACCGAACAGACACATGGCAAGCCAGTAGTTTTGTCAAGGCAATGAACGCCTGAGATTTATCAAAGGTGGAGTGGAGAGGTTAAGCATGCCTGCAGCGTGGAGAGAAATATCCTCCTACATAATCAAATACCTTACCTGTGAGGGAAGATACTTCATGGTATACACGAACAAGTTCAAATTCCTAAATCACCTAAGGCATGGGAGGATCATAAACATCCCAAATCACCTGTGGAACATTTAAAGAAAATGGAAAAAGAATACCAAAAGGGGGCAAAGAAGGCCCTATCACACCATTGCCTGATTTGATCAATAGCCAAACAAGGGATCCAGATTGTCAAGCCTCAGATACGGAATCCAACTTCCCAACCTCAAGGAGAAGAAGAAACTGAAGAAATTGAGGCTACCCCTAATGAACAACTAGAGGAAAAAGAGAAACATGAGGAACAAGGGACACAATTCATAATACGGGTTCGAAGGGAAGAAGAGACTGAGGGCACAAGTGAGCCCTAAGCAACATGAAGGGTCATAAGAAGCTCTACTGCTATGAGGAGAAGAAAGAGGAAAATTATATTGCCCCCAGAAGAAGAAGAAGACAAAAAGTCCCCCAAAACAGAAGAGGTTGCAATCAACAAGGTACGGCCTTAAGAAAAAAACTCGTAACACCCCTATCTCTGAAAAATCCAATAGTCCAACCTTTAAGAGGAGGACTCCAATGACAAAAACACCTCTTGTGCTAACACTCTCTCATAAATAAGGCAGCCATCAGAAGACTAAACCTAAGGAAGAAAAGGTTCCTACTCCACTAGTGATAGTTGCCACAAATAAATAAAGAATACCCCACTAGAAACTAATAACAGAAGGTCCCACAAAGGAAACAAGGGAATCCTAATTAAAAAATGCATCTTAAGGGGAAATAAAACATTTTAGTAACAATATCCATTAACCCATTTGTATTAACACTAACTTCAGAGATTTTAGCCAGGCATAAACCCCTCTCCTTCTGTAATGTCCCTTCTTGTCTAATTTCGATAGCATAATTAGGTTTTCCTGGGCAATTCCTCCTCCATGATCTGGATTAAAGGAAGAGCAAGGAGAAGAGCAGCATTAATATGTATATTAATAATTTTTCAATGTTTGTTATAAAGCAATTGACTAGAATTATGTGGGTCGTCCAAGTATTAAGGACAAAATAAATAATTATAAGGGGTCGGCCAAGGCATAATGAATGGTCATAAGGGAGCGGCCATGTCTTTTTCTATTTTGGCACCAACCTTTGAAAAAAAATAAATAGGGGACTTAAGGGCAATCATTTGGACATGTCGAACTTTCATTTGAAAAAATCATGATTTTGAGATTGTTCTCTCATTATCTCACCACTTGGGAGGAAAACCCCATGTGAGGTCCATTGTGAAGGGACGAAAACATCTTCACTATTGACTTAAAACTATTTGCATTTAAACTATTATTATCATTATTTGAAATTCATTATTGGTGCATTTCCAGATTTTATTTTATTATTCCTAAAAGTGTGACTTGCATGAAGACTGGATTTTTTAATTTATTGGCAAATTATTTCGTCAAATCAACTTTGTAAATCTGATTTTCCTTGTTTCTGAAGGCTGAAATCTTGAGGTTCGTGATTTTAGTGCATTAATTCATGGGATATTAAAATTTTATATGCTGCTGCAATTTTCCAGTTCATAACTTCATTTCCAGCAGAGTTAATTTTGCATTTCCCTTATTTGATTTGGGCTCCAAAATTCATTACGATAATATATAAATCATTGATAAATATTTGATAATATATGGTGATGATTTTTTTGGGAACAAATTATGTGAAATGGAAGTCGCTGCAATTTAATTTCAGTCAGCTGTAATAATTTCAAGAATTCTAGAAATTTCATATAAATGCTCAAAAAGGGTTATTACAGTGATATCAGAGCATGGATTCTCTAGGGACTGGGGTTTCAAAAATTAAGGAGGTAGAAAATCTCTTCAATCTCTTCAAGAAGACATCTGGAATGCCCTACCATTTTCAGAATTCATAAAAAGGAAATATGATATTCCAAATTCGTGCCACAAAGGGAAAAGAACCAGGAAGAATAATTCAGCCCCTACCTCCATTTTAGCTCCAGATAGTCAACATAGTGAAGTAAGTATTGATCATTGCTTGACGAATAATGATGATGTCTAGAAGAATGAAGAGAAGCATGTGCCTGAAGGTGATGTGAATGGCCATAAATACCTCCCTCAAAAGATAGGTGACACCGGTGATAAAAATGAAAGAAAAGGTGGTGAACAAGAAGTTGCGGTGTTAAGAATGGATGCAACCCATTTCTAAGGTAAAAATGATATAAGGCAGCCGGCTGATCCAATTGTAGCAAAAGACAATAAAGAACCCAAAAATGAAGAATCAAACTTGGGAAAGAGCCACCAAGATATCCCAAGTACTTATGAACAAGGTATGAAGGATGAAGAAGTGGACGGAAGTTTTGTTGAAGGTCTGAGGATCAAGTACATTTCAGATTTGTTGTTCCCTAGCTTACCATCACACAGAACTAATCATCATCATCAATTTGATTCAAATATAGGAAGATTACGGTGCACATTAAGTTGTAAGGGGTACTCCCATCCTTTCTGGAAAACCCCAAATCATGCATGCACAACAGTTAGGATGAAAGTAACAAGGGATGACATTATCCCCAAGATCCATGGTTGGTATACTAAGGTAACCATTTCCTCTTTTAGTTTGATTTGCCATATTCTTGATATTCTTATGTTGGAAAGAATAATTTGTAGTAGTGTTGATAACAACCCCTTTTGGGCCATGGAAATGGGGAGAAACCCCCCTCATAAAGAACAAGATGAAGGGGCTAGAATATACCCAACATCAGCGAAAAGAAGGTCCATTAAAGAAAATCTCAGCCCTACTGAAACTCAACAATATGGGGAAATTGCCAAGCAATCAACAAGAGAGGAGAAGGGTAACTATGTCTTAGCCTTATTGCTCTTTCATATGTCGATGCCTTATGTATGTTCCTATGATCAACATGTTTCAAGGAGTAGAAAGATAGAAAGTGAATGTATGGATGATTGGGTTCAACCCCAATATTCCTTCTACATAGGTGATGTTATAAATTGTGGAAAAAGGTTTCATTTTGAAATCAATATTGTTGGCAACCTCAACATTGTATGTTTGGGAACAAAGGTTGAATCAAACCTTATCAAAGGAAGCTCAAATAATTCCAAGAGGACCAAGGGAAAAGAGGTGTTATACACATGGAATAGGAATGAAAAAATGAGATGTGGTTTTCGTAGCAAAACCTATGGCTTACATAATGAAAGGGGCATTAGCAACAAGCATATGCATGATGAAGAAATAATGGAAAAATCAGATTTGAAGGACATCATTCACTATCACTGTGAGCTATTCGAAGAAGGGAGCATGAATCTCATGGTTGATCCAGGTTATTTCCCACCTAGCAAAAACATGGGTAAGAAAGTAAAAGGGGCTTTGGATGAAGAAAATGGCAAAGAAAATAGCGTTATTCTAAACTCATAAATTCTGAGTTTTTTGGATGATGAGAGCAGCCCAAGGGAGATAAATATGATGTATAATGGCCACCTTTTGGTTGGTACATTTGCTCTTAACATTTGGGCGCCTAATGAATATACCGGAAAGGGAGAAAGAAAAGGAGACCATAAGTTTGGTGATCCATACCTCATTAGAAGGCACATGGGTATGTTGGCCTCATGTACTTTTTTTCTTCTCATAAGGAAACATCATAGGCACCAAGTAAGGTAAAAGGTTCTTTAGCTTCTCTATGTTGATATGCATTATATTTCAGCTTTATCCTTTCTTTGTGAACATAGAAGAAGAACTTTGGGTTGTACTCTTGCATACGTTGTTTTACGTGATGAGAAACTAAAAGGAATAAAATTTTGCAAGCTCTACCTGGATACATTGATTACCCTTTGCATCATAAGAAGCTCATTTTCAGATTTTAAGCAACACTTGTGCCGTTTGATTGATGTGCTTCCAACGAAGGGTGTGCATTGGGTATTTTTGATTGTTGATGTTGGCATAACCAATTGGAAAGGAAGCAAGAATATGGTATGAATTCTCCACAAAACATTCCATTTTCAACTGAATATATGAGTCATTTTCATTTTGTTGCTATTGGGAATAAGGTTTCATGGAAGTCTTTTCATATTGGGAAAGCAATTTTGAATTATTGTCCCATCACTTCTATAATTGACATCACCATGATCAGCCTTCCTATCATTTCCATAGCTCAATCTTTAGCCATGCCATTGATGAATGTATAGGTGAAGATTGATTTGGGTCCATGGGTGAAAACGTGGGAATGGAAACCAACCAATTTTCATATTGGCAAAACAATTTCAAATTGTTGTCCCATCACTTCTACAATTGACATCACCATGATCATCTTTCCTATCATTTCAATAGCTCAATCTTTAGCCATACCACTGATGAATGTATTGTTGAAGATTGATTTGAGTCCATGGGTGAAAACATGGGAATGGAAACCAACTAATTTTCTAATTTTTGAAAGAAGAATGCTTGATTACAGCTTTGTATGGGGCAACCATCAAATTCATGAAGATTATGGGGCTTCCACAAACAAGAAGACAATTGCAAGACCTGAAGGAATATTGTTAGACACTCATGTTTTTTCTAAGTAGTTTGATTCTTGTGTAGATACAAAAATGAAGATTACAATGATCACATGGGATCCAAGTGATTGTGATTGCTTGGGGACAAGCAATCTTGCGGAGGGAGGCCTATAATGCCCTTTTTTTCTCCAAATTTCAATGCAAATTGGATTCCCGAGCAATTCTTCTCCATCGTTGAATTAAAGAAGATAAAGGAGAGAACAAAAATATGTCTATTAATATTTTTTTATATGTTTTAGTGTAATGGACTCAACTATATGGGTTGGACTTGTATTAAGGCAAAATAAATAAATATAAGGGGTCGGCCAAGGCATAATGAAGGGACATAATGAATGGACATGTCTTTTCTATTTTGGCATCAAGCTTTGAAAAAGTATAAATAGGGGTTAAAGGAGTCATTTGGGATATCGATTTTCATTTGAAAATTCAGATTTTGAGAGTGAACTCTCATAACTTTCCATATGGGATGAAAACCCCATATGAGGTCCATTGTGAGGGACGAAAACTTCTCACTTTTTACTTAAAACTATTAGTATTTGCAAATTATTATTTTATTGAAAATCAATTGGTGCATTTCCAAATTTTATTCTATTATTCCTAGAAGTGTGACTTGCATATTACTATTTCTAATTTACTGACAAAGAATTTCATCAAATCAACCTTGTAATCTGATTTGCCTTGTTTCTAAAGGTTGAAATCTCGAAGTTCGTGATTTTTAGTGCATTAATTCATGGGATATTAAATTTTATATGTTGTTGTGATTTCCATTTCAGAACTTCATTTCTAGCAATGTTAATTTGCATTCCCTTATTCGAGTTGGGCTCTAACATTCATAAAAATAATATATAAATCATTAATAAATATTAGATGATGTTTGGTGATGATTTTTTGAGAAAAATTATGTGAAGTAGAGGTTGCTGCAATTTAATTTCAGTTTGTTGTAATAATTTCCAAGATTCTGGAAATTTCATATAAACCCTCAAAAAGAGTTATTACACCTTCAACATCATGTTGGCGAGAAAATTTGTCGAGTGGACAAATTTGTGGGTTTCTTGCCAACACTCTGGGAATCGAAGACCTTCTACTTAAATGGTGCAGCTTCTGTGTTTGCATGCGCGTGAAAAGGTGGATTTTCCTGGGTGTCCTTTCATCTAAAGATTCAACAAGGGCACTCCACCGACCCTGCGGTAAAGGCTAGCAACTGTTTACTAAAGAAGAATTTGTCTGTAAAGCGGGAAAAGGGGAGTGACAAATGAGATAGGAGAACTAATGTTGCAGGTAGAAAATCATATTCCTACACACACTAGTTAGAAATTTCAACACATGCATTCATGAGAAGAAACAACTAAAAATTCCATGTTACTAGCTAAAGGAAACCATGCATACAAAGATGCACACATTCATGTGCCTTGGAAAACACAAACTTCTTCCTTAATTAGCATTTCAATTAAAGTTGTACATAGTATGAGAATGGAGGAAAATATTGAGGGGAAAATAAAAGAAAAATGGCTATCTCCTTTGTTGTCTTTAAGCACAAGGCACTCTTGAGTTTACAAAATCGATCTCCAACCCTTTGAAATGGGAATGGCTTTACAATTTACAGGAAGTGAAAACACTCTTCATATAATCCCCCAATAACTCTTCGTATGTCTTGACATGACTTGAGACTCTTCACCTTCTTAGGAAAACATTAAGTCCATTTTTATAACATAAAGGTGACTTATTACATTAGGAACATTAAGACATACGAAAAAGTGCAACCCCAACATAAAATTAGAACATTGAGAAGAGAGAGAAAGTTGGGGGGAGAGAAGAGAGAGAGAGAGAGCAGAAAGAAGGAAGAATGATGACGATGATGAAAAATTCTCCCTCTGATAAAGTCTGTTGATGCCTACCAGATGAATCGACGAAACGCTCCAATGTGATGAACTCTGAATCTCTGAACTGTTTACAACCTGAGAAGCTCATTTGGATCGTTCACAGACACCTTGGGTTAAGGGTTTGAGAAAACTGTTAAATGGCTTTGTTGATGACCACAAACACAACTCATGAAGATCCCTTCCAAAGAGATAGGAGCTCAGAACCAATCGTGCCAAGTTGAATGAATAGTTACGTCGATGACCGCAACTTCCACCCTGCACATGATACTCTTGCAACTTGAGCCACGAAGTGAGTGTCAAGAGACATCGTCGAGTTCCCTGAAATGAAGCTCAAATGCCCTGTGAGAAATGCCCATGGATGATCCTGAATGATGATGTTGACTTGAATGATCATCCCTCTATGTCCCATTGTGCCAAAATTGTCTTTTGAGTGTGACTTACCATTAATAACAAGTGCCTAGATGTGAGACTTACTATTTTTGGTAAGAGGTGAGTTTTTGCCTCTTCTAGACCATCTTGATGTAATGAACTTCCTCATTCACTCCTATGAACACTACCTTCGCCTCGACCACTTCTTGGGCTGACTTACTATTTTTTAGTAAGCACCCATATAGAGGGTCTGCTATTTTTAGTAAGCGTTCATTTTTCATTTTTTTCTACTTTGCACAATCATTCTAGCTTCTTGGTGATCTTCAGTGCACACTACCTTCGTCGCGCCGCTTTTGATGATGACTTTCTAAACATATCAAGCATGTATAGGAAAACTTACTATTTTTGGAAAGTGCATTTTTGGTTCTTGGTTTGCGACGGAACATATTATTTCGGACTCGGCTCATTGTTGCAGTCACGTCCTCCGAATTTCACTTGATTTCACCCACTAGAATGCTTGGAAATAAAATTTAAAAAAATCGCCTAGCAGTGGCTTCGGGCACAGAGCTCCCATGGTGGCCATTAATGGAGCTCAAAATTTGTAGGTCTGGTTTTTGTCTTCGATCGTGATGAAATCAACTCCATTGCAATATAGTTTTCATTTGGAGTTCGTGTGCAAGTTTTTAACTCGTTTCCATTGTCAGATTGATGGGAAATCCGACAAATGTAAGTTAGGGCACGAGATGGGGTTTTTGTTAGAACAAATGATTCAAGGCAACATTGGACCTCCCGTTTGTTGCATCTTGATCATCTTGAAAAATGAGGAAGTCTGCAAAACACGACATCTCAATCCGAATTGTATTTTGAAAGATATGGAGATTTTTCGATTGGAAGACTTTGTGGTTATCTGGCAAAAAAATTTCGTTTTCTCTTCATTCTTTGTTCGATCTGTTTTTTCTTCTGAGATATCTACATTTTCAATGTGAAGAATATTTTGAGGAGTTGGTTAAGTGCAAGAATAGCAGGGTGAAGAGGATCTTGACAATTGAGCTTTTATGGGCGTGTGTGCAAGTAGCACCAGAAGCAGCAAAGGAGTAAGAATTTTTTGCACATTTTGATTCTTGGGTTGGACGCATTTTTGTGTCCTTAATGTCCCTTTAGCTAAAGGGACATCAATTTGCACATCACGCCCAATCGCGACACTTAGAAAGATCGGACCGATTGAGCATTTGGGCTAGGGAGCTTGAGGGAAGCACCTAGGGGCTGAAATTCAGACGTATGGAGGACCAGAAGGCATATTTGAGGTTGGGCGCATTTTACTGTCCCCTTTGTCCCTTCAGTTAAAGGGATGAAAGGGACATGAATTTGCACATCGCGCCAAGTTGCGACACTTGGCGGTCATCTGTGCACTGTGAGGATAGGCTTCGGCAAGCTCCTAAGGGGTAAAGTGGCGATGTGGAGGGTCTTATGAGTGACCATTGGGCTAAAAAGGGTTGGACGCATTTTACTGTCCCTTATATCCCTTTGCTAAAGGGACGAATGGGACATCAAAATGTGTCAAGCTCCTGGAGCTGACACATGTCTTCTTGAAAATTTGGCTGAGTGAGAACGCGTTCCTTGAGCCAACTTGAAACAGTGATAACTCGGGCTCCCGAATCAGTTTTGGAGGCAAAATTTTATATGATCTTGAATACAAAACACTCAATGAATCGAATGGTGATGGTTTGAAGCTCTAATTCTGACTGTAGCACCTTCAAATGCCCCTTTTTCTCGGGATCGCCAGTTGTGTGTCACATAAATGACTTGCATATGGAAGTACATGAGCATGAAAATCAGAATGTCAGTCAAGGAAAACAACAGCAAAAAGAGAGGCCAAACAAAGATGAAGAAATTCAAAGTCTGAAGAGTTGAGCTCTTAGATTTGGGATGACAAAGATCCCCTTGATGGTTAAGCCTACATAAGAGGCTAGGGTTGAACAAATGGTGGTTATGACTGAATGCCTTGCAGCAGAAGAAGAGCAAAAATAAGAAGCAGATCAGCAGTCAATTTGCTCAGGAAGTAGTTCCCATATATTCACTTTCTATTTGAAGGGAATGCCTCGCCATGGACACATGTTATTTTTAGAAAGTTGCACAATCAGCCATGGAGGAAGAAAGCTTTGACAGAAGAAGCCTTGCAGTCCCAACTTGCCCTCTAGAGTTCAGCACGAATTTGAAGAGTTTGACTTGACATTTCTTCATGCTAAACAAGTGGGAAAATGATATTTTCATTGGCAAGAGAAAGATATCTCATCAAGTAGTAGAGGAAGGAGAGCCTGCTCCAAATCCCTAAAGAAGAGGAGCACAATCTAGCTGTGGAGGAGAAAACTGCAGATGTTGGCAAGGGCTTTGAGCACAAAGCAGGCTACAGGATGTAACCTAGGTAGTTCTTGGAATAAATCCACTTAATCTAATAGTCAAGTTCCCGTATGCTGAAAAGAAGTTTGATCTCTCAATGCCTTTCTACCTTTGGAGAGTGAAGGATTACCATGGTGGTCAAGTTGCAGAGCTCAAGAGGACCACCACTGGAGGACAGTTGAAAACGAGCAGCAGGACAGCAAGCGAGGCAGTTTGGTACCTATCAGATGTGGAGGACTGTTTTGATGGAGAAGAGCCGAAATCGAGAGGATCACCTCAAAAGGATGTCAATGACCCATATCCCAAGCACCATGAGTTTACTGCCATGAAGGAGAGCTTTCATTTGCAGCAGCCTGCATCTTACTCAGCAGCCCTTTGGAATCAAACATTGGAAGATTTAAATCTTCCCTATTCTTACATTGGAGGGAGATTAAAGGACACAAGTGATTCCACCTTTTCTTCCACATGAAAATTAAGACAACAAAAAGTATATCATAACAATCGCAAATCACACATTCAAACTATGATAAACGCAAAGTTACACCAAAGTCTTTCTTTCTTCTTATTAAAATGTTAATTGCTTACAATAAGTGCCTCCAATTATTTCAACACAGAGTCTAAAATAACCAAGTACAACATATAACAGTTGTCTACCCAAAAACTTCTAGATCCCCTTACATGTAAGTTTTTTCTTCTATTTATAATTGTCATGAGTAAAGCATACGGAAGAGATATCCGTTACACTTTAATAAACAAATAACAAACAGTTTGGAGTTGAGAAATTTACTCATCAAAATCTTCATTTAATGCCACCCAGTTACTTCAAAAAGTTCGAACATTAAGCAGAAGAAGTGCTTCATAACTACTTTTTTGGGGCATTATGAATTTATCAAGCAACTTTAAGTAACGGTGATTATACACCACATTACTTAATTCTTACAATGAATATACTCAAAAAGCAAAGAAAGAAAGACAAAAAGGAAGTAGAAAAAATAGAAGAATATCTCAAAGTTCAAATCAGTTTTCAGGCTACTTTATCTTTCTCTTTTCTCTTATCTCTGGTTTTTCCTTTATCTGCTTCATCTTCAATCGCCTCATCTTTTTCATCCCTATGATTCTATCTATAGATAACAAACTGATCCCTCATGTACTTGATAGCATTATTATCTGCATCAACTGTAGCCTTCATTTGTGTTTCAAACATGAGCAATTCCTCTCCCAAGACTTTGCAGCCTCTTATTACCTTCCTGAGACAAGATCCCAACTAATTGACAATATCTTGAATATCTGGCTAATTTGCTCCAGGGACTTCCAGTTAAAAGGAATAGTAGCCTTGTCCATTAGTTGCTGAAACAAAGTAAGAAACGCATCACTACTCTATGGATACTTGGAAGTATCATACTTTGTCAGACCATAAATTACATCTTCAAGTTCTTCCAGAATTTCCTTAGCTCATTCTTCCATCATTTCCATCTTGGTCATAGTGTGCTTTATAATATTTTGCCTAAATGATAAGAAATGTTTCTGTTCTTTCCCCTTTCTAATTGACCCTTCAGGTGCAATAGTTTTTCCAATTAAAAGATCATCTGCCGAAATTCATTAATTTCTTCCAGACTTTGCAGTAGTAATTCAACAATACCTCTTTCATTATCTGCTTCTTGCTTGAGGCCCTTCAATTTATCGCCACTTCTCTTTATACGCAGCAGCCCATTTCGGGCAAAAGGTTATTTGTAAACATTTGTAGTTGTATTAGTGATATGAGCCACTCATTCATCTATAGCCTTTGATCTATCACTTGTCTCTTCCACAATAGTTCCTCCATACGCATAGGTTTTGTGGGGTTCTTGACAACCTTCATGATAATATTACAAAGTTTAGATGATTGCTCTTTCAACTTAGCAACTTTTTCTTTTTCTTCATCTAACTTCTGAAAAAGGTTATTTATCAATGTCTACGTGTCATGCTTTAAACCTTCAGTGGTGACTTCTCCCAAAGGCACCTTTGTAATTGTCAAATCCTCTCTAGTCAATTCTCTTTTTCTTTTACCAACTGGTGGAGTAGATATTTCAACAAACTTCTTCCCCGAACAATCGATGATAGATCTTGAACTAACCTTGGAAATTTTCGGTCTTTTCCTCTTCTTTTCAATACTCCTTAAAACCTGAAACGTCTCTGGCGCGTACTAACAGCCAGAAGTGACATTCCTTAGCGGCCAGTTTAATGACACATGGGTCGCCAATTCTCCTCCAAATCGGTCAAAGACTTGGCAGGGTATGGGTTGGTAAGGTATGCACATGCCGTTATTAATTTACCACTTGGCATTCAATGAAGGGATGGTGCTTGCACATTTTCCCACGTTTTTGTCCCCTATGCTTCTATACCCATGCTAATGTAAAAAGCCAATTTTGGCTCATTTAGAATCTTTTCCTTTATCAATTCTTTCGTTATCTCTTCTTCGTTCCCTAGTATGAAAATGGAGTTCGAACCTCCTCCCTGCTCTGTAATGGCGTTTTTTTGCCTTTTACTGAATGAGAATTCGATGTTCTGATGCAAACTTCTGGAGCAACAAAACGTGTTTTGTGATGCATCTCGTCCATCCTTGCTCGTTTTTGCTTGTTCTCTTCTTGCCTCTCTTCATTGCAGGTATTCTGTGCATGTTTGAGATGTTCATTGCAGAGTCTGGAGCATCATGTTCATGGAGTTTTGGGACATTTTTTGATGTGAAATCTATCCTATGGAGCCTGTGATGCATCTGTCCATCCTTCCCATTGCTCACCTCTCTTTGTCCCATGGCAGTTGGTGATAGATGTCCATACGGTTCTCCTTGTTTGGTGTATCACTGTTTTAGTGTAGGATTTTGGTTGTTTTTCCCTTCTCATCTCTCTCTCTGTCTCCTTAGAAGCATGGTTAGAATGGTAGGATTAGATTAGCCGATGCCTGTTGACTAGAACTAGCATGTGGCAGGTAGTTTCAGGGATAGCTCAGGAAATCAAAGCCTTCTCTGGAGATTCCTGCTCTCGGTTTCACAAGTTCCCACGCTTAGAGAGAGGTTTCCATGTTGTACAATCACACTGGAGCCTGCCTGAGTGATCTTACCTAGACAGCCATGATCTTTTCATTCCAGGGGTGCTGTGATTTTGCAGTCAATCAGGAACATTGAAGACTCAGGAAGCAGACAATGATTGCCTGGGATTGTTGAGTTAACCATTGCAGAGTTTGGAGGAAATAGATGCACTGTTGGATAATGTGTCCATAATTGAAGAAATATGATTGTAACTGGAAGGATCTACAAACGAAGGGAAGACAACTGATCACTTCCTTGATCTTAATATGCAGGCAGAGAATCACTAAATGCTTATAATGCAGAAGTCCTTTTGGAAATCTATGGCCAGAACCAAGTCTGAACCAGATGTTGGATGAACTTCATGATATGATTTATGATTTGACAAAGTATAATTATGAGGAGATATTAGTAAGGACTGTTGAATATAATGAGAAATTGCACAAGTTGAGGAACTTGAAGCAGGAAGCAGACAATGATTGTTGGGATTGTTAAATTAACGTTGCAGAGTTTGGAGGAAATAGATGCACTGTTGGATAATGTGTTAATTAAAGAAAAGATTGTACTCGAAGGATCTACAAAAGAAAGGAAGACAACTGAAACTTCTTCTCTTATTCAAGCAGAGAATAATAAATCTTACAATGCAGAAGATGGAAATTATGGAAGAACAAGTTGAACCAGTTTTGGATGAACTTCATGATATGATTTATGATTTGACAAAGTATAATTCCTCCAAATCTCTGCAAAGTATCATTATATTCAGTCACAAATCCTTGGATAAGCTGGCAAAACTTCAAGATGATGTTGGTCATTTGGGATCATATCTTCGGAAGATAAAGGAAGGTTACAAAATTATGGAAAGGGAATTACTAATGTTGGAGATGGAAATAGAGGTTGCGGCACACGCAGATGATGACGTTATTAAATACATGAGGGATCATTATGGCATCTATAGAGAAAATCACAAAGATGAAGATGAAGATGTGGGTGAAGATAAAGACAACTATACAAGAGAAGAGAAATATCAAGCGAAGACTGAAGCCGTTAATTTTGAATAATTCTTCTACTTCTTCTGCCTCTTCTGCATTTCTTCTTTACTCCTCAAGTATATTCATTATAAGACTTAAGTAACCTAGTTATCAATCACTGATACTTTAAGTTCTTTGATAGTGTTAAATACTTGAGGGTAGTTATGAATCAGTTACTATGGTTTTAAATAGTCGAATATTTTAAACTATTATGGGGCATGAAATGAAGCTTTTGAGGAGGAAAGTTCTCAACTCCTAACTATTTATTAGTTATTCATTTATTGAAATATAATGGATATTGCTTCCTTGTGTTTTACTTGTGATGACTATAAATACAAGAAGACGTTTGCGGGTTAAAGCGGGAGCATTTTTGGGCAAACTATTGTTATACGTTGTACATGGTTGTTTTAGACTATGTGTTGAAATAGCTAGATGTACACATTGTAAATAGTTGACAGTTGAATGAGAAGAAAGAAGGATTTTTGGTCGAACTTTTTGTCTACTAAAGTCTGACTATGCAATTTGTGAATGTTAATGATAGACTTTGTGTTATCTTGGCTTTCATAATAGCAGGCTTCTTTTCACTTTTGCTTAAAGTTGTGAGAATCCATCAATGATTGATTATTTCGTGTGAAAGTAACTTGCTCTGAAAACTACTTGTGTTTGGACACACTTCCTACCTTACATAATTCATTTCTAGTTTTTATTCTCTACATCTACGTCTTTAGCTACCGTATAGTTACTGCCAAATTGTTTAGTTGTGGTTCATGATTTATTCAACTAAAGTAATACCCCAAAATAGTTAGATAGGTAGTTGAATAAACAAATAAAAAACACAGGAGCTTCATCATTAAATTAAGGGGATTTATCCCATGACTGTCTAGGTTGTTGTATGTTTAGCAGAGCATAAAATCTAGCCAACACACTAAATTGGGTGAACGATATGGTGTGCCCAAGATGGCAGAAAACACGAGCAAACCATATGATTGAAGAGGTCAGTCAAATAAATACAAAGAACCCTTTGACCAAGTTTGAAGAAATCTTCTTGGAACCCCTTCTCATCCGCTACCCTACTACAGTTCATCATCTTGATTGCCTCTCTGATATTAGTGTAGGTGAAAAGGTGGCACAAGGAAGGTGCATCAACCTAGATAAGAGGTTGTTCGGGAATATCATAAAGCCTATAGGAGTGAGAGAACATGGAATTGGGGTTAGGTTTGAAGGGAAGAGATGAGTGGTGCGGGAAAATGGTGCACCGAAAATGTTTAGGGGAGTGTCGAAGAGACTCACATAAAGTTCATCTACGCTTTGAAATGAAGAGGCGTTTTTTACAATGAAGGAGACAACAGTAGGAGGCTTTCAAGGTACGATTGGAGGGAAGGGCCTAGTTAAAAGCATGTTGTAACTTTCTATGGAAGATTTTAGACTCGTCATCATACCGTTTGTTCATGGGGAAAGTATTCCATTAATGGGAGGCAGATGAAGACCGAGTGAAACTAGGGAAGGACATGAGGGAGGACTCCTAGATGTTGGAGGAAAGGAGGGTGTATTTGGAAGCCACATTTCCCATAGAAAAACATTGGGACTCAAGGCGGAGAAGTTTCCAAAGATTTGAGGAAAAGGAATTAGGATACGCTTCAGTGAAATGGAAAGTGATACAAGGGGGGCCATGAAGGAGGGGCCAGTGGCAAGATGTGGGGAATGTCAACACGGAGGGACACAAAGACAAAGGTGTGATCGAAAAGTGGAATGGAGGAAATAGAGAAGTGGTTGATCATTGACAAGGAGCTCTAGTTGGAGAGGACATAATCCACCACACTCGCACCACCATGCGATCACCATGTGAAGAGATGTGAATTAGGGAAGCAAGTAACCCCATTGAGGATAATTAGCTCATGTGATTCTCCAAGCTGTAGGAGGTGTCGGCCATAAGCAGTAAGAGGCCCTGAACCATCGTTTGAAGTCATGTGCAAGCCCACTATCTCTGGATCAATCGTCTAAGTGCACAACATATCCTTCGCTTTGTCATGAATAGTAACCTGGAGTGCTCTAGTGTGGGTATTCAAATAACCCAAAAGGATGACTTCTTCGACCACTGAGTATTGGGCAATATTATCATACAAGTCGGTGAAGATATCACCATCAGGACCATTATGAATCGCATAAGGGGAGGATGTCGGAGGGAAGTAACACATTGCAATAAAGATATCCCTAGAGAGGGGATCCACACCCTGAATATGAACCCATAAGAACCTGGCAAGCTCATCTCTAGCAATCTTGTCCTGGAGAAAATCTCTATACAAGAAGGTCACCCCTCCATAACCTCTAATGCCTACCAAGTTCCTAGTTTCTCGCATGTGCGTAGAGTACCAATGATAGCTCATGATATCAGGAAGAGGCCTCACTAGACTCTTTTGAGTCTCAATGATAAATAGGATGTATGTGGAACTAAGAGCATCAAGAATAAGACCACGTGAGGACCAAAAGGAACCATTACTGTTCCAACATCTAATAGTCATGTTCATGTCCAGTTGTACCCCCTTCGTGGCCCGTCATTTGGAAGTCCCAGGAAGAGACTCCCATCCAAGAGGGAAAGTGTCTATGATTACCACCCAAAGGTTTCTGATAACTGTGCACTTCCCTACTTTTTGAGTTCGATAACCTGATAGCTCATGATATCAGGAAGAGGCCTCACTAGACTCTTTTGAGTCTCAATGATAAATAGGATGTATGTGGAACTAAGAGCATCAAGAATAAGACCACGTGAGGACCAAAAGGAACCATTACTGTTCCAACATCTAATAGTCATGTTCATGTCCAGTTGTACCCCCTTCGTGGCCCGTCATTTGGAAGTCCCAGGAAGAGACTCCCATCCAAGAGGGAAAGTGTCTATGATTACCACCCAAAGGTTTCTGATAACTGTGCACTTCCCTACTTTTTGAGTTCGATAACCTGTGACCCGGTAAAATCCTCATCAAAGAAGATCCTATTAGCGAGTGAAAATAATCTTCTCGTGGCCCTTAGAGCCTTGAGCCTATCAGTTGTTGACTTGAACCGAAGGAAGAGAGTACACTCATAACCGAGCTAGGCATGTCAAGGTGAATATCCTAGATGCCCAAAGTGTCCTAGATGAATGAATTCCCAATTATCAAGGGGTTCTGTGACAATTGGGATGAGGTAAGCCCCCTTACCTTGAGATTCAACTCACGCTTGCATCTAAAGAGTTTGGCTTAGACAACCTTCACCCAGGACTGAATATGTGATTAAGTTTCTTGTTTGAAAGCAACTTGTTGCACTTTGATTGCCTCCTACATATTTTTGAGATCATGAATATTTGCTTGTATGGTGCAATTAGGAGAGTGGAGAGTGCTTTCCTTACTGGATATTTGTTCTTTCAACAGAGCATTTTCAGATTCCACTGTTCTAACCCGTTCATTGAGAGCACCAAGTTCCGTGTGGAGGGCTTGGTTAAGAATGTCCATCTGTTCAATCCTATTTAGAAGTTCCTATAGGATATCGTAGTTTTCCTTGAAGCTTGTTTTTTTGAGGTTTAGCTTAGACGACCTTCGCCCACGACTGAATATGTGATTAAGTTTTTTGTTTCAAAGAAGCTTGTTGCACTTTGATTGCCTCCTACATATTTTTGAGATCATGAATGTTTGTTTATATGGTGCAATTAGGAGAGAGGAGAGTGCTTTCCTTAATAGATATTTGTTGTTTCAACAGAGCATTTTCAAATTCCACTATTGTAACCTGTTGATTGAGATCACCAAGTTTCATGTGGAGGGTTTGGTTAACAATTTCCATCTGTTCAATTCTGTTTAGAAGTTCCTATAGGATATCATAGTTTTCCTTGAAGTTTTGTTTTTTTGAATTGGGAGCTTTTAATACCAATTTCATGTTGTTGTCTATTGGTAGATGTTGATCCATATTATCCTAGGTGGAAAGAAGCCCGGTTGGGATGACCGTCTGCAAAAGGGACATAATCAGGGGGCTGAGGAACGAGCTATCGGGGAGGTGCATCAAGCACACAGGAATGACTAGGAGGAAGCTCAACAGAAAGAGCAAGAAGCTTGAAGCAAATGGGAGACTCGACGACACAGGCAAAAGTAAGCTCGACGACAACGAATAAATTGAGGGAGGCTCGAGGACGACGACGACTCGACATCTATAAGATAACCAAATGACGAGTCGACTAGCAATGTCAATGAGTAGAGCATTGGGTGTAAGAATTTGTGTCGAGGCCGAGGGGATTGTTCCCAAGGGCGAAGAGCACAAACCGACCGATGAGCACAAAGTGAACCAAGCAAGCTACGCTTAAGTCATGCAAGGTCCAACGAGTCTATCGAGAGAGGAGATTAGGTCGAGCTTTGGAGAGTTTGAATGGCCCGGAGACACGAGTTGAGCTTGTAGTGTTAGGGTCGAGCTTGAAGTGTTGGGGCTAAGTTGAGAAATGAAAACCGAGTCGTGCCAAGAAGGTACAAGGCAGAGCTTGACACAGGGGGGGAAGAGCTCGACATGATGGAGCTTGACGCAGATGATGGAGCTCGACACAAGTGAGGCTCTTATAGGAAACTTCAAATTTAAAAACAAAAAGAGATGGGAGTCAAGGAATATATTGAGGAGTTTTACAAGCTGGGTATCACGTCAAGGCACATGGAGGATGATACAATCAAGGTGGCTAGATAACTTAATGGTTTGACGTACAAATTGCAGGATGAGTTGAGTCTTAGTAGTCCTAGGAAACTTGAAGAGTGTTATCAACTGGCCTTAAAGGCGGAAGACAAGTTGAATAGAAGGTGATGGAGCTCGACGCAGGTGAAGGAGATTGACGTAGGTGAGGCTCTTATAGGAAACTTCAAAATTTAAAATAGAAAGAGATGGGAGTCAAGGAATATATTGAGGAGTTTTACAAGATGAGTATCACGTCAGGGCACATGGAGGATGATACAGACAAGGAGGTTAGATAACTTAATGGTATGAGGTACAACTTGCAGGATGAATTGAGTCTTGTTAGTCCTAGGACACTTGAAGAGTATTATCAGCTGGCCTTAAAGGCGGAAGACAAGTTGAATAGAAGGAGAATGTAGCATACTAGAGAGTACATAGGTAAGGATTTCAGAGGCAAAGGACAACAAGCAAGCAAAGAAGAGCAACAACAAGGACAAGCAAAAGGAGAAATTAGTTCAAAAGTACAAGGTGCTACAAGAGGTGGCTATTCAAGAGGAAGAGGTAACTATGGAAGAGGAAGAGGTGAGTTTACATGTAGGTGTTTCAAATGCAATAAGTTTGCTAGTCATAGGTTCTTTGAATATCCAAAGAACTCTCAAGCAAGTGGCAGTAGAACAAGAGAAGCAAGAAATAAAATTGTCGAAGCTGATGACAAGGAGAGTATGGGTTCAACAACACAAATAGAGGAACCTGAGACAAGAGGGTCGTTGTTGTTTAGAAGAGTCTTACTCAAACCAGTTAAGGAAAAAGAACCAGCCTAAAGGAAAACGTTGTTCAGGACCATCTGCAAGTCTCATGGTGAGTGTTGTAAAGTTGTTATAGATGGAGGTAGTACGAATAATTTAGTTTCCTTACAGATGGTTGAGAAACTAGGCATTAAAAGGATTAAGCATCCAACGCCCTACAAGGTGTCATGGCTTCAAAAAGGTCATCATGTTCTTGTGACTGAGCAAAGCATGGTAGAGTTTCAAATAGGAGGATACATGGATAAAGTACTTTGTGATATCATGCCTATCGATGTAAACTATGTGCTCTTAGGTAGACCTTGGCAGTATGACAGGAATACCATACACAATAGAAGAGACAATACCTACACCTTAGAGAAGGATGGAAAGAGTCATACACTAGTTACCTTGAAGGATAATAAAGAGAAGGCAATCAGCTCAAGTATGTTGATAACATGGGAAAAGGAGTTATTATAGAAGGAGCAAGATGCATTGGATGAAGACAAGGTAAACATTTCAGATCCTAAACTTACTTGTTTGCTAACTAATATTCATTCTTCTTTGCGTGAATTCCTTGAAATTGAGGAAAATGACTCACTTAGTGAGTGGGAGAAGCAAAGAGAGAATGAAGCAAACAAGGTTGAGTTGAATGATGAAGAACAAAGGTATGGTGATCAGTTTCACATCAAGGCAATGGATGTTCTTTTGCAAGATTTGTTGGATGTCATGGAACTAGAAGAGGTGAGTGAAGAAGAAGTTGTGAAAATAGTACCTATTGTGGCAAAGAATGATCTATAATGTAGTGAATTTACACAAGGAGGTCTAGACACTAATCTAGGACAAGTTGGCAAGGTAAGGCACACAAGACAGCAAGCACAAGAAGACAAACAAATGGTGGAAGAATACAAACACTTTGCAAATTACATAGGCAAGAACATTCATAAGAACTTCAAGGACAAGTGTTATATAAAGATGAAGAACATAGTGGATCTTGAAGAGGGAGTTGTATTTGTTGTTGTGTTTCTTGTTTGTGTAGGTACAACAGGAGAAAACTTGAAGATTAAGGAGAAGACTGAAAATAAGAAGAAGAGACACCTCCTTGAAGAAAAGGCAAGAATCAAGTACAAATCATGGGATCTAGGAGGACATGGACCAAGCAAGGACAATTGGAATGAATCAAAGGATTAGAAGAACATACAAAGAACCCAATGCTCACTTCAAGGAGCAATCATGCACATACATGAGTTGGAGCTCATGTTTTTTCTTTTAAGTTGGGTAGCATGATGCAAGACCATTAGTTTGCATAAGATGGAATAGCAAATTTTGGTAGTGAACATGTTACGAAGGGTGTCCATAGGGTCTTAGGTGTTTTGATGAGCCTTCAAGTGCTCTATAAGTTAAAATTTTGGTGGTTTTCTATTTTCCCACCCAAAAGAGCAAATTTGAATTTCCAAACTAAAATGGGCAGTTTTGGGCTAGTTGGTATTGTTGTAGGGGGTTAGATGTCTTTGGTAAGTTGTGTTGACATCATGTTATGCTTTTTCATGTCTCTTAGGTATAAATCATGGATAAGTGCTTTTGAAATGTATAAAATACCTCTTTCCTAATGGTGTAATAGGATACACATCATCCAAACAATTAGGTTTTTGAAATATAAGAGAAAATAGGTAGAGAGTTTGAGGAGAGAATTGGTTATGATGATTCTCACAAGCTGCGTATTAGGGTTTTTTAAAGAAAATAACTAAGAAATCAAGAAGTTACTTTGTTTTCAAAACCAAGTTGTGTAAGATTGTTGGGAGACTATTTTCTTCCTTCAATCAAGCTATGAATACAATTTTGTTTGAAAGTGATTGAAATTCTTTGCTTGAACACCTGTTGAAGATGGCCAAGCCATTGTCTTGAAGATTTGTAAAGGATTTGAGGAGAGTAAACTCTGTTTCTTGTTATATGGTTAGAAATTCCTTTAAGACCTTGTACTTGATTGTACACTTACAAGAAGACCTGGTGTAGCCCTATAGTATAGCATGTTGATTATGGAAATAGTATTCTATTGTGCTTGAGCATTAGAGGAGGTTAATGGAAACTTGATATAGGCATCTTCTTGAATATGTTGAAGGAAACACAGATTTTGTTTTGATGTTTGGTCTAATGATGTTAAAAAACTTTGTCCTATAGTCCAGAACAAGTATGAAATCAACTTGATTCATAGTGGTACCTTCAGGTGAAGTTGCAGAGTTTGAAATTGGAAAGAACTCATTTTCTATCGATTTAAGCTTACTCGGGCTTCTTGGAAATCCTACCTAGGGTTTAGAGTAATAACACTATTTGAACCCCTTAAATAATGTTTCAAAAGCTAAAAATTTGTAGGGAGACTTCTAAGCAACCCCTGCATTCAAAATTTGAAGGTTTTGAGTGTTCAAAAGCCACTATTTGCATGAGATTCATGACAGTTTGCCTCTAGGATTGGCTTTTACAAAAAGAGGCCTAATTGCAAGCTTCAAGATAGCAAAAAGGGGGTTTATATTTGGAGTCAGTGGATGAAACTCTATATGAAGCTAAAGGGAAGAAATGGGTATCTGAAAAACCCTTCAGTTTGTTTTGGAAACCCCTAAGTGAAAATTCATGGTTGAAAAACCCTTAGGACATGGTTTCAAGGGTGAAGACCTAATTGGTTGAGAGCAAGATAGAGTAAAGACATTTTCCTTCAAAGTGAGGTCAGAAAAGTTTGCATTGAGCTTGGAGAGCCAAAAGGGTAGTCAGATCAACTTTCAATTTGTCTAGGGTCACTACAGATTGTTCCCAACACCAACCCTAGAAAGATAGTGCTCTCAAGAAGCAAAACAGGACAATTTGGAGGAGTTAATGTAAATTTGAGATTTTCCTTGGTTTTCAATCAATGTGAGTGTAGTTATTACATGAGATGGACATGTAAATAGACCTCTTGAAGTTCATATTCCATTCAAGGCTATGATGAACCAAAATTTGCATGTTTGAGAGCTTTTTGGGCTTGAGAAAGTGGATCCTCTAATAGGGTAAAAGGAGAGTTGGAGTGGTTTGATTTTCACTAGTTTATTGATTTGATTGGTTTCCCATAGAGCTCTGCATCAAGGAGCATCCAAGTTAATAAGCAATCATGGGCGTATGCACAAAGATGGGGGGCCAAAAAGCGGACACAAATCCACTTTTTGGCCATTTTGGCCATAACGCGCTCACATTATGGCTCGGTCGCGCTATAACGCGAAAATGGAAAATCTAGGTCACATTATAACGCGATCGCATTACGGCTCGGGTTTACCAAGCCGAAACGCACTCACGTTATGGTTTTCTATGCATTTCATCTTGTTGGGGTTTGAAATACCCAAACCAAAGGCTTGGATTTCCAAACCAGAGGTTTGGACTGTGTATTGCGTGATTAAAAATGTGTTTGACAGAAAAACATCAAAATTTCACGTGTGCACCCCAATATCTCCTACATTAAAACATAATATTCAAAAATAAATTATACTACGATGTCAAGCTCGTTTTTACCTTGATGACGATATAATTCTTTCTAAAATATGATTAGTTTAAGGCTTTCATCCATAATTTCTTTTACTAGTGCCTTGTTTTCTTGCAAAAACCTATGCATATGTTTTGGTGCACAATTTACGATTTTTTCATCCAATTTTTTTTTTAAAAGTGTTTTTTTCTAAACTCCATTCTACACGCACTCAAAAAAAACTAAAAAACAACTTTTTTCTAAAGTTATGGGGGTGCATACACAAATATTTCATTTTCGGGATATGTGCACTTTGAAAATTAATTAAAAATTATATATTCATCCAAAAATTATGAAAATTTAGTGGGACCTCATACATGGTCTTAGCTAACTTTCTACCAAAGGGATTTGAAAAAAAATATATACAACTCAAAAAATGGGGGGGCGCACACACAATAGGTTATTATCTTTTTTACATAAAAATAGACATACTTTGTGTGCGCACCACACATTTGAGCCTTTTAATCTCAACCATTTTTTTAAAAATAGTAGTTTAGAAACTAGATTCTGAGCTCTACAGTACTTATTCTTATTACTTTGTCAAATTTTGAGCATAAGCATGCCGAATTATTCGATGAAGTTCAGATTTCGTTGATTTCAAGAAAAAGGTGTCCCTTTTTACCCCATTTACACAAAAATAGACATACTTTGTGTGCACGCCACATTTGAGCCTCTTAATCTCAACCATTTTTTAAAAAAATAGTAGTTTAGAAACTAGATTATGAGCTCTACGGTACTTATTCTTATTACTTTGTCAAATTTTGAGCATAGGCATGCCGAATTATTCGATGAAGTTCAGATTTCGCTAATTTCAGGAAAAAAGGTGTCCCTTTTTTACCCCCTTTTGGCCCCCCCATCTTTGTGCACTTACCCTCATGCGTCACTAAAAAAAGCTTAAGAGTAGCAAATGAAGATTTGCACAATTCCAAAACTCCATTGCCTTAACCATTTGTGATAATCGTTAAAGCATATCCAAAGCCGCACAAAACAAAAAAATTGTGCAACACTATGAATGTCACGCAAGCTTACAAGTCCACGTGACACTGAGGAAGTTGTGCACACTTACCTAAGTCATGCAACACTACAAATGTCGCAGAAGTCTATCTAAAGCCACATAAGCTTGCCAAATGGCACGATACACTAAGGAAGCCACTGAACACTAGAGAAGCTACAAAATACTACATTCTTGTAAGACCACTCCCTTAAGCTTCAATGATGAGATCAATATCTAACAAAAACACATGTAAACATCAATATAATTCACAGAGAGCACATGTGATCCTTAATATGTCTATTTTGACCAATGACCAATAGAATGTTTCATTTGATCTTGATCCTACAAAAGGGAACTTTTGGTATCATATTAATGGCTCTAAGAGGCAACCTAAAGAATATTATATAGGGGAACCTTTGCCTATTGAAGGCGTCATGTTCTCCCCCAGAGCTCTACAAATTCTATATATAGCAAGGAGTTGGGAACTCATAAAATACCTCTTGTATCTTGAGAAGCATTGAGATCGAATTACTTGTTAAGTTTTAACCAATGTGGTTTTATGGAAGCTTAGGATAGGATTAGGATCGAAATCCATAGAAGAATTCTTGCATAGTCTTGTTCCAAGACTGTAATTGGAGTGTTAAGTTATTGTGCTTAATTCTGTAATATTTCCTTAAATAGAGAAACATTGTGTTTTTTTGTTACATTGTCATGTCTAACATCTTCCTCCAATGAGGTACTCTAGCAAGTTGTTGCGTGGTGTAAGGCATCCCTTCACTTGGAAACCTTCACCACGACTACATCACTAAGCATTTGAACGAGAGAGAAAATAAACTCGTTAGATTTATATCAAAGATTGGGTGAGGGATGAGGATGGAATTCTATGTTTTTCAAGATAAAAAACCTAAATGAGTTGATTGATTGGCTTAGTCAGATGGATAAATACTTCAAGTTTGACTAAGAAGTGGATGTGCACAAGATGAGGGTTACATAAACCAAGTTGAAGGGTCATGCGGCCTTGTGGTGGAAGGAATCATATTTGGAGCTCAACAAATGGGCTAAGGATGAGATTACTTGTTGGGATGGGACAGTTTTAAAGCAAGAGCAAGTTCCAACTTAGAGATTACCAGTTAGACCTATTAAAGAGCATGCAAAAATTGCAATAGAGCAAATGAAGTGTGAAGAATTACAAGGAAGAGTTCTAAAGGATCACCATCCGAGTTGGTCATCATAAGATGGATAACAAGATTACCAAATAGGAGACGGTGGTTTTGAAGTGATAGAAAGTTTCTAACTAGAGATTAACAATTAAATATGTTCAAGAGATAGCAAACCTTCTGACAAAGGGAGATGAGTGTGAAGGAGTACACGAAGGAGTTTAATGTGATCACCATCCAAGCTGGTCACCATGAGGAGGATAACGAGAAGGTTTCATATTATACAAGTGGCACGTGCTTGAACATCTAGGATGAGATCAGCACGGTGTGCGCAGACAATAGAGAAAGCATACTTGTGTGATCTACAAGTTAACGAGAACCGAGCACACAAATGGCATACTAGTTTTTGCATGAGGAAAATGGAGATTGTGCAAAAGGAAGGAGAACCCCATGCACAAGTAAGGAAGTGAGGAAAGCACTAGTTCTGCACAAATGCAGACAACTAGAGAAGAGAGCAGCTCATGAAAACAAAGTAGCTACGCGGGAGGAATAGCTAGGTCATTCAGTGGAACATACTTTGTTTTTGGGAAGATTGGCCACCATGCATATGAATGCACTTATGCACAAAGTGATGGTGAAGGCAGAAGACATGGGAGTGGTGTGCAATCCTTACAAGCAGACACAAATTCAAATGCAACACCCATGCATGTAGAGGAACATGAGGGAGAGAACCTACTCGCAGTGGACAAAAACTTGAGACTTGCAAGTATAATAGAATATTTTTGTTGGAGGCGACAAATTTTATAGATTAAATGCAAGACCAAAGGTAAATGTTGCATTGTTGTAGTTTATAGATGGAGCGTGGATGGCTTAGTTTTGTGCACAAGCCACACCCAAAGTTGTATAGAATATCCTAGTTAGAAGAGGGGCGGGATAGCATTGTATGCAGTGAGAGGTTGAGATGCAGTTTGGCAGATACAAAAACACAATTTTATCTGGCATCCTATAAAGAGTAGCTATCGAAAAAAAATAGCTATGGCAGAGGAAGAGGCAGGATCGTTTAGCAGAACATGCTTCAGATTTCGGGAGATTGGCCAACGTGCATATAAATGCATTTTTGCAAAGTGATGGTGAAGGGAGAAGACATGGGAATGGTGTGCAAAGCTTGCAAGTGGACACAAAGTCAATTGCAGCACCCATGCATGGAGAGGAATATGCAGGAGAGTACCTAATCACAGTGGACAGAAACTTGTAACTCGCAAGAATAAGGGAAGATTTGTGTTGGAGGTGACACATTTTCCAAAATAAATGCAAAATAAAGGTAAATGTTGCATTGTTGTGGCTCATAGATGGAGCATGGACAACTTAGTGTCCTGAGAGATGGGGGTGAAGTTGGGTTTAGTGCACAAGCCACGCCCAAAGCTATATAGAATATCATAGATAGTGGAGAGGCAAGATAGCATTGTGTGGGAACAATGAGAGGTTGAGATGCAATTTGGAAGCCACAAACTACCAATGGACACATGCAAGGTTGGTCAAGGTAGTGTAATAAATATGTTATATGATGGGAGGAAGATTATTATGCATGTGAAGAAATATGGGCAAAAACATATTCTACATCGACTAAATGAAGAGGACAACGTAAAACACCAAATTCATTTGATCATGTTTGGCTTTGCGAGAGGAAGAGAACATAGTGTGCGCGAAGGAGGAAGAGGATGCAAAGCAGACGTAGTTATGTGAGAAGCCACATGAGTATTCTTGTCTTGGACAAGTTGGCCAGATTTTTTGACAGCTAAAAAACTCAGGCAATCATTAGATAGATCTCCCTCATTTACCGGTGAGGCTCCCGTCTAAGATGTTTATCAATTTTGTGGGTATGAACTATAATAACTATTTGTGGGGTTTTACTTTAATTACAAAGCTCATGAACCATAGCTAAGCAATTCTGCAACAAGTAAACAGTTGTTATGAAGTATTTTCAAAAGGGGGAAATAATGGAATTTAGGAAAGAAGAAAGGAAGATATGTAATTCAACAAATAGTTTTCAGAGTTGGTCTCATACACAGATAAAATAAACAAATAGATCTCACAATAATCACAAGTAAAGGAAAAGAATGGCTTCTAATCTAAATCTTACATAACACAGTTTCTCTAAAAATTAAAATAGAAGAAAAAAGCGAAGCACCGTAGACTCAAAGTTCTTTGAAAATCCACATTTTATTCAATTCCCCAGCTTTCACAGAAATAACAGCACAAAGTCTGAAAACTCAAGAATTCTCTAGCAAAATTGTGATATAACCCGTAAGCTCCTCCTCTATTTATAGTGCATAGAGGGCAAAATACAAATAGGAGGCTTTCAATGAATTGCCACATATGGAAGCTATGAAGGAAACAACTGGTAATCTTTCTCCTAGAATTCCTCTTTACATGACATGCATCTGAAGACTAATTCAAAGTTCTGCATGTCTGCCATCTATTCTTAATTAAAGGACCTTTTCAAATAACTTAAAGTGATGGCTTTTAACGGCTAGGCCTATCTCTCATCCAAGTTCGCACAAAGACAAAAAGTATTTTCTGTCACATCACTGTTAGTTTTGTCGCGTCGCCGTTAGTTTTGACGGAATAGGTAACAACATATTACGTTGTTACCTATTCCGTCAAATTTCCGTTTGCAGTTTTATCTAAGGAACCGGCACCGTAGTCTTTCATACGTGAGTGTGCAACAGAATAGTGGGGCACGGGAAATAAGGTGCGGGGGTCGCAAGTTCGATGTTGGTTGGATGCAAGGATAGACCGCACCAGTCAAATTTTGTGTAGGTTCGCGTTGACTGCGAACCTGCGTGATGGATAGGTTGATCGGCTTTTAACCATTCTTTAATTTTACAATTTTGTCTGAGAAAATAAGAAAGAAAAGAAAGAGAAGAAGAAAGAAGTAATTCCGGTTGTAACACTTCATAAATTCCCTTTGTTTTGATACCAAATGTATTTGTCCAGCATGTAATTCATTCTCTTTCCAATCGTCTTCCCTGTTGCATCCCTAATTGTTCTAGATAAAGGATGGTAGAACTTTGCACACTCTCGAACAAATTATTGCAACTGGGTTGTAGCCAGAAATGTTGTTGCTTTGATAATTCCACTTTCTCATAGCCTGCATGAGAAGTGTCCTATCAGTTGCCCAAGATCTGTCAATCAAATCACTAATAGCTTCGTGGCCCATGTCTGTATCATTAATCTCAGTAAGCCTGGACACTATGCACGATTCTGTTGGATCATCTCTGTCATCCCCCTTCATCGGGCCTAAATAAATTCTTGTCTGAGATCATCTTTTTTATTTCTACCAAAAGCCTTTGCAATTATGAGAGTTGGATCTATTTTTGCAGAAGTTGCCATGATTGCCCTTGTATTTGACATAAACACTAGCTTAATTCAAATAAAGATGAGCATCGGTGAATTATTCCTACAAATAATTCAGACAAACATGAAGTTCATCGCATGAATGTCCAACTTCTTCACCAAAACTTGATTATAACGCCTGATGCCCTCAATTTTCAAACTTTGCTTGCATGTCAAACAATCCTAAAATATTATTTTACTCCCCTGTCCACTCACATCAATATGCAAATAGCCAGAATAATAAAAAGAAAGCCTTTCCAAACCCTAGGCGCCAAAATTGGATGTTTTTCGACAATTAAAAATATTTTTTAATGCTAACATCTTCTCCCTTTAGCACCAAACTTCTCCAGGGCAGCATGCTCCACACAAAAGATTCAATTGCCCTTCACTTATGGCATCCACTTCTTATATAAGCAATTGCATGCTAATTTTATCAATTGATTCTTCTTATATTAGTTTTAGCATGTGGGTATTTGTCGAATTTGGCTTTTATAATTCTCTGGGGATACTTTAGAGAAATGAAGACAACTACAGGAAAAAAAACACAAAACGACCCGTTACTTTGAAAAAAATGAAAAAAAATAAAAAAGGGTGGTCCCTGATTTCAAGGTGAAATCTCGGGGACACCAGACGGCTCCATCTGTGGATATCTTAACTTCTGACAGCATGAAAGAAGTGAAGATGAGATCCCAGCATCTCTGGTTTCGTGTCTTGTCCATTGGGCTCGGAGTCAGGCAACAAAACAAACAAAAAGAAAAATAAAATAAAATAAAACAACAAAAATTATATTTATATACAAATAGGTTTTACCTTGTCTCTCAGTTCCTAAATAGCCTCAGATGTTTCCCGTTGAAAGGCAGTGGGAACTCAATTCCATCCCGGTAGGCAAGGATGAACCTATCCATTCCGACAGTTCGTTTGATCACGAAGGGCCCTTTCTAGAGTGAATTTGATTTACACTGCATACCCTTCGGTTCTTGCTTCTTGTCTCAAAAGAATAACCAGTCTCTGATATCGAACTTCTATTTTCTGATCTTCTTATCGAATACCTTGGGAAAGTCCTCATCAATTTCATCTTGTGGTGGCTCATCCTTTCTTCTCTCTGTGGTGGGTATGTCTTCCTCAACTTCCTTCGTACCCAGATTGACCGGTTGTGTTCCTGAGGAATAACTATCACCATATTCTTTATTCTTCTTCAAGTACTAATCAAGCTTGTTGAAAGTCTCCTCTAAAGAAACCAAACCCTTGGAAATTTTGTCATCTTTCAGTTGAATTATTCCACTATTGTCATCATAATCTGGATCAGTTTCGCATGTGACTGTTTGTCGTGGCGGTGATTTACTCCCTTCAACATTCAACTTGTCAAAGTTGTCTTGTTTCTTGAAATGCAGATATTTGTTTGTCATCATCAGGGACTTTGGGACGGTAGACCATCTCCACTGTATAATTTCTTTGTCTAAATATGGACGGTGGTCTATCTAGATTTAATAGTGCAACTATGACTACCAAACAGTCTGCCTTGGAATTCTAATTTGTTGGAATGAATTCGATAGAGAAGGCTGCAAAATCGAATGTGGCCGAAAACACTCTATTTCTGTAATGCTCCAACGTATCTCTTTTGACTTGTTTTTGCCCTCGAACTTTCTTTACTAGAAGTTCAGCATCTCCTTGGGCTTTGAGGAATTTTACTCCATTCTTTCTAGCTTGCTCCATTCTTAGCAACAATGCTTCATACTCTGTCGTATGGTTGGTGTTCTCGAACATCAACTTGTGGGAGTATGGGAATATCTCATGATCTGGAGATATTAATAAAACGTCGGCTCCTAATCCAAAAGAACAAGTGCATTTAAAATCCAGCGTCCAAACCTTTTCTTCTTCTTCTGGTTCTGGCTCTGGTTGAAGTTCTGGCTCTAGAACATCTTTATCTATTTCCAAAAAGTATACACTATGGTCAGACCCCTAAAAAGGAATCTGAGATCTAGGATATTTGGATTTTGTAATAGTGTACTTGGACTTCTTTTCCGGCTCCAGCATCTAGCTTATTCCTTTGATAGTTATATGGGCATAGGACCAATCCATCTTTACTTCTCCTCCCAGATCTTTGCAAAAATTTCTGCTTAGCAACATCATGTAGGAGACAGGAATATCTGCAACTAAGATTGTCATCTTTAATCTTTTGTCAAGAAAAGCTGCCAAAACAGCTTGTGCATCTTTGATTTGTCCGATTAAAAGGACTTGTCTCTCCATGGAACAACACCTTCCTAAAGCCTTCGTCAAGGTAAGTCCAAAAGCATCTGCAACTTTAGCTGACGTGACATTATCAGAAGCACCCGAATCTAAAATACAGTCGCTTAACTTGAAACCCTTAAGCAATAAGGAGACATAGAAAGGTTCGACTCTTTCAGAAGATGATGAGGGTTTAACAATTGTAACATTGTTTTGGGGAGGGGTATCTTTGGTTTTAGGCAAAAGGTCTTTTGATATATTGGATTGTCCTAGTGATTGTACATATTTGACTAGCCCATTTAACTGCTCATGAAAGGCTCTCAAGTATTCAGCGTCTGACATTTGAATCCTAGTTTTCTTGGCATGGTCAACAATTTCAAAAGAAGGAATAGATTCAGATACCTGAGCTGCTTTCTGTGATTGAGATGAAGAACTCACATTCTTATTTCTGGGAGCCAAGAAGAAGGTAAAGGGTTGACCCTTCTTTGTTCATCCGTTTATGCCTCAACTTGGCAACTTTGTGATCTTATAAATATTGTATATGTATGACCATGATCTTCTTCAAGAAGTTCCTCATAATCATGTTCAGATTTGTAGTTTAGGTAATTAATGTCAGAGTCGCCAGCAAGACCTAGAAAATCATCATTCTCGAGCTGATCAGTAACAAATTCCTGGTCTTCTTCATTCATCTCCACATTGTTTCTAAGAGCAGCTTCAATTGCTAATCTTTGGGAACCAGCAATGTGGTTCCAATTGTTGAAATACTAAGCAGGAGCAGTGTTGTTACCCTGAGCCATTTGAGCCATTTGTTTCTTCATGTACAACATCTCATTTGCTAACTTTTGCAATAGTGAATTGGAAGTAGTAGCAGAGGATGAACTTTCAGCTCTAGAAGTGTTGTTTTTTATCTTTCCAGCCATGATCAAGTCGTCTTCAATTTCAACCACATGTTTTGTGTTGCTAACAAATCAGCAAGACGTGTTCTTCACAGTTTGATAGCTTACTTCAGGAAGTAAAACATTGATGAGAATATATTTTGATTATCATCATTCAAAGAAGCAGAAGCCGAAATTTTGTATAGCCGTCTTTGGAATTTTGCAATAAAATCTCGCATGTGTTCTTGTGGTTCCTTCTTTAGCTGAGTCAGTTGAGTTATCAATGTACTAGAATCTTCAGCTGGCTTACATCTTTATATGAATTCATCTCGCATAGTAGCCCAGTTAGTTATGGTGCCAAGAGCTAACTGGTAGAACCATTCTCCAGCCAAGTCATCTAGAGTCTATATGAAGAGTCTGGTAGATATATCTTCATGTTCGATTGCAAGCACTCCACAAGATATAAAAAATATAGCCAAGTGGTCATCTGGATTTTGTTTGCTGTCTCCAAAGAATTTTGGAAAATTATTTCTCGTCCCTTTAGGTAGATCATTCATAGGAGTCAAATTCAGAGGTCCAAAAGTTGCACCCCATGGAACAGATGTTGCAGGGGCAAGTGGTTGATTTTGCATTATGAGAGGAGTATGTCTTCTTCAAAAATAAACCTAATGAATAATTCCAACTGCTAGATTGTGCTAGACACGATCTAGATCTGGAGGATTTTGCACACTTCTTCTTGGTGAAAAACAAGATCTGCGGCTCCTAGCTTGAGGAGGATAACTGAAATTAAACTACTCCTGCAATCTATAGAAATGATCGGTCCTTCCTTGAGTTTTGCTAGTTCAGGTGAATGGACGATCAGTCAAGTTAAGGTTCTGATATAAAAGGGAAATAGCAAGAAGAAAGCTCTTGTTTGCTAATTTGTGTTGTTCCTTTGTAGAGTCGCAAAAAATTGTCTGCTAGATTTTCTGCACAACTAAAAACCTAGGGAGTCATGAGATAAATCTCCCTCATTTACCGGTGAGACTCCCGTGTAAAATGTTTATCAATTTGGTGGGTATGAATTCTAATAACTATTTGTGGGGTTTTACTTTAATTACAAAGCTCATGAACCATAACTAAGAAATTCTGCAGCAAGTAAGCAGTTGTTATGAAGTATTTTCAAAAGGGGGAAATAATGGAATTTGGGAAAGAAGAAAGGAAGATATGTAATTCAACCAATAGTTTTCAGAGTTGGTTTCATACACAGATAAAATTAACAAATAGATCTCACAATAATCACAAGTAAAGGAAAGGAATAGCTTCTAACCTAAATCTTAGATAACACAAAGTTTATCTAAAAACTAAAATAGAAGAAAGAAGCAAAGCACCGTAGACTCAAAGTTCTTCGGAAATGTACATTTTATTCAATTCCCCAGCTTTCATATAAATATCAGCACAAACTCTAAAAACTCAAGAATGCTCTAGCAAAATTGTGATATTTAACCCGTAGGTTCTTCCTCTATTTATAGTTCATACAGGGCAAAATACAAATATAAAGTTTTTAATGAATTGTCACATATGGAAGCTATGAAAGAAACAACTGGAAATCTTTTTCCTAGAATTTCTCTTTACGTGACATACTTTTGAAGACTAATTCAAGGTTTTGCATGTCTGCCACCAATTCTTAATTAAAGTATCTTTTCAAATAACTTAAAGTGGTGGCTTTTAACCAATTACTTTAGTTTTAAAACTTTGTCTGAAAAAAAAAAAATGAAAGAAGAAAGAAATAATTCCAACAGCAACACTTCATAATTGCCCTTTGTTTTGATACCAAATGTATTTGTCCAACATGTAATCCATTGTATTTTCATGTCTTCCCTGATGCATCCCTAATTGTTCTAGATAAAGGATGGTAGAACTTTGCACACTCTAGAAGAAATTATTGTGACTGGGTTGTAGCCGAAAATGCTACTGCTTTGATAATTTCACTCTTTCTCATAGCACGCACGAGAGGTGTCCTGTCGGTTGCCCTAGATTTGTTAATTAAATCACCGATAGCTTCGTGGCCCATGTCTGTATCATTATTCTCAGCAATCTTGGACACTATGAATGATTCTGCTGGATCATCTCTGTTATAACCCTTCATCGTGTCCGAATCACTTTTTGTCTGAGATCTTGTTATATCCTCTTTTGGGATATTAATTAAAATTTACTAAACTACTTGGAAAGAAGCAAACTTAGAAGAGAAACCCTTCTAGGTTCGCCTCAACTAACACAGTGTCGGCTTCAATACAATCCAAATGGGGTTGGAGTGAGCCAAAGTAAGGGTTTAAATAGGCTAGTTAGTCGGAGAAAAAAATATTTTTTTAACCAATTTGATTGCAACAATAGTAAATAAATAAAAATGCACTGAAATCAGTAGAAAACTTCAAAAATTTATATCTCATGCAATACTTGAAATTTTTCAGTGAAACGAATTGCAGATGAAAAATAAAATTATACATTTTCCAACTAACTTTAAATTAGAATTTTCTGAGCTTTGAAACCCTTCCAAAACAGTCCCCAAAAACAAAAAAACCAAACTTAGTTAAAGAAAAATATTAAAATAATTTCCAACCTATCAAACACCACCAAACCCTTGTCAAATCAATGTAAAAATTTAAAATACTGATCACAGCAATTGTTTATCTGAATCACGCTAGAAAACCTTCTCAAAATAATATATTCAATGCTCAACTAAGTCGATTTGCTCTAAATAAATTCCATCAGTAAAAGCAAACCAAAATATCATGGGAATGGGCATAATATACTTCAAATATCATGCAGAAATGGATCAGATTAAAATCATAATTAAAACATCATTAAATCATACCCATTTCCACATAACCAGTCGATTTACCTTAATAAAAAATCTAGAATTTACAGCAATCACTTGAACACTCAAATCATTACCAAATGTGTTCAAACAAGCTCCCAACAAGTCGATTTCCTCAAAAAATAATCAGCAGCATATAATGGAATTGCATACACTATAAATCATTCTCAAACTCTCACAACTCAAGCTTAGAATACTCTCAATAATGACGACTTCACATAGGCAAGTAAATTAAAGCAAAACTCGTCAATTCATAGCTCAAGAAAGAACACACACTTCACAATGGGTGGTATTAATGAACACTTTTTGTTTTTTGATCACTAATAGGCATTCATCCATCTTCAAACATGAATATAAGTTATAATAATCATCAACATGCAAAAATAGGTGTCCATCATCTTCTTTTATAAAAACAATTTACTCAATATCCAAAGTTTTCTCCCTTTTTGGCGTCATCTCCTAGAGAATAGTCTTTTAATTTAAAAATAGCTTAAAAGTCAACTTCATTCCAAATGTTAATTAAAAATTAGAATGTGTGGGAGAATTAAATATTAATAAATGATGCCCAAAGGAATCGACCTATGCCAAATAAAGTCGATTTGTTTAAATAAAAATAATTAATTAATTCCAAGGAACTCGACTTGTCTTTATTTAATTCATTTTTTCTCCAAATAAAAAATTGATTTTCTCCTAACCAATTCGACTTACACAAATTAAATATTTTTTTTTAAATCCACATGTGCAAATTGATTTTACCCCAATTTAATTTCGACTTGCATTAATTAATTAATGCTTGAAAAAGGGGACATTGCAGTCCTACTTTCCCAAGATTACTTGTCCTCGAGCAATATGCAAGTTCTCAATCCATGAGCCAATGTATTCCTACCATTAAACTTCTACAAACGAGCTCATGTCTCTGTCAAATGAGAGAGCTGATGAAAAAACAACACCTTGCAACTATTGCCCCATTCTTCCTTGAATTCTCAAAGCTGCCCAAGAAAACCCACTGCTGTAATACCAAATATTGATAAGAAATTTGAAAGGTAATCACGAATTTGGCAAGGACAAACAATTTTCAGCTTGGCCCATGCATCAATAATGTTCCACAAAGTGTAAGAGGGCTCTTCAATCATGAACATGAAATCAATTAAGTAATATAAATGGTTGTAATAATTGAGAACAGCAACCTTAGGGGCTTTAAATAAACATATGGTAGTTTTAACGCAAACATTTTCAATCTTAGAAAAAAATAGAATATCCCTCTCTTTTTTCTTCACTTGATTTTTAGGCTCTTAGGCATGAATCCTCAAGGTATGAACCACATGAACATGCATTTTCTGAATTAACCAATTATGCAATGAAGATATCCCAAAAAGTATGAGAACACGTGCCAAATATTTTCTTATTTCACCACAAAAATCAGTCGTCATGCCTATTCGAAAATTCATCATGTAGTGGTGTCATATACTAGATATACTCAAACAATTACCTTGAAATGGGAGAACTTTCCTTTTCCCAAGAGTGAATGCTTTGAACACCCAAGAGAGTATTGTGGGTTCCATACTTACCGCTGTCCATAACCCCAAAAATTTGTCCAACTCATGATGGAAAATGTGTGTCCTACTATCCATCAAGGTAACAACAACCCAACATTCATCATGAGTGAATAGAATAAGTTTAAAAATCTGAAAATTACCACTTCTTATGGTTGCCTTCTTCCTAGTGACAACGAGCATGATGTGGATAGCAATTGGAATGATGGTGTGGCTACTATAATATCCATAATTCTTCTTATGGATCCAAAATGTCAATGATGTGGTCACTAAAAACAACTCATAATTGTTCCACCAAACTTTAACCATTTCAAAATTCAACCCGGCTATCACATTCCTTATATGTATGGTAGTAAACCAAGAGTAGGCCAACAAAAGATGTTGAAATCAGCAATACAATTTTTTGGCCAACCAATATGAAAAACAACACACACAAAGAAGACGCTACAGCAGTGTTACCTTGTGAGACTATAAATATTTGGAACCTCCCACCATGTTCAGTTTCATTTCTCTTCAAGATCCAAACCCCAATCTTTTCCTCACATGTATTAGCCCAAATAATGTAGTCAAAACTAAATTGTACGGAAATAAAACTAAGTGTCTTACCACATTTTGAAACCACCAATTTTCTGCCCTTACTTTCACTTGGACTAATTTTTAGAAGGTGTTGGCCTTCTTAACAATGATCTGGGGCTGCTTTAGGAAGATTTTTTATCCATTTAGTACCTTTCATCTTGTCTTCCTTGTTAACACTATCTTCATAATAAACAAAGCAAGGTAAGGACAAAGTATGATAATGATACAAATCAAAGTGTTTACCCTTAATAGTTGTCATAACTGAGCTTTCAATCATAAAGTCATCAACTCCTTGAAAAATATTTGTCCATCTTACTTCCGGATCTCCTAAAGCCCAATCATGTTTTCCAACACTTATGTTTGCCATAGTCAATTCTAAACTTTCACTTATATCCATTAAATCAGCTGAAAAAATCACAAAATTAGAATTGATGATCTTTGTAGAAAATGGGAAATCACTTGGTTTCCATATCTTAGAGGGCCCATATAAGTGACCTTGAGCCGAGGAGTCTTTTTGCTCCATTTTGCAGCCCAGAATCTTCATTTTATCCCTGTCTTTTACATGTTTTTTATGAGTAATACAAGTCTGAAATAAAAAAAAAGTGCAACTATAAATCAACCTCTTCATACCTTGAAATATTATCATGTGTGTTGTCCCCTTTTGCTAAAAGAAGAAGTTCAGATATACCCTCTTCATGCTCAAACTGATTGTTAATGATATCACCCAGAATGGTGGCTTCAGCCACTAAACTTTCACTCCTAATTGGAGGATCAAAAATTTATTCTTCTTCTTCAACCTTATTCCCATTTGACATATGATTAACATCATTAAAAACAACCTTAGAATTAGAAATCATTACCTATAATGTCCCCTTTCTGGGACATTAATTAATTAAAAAATAATTATCCACTCCCCTTGGATTAAAGGATAATTAATTGATTTGTGCATATGAATACAAAATTAAAATATTATTTATTTGTGCAAGTCAAAAATAAATAAATAAAAAGGGGGAAAATCGATTTATCATGGGCCAATTAATGATTATTTGGAGGTAGATGGACTAATGGGAGCAAGTCACATTTTTTAGAAAAGGATTTATTTATCTTATGAGCACATTTATTTAATTATTATTATTATTTAGAATAAATCGACTTAATTTGGCCTGGGTCGATTCCTTTGGGCATCGTTTGTTATATTTAATTTTCTCATGCATTTAATATAATTTTTAGGAAATTAATATTTGCTTTTGAGTGTGACTTCCAGGGTATTTTTAAATAAAAATTATCTCCTAGAAGGTGGCGCTAAAAGGAAGAAAACTTTGGAGAATGAGCAAAGAAAATCTATAAAAGAGGATGATGGGCACCCCTTTTCGCATGTTGACAGTTATTATAACTTATCTTCTTGCTTGAAGGGGGATGAATGTTCACTGGTGATCAAAAAACAAAAGGTGTTCATCAACACCACTAATTGTGAAGTGTGTGTTCTTTCTTGAGCTATGAATTGATGAGTTTTATTTAAATTTACTTGCATATGTGAAGTCGTCATTATTGAGAGTGTTCTAAGTTTGAGTTGTGAGAGTTTGAGAACGATTTATAGTGTATGCAACACCATTATATGATGTTGGTTATTCCTTGAAGAGGTTGACTTGTTTGGAGCTTATTGTGGGCTCATTTGGTGGTGTTTGTGTGCTCAAGTGACTGAATTCCAAATTTTTAATTAAACTAAATCGATTGGTTATGTGGAGCTTGGGTATGATTTGATGATGTTTTAATTAGGGTTTTTCATCTGATTTATTTATGCATGATAATTTAAGCTTATTGTGTCAATTCCCGTGATATTTTGGTTTGTTTTTACTGCTAAAATTTATTTAAAACAAAACAACTTGCTTGGGCATTGATAACATTAGATTTGAGTGGGTTTATTGACAAGTTTGGATGTGCAATTGCTCATATTTCTATTTCAGATTTTCATACTAATGTTTCAAGGATTCAAAGGTGGTTTTCAAGGATGTAATTATTTTTCATAATTTCTCCTAACCCTGATGACTGGTTTTTGTTTTTGGAGACTGTTTTAGAAGGGTTTCAGAGTTCAGAAAATTTTGATTCAAAGTTGGTTGGAAAGTGTACAATTTTATCTTTCATCTGCAATTTTCACTGACAAATTCCAAGTATTGCATGAGATATCAATTTTTGAAGTTTTCATCTGATTTCAGTGCATTTTTATTTAATTACTATTGCTGCAAATAAATTGATTCAAGAATTGTTTTATCCAATTAGCTAGCTCATCTAAACCCTTACTTTGGCTCACTCCAACCCCATTTGGGTTGTATTGAAGCCGACACTGGATTAGTTGAGGTGAACCTAGAAAGGTTTATCTTCTGAGTTTGTTTTTTTGCAAGTAGTTTAGTAATTTTAATTAATATCACAAATGGGAATATTACATTACCTTACATTGCAAACTTTTTTTGAACTCCGCATTTGCTTCTTTCGTTGACATAATTTTTCTTTCATCACCATGTATGTAATTATTAGTAGATAAGCAAACATATTTTTTTAACAAGGTTTCTTTACCTTGTTTATCGTGTTCCCTCAAGATGGTGTCCTCTTGGGGCTGCATATGGCGAAAGTTTTACTTGACACCACGAAGCTTATAATACCCTTGAAAAGACAAGAGTTCATTTCTGGTCGTACTTAGAGATGCATATTATTGTTGCAAACTCTCAAAATGGTTATCATGATGAGTTGGCTTACCCTTCTTGGATTGTCCTTCTTGACAATGGTTTTTGCTTGTATTCAAGGTATCCTCATCATGGTTGTCATATTATGTTGCAAATCTTTGTGTCATTCTTTGAACAACCCTTGCATGAACTTTGTTTGCCTTGGAGTGAAACCTCCACTTTCCATTCTCATCTTCTCTCTTGAGATACCCCTCAAAAAAATTGCAATAAATCTAAAATAATTTTTTCAATATGAATATGCAAAAAAAAAAGCCTAGATTTGAAAATGGGAGACTAATTATAAATAGTAAGTTCGTCACTATCCCCAGCTGAATTTAGAAAAATTGTATAACTTGCTCAAAACACCCCGGAATTGCATGAAACTTTGGGTAATGATAGATAATATTTTGGAGCAATTTTTCCAAAAGGAATTTTTTGAAAATAATTGAAATCTGATTTTTAAAACCTAAAATACTGTAGAAAAATATAGCAACTTCAAAAATTCATATCTTTGACTAGAGAAGTCCAAAAGAGTTGAAACTTTGGATCTTGGGCAACAAAAATATGAGGAACAATATCCCAAAATCAGTTTTTGCATAGCCAGCACAAAACCCTAATTTTTCCCTAAAAAATAGGTCGCCCAGCACGTTTAGGGCATCAACTTAGCTCCGAAAATTATGAAATTAACTTCCCCTTATTCCTCCTAATTTTTGCCAACACAATCCCCACAAGAATAGAGGAAAGAAGCTCTAATATCATTGTAATATCTCATTTTGGGATATTAATTAAAATTTACAAAATTACTTGCAAAGAAGCAAACTTAGAAGAGAACCCCTTCTAGGTTCGCCTCAACTAACTTAGAAGAGAAACTTAGATGGGCTAACTAGTTAGAGAAAACACTTTTTTAACCAATTAATGCTTGAAAAGGGGACATTACAGATACTCTTTTTAATTTCTACCAGAAGCCTTTGCAATTATGAGAGTTGGATCTATTTATGTAGAAGTTTCCATGATTGCCTTTGTATTTGACATAAACACTAGCTTAATTCGCATAAATATGAGCACCGGTGAATTATTCCTACAAATAATTCAAACAAACATGAAGTTCATGGCATGAATGTTCAATTTCTTCACCAAAACTTGATTATAAACCCTATTGCCCTCAATTTTCAGACTTTGCTTACATGTCAAGCAAGCCTAAAATATTATTTTACTCCCCTGTGCACTCACATCAACATGCAAATAGCCAAAATAATAAAAAGAAAGCCTTTCCAACCCTAGACGCCAAAACTGAATGCTTCCCGACAATTAAAAATATTTTTTTAAGTGCTAACAACTTCTCCCTTTAGCGCCAAACTTCTCCAGGGCAGCATGCTCCACACAAAAGAATTAATTGCCCTTCACTTATGGCATCCACTTCTTATATAAGCAACTGCATGCTAATTTTATCAATTGCTTCTTCTTATCTTTAGCAATTTCTAATAATAAGTTGTGTTTTTTCTCCTTCTTTGGGCGCCAGAATTTGCTAAAAATAAATAAAAGAAATCAGCTTTTAGGCATTTAGTTATGCCATAATGGGTCGCACTTTTTGGCTATAAGTTATGGGAAAAAACAGGAGAAACGGGCAGTGGAGAAATTCACCCTGCCTGGTAGCTCCAATTTTTCCATTTTTCACTTAAGTGATTATGTTAAATTTCTACCTGCTAGGCAAGCCCAAAAAATGCGACTTGCATGAGTGAATTAATTGTTTTTGTGGAAAAAACATAAGGAGCGTGCAGTGGAAAAATTCACCCTGCCTAGCAGCTCCAATTTTTCCATTTTTCACTAAAGTGTTTCGTGTTAATTTCTAACCTTCCAGGCAACTTAAAAAAAATGCGACTTGCTTTGGAATTGACTTCTCAAAGTTGGCATGGAAACTCAAGGTAGCAGGCAACTTAGAATCACGACTTGCATGAGCTTTCTTTCACGACTTGGACCAAAAATTCCATCATTGGATCACTGTATGAATTCTGGATGATGGGGCAATTGAATTTATGACTCTGCACGGAGAAATCACCCATTTCTGGAAAGTGCGACTTGCTTCCAAACTACTGCGTTAAAAATTAGCACTTAGAAATAGTTTTCACTTCTGTCTTAGGCCACGGGTGACTTCCAAAAACCCCAAGCAACTGAACTAGATAAGCTAGAACGAAAGAAGAGACTAAGGGGAATTGCCAGACGAACCACAGAGAAAAACCGAAACCAAACACAAAAGAGAAAAAAAACTGCCAGAAGTTGCAAACAATTGCTCAAAAATAACATGTCAATTAACCAATGTGTAAAAACTCTTCCCCGCGTGAATACTCTACTTAGATGTGAAAGTAATACTGGTGTGGAGATCCATGGCGAGTTTTAACGTCAGCACAAACTATTTTTAAAAGAACTTTATTTATTTAATAAATAAATAAATAAAACGCTTTCAGACAAAACCTGGCAAAGGGATAGAGTGAGTTTTAGCATGTGGGTATTTGTCAAATTTGGCATTTATGATTCTCTGGTAATACCTTAGAGCAATGAAGACAACTGCAAGCAAGAAAAACACAAAACGACTTGTTACTTTTAAAAGGGGTGGTCCCAGATTTCAGGGTGAAATCTCGGGGACACCACACAAAATAAGAGTGCATTAAAGGAAAATGAGGTGTGCACAATGACATAAACGAACACCACACAGAAGAGGATATGTAAGGAGGTGGATCATAGATATCCAAGTGCAAATGCAGTACACAAAAACAATGTGCAAAGGAGAAGGGGATACCCTAAATAAACAACGATGGTCAACCCAAGGATAGTGTGTGCAAGGGTGAGAGCATGTAGAGGTGAATTTACAGGAAAACATCAATTTTGGACCCAACCAAGCCAAACAGTGGGACAACGGGGAAAGCCTATTTGGTCTAAAGGCATGCCAAGAACTCATCAACGGGTCGAAAGGGTGGTACTACCACCTAACCTAAATGTGTAAGCATTATGCTCACACATTTTTTAACCCGGGGTGTATGACGCAGAAGCATTTGGGTCCACGCATGATCTTTGCAACAACCATAAATATAGTAGGTAGCAATAAGCATGTATAGCTATTGTCTACACAAGCCTATTTGGTTGTCTGACATATGATTGGAGCTCTATACAACGTACTTGGTCATGCATGATGATTCTGGGAGGTCTTGTGCCACGGGGAAAAGTGGAAGTATGCACAAGGGAAGGTTGGTATGTCCTACGTGGAAAATGTTTTCATGTTCAACCTTGCGCCCTGCAACTCGTGCATATGGACCCCACATAGTGGTAGTGAAGTTTCCTTTGGTGCTGACATTTTGAACTTAACTGAGAAATTTGGAGGAAGGTGGCAATGATCCATCATAGGATGAGAAACCAATTTTCTCAAGATGCACCTATGATTGTGCTCTTAATGTCATTGTTGGGGGGCTTGGAATTCCCAATTAGGTGGACTAGAAAGAGGAGAATTCGCGCCTAAAAACTATGACCGGTTCAAGTAGAGGTAACACAAAGTTCTACGAGTTGAGAGGAAAACATAAGAGAGAAGCAAATTTGTCCATTTTAGGACTGTGTGATCTCTCATTAGTATTGTAATTCTACAAGATGTAGGAATGTGTGCAGCCATGTACAGAGTGTAATTTCCATTGTTGTATTGTGATCAATGAAATTGTGGTTTGCTTTATAATGTGTGTGTTCTGATAAGTGTATTGCATGGTCTAAAACAGTCCTCCATTGGGCCCTCTAAACATGACTGCAACACTGGGATGGCATGAAGGATAAGTGTGCATAGTGTGTGTGTTCCAAGATGTGTACTGCATTGTCAAAGATAGTCCATCATTGGAGCCTCTAACCATGACTACATCACAAGGCTAGAATGGGGAATAAGTGCATCAAGATAGAGACCACCCTGGTGCGTAACACCTATGATAAATTGAAGACCAAGTTTGAAGGAAAAGCATTATGATCTATATGAACTAAGAATTTGATGATGATTTTGCATGACGACAATACCACGAACGATAAAATTTTAGCAAAATGGACAGATTTTGATAAGAAGCTTCAAGAAAACATACCTCAAGTAATTGTCATGCAGATTAGTGGGGCTTGAAACACAAACTTGTATGAAAAAAGACAAGCAAGTTAGTTTGGGGCAATGTTGACACCAAGAAAGGTGCAAGAAAATGACTAAGTATAGCTCTACTTGAGTATGATACTCACAATACCATAAGCTAACTTGGATTCGCACAAGCATAAGGAAGATGTTCATTTTGGACACCCATGGACACGACAATTTTGGGATAGAGACATGAGGAGAGCTACTAGGTGGAAGGCTTTCAAAGAAGGAAGCTATGGATGATCCAAGATTGATTTTGTCGATAAGCACACGGAAGAGCATGCACCAATTCTAGATCCTTATAGAAGAATGACAATTACATCCAACAGACTGTGAGTTGGCAGGAAATTCAGTTCTAGGAATCCTATAAATAGCCCCATGGAACCCTCATTTGGACACAACAAGATTCTAATCATACATTGTAACATCCCTTTCCTGGACAAATAAAGACAATTTGGGTTTTCAAACAAACCCTAAAATCTGAAAGTGTGATATCCTGAATTTTATATGAAACTCTTAAAGAAAAATACAGAATTCTGGAAATTCTAATTATTTCAATAAAACCCTATATCTAAAAATAAAATTTGGAATTTTGATTTTATTTATGAAATTCTTGAAATGACAATTTTGTGGAAAGAAATGGCAGAATTTTATTACAAATAAGTGTAAAAAATTATACTTTATTCCAAGCAATAAATTGAATACAAAGTTGCAGAAACAACTTGGAAAAAGTTTGCAAATGAAGAAGCCCTAGGCTAGAAGTGTGACATCAACCCTAGGGAATGCCCAAAATTAAATCAGAATTGTGACGTCAGCTTTTAAGAGGATGCCCTAGTTGTTCTGGATGAAAATCTAGAACTTTGTTGACTGATTTTTGATGATATGAACTTCTGAATGATGCCCTAGCTGAAATTGCTCTGTCAAATGGATGTGAAGCTCAATCATAACCCCTGAATGGAGATACACTAGGGTTTTCATCATCAAATCTGGTTCCAATGGAGGCTTTTTGCCCTCTATTATTGAATGCACAAGAGTTTTTTCGTCCTCTAATGCAAAAGTTGGAGCACCAACTCAAACTCTCGATGAAAAGATAGATAATTGTCAAAAGATGATCTCAAATGACCCCCACACTCTTATTTTATAACTTTTCATCTCATTGAAAGAGTCCCAAAAGCAACTTTTCCTTTTCTATTTCCTCATTGATATTGCTTTATCAAAAGTAAATTTTTATAATAATAAAACTTTATCAAAAGTTACTTTTTATAATAATAAAGCATAAGTGTCTTTTATAAAGTTACTTTTCAACACTTAAGTTATATTATTAATTGATTATACTTTATTTACAACATAGGAGCTTATGAACACACAAGAAACTTGGAAGAATTTGACAACCAAGTTAGGTGGTATAGGTCAGTTGTTTGAAATGAAGGCCAAGACAGCCAACAAAGTGTTCAAAAATTTTGAGTTCATGCAGAGTTTTGTAAACAAATGCATGCAGGAAAATGAGAATAAGTTGGGAATTCTTTGAATGTGTGTTTCCAAGTCACAAATAGGATTGAGCGCTAAAAGCGATCAAATGAATCCAAAGAATAAAAGGTACACACATGATCTTCAATCAACCCAAAATATAGTAGGTAGCAATAACTATAGTAGGGAATTCTTTGTATGTGTGTTTCCAAGTCACAAATAGGATTGAGCGCTAAAAGCGATCAAATGAATCCAAAGAATAAAAGGTACACACACGATCTTCAATCAACTCAAAATATAGTAGGTAGCAATAACTATGTAGTTGGTGTCTGCACAAGCCTACTTGGTTCGTGGACATGTGATTGTAGCTTTGCATAGCTCAATTGGTCATCTAATGATTCTAGGAAGTCCTGCACTAGGGCAAAAAGGGAAAGTGTGCACAAGGAAAGTTTGGTGTGTACTTAGTGGTAAATGTTCACCTACACAACCTTATAGACCTGCGACGATGCATATGGACCCCACATGGTAACCCTTCGATCCGGGATTCACATGGTTTTATGGGACCACGTGCAAGTAATCCCTTTGTGGTTTGGTTTCCTCTAGTCCTCACAATTGTAAGCTCATTTGAGAAATGTAGAGGAAGATGGCAATGATCCAACAGTAAAGGGATAACCAACTTGTTTCAAATACACCTATAATTGTGGATCTAATGTCAGTGAGTTAGGGTAGGGGAGTACAATTTGTAGAGAGGAAGACTGCAGAGAGGAGAAGTTGAACCCAAGAACTGTGATTGGTTCGAGTAGAGGTATCACAGAGCTATGCAAGTTGAGAGCATAGTGTATGAGCAAGAAGATCCCTCCATTTTTAGACTACACAATCTTATATTAGGGTTGTACATCTACGAGTAACATAGGATTGTTTTTAGGTATCATATTGAGTTCAAATTCCTTTTCTTTATCGTCATCAATAAAATGGGAGTTTGCTTATATATGTTGTGCATAATACGTGTTCTTATTTGTGGGTTGCACACTTGTAGACAATCCTTCATTGGACCCTCTAACAATAATTGCACTATTTCATGTTAGAGTAGGCAAAGTCTTATAGGTGAGTGAGGAGACCTTTTTCAAATTGATGTGCACGTAAAAAGTAGTTGAGGGAGTCTTTGGTAGAAGTTGTGGTGGTTGAGATTATGAGACTAGTTAGATATTCCTATAGTTCGAATATACTTGCATAGGTTTGAAATGAAAGATCACAATAGCAGATTGGTGAATATGCCTTCAAGAAGAGTGTTGGTGCAGAATAAAGCAATGGCAGCCAATATGGCAAGAAGACTAGATGAGATCGTGGAAATGTTGCGAGCAGTACATATGAGATTGATTGTCGTGGAGGAAGATAGAAGAAGAGGATTCATCCTAAGGGATGATGTGAGTGACGTGGAGGTACGACAAAAAGACGTAGAAGAAGCAGGACCAACACTTGAGCTTTTAGATGAGGGAAAATATACACTCACTAGAGTTATATCAAAGATTGGGTGAGGGACAAGGATATGGGTTGGTCGTTGGCCTATGTCAATAACCCTGGCAAGCAGCGGCCAACCTATACTCATCATATATAGTGAACACTAAACCAAGAGGAGTAGAGGTTGATTGGCTTACTAAGATGGACGAATACTTTGAGTTTTTCAAAGTGGCAGATGCGTGGAAGGTGAGGGTTATATAAACCAAGTTGAAGAGTCATGCGGCCTTTAGGTGGAAGGAGATACAACTAGATCAAGATGAAACAAAAAGGGTAAGGGTAAGAATTACTCGTTGGAAGAGGATGATTATGAAGAAAGGGCAAGTTTCTGCCTAGAAATCTGCACAGTTATTGTCTACATAGACATATTGGTTATCTGACATATGATTGAATCTCGAAGCAACGCACATGGTCATGCATTATGATTCTAGGAGGTCCTACACTAAAAAGAAAAGTGGGAAATATGCGCAAGGGAAGGTTGGTGTGTCATGTGCCGCAAATATTTTCTTGTGTAGCCTTACAAATGGTGTACATATAGAATGCACATTATGGCCCTTCAATCCACATGGGGGGCTAAGAATTCGTTAACAAGAGGATTGCAACGAAGAGAATTTGACCCAAAGAATCATTACTGGTTCAAGTAGAAGTAGCACAAAGTTGTACAAGTTGAAATGATAGTGTACAAGAGAAGCACATCCGTACATTTTGGGATTGTTTGATCCTGCATTATTGTTGTTATTCTGCTAACAAACGTAGGAATGTGTGTAAGCATGTATAGACTGTAATTTCCATTGCTTTGTTGTGATTAATTAAAAAGGAGTTTGCTTTTATATGATGCAAATCGTGTGTATTTGATATGTGGACTACACGGTCTAAGACAGTCATCACAAGGCTGGAATTAGGAATAAGTGGATGGAGATAGAGACCTAGTTTGAACAATTCCAAGGAAAACCCTAGAAGGAAGAAAACTTAGTGTGTAACACCTATGATGAGTTGAAGACCAAGTTCGATGGCCAAGCAAAATGACCATACGAACTTGAGAATTTGATGAAGGTTGTGAAGGAAGATGATACCACGAATGATAAAAATTCTTTCATCATCTGTCATAGCTTTAAAAACTTTCCTTGCAAAATGGGCAAATTTTGAAAAGGAACTTCAAGAGAAGGTATCTCAAGTATTTGTTGTGCAAATTGGTAGCGTAGGAAACACAAAATTGATGAGCAATGAAAAGCAAGTTATTGTGGGGTAATGTTGACACCAAGAAAATGACTAAATATGGTTCTACATGAGTGAGATGCACGTAACACCATATTCCTACTTACATTTGCACAAGCATAAGGAGCACAATCGTTTTGGAGACCCCTACGCGATGGTTTTGGGGAAAAGGCACGAGGAGAGCTACTAGATGGAGTTTGAAGAAGGAAGTTGCAGATGATCTAGGATTAATTTCCCAAATGAGCACATGGAAGAGCATAGGCCTACTCTAGAGCCTTCTAAAAGGATGACAATTGGATCCGACAAAGCACAAGCTAGCAAGAAAGTGAGATCTAGGAATCCAATAGATAGCCCTATAGACCCTTCATTTAGAGGCATCGGAACTTAGATACTTCAAATCAGATAGGTTTCAAGAGCGGCGCATAGTTTGATAAGGTGTTGATGTATGTTGTTCTACTAATTGCAAATGAGAAATATTATAACCCTTTGCAAAGATTGTGTATCTTAATGAGTACAAGTAGTGGTTGTAGTATTTGTGGATAGTTATGAATGTGATGAGTATAGTGTGCATCTATAATTAATTTAAATCTAATGGTAAAATGAACATGTTATATTCATTGTTAATTTCCACAAGTCAATTTTATTAATGTCTAGTTGCGCCTTGAATGAGTACTTAAGCCTTTGTTGAAGTGATATGACAGCATAAGAGTGTCTTATTTGTTGTACCAAGTCACGTTTGAGTACTACCATAATTGGTTGACCAGAAATCCCAACATTTTGGTTCTTGGACGGTGGACCCTGTTTGAATCGATAATTAGGATTAGAGAAGCACATGGCGAATTGAATCATGCAAGAACACATGGAAGTGTGGTTCAAAGAAAAAACCCTTGTTTTTCCCAAATAGTGAAAGTACAAGAAGGTAGAGGACCACTAGTATGGTTGCAAGATGAATTATGCAGTAATTCTATGAAGTTTATTGTGTAGAGTTTCTCTAGCCTATCTACACATGGTTAGCGACATATGGTGTAGGAAGTAGACAAACCTTTTGGGAAGTGGTGAGCATCGACAGACACACAAATTGTGAAGTTTAAGGAGACTAACGAGGTTTGGTCTCGTGTAATGGATTTTTGTGGCAAAGTGCACTAAACAATTATTTGTTTGAGTTTTTGACTTACACATATTCGAAGAAGGTGGATATTGAGTTCCTGCGTGAACCAAGGGGACTGAAATCCTAGTCTAGATGAAGATGTTACTTTTAGATTAGGGATTTGAAAATTTGATCACTAAAAGCTAAGTTTTAAGTCACTCAAGGGTTAGGTTTTTAGTAGGAAAAAGTGTTATGACTGCACAAGGAGCTGATAGTAGAAGAATGGATAGTTCATAAAGTTAATTGAGACTACGAAAGTGTGTTGAAGGCTAAACAAGGATAATTGATGCATAGGGCACTATGAGGGCGTGGAATTCAAATCAGAGGAATGTTGGTGTACCTATGAATGACAATAGGAGCATGTCACTAATTTTCTTGAAGAGATATGCTTTAATGAAGAAAGTAAAATCTGCAATGATCAATTATAATGGAAATAGTATCTAGCACTTGGCAAAGAAGAGAATCCATTAAGTGAGCATAAATGTAGTATGCCCCGGGTGGGAAAAAATGAAATTAGGGATGGACAATAAACGATGGGTTCTTGCCCCCAATGTATGCATGATATGTATCATGGCAGATGTGAGCAACGACACAAAAAAGACATGCATAATATGTATCATGGCAGATGTGAGCAACGACACAAAAAAGACATACATGATATGAATCATGGCACTATGGGGTACAATAAATGAAATAGAAAAACATAAAATATGCAAGCTAGTCATATTGGAAACATACAATTTATAATGGAAAAATCAAAGTGACAAGAATTTCAAGAGACAAAGGCCAATCAATGAAATTGAAAAAATGAGAAGAATAACAATAAATGAATACTACAGAAGGAAAAATAAATTAGAAGGAATCCCTACTTGCCTAAAATTTTCATTAAATTTATGTGCGCTTAGGGACATTGCGGGTCCATATAATTGTGTTGTCTTTATTTGGAAGTTTTGCACAGACATTAGGTGACCTTGAAACAATTGGAAAAACAAAGGAAAATAGTATGAGAAGCAGTGAAGCAAACTAAAACCACCCTTGAAGATTGAATAAGTCACGAGTGTGAGAAAAGGCTCTAATTTAGAAATGTCAAAATAGAAGTGGCTATTGACAGTAGATTCAAGGAGAAAATCTGAAGGACTTAGTACTAGGGAAGCACATATGAAGAATAAGGAATCACAAGTAGGTAAGAAAAAAATCTTAGAGCAAAAGAAGTAAGAAAATAACAATCCATGAAACGCAACGGACTTTGTACAGGAAAAGACATGTCAAAAACTATGTAGTGAGGAACATTCAAGGACAATCATGAACTGGTAAGGAACTATTTGTGATCAATAGATAAAGTTTGGTAAG